>OZ012647.1:13464863-14664863 GCA_963942575.1 Priocnemis perturbator | reverse complement strand
CTCATTTCATTTGGGTACCATTAATTTGGCCTTTGTCAGCCCTCGTGATTCACGCATTCGTAACAGATACTGAAACAATCGCAATCTATATCGAACGGAGCCGACGATCGCTGAATGTAAATTGATGCAGCTAGGAAGGAGGGATCGATATCATGTAGGTCTTGCAAGTGTGGAAGTGCTTTTTGTGCGCGATACGAACATATTATACAGCAGAAAACGCCGCGTTACGTGTTACGTATTGGCTAGCGGACGTGCGAAATGGCGAAGCATTATTGAATCACGCTGTAGGCATTCTGTCCATGGACCCCGACGATGGCGAGAATGCTAAAGAGAAGGAGAACCCGTTTGAAGTGGCGGTGGGACGATACGCACGTAACCGGAGGCTAAAAACGTTGCGGAGGTTGACGGTTGGAGTAGGAAGAGAAGAAAGAAGAAAGAGAGTGGGCGAAGTCATGGCTCGAAGGGTGCAAATTTCCCTGCTGCATCGCGGAGCATCGTCGAGCATGCTTAACCTACCTGTTGGAGCTTAAAAGCGGCTTCCGAGCTACGCCGATGATAGTCCTAGCAATTCTGGCATTCTTCCTGCGGCAAGAACGTCTTTCGGAATCTTATCCTTCCAATTCTCTTGCTATCAGTTTTCCAAATGAATTGAACGTTAACGTAGTCTCCAAAGTGCGTCGTTTTCAAACTTTTTTCACTTCCTTAGAAGTCCGTAGAAATTCACACAGAAAATAGGGCCTTACGGATGAAACTACTGAACTCTAAGAGTTGTTGTGTCGCAGTCTCCCTTATTGCGGTTTATTTAATCTCGGGAATGTCCAGAGGGCGTATAATTAGCGCGACAATTGTCAAAGTTTAATTGGAAATCCGGCAGCAACTAACCCTTTCGTGAATTTCCGTCCTATTGTTTGTAGTGTCGGAGCGTGTCGTGGCGGACCATAGGCCAGTGGACGGTGTTTGATGATGTTAGAACAATCAGTCAGCTGACGGACGAATTTCTCGTAACTTCTACCTTTCTACGTTTCTGCCCATTTCCAGGCTTTTGTGGGAAAAATAACAGCGAGCGTTTACTCCTTTTCTTAACTTTTCTCACCGGCAACGCCGCGCGGTCGACTCACAAACAGCGCCGTTCAATAACCATTGATTCATCCTCGATAGGTGCTCGTAATTCGTTCGCAGGGGTTGAAAGTACTTGAAAGAGCACGCGCGGCACTGTCGATAGAGAAGGGCTTTCTTTTGCGAAAGTGCGGCGATATTCAACGGGCGGATACGAAGCCCGATCCACTTAAACGCTCGTCGAGAATTCGGGCTACGTTCCTGGGAGTTTACGTGATCAAATCGAGTGCGCGCGGCTCGTCCGAGGGGTGGCTTTCGCATCAAAATAAAGTTATTAAAGGTCGGGCCGGTCGGGGGCGGGAGCAGGGTAGGAGAAGGAGACAGAGGAACGTCCCCCTCAGCGGCAACGTTATGCGTACGAATGAGTTATTCCTTTGCCTTAATTCCACCCCATTAAACCGTGGTACTTAAGTGCCCGTGAACACGAGAGGAGGGTGCGTCATTAAAGGCGGCATAAACATACCGAGCGGGGCGCACTGATCGCACCGATGCAATCATTCTATCGAGCCAACAACGATTGAGGGTCCTGCTAATCCTTAGAACTGACGGGGAGACGACGATCGGCGAGTTCCCGATTTCTGTCCTCTCTGTTAAACGATTCGCGTCGCTTCCGCAATTATTTTGAGAGCGATGGAAAAAGTTCGTCGCCGGCATAGTTAAGCGTTTTTAATATCAGTCGAAGGCGTTCAAGTTCTTGTAACGGGGCTGGTCTCGTGAAAGCGATTAAAGCTCCCTTTTAACCGAGAGGAGGCGACTTTGGGGCGGGATTAACGTTATCGTTGCCAGCAATATAAGTTAGCGTTACTTTTCAATTTCAAAGCGGCTCTCCGAATGATTGCGAAATTATGCGAGCATTTTCGTCGCAAGACACTTTCTTGTCCCCCTTCGATCCGTCCCTTCTCATCTCGAACCTCAGAACATTCGTGTTACGTTGCGACGATGTCGTGAGATATGCATCGAACGGAACACATGCGACCTCCGTAGATGATTCTCTCTCTCGTTGTTGTACGAAACTTTTCTGTCGACGTAATATTCTATTTGCTGTATCACGATATAATGAATGTCGACTCTTTCATAAATCAGATTGTTTCTTAAGCAAATTTGAACTTTAACTTTCTGAGGACGTATAAGAGTTGCTTGCACATTAGCGTAAAAATGCGATTGTTTACCTATGCTCGCTACACAATGAGTGCGACGACAAACGAGGGTGTTAGGTCAGGTAGAGACAGTCAGGAGGGTTGTTCACGGGCCAGGAAGGAATTAATTCGCGGCATTACCGTCGCCATAATCGCTTTAGCACCCGGGTCGCGCAAAAAGACCGAAGGTAGGAGAGTCTGAAAATTAGCGGTACTTTTTAACGCTGGACGGGCGTTTAATCCCATTGACCGCGGCCATTTCTTCTTCCCTAGCTCGACACCACTTTCAAGAGCTACCCCATGAGGCCGCCGTAAATCGCCCATTTACAGAATTGGATCTTCTTTTCTCTTCTGCATTTCACCAGCCGAGGCATGAAATAACACCAAAATAATTCTCTTTGATTTTGCGACAGGCATAAAAATGTAGGGATATAGAGATGAGGAGAGGAGGAGTGAGGCAGATAGAGAAAACGTATTACCGGATTTCCAATATCGTATCGAAAATGCAATAAAAAATGGACCAAGTACCGAACAGAGATTTTGTGGGTCTCTTCGAAATCACTGACATTTTCCTAACTTTCTCATCGCACAATCTCTTTGAAAGAAATCTTTTCGGAAACGCTTATTGATTTCTTACCTTCATACGGATGAGATATATCTATAGAATTGTTTGGCGATGTGGTGCGGAATGCAATTGCAGACGCACGAGAGCAAGGAGATTCTCTCAGTCAAATTCAAATCCTTAACTAAATTCAGTCGCTCCGACGAGGGCTCTATCACCATCTGAATAGCCTTCAGGAGAACGGTTCGCGCAAATTCGAGCTCCAGCAAATCCCTGAATCACAGACCAGCTCGTCGTCAATCTCGTCGCGATCATAGTCTGCGGCGCACTTTTTCGGAAACAGGCGAAAAATGGCGGATTCGACGATGCCACCAGTCGACAGCACCCTGTCGATGGGATTTGCTCTTTCCTCGTGGCCCGAGAGGAATATGACTCGGCCGGTGCGGCGGTACTCTGGGAATCGTCCACTCCCTTCCCTTATTTCTGGCTCGAGACTCGAGACACCGAGCCAGTAATCGATATAAGCGGCTAGAGTATGCCTACTTGCTTTCTCGTCCTCGTCCTCCTTCCACTCTTGCCTCTCTCCGAGTCTTCTGCATTTTCCTTCCGTCCGTTCATTTCCAGGCGTTGCCGCAACATTCTCTCCTTTGTTTCCGCAGTTGCGTTTTGTGGCAAAATCGTCTATCGCAAAAATATTCATAGACCTTTTGAACCCGTCGTCCGCTTTCCTTTTTAACTGACTTCGAAGTCGGTGTTACTTTTTGTTTTTAAGTTTTTTTATTAAGGCCGTCTACGATAGCGATCTTGTAGTCTACGAGTGAAAGGACGATTTTTCTGCGTCCAGCAGCTATCTCGTGCACGTACCTCGTACCCTCACCTGTCCTCTCTCACTCTCTTTGTCCGCCCTTCCGGGCCTGGCGCAGATCTTTCAGATTGCTTTATAGTTAAGTCTGCTGCACGAGACGGCCAGCTCGATTTCAAGGACTCCTTCAGTTCCTTCGTTCATCTTTTCCTATCGTTCTCCGCCTCGTTCTCTCGCCCCCGCTAGGTTATTTGCGCTGGCCGGATCGTTGACCGGCCGTAATTCGAGTTAATTCGATCGCTCGGTATACCTTCACTCGAGTCAGGCGTATTATCGAGAACGAAACAATGGACGACGATAAGGTGAGCGTTTATCCTCCCGTTTAAATCGATTATCTTTCATCGAGCGTGTGCGCGCAAACGCGATGTAGGGAGAGAGAGGAGAGGGCTTTGCGATCGGACTAAACGTTTGACGGGGTCCAACAATAAGCGGCGAATTGCATGACGATTAATTAAGAAAATCTTTCGCTCCAATGACCAGTCACAGATCGCTAATACGTGTTGCAATGTATTGTAAATACAACACCAACGCAGATGTGACTCTTCCGTATAAATTACGTTGGAAAGTAGGTTTGCTGCGTTTATTACCCTCATCGGTCATTCGGTGTACGCCCTAAGTGAGTTTTGGGGTGGATTCTGGACAACCTGACGAATCGGGATTGCAGTTTACTGCGCTCAGGATATTGAGCGTCGTCCGTTACACTCCCTAGTGCAATTCCTACATATGGCTCGCTGAAGCATTGCCCTTTGTTGAGTGCAATTCGTTACGGTTCTGCTAACACGTCGTGCAAACACTTTTCTTAGATCACAGCGCTCTTGTAATAGAGATTATTCATAAGGAAAAAAAGTTATACGTTGCGTGGAGGGATGGAATTATACGCTCTGCATTAAGTAGTCAGTGTACACGTACGAACGACGCTGGTAAGATGGGACTTTAGGGTGTGCTTTTGGCTAAAATCAGTCTCATGGCAGGAGTCGTAGGGCGTAGATCGCTGAAAACTTTACGCCCCTGCTTTGAGGGCGGTTCCTTTAGGAGGGCTCACAAAGACACACCTGGATACGGAACAAAGAGTTGCTGTAGCATTTCAGTCACCCTTCTTCTTCAAACTCTCCGCCCTTCTCTCCTCGTCCATCCTCGTTTTGCTTGTCGCGAGTAACCACTGCCATTCTTGGATAAGAAAACGAGGAAAACTTTAAGCACCTTTTTCGCGCCTCTCTTTTTCTCGCCTCTACGCAACTTTCTTCATCCTTCCTTCCCACCCTCTGTTCCCCATGACCATTTGGGAGCTTAAAGTTGTTTCCCCTCGCGACTTAATAAACGGCATGAGCACTTTGTCTTCCCTGCATTTAACGTACCGCACTTTCTCGCCGTGCGACCACTTCCTTCTCTCCTTCCAGTTTTCTCTTTCTTCTCGTAGCCACAGTTTCGACCACTTCTCCTTCGCTCGGGTATCACGTTATGCCTTGCTAATTATGTGAGGGCTCTTGTCTCGCCGCGTTTGTGTTCGCACTATTTGCTTCACTCTCCGGTCCCTTCAATGTAATGTGTGTCTCATACACGAGGATCGTTTTATTTATTACATGTGATGCAGTAGTGAAGAAGTGAACTAAATTAACCGCATATGTACTGTCTGTTCTAGGTGAGTAATTTCCGGGCATCCAGCGACGCCGATGTAATTAGCCCAAAGGGAGACGGGAACAAAGTCGAACGACGGATGGAAATCGTAAGATCAATTTAGCTATAGTGAAATAAAAGAACGAGGTAAGCGACGTTTGCATTGAAATGAATTCGTTACAATCGGCCCGGTAATTTGCTTTACGGAGGCCGGTCGATCGCGGAAATAAAACTACCTGCGGTCTTGCTACGTCCATCGACCTATGCATGCTCTAATCTGGGGCAATGAAGCGCTCGTTGTCGACATGAGCGTAGAGGGCAAGAGAGAGAGAGCGAGAATACTTGCTTCGTCTCTCTCGTCTCGTGAGAGCCCATAAACGCGTAAGCGTCCCTCGTCGCACCTGAACTA
This sequence comes from Priocnemis perturbator, assembly GCA_963942575.1. Lineage (NCBI taxonomy): Eukaryota > Metazoa > Arthropoda > Insecta > Hymenoptera > Pompilidae > Priocnemis > Priocnemis perturbator. Next base: position 14,659,164 of record OZ012647.1, on the reverse strand, counting down.
TGAAGGCGGGGGCGACGATGACACATTTACTTGAAATAGAAGCTATGTAGCGTAAGACCCATGACGCTACACAGCGCGCGTCTGTTCGCGGTAGAATCTCCGGCAAATTAATTCATAATGACACGTTACGCGCCTACCCGAAGTCCCGAAATAGGGTCTTGCGTAAATCCATATTCCGCCACGAAGCCGCATGGACAAATGAACGTGCGTCTGTGCAAAAAAAGAGACGCGCTTCGGCGCGATGTTATCTCGCGATTCGTATCCTGACATTCCTGACGCGTGTGACTCGAGTTACATGAATATATCGCACGAGCAGCGTTATGGCAATTCGAGAAGTGTACGTTCGCATGAAAATGAAATTGTAGCTGGAGCTGGGGTGAGGAATGAGAAGGAGTGATACGTGCATTTCGTGCGAGTCAGCTCTGTGGGCAAAAAGTGGTTGGCGCTCAGTCAGAACAAAATGTCTCCAAAATGCTTTCGTGTTCCATTTGGTCGAAAGTACGATAAGCAGGTTCCGGGCGAGCGATTCAATTAAAGTGCCCTGGAGAGCGGCTATGCACGACAGCGTGACACATCCGCGTCGAGAACTATTCGGGAATACCCGGGAAGTCATTCAAAACGGCCATGCAAATGTATAGAATGGACCTTACGCCCCGAAGGGAACAAGTACGATTACACCTAGTGTACCCAGACAATGTCCGTGTAGACCCGTAATCTTGCCAAAGTTCAGCATGGGAATGAGAAACAGGGTGGAATTGGTTTGCAGCGCGTTTGAAATCATCCATGGGGATGGATAGGTTTGACCGCCAAGTAATTAGAGTTGCTAATTATCCTTTGAGCGACATACTCACGGTTCGGTGGCAGCATTTAACGCTTTCACTTCTTTTTTCCGAGACAATGTCGCGCAGAAATGGAGAACGAAAGATTCGATAAGATTAGATTTAATTGGACATGAACGTCTATCGCGGCATTGTACGTGAAAGGCCACTGTGCTCAGTCGCATTATTCGATTGGTATTAATTATTTGCTGCGACGGCACTGGAACGAGGCATCGCGTTGGTCACGCCTAACAGAATGACATCCTTTCACCCCTCATATACTGATTTTGCATCATATTTGCAATGTTTATCATTGAGATGACGTCTTGAACGAGTAAAGCTGAAACAATGGGAAACAGCTCAGTTTCGAATTCAGTGCACTGCATTGCGTTGTCATAAATATCGTCGATTTGTGTATCAATTTCCCTCGTATGCACAGATCCATTCGACTCGGCCGGCCGTTCGTGTCGGAAGGTCTTCAGAACTGATATCTGCGCGCTGAAAGATGTCAGAATAGGTGATGCAGTGGCCGCACGGGAGGCACTAAATAATGCAAATATTGCATCTGTAATGCATACATCTTGGCTGAAAGCCGTGTAGGCTCAGAAATTGTGCAAGCCGCACGAAACAAGGGCGCGCGCCTCTTGTGCGTCGGGGGATGTGAAAAGTCAGAGTAACTCTGTCGGGGGACCGTGTTGGGGAACGTTACCGGGATGGTAAGATGTGGAGGTGGTAGGACGTTGTCGACGGATCGCCACCGAGCTTTGCCGACAAGCTTGTCGATTTTCGCGATTGCGAGAACTGGGTCGATTTTAAATGCATCTCGTCGCATTGCGACGTCATAAATAGCGAAACGTTTGGTGCAGCAACCTCCGTCAGCCGCGTGTGTGTCATCAAACTCCCAGCCTCCGTCTCTTCCCACTGTGCACTGTGCATCACACGCGAACACCGCAGACTGCCCTCTGCTACCTTTCATTTCATTCGCTGTAATTTTCCGTCTCTCTCATCGCAACTCGTGCATACTGTTAACGCACGCTCTTCTCTTCGTATATTTCTCTCTCTCTCTCTCTCTCTCTCTCACTCCCGCCGCATACGTAGACGCACATACATTACATTACGGTACGCGGTAGAAACCGATCGAAGCGGACAGTACTCGCTCTGTCACGTACAGAGATCCGTTTATCGTCCGTTCCGTTTGCATACCGGTCACTCTGTAACCCCTGGCCCGGGCCATATACCGGATGCTCGCAATTTCAGCTCTGATAATTAGCGTCATTCTGTCGTCTCGTTTAAGCGACCTTCATTCAAAATAAAGGAGGTTACAGAATATCATGCAACATCAAATGTTATCTTCTTTCCACGAGATTTTCGAGCTTTAGCAACTATACTGCATGACATTCGCATTAGCAATGTTACATTTCGAAACACAACTCTGTTAACTGGTGAGACGTAATGGAAAATAAGTCGCCGAAGCGTAGAAAGACAAAGTTAATGAATCCACCCTTCACCCTAACGTAGCTCGTCGCGAAATATAGCGACAACGACAAGAGCGCTCGAAGAACGAAAATAGCGTACTCGTCGGTCATTACCACTCGCGCAAATCTTTTTGCGTGCCTGCCCTTTCTCTTGCCTAATTAGCGGAAGTTGGAGTCGCGCCAGGAGCGGGTAGCCGCGCATGGAGGGTCACGATGCGGGGGCGAAAATGGTTTTTGGCCGGAGGAGAGAGGCGGGCCAAGACGACCCGGTCGGAACGACGTTCGGACCGCAAACGTTTCGCATCCTAGCCAGCCGCACAAATCCCGCGGACACGCGTGTGACGTTTTGCCCCCGTGAACCGTCAACACGGCCAACGGTGGCTGCTTTCCTGACGAGGGGCGCACCGAGAAATACATCCCCGTGTCCGCGGTTTCGCTGCCGGACGCTGTCTCGCTTCATGCTGCACGGATCGGTGGATACGTACGAACCAGACGCACGATTATAATGTACAATTACCGTGCCGCGCGGAGAAGACCAGGAAGTGGTATCAACTTTATGGAAATTTATAAGCCGCGTCTGTCCTCGTGTCTGCTGTCTGCTTACCCCTCTGTACCTCGTTTACTTCCACATCGATCCTTTTCCCTTATTCCTTTTCTTTGCTTCTTCGCCGTTGCATCCACATGCAGAGATTTAACGTTCCCCGACGGGATTGGCCGGAAAGTACTTTGCATGGAGCGAGTGTCAGTGAACGCGCGCGCAAATGCGATGTAAAACGTGTTTCGAGATAAATCCGATGATCGGTTTGAGGCCGATTGCTGTGCAGATGCGATAGAACTGAGTGGACGCATCCCCCGACACCGACACTTCATTAAGACGGACGGGGCTCGTCGATTCGGCCCGTCTCAACGACTAATACATGTCGGCTATAATTTCGTTTTCCGCTGAGTTGGAGGCACCCTTTCTCCGTCCATTTTGCTCCTCAGCAGCCCCTCTTCAAAAAGTAAGGGGTAGGGGGTGGCAGGACGGTTGCCAAAGGGCCGCCTGCGGGTTTTACGACCCTCGAGAAAGGCCCTTGGCTAACGACGTTACGCGTCCACCGACGCGCCCGGTATACTTTAGGAGCTCTCCAATTAATTATTCCGCAGGATTTCGCTCCGATTTAATTACGGTTCTTACCGTTTCACTTCCCTTTTCTCCGATTCTCTTTCTCCCTTCCTCTGTCGCGCTGTGTCTCGACCTTTTTTGCCCATCCTCTGTCATTTTCCTACTAACCTCCGCCATCTATCGCTCTCTTTCTCTACTCGGCCGCCTCTTTCTTCGTTTCCTTAAGAAGCATCAGTACGTCCGTCATCACGTTCACTTCTGAACGCTAAAAGCGTTGACGGATTTCTTAATTAGCTGATCTGAGAGAATCATGGAATGATTACAATTAATCCGCACACTGCGACGTTAATACCTTACTCGCAGCGAGGACAGCGAACAGCAGGAATTTTTGAACGCCATTAAAGGGATGTTCTTGAGGATGAACAGCTTAAATCGAATACCTTCACGTTACTACCGAAATTACGGGATTCCTAGTAGTCGGTTCTTGCCGTGTAATCGAATCAAGATAAGAAAGCAGCCGACGGGGAGGGGTGGGCTAGAGCGGGCACGATTTCTTTTCATCGATCCAGATGCCCGGTTGTCGAGCGACCGACTGAATTCAAGTGGAAATCGTATAAATAATTCCGAAGGGGCACGTTTTCCTATTCGTTTAGCTCACGGATGCCAACGGGGATCGTCTCGATTATCATCGAGAATCCGCTGGCACGTGGTTAATTCAGCGTGGGTTTTACAGATGCTGACGATTCAGCGAAAAATCCCGACATTTCCTTTGTAACAAAAGTGACTGTGAAAGTTGGTGCGAAAAAGTGGTGGCCCAATCACACGTCGCGTCGGTGGGAAGAATTTGGTGGTTACTGGGGTCGTGGTCAGGGCCGTATTAACGGCGTGCCGGGGGTGCACTGGCAGTTGTGAGGGGACGTGCACTGACGGGGCGTAAAATTCCGGCGATCTCCGCCTTCCCCGGGGTAATCTACCCGAGTAATGTCTTCTTCCATAGGCTGCCTGGCTACGTGCATGCACGTATACGCGCACGTGTAACCCCCAAAATGAATTCAGGGCCCTCTGGGTGCGCTGCCACGCTTTGCCGTCCGTTTTCGAAATATCTTTGTCGTACCGCGCAACTGTCCTGACATCGAAAATTTAATCTCTCGGCTAACATGACGTTGAATTAAAACGCGCATATGTGTACACGTGCACAGGTAAGCTGTTGGAAGTAAATGTTTGCGCGCGAAATGTATGTATTACCTCCGCAACTGATTGCGTTTCTAACTTCAACTTTAATCAAGGGATCGAGAGAAGGCAAACAAGCATATACGCTTGTGGACGCTATTTTCACGTCGCCAAGTACCTTTCACTTGGGCTTAATCCTAAACAGAATAATAATCGCGAAGGATGTTTATGCGTAAACTGTTTTCTTTATTAATTCGTTTTGCTAAACTCTACTACTCTACCATTTGAAATAAACGTCATGCCCTTGCATGCTTACCGTCGATCTGCTACGGAGAATGAGAGACGTGCACACCACGAGATCGTCATGAATTTTGCGGACGGGCCAAGGTGTTTAATATGCTACGACACGCGATGGGGTTCCAGGCACATTAGCGACCTCCCGAAGGATCTAGGATCTGAAGCATGAGAGATGTTCGGCAGTGCGAGGAGTGAATGGGTGAAAGTTAAGCCCGACGAAGAATAAGGAAGATCTGGTCGGATGAGGGAAGGTGATAGCGCGTCCTGGCCGGGACGACTGAAAGACGTTCGCTCGATAATCGTTGGGGAAAAAAAGAAGAGGAAGAGTGGAGGATGAGGAGCTAATGGCGCGCGCGCGATTCTGGTGATTCGGAAAATTGTAGATCGGAGAGGGTATAATCGGGCTAATATCATCGACCCCGATTCCGGCTCTCACGTAGCGAGGAAAGCAGCGCTCGCGCTATTCACTTCGTACCCTCCGCTCCCTCCCCCATCACCTTCACCCTTCGTCGCCCCTTCTCGATCTCTCGCCTCTCGCCTCTCGCCTCTCGCCTCCTCGCTTCCTCAGACACCGGGGGAGCAGATCTGAAGGAAATTTCACTGGGAAGCTTCATTTTCCAGAGCGGTGCCTCCGTTTAAAGCCCGCATCCCTTCCATCGTGTTCGCCGTCGCGGAATCCGCAAAGGACTTCCGCGTCGTGGCGGCTCGATCTGACGCTCCCACAGAGAGATGCCCTCACTCGCAATTTCTTACCCCTCTCTGCAACCACCTCTCCACCTGTCTATTCACCTATCTGTCTATTTATCTGCGCGACGCTCGATGGCACACCGACATTCTCTGCGAAATGCTTCAATGACGAGCTGCTTGCCGAATTGCGGGGGTGCGAAGAAGCCGAGGATAGAGAGTGAGAGAAATTTGTGACGCTCCGGGGTTCCTTGCCGCTATCGCTATCGCACGCGTGAGAATGATGGCTTCTGATAAGGGCGATGCGCGGGGGAACGGCGGTGATTGAAGCGATCATTTTATTCCCATCGACCAGTCGGTGATTTAAGAAGTTGGCGATAATGTAAGGTTGGAACGTAGACGTGTGTAACTTTCCTGCCGCATACCGTAATGATACCGTTCGTATTCAAGTCAGCGATACCGGCGAATCGCGGGTGTCGGTTATCGCGAGAGGATATGGCTTCGGAAGCAGCCAGCTCGCGGCACCGTTTCCTTCTTTTAGCTCTGGAGGTGGAGGATCACATTCGGGAAACGTTTGAGCAGGGTGTAGGCATTATCTACGAGCCATCGTAGAATATCCGTTGACGTCATCCCACGTTACGTTCTCTCTACCGTTCCTCCGAATTATGGAAATTAATTGCCGACCGTTTCCCTTCGGACCTCTTCCCTCTTCCCTCTTCCCTCTAGTTTCAACGGTATGCTTTCAGGAGAATTCTCCTCCGACGTGGGGACGTCTAATGGGATAAAGTACATCTCGTATGACCGTCTCTTTTCCTTTCTCGTTCCGGCGACGCTTGTTTGTCTGCTTTATTTTATTCCCTCTCCTTCCCTCACTTTCTCTTGGTCCATCGGCGACTCCTTTTCTCATAATTTGCAATTCGGTCGACGACGTTGAGCGTCAGCATTTTTTGCACCCCGGTGATTCCTCGCGATCATGGTCTCCCGTTCCGAACGACAACGACGACAAGGGTGTTTGTTCTTCCTGCTTCACTGTTTTCACGAGTAGAAGGAATATATCCAGTCATCCCTCTGAACGAACTCCTCGTACAATGAGGCCGGTCGTGTCACCGACCTATACTTTCCCTCTTCTGTGTTCTTCCCGCTCCCTCTCTCTCCTTGTTATTCGTTCTTCCTTTCGGATTCGTCCGATCGATATTCTCGACTCGTGCGGTCCGCTTCCGATCGGCAGACTGGACGACGACAACGAGGTAATTCGGTGAAATGAGAATAGGACGGGAGGGATAGAGGGAAAAGAACGGTGAGGGGAATAGCGAGGCTTCGCTGGACTAGGGTGACTTCGGCATAGTACCCTCATTGCAGTTGCACGGGACGTTCTCCTTCTAGGAAGGCGCGCACGTGGCTATATACATAGATGTGTACGTGTTCGCGGCTGCATCGGGACAATGTCCATGCCATTTGGTAGCCGAGTCTTACCGCCCCCGTGGGCGTCATCTATTCACGCTCATTCTTTTGCCAGCCATCCCGTAGGAGTCATTTCTTTTGCCTTCACGCTTTTTCTCCCCTCGTTGCGTCCTTGATTTTTTGTCTTATCTTCACGTCTGCGTTTTGCCAGCTCGACCAACTGCGTTCTTGTGTCGTGTCTTCCTTCTCCCAACGCGCCATCGTTGTCGCGGTTACGAGGATCTTGAGGAAAATCCGCTCGCTTCGCGGTGCAACTGTTCGTATCATGAATGTCCTTCGAGACTACTAACAGTCTCTCTCTCTCCCTCTCTCTCGCTCTCTCATTTCTGAATCTCGTTTTCTCTTGTGGCTTACGCACATCCCTTTCCTCCTATCCTAGGATGGTCGGAAAGTCCAGTCAGTCCCACTTCCTTTCGTATCTACATTTTTCCCTGTGTAACCAAGGCGCATGCTCAAAATGCCAGCAGTGCTTTTGTCTCGCATAAAGTTATGCCCCTATTCTCAAAGTCGCGAGCAAAATGTGAGGAAGTCCGTCGGATTAATTTGTCGGAATAAAGCGATCCGCACGATTGACGTCGGCCAAGTCAGACAAGCATGCTCTCCGCCTAGCAGACATTACTCCGATCGAGATAGAAGGGTAGAAGGTTTGGAGAGCGGGGAATTCGCAAGTAGGTACGCGGGCCCTCACGACGACGACGACCTCTGAAGATCAAGATAACGAGCTTACACTCCGAAAGCCAGGTTAATTAAAGGCCATTCCACTAAAATCTTGATCCCAGAAATGGCAACTGCTGCCTGAGAGCAGCGCTTTATCGCAGAGCGCGTTGCAAAATCGATTCCACTTCCCATTCTCGAAAACTTGCCCGCTCATTGGAATTGTCACGGGATTGCGGGAAAAAGTCATGAGAGAAGGCAAATTGCCGTTGTCGTTGTCGCGTGCGCGCGCCTCCAAGATCAAGCGTGTTTCGACTGGAAAAGGGAATCGGGATGTCAGTTACGGGTGTCGATAACGCGTCCGCGCAGTTATCGCTTAGATGCCGCGCAGATATTAATGCGGGTGTTTTCTGTTCCGCTGACGCGAGCCTGCCCTTTGTTCGCGATTTTTCATTTCGTCCATGCCCAGTGCTCCCGCCCGTGCCCGCGCCCGCGCCCGCGCCCGCCTGGGTCCGACACAAACGACGAATTAACGGGCGATTAATTATTCTCTCTCAACCGCGCTCTCGGCTCGCGCGGACAGTTGGCGAGCGGGAGAGGCACGCATGCATGTACACAACCGTCGCGAGTGCACTTCGTCGGATGCACGAACGCTACGTACACGTCAGTTCCGTGTTTGTGGGCCATTGTCGAAGGGCTCCGCTCTCGGTTTAATTGCGGAAACACGTGACCGCCTCGTTAAAAAAAGGGAGAGTGGGCGCTGGGTTGCCAGGGAAGAGAGGGTGTGCGTCAACGTAAAACAGTGAGAACGAGAAAGAAAGAGAGTGAGAGGGGGGAGGAAGTGGTGGAGAAAATCGAGTGTGAACGTGCCCCCTCTCTTTTCGTCACCAACAGCCCTCTCTCCGGACCCTTTTTCCGGACTATCACTACCCCCAACCACCTCTTCTAGCCTTTACCGACACCACCATCGAGCAGTCACACGTCGTCACGTTCTCTCTCACGCACACACCATTTTACGTGTACGCGTATGTAGTACGTGATCGTGTAAACAACGTGCCGGCGAAAAAGAGTGAGGGTGGTTTTAGCAGGAGACACTAGATTCTGCGCGAAAAGGACGGACGACGGACGACGTGTATGTGTGTGTGTGCGGGCGCGCGTGATAAATGGAGCGAAGGTATATGGTCGCGTCGGTGGAAGGGCTAAGGTAGGGAGAGGGTTGCAGGAGTGAGTGAAAATGCACGGAATCGCCGAGCGGAAAAATTTCATTATCCTCGCATTGAATCGGGATCGGGCGTAGGTCGGGGTGCCGAGGCGTCCCTGAAAAATCTGTAATCTCTGTCGGCCTCGCCAGTCACTCTCCTCGCCACCCCTTCCCTCGTTTCTCCACGTTCTCCGCCATACGCTCGTACTTCGCTTCATACCACCCACTACGCCGCCGTCAGGTTGGAACTTTCACGGGAAAGCCCCATTTAACTTCCTTCGTTTCGAAAGCAATTATCCAACTTGCCGCGTAGATTTAAAGTGCAAATCGCCGAACGTCGAGTCGCACGTTTCTCCCTTTTTAAGGTTTATTATGGTTCGAGTGTCAATCGATGCAAACGGGCGATCGTCGGGGCGGCAAGTACGCTCGCTTGTAGATTGCAGCGTGAGAAAACGATGCAATCAGTGCAAAGCGAGTTCTCGAGTCAAACGACCGCGTCGTGTTTTGATCAGAATTTTCTCATTGGAATGCGCGCTCTAGCGTAACGCGATAGGTTGGCGCAGTTAACTTTTTGCGGAGCGCGCTTACGCACCGTGACTCGGAGTTTCGTTAAACGGATCGAATCGAGCAGCGTATACGCCCGGAGAAGAAAGGGTTAGAGAAAGGATGACGCGAGGGAGGACGGGGGCGCACATTGTTGGATATTGGAGAATCGCGGTGAGAGGAAAGAGAGAAGGCAGAAGGATAAAGGGATGGGGAAGAAGCAAGAGCGTAATTACGCGCAGAATTATTTTCCCCGGCTGCAGGTGGAGTTTGGCGGTAGACAGCGGAGTCGACTGAGTCGGCGGAGGCTGGGTTGAGAACGAAATCGGAGTTACTAGAAGTTAATTAAATGCGGACAGGATCCCGACGATACGGCCGTTCGGTCGCTCGCCCGAAAATTCCTCGGCGTTTCCGCAATTTTCTCGCCCTCTCCCTTCTCTTCGATTATCGTTTTTGCCTGCGCCCGTACCACCTGGCGTGTCTGTCGAAGGACGACTGGCATTTCGTATTGCCTGGTTCGACCTTGGCTATGAAAACGGCAATCGGTCGAAAGAGGCTGTGAAACACTCCGCGGCTTGGCGTCGTCTTTTTAATAGATGCTCGCGCGGCTTTTAATAACGCTCCGCATTGTCCCATGCCGTTGAACTGCGCTCTCGGTTCGCGCGGGGCGGGAGGCAGAGAGCGTGGCTTGAAATTTATGATGCACATCGTCGCTTCATTCCTCGCCTCTCGTCCGCTACCGCACGCTACACAACGTGGCGTCTGCTTCACAGACACAAGAGCTCTGCCCCTTTTCGCGTTACAAACTGCTTAATATCGTTGACGAGAGGGGAAGGTTGTTACGTGTAGATCTAGTCAGTGGCGGCGCTACATCAAGTGCCGTAATAGGATACACGGTTCTTTATTAAAAGTACGGCTACCTGTCTCTCCGCTCTCCGCCTCGTTCGCAACCTACCTTTCGCAATCTCGCACCCGCGCCTCCCGGATCGTTTGCATGAGCACTCGCCGACGCCAACGAAACTTTCGTCCTGCACATATTCCATCATGGAGGTTAAATTTACTTTCAAAGTCAACCGTGCTTTAACGCGCTCGCAATCAAATATCCAGCTCACGCCATCGTTGTCGCAAATGTATTATCATTTTGCTACGAAAAGTAAAATACTTGTATTTGTAAAGAAGGAAGATACGCATATGAGACGTCATTCGGTGAGATGAGGTTCGTTTCTACGGGGGTTTCAATGAAAAAACATCGATGTCATTTTGTACACCCGCGGGGGTTGGTAGGACACGCAGCGCCGTCGAATACGAGCTGCGCCTCGACAATAAGTTCTCGTCACCCGCAGCGAGTTTCGAAGTGGCCGAGAAGTTACGGCGAAGTTCGATGAAGTTTCGGACCACCCTTTGCGTACGTAAGGAAGTCGCGCCTGCCTCCAGCCGGGGTTACTCAGAATTCGTCGCGGTCACGTTTCCGTCGCGCTTATTGCCAGCCGCGAGAATACGAAATATACTTTCTCCGATGCATGGAAGTTGGGCGCTGACAATGAGACGGGGTAGATGCAAAAAGGAAAGTGCCACGAAGTACTTGGAGTTGCACGAATTCTTTTCTCTTCCGTTATTTGAAACGCGAACGATTGCAGCTGTTCCATGTTGTTCATTACTGAAGCTCCTCGGGTGTCGCGTACAGTTACGAATAATTTCAAAACTTTCCGTTTTTTCCCTCTTGCTTCTGAGGGACAACGAGCCCCACTCTCGTCTCTCATGACCTCGCTGTCGTCCATCTATCTATCGGGAACTTGTAGAAGGTGCGTTTTAAAGTTTTCGAACGCGCCTCGTCGTTCACTTCGTCGAGTAGTCACCGTGTCACGACGTCGTCACCGCGATGCCGGATGCGGTTACGAACCCACACAATAAGTTCTCGTCAGACGCAGAGCGTACCAAGTTTCAGTCAAGCCAGCCGCCTCGAACTTCGGCTTGAAGTTTCGAGCGCAAGCTCTGTGCGAGCGCGAGAAAGCGGAGCGCCGCCTAGTCGGCGAGAGGACGTCTTGTCACGTTTAATTGCGCTTGCAACAAGCGGCAAACGTCAATTTTTCCGATCGTAGTGAGCCGTACAGAGCCAAGACAACCCGCGAACCTATGAAAGCATATCTTAACATATCTTCACTTTTCTTCGCTACGTTGTGTCTTGAAAAGATCCTATTTCAATATTCTCACCGTACGCCCTGACACCCTTGCTGAGAACGCATTCTTGCCGAGCGTAGTCAGCTGCGAAGGGTGGCAATCTCGTTGCTCAAGGGCTTCGAAGTTTACGACGACGGCTGTTTCTGAAAGACCGATTCGCGTATTTCGACCGGCGCGCGGCGCGGCGCGGCGCGGCGCGACGTCGATGACTGCCGTCGGGACGAACGACATTGAGAACGGCCGAGACTGAAGGGTCGAGGAAGGGATGGGAGAGGGTGGGTCTCAAGAGTGCAACGATTGGGAAGGAGTAACGCCGCCTTTGAGAGGGTTGCAAGTTCCGCGAGGCAAGGACCGCGCCAGGAGGATCCTTATATTTCAAATTAAAGGGAAATTCGAAATACCTCAAAGCCTCGAGGTTGCTCCCTGCTCACGACCCGAGCTCCTGTCCACTCTCCACCGGTCCTCTCTCACTCTCATCCCCCATCTATCGCCCCTCGGCTCTTTCTCCCTTAGTACCACGTTAACGTCTGTCCTTCTCTAGCATCCGGGGTATTTAAACTTTTCAAATTGAAATTGTTTCCGATATGCAGGTGAGTGCTCTCGAAAGGGGGAAGATCGTGAGAGTGTACGTATACGCACAGCGTCTTTCTCTGAATTTCCCGTGGTTGGGAAGGTCTGGAACGGTCGTAGACGTAGAACGTAGAGCATTCGTCGAGCGGTCGTATAGCGCCCGGAGAACATCCGCAGCCAATCCACCCCTCCGACTCACCTCTATTGCCCCACACTTCGTCTCCACCCTTTTCGTCTTCTGTCAGCTCTTTGAACACTTACCCTCTCCTCGCTGTACCCCGATCGTAACTCCCGGCACGTCGTAGCACACACGAATTCCGTTTCGTTTTACAAGGAGAACGAATGGCGCAGCCTGCTCTCTCGTCCTGTCGACGCATCGATTTTTCTCCGGGCTCTCGATTTTGCGACGCGCGATTCCGTTCCGGCGTGCACCTCCTGTCGCCCTGTACCGAACTTTTATTTCAGTTTCGCACGAGCTACCTACTCACATCACGACACACGATCTACGTCTAGCCTTTTTTCGTTATTAATGCCTCTCCGTTCTTGCCGCTTTTTTGCTCGAAAGGAAATCAATGATTGACGGACGATATTTCATCGACTACAGGTACGTTCGCGATACGCTGTGACCGGCCAACAATCGCCCGTTAAGCATCCCGAAATATTCGCGCGCGACGGTACAGGTAGAGCCAGCAGAGCAAAATATTCAGGAACACATTTTGTTTCGCCAACCATTTTTATATCGGCCTTCTCTTCCTCTTTCCACCCCTTTCACCCCATACACTCTGCCTGTTACCCCTACATGGTATTTTTGCCATGGCACAGACGAGGTATAAGGTAGACCCATGACATGATGCAATGCATATTTTTGTCCCTCCATCTCGGTCTGCTAGAGCCCCATTACCATTTTCGTGTCAGACACAGCGTCACCGGCAGCTGCGGTATGAAATCGTAATGCTGCGTACACCACCAGCAATTGGCATCAAATTAAATGACAGTTTGCAATTTCTCTTCAATAGTGGAGAATCAAGTAAAGGAACAATCGATATTTTTTTACGGGAAACGCCAAGTGCTGTAAGATGATAGGTCTATCCTATAACTCGTCTGTGACCGTGCTGGTTCCGCCGACAAGCGCGTTTTTGTTGGCCATTGTTCGGACCACACGCAGCGTCTGCGTGTTTTCCAATTGCATGTACGCACACGGTCCAAACGGCGGCGTCATTGTGCCCAATGTAGGTTGTCAGGTTGGCGGCCTTCTCTTCAACACACCGGCGAACGGGAACCGCATAACAAAGTAGCGCAAAACAATGCTACGCGTTCGTTCCCCTTCAACCAACGATCGCCATCCTCTATCCCCCTTTTTCTTCACTTCGACGTGACACACCTTTACGCTTCCGCCGCTGGACCAGTTCAACAATCAGAAGCAACATTAGCAGAGGGAATAACCTGCTGGTATGCCTCCCGTAACAATCCCATATATGCGGTCTGCTTCGAAACTGAAACCGGATATTGAGAGTACAACATACATGGAACGTGTTGCGACATTACCGGACGTGCGCTTAATGTCGGTCCAGTAAGGCTAGTGGAGGGGGATCATGCATTTGGGACCGAAGATCAGCGACTCTAAAAGTATTAAAATGGTAGAAGACCTTTATACAGAGTAATAATTTCGTAATGCATAAGTACATTATTCATTCTGTTACACTGCCCTTCAAGTCCACCGCGTGTAAGAACTTAACTGGTAATGTACACGACATTTAGGGGATTTCCTTAATTTCCGGGAACACGGATCTCTTCCGGCTAAGGTTATACTCGACAGAAGACAAGAGGTTATTAAGGTTTAAAGAGAAGATCGCGGTGGAGCACTGATATACGATACGTAAAGGGAACTCTGCGAGTAGCCCATCTAATCCAATTTTATAAGAGCCAATGTAGCAATATTTTACAGTTATGAGATATCTCAGAAGTTTGCTGAAGGCTGTTACATCGGTAAACAGTCATCGGAAAAGTCAAGATGCAACTAGTCTTCTTATCCCGCTCCTTGTTCAGAGTTCAGAACGGCTGTATCGAGATAGTGGACGTGAGCCGAAAAACCGCAGCCTGTGAAATTCGAGGGCAACGTAATTCGAGATTCGTGAGAGGGACGCGTGGGTGAGTGGGGGACGAAAGCAACGATGTGGAGGACCAAAGAGGATGGAAAAGGAAGGAGGAGTAGGAACAGTGGTTGGCGGCGGCGTCGGCGGCGGCGGCGGTGGTAGTGGTCGGGATGAGGGCGGAGGTGGGGGTGGAATTTCGGGCAGAGGCTGGTGGGTTTGCAGCTCGGGTTTCTAAGTTTATTAAGTCCAACCGCGACTTGCCTTATCTGGCCCGGGGACTCCAGCGCCATTTCGTGCAACCATCCCACTCACCCTAGCCGAGTCCACACAGCCACCCCTGCGCAGTCCCTACCACCCCCAGCCGTGGCACGGCTCTTCTTTCGTTCTGCGGCCCCGCGCCGACCGTAAATTCATATCTCGAATAATTTTCACCCGGCGCAGAACCGGGCGGACTTGGCTAACGGCCAGGGTTTCTCGTAAACTCTCCCTCAACCGCCCACACCCCGTTCCTTCTCTTTCTCCCGTGACGCCCAGTCGTCGAATCCCTGCGCGTCTCTTTCTTATTCTTACTTGGTCTCTTCTTCGCTCACCGCGGCCGCGTCGCTTGTAACTTCCACGCCGAAGCCAGAACGGAGAATCCTTATTCTTTCTCTCGCCTTCCACTGATTTCACCCGGATATCTCTCCTTGCCTCTTCCCAGTCAACCCCCGTGCACTCCTATCCGAACATATTTCAGCCGCAGACGGCACTGGGCCATCGCGGACGATCGCCCGACAACCCTCGTCTTTACCGGACAAACTGATGTACGATAGACGCGTATCTTCTCTAGAAGCAGATTTCTCCTGATCCTGCGTCCACCGTTGATAGGATGGATATTTGGAATATTGCAATTTTCATGAGTGCAGGGAGTTGAGCGATCGTTGCAGTTCCCTCAGTTGCCAGCAATCGCGTCTCACTTTACTCCTGACCGAAATCCGTAGCACTAGTGTTAACTGACGACTAATTAAGTGTAAACAGACAGGCCCTCGTTGTATAGCGCCGTTGGGCGTGCTGCCTGATTTCGCGAAGCTCGATTCTATGCCGCGTATACACGGAACACGTGCGAGACACGCGGTCAATTTGCAACGTGCCGCGGAAATGGGTTGCGCGAGAGAGCAGAGAAAACAAATATCAGACTCCGCCTGAGATTGCAACGATCTATAGTGGCATTGTGGCGTGCTAATAACAAAATGTTTGCTATTGTTGATTTTTTTCGCAGTTGACTGAAAGAACGATAAGATAAAGATATATCTAGTTATGTTCGAACGATAAGCTGTTGTTTCTTCCTGTCTGTTATGCCGGCACTCTCACGTCTCGTCCTCGTCCAAGTGCGTTCGCAGGGACTAACGATGTTGGCCAAACGACGCTCGAGAAAATTGTCGCGGAAGATGGACACATTCTTGAAAAGACGTTTCTTCGATCATTGGGACGTAATTTATCGGCGACGAGCGGTGCGGACGAAACGACACGAGTTTTCCGTTCGGCACAGTGCGGAGTTATCGAACGGTGGATCTCATTTCATTCGGCGGAGAACGTAATCTTCCGCGTCAGTTGAGCGCTTGCGGATACGTGATCGTTCCCGCCGCTCGTCGTGCTGCATACTATCGTGCATAATCGCGGCTGAGTGAGAAAGACCATAACGTTCGCTCTCCGTACTCTACGTAGCGTGAATCGTAATGTCGGGCTCGTTATCATTGGCGCATCCACAGCGGCACGGCGGATATACCTCGAAGGAAGTTCCCTTCGAAGGATTCACACGATCGGCAATATGGCACAGAAACAGCACCCACGGGATCGCTGGGCATTAGTATTCCGAGAACAGTGTGGTCGACCGTACCTCCTGGTGTTTTCTCCACCCTCTCATCCGCACTTCTATAAGAGTGTGCTTGCATGGATGTGGTGGTACGTGCGTGTGATTGCACAGCCCCGGCACCCCTGGCCTCTGGGATGCCGACCAAATATAAAACATTTTACCTCTGCTTCCCGCGGTCCGACTGCTTCCTCCGCCGACGGTAAATACAGACACAAAGGGTGGATGGTATAACTGTCCTTGAAAAAAGAAACTCCGGAAATATTTATGATCATAGAGCGGCCACTATGTCACGCTAATCCCGCGAATACGTGAATACTCTTTCCGAGAATATTTCTCAACGTTCGTATGTGCGATCTGTGTCATTTGGAAATTTCACCCCTTGTACATTATCGAGGATAATGCAGAAGGAACTCGCAGTCAGGCGGGAGATCGGAAAGTCGTATATCGGAGCGTATACATCCCCTAATCGTACTCTGCATATTAAGCGATCCTCGGTGCCACCCCGTGGACTCGATATCGAGTATTCCGCCCCGGATAGACAGCCCTGGCACGTCACTCATGAACTCCATGCCGTGGCATATGCCGATGATTGGCCGCCGACCGTCAAACTCATCCCTCGCATTTCGATCCCCGAGCGTGTCTGCGCCCTTCCCTATTCTGTCGACTCGGTGTCTGTGCCCCTGCGAACGTACATACGCCGCTGTGAGTGGGTGCGTGTATACCCGTAACGCACACGTCACCGATTCGAACGATGGTCGTCAAACATTTTGATTTCGAGGAGTTCGTCGGACGGTATTGCGGTGGCAGGATCATTTCTCGTCTCGACGGACTCGACAAACGATCGTTTCAAACGGCCGACCACGTGTAAGAACTTATCAATGCAGAGACTGACGGCAGCCTTCTTTCTCGATAATCGATACAGTGTTATATCAAGAGCGAGAATAAAGTCGTCCCGAAATATGTCGCAACGACTGCGTATAACTGCTACAGCGGCACGTTCCATCACAATTTTCTTCTCCGAGAACTCGTTGTGCAACCTCTTTACTTTCCGCTTAATAACCTCGTCGAATGCATCCCAGCTCGCGATCATATTTTTCGCTGCGTTCTCTCTTTTTCCTTCGCTTTGCAGCGTGCTTTACGTCACGCAAATTGAAAATTCTCCCACGATACTCTCCTTGTCATTCCACATTTTCCCTGTGAAATTCATTAGCCACGCTTGCTGCGGAATCGGCCCCGCGTCGCTCCGCAGTTGGTCCACCCATCGCTCCATTATTTATTTATTTCATCTCCTCATTCCATACCATCCCTTTGTTTTCCGTCTTCAGCTGACTCGATCCGGTTTCCCCGCGTTCCCTGCTCTCGAAACGTACTTGCTGCAGCAGAATGAAACACCGTTCGTATTCGCAATTTGATGGCACACGGTCACCCACGCGGTCGTGACACGTCCAATCTAATGAACCTCGCATGATAGAGTGCGACCACAGGGTGGCTAGCTAACCGAGGCAGTAAAAAAAAATGAAAGAGAGAACGAAAGGGTGAGATGGCGAGAGTTATAGAGAGAAGCGCGAGAGAGCGGGCGAGGATGAGGAACGAAGAAAGGGTCGGTAAAATAGCCTGCCGAACGAATGAGAGGGAAAGGAAGGGAGCTAGAGAACAACCGGTGCTCGGTGAAAGAGCGAAAGCTCCAGAGCAATAAGGCTAGAGAGAAAGTGGGATGACGATAGGAAAAATGAAAACCTGCCGACAGTGATTAATTGCATCGCGCCGGGCGACGTAACGAGCAATTAATTATTATCGGGTAATCAAATTGGCTGGTACTCTCTCGCGCCCTATCCGGTCTCGACGTTTGCTTCTCTTCTGGCTGATCTCTTGAATCTCATAACCTTGATTTTTAATTAGTTATCGCGCAACGGCTTTGACGAGCCCTCTCGCACGGGCGTCACTACGTTTCTATTTTCGCTAAAAGTCCGTAAAATCATTTTAACCTCGCGTCCTTCGAGCTGTCTTCGATTTCTCTGTCTCCTCGCAATTATGCCTTTATGACAGTCTACAAAGTTTTATACTAATGCGCGCGGAACGAGGGCCCTTCTATTGACCAGTTTTCGTCGTCTCGTTGAAAGTTGAACGCTCGAGAAACCGCTACTTTTCCGCGGAAGTTCGCTCTCAAATCCGCGATCCAACGAACGGGAAAGACGAACGGGGCGCATAGCCGATAATCGACGTTCACGAGCGTGCTCCTCGACAAAAGACATTCTTCAGTCTTCGTCTATCCAGGGGAGAATGTATGCCTTTCGGGGAGGGGCAGCCGATTTATCTCATTTCCATAATCAGCTCGTAATTTCCACACGCGGGCGAATCTTTGAAAGGGGCGCGGATAGATGTGAGAAATTTGCTTCGTAGCTTGGCTCGCGTGAAACTTTTCCCCGCCCTCGTCGTCCTCGTCGTCCTCGTCGTCGTCGTCGGCGGCGAAGGCGCTTATCGTTCATCTCGATTTGCAACTCGAGCTTTCCTCCTTCCTCCAGTCTCTTCACCGGTGCATAGAAGGAGCGACGGCCTTATCTGTCGCGATCGTCGATAAATATTATGCAAACGAGTGATCGGACGAGTTCCGCCGATAACCTCTCCGACGCGCGACGGATGGTGGCGTCGTCCCCGTCCTAATCGAATGTTACGTCGCGTATGTGTGCCTGTATGATTTCCAAGATAACGCTCTGCCTCCTCCCGAGCTTATGTGCACGCGTGCGTGCGTGAGTTCTTTTTTCCCCCTCGACCCTCTCCGTTCTACTTTCTCTCTCATTCCGGCATGACGCTTGTCCCCAAGGGTGGATACGGAACACGCGACATGCAAACTAACGCCGTGAGTCACTCCTCCACCTAAAAGAGAGAGGGTGCACAGAAAGGCAGGCGTACTTACATAAATTATCCACGAAAACGCGCACCTTTCATCTCACCCCTCATTCTCCCCCTCGCGTCTCGCTTCCCAAAATAAGAGAAACGCGACTGCTCCTCGCACTCGACGCCAGTCCACGCTAAGAAACGCAAATCGATCGCGTGCGATCTCGTCTCCCTCGGGAAAATACGTGGGAGAGAAACGGGCGTCTAGTATCAGAGTTATACTTCTAATTTCAGACGGATTTTCGTGCGGCACGAATGCCTCGTAATTCCCCGTCGTCGTACCGAGTGTAATTGCGTCGGTATGCCACGAGCGGTTGTCGGCTAATGGTCTGCTTTCTTTGTATAAACCCGTTAGTCGGCTATACAGAGAGCGGGACCTGCGAGACGCATCTACGGATCGACGACGTTTCCGCACTCCTCGAGCCGGCAGTCTCGCGAAATTTTAAATGCTCTTATCACGCTACCCACGACTAATCAACTCACACTGTCGCAAGTTTATCCGCGTGCCGCGGTAATCTACTGCGGTGCCGATGCATGCAATTGTCCCGCTAATTTTTCCATCCTCCCACTCTGTCTCCATTGTGCACTCGCTCAAGCTAGTATCTCTCGCCTCTGCGGTACGCGCCGACAAGGACGGTATCCGCTGAAGAAGCGGATGCGGTAAGACAGACAACGCGGAAGCAAACGTCATGCCAAAGACGTCGGCGTCGGGCGTATTCGCTGGTGCGTTCACACGATAGCCTCACCAGAGCAAGCACGTATGCGCGCACGCGTCCTCGCGAGCGTGTGCGTATTGCCGGCGTCTTTCGGTCCCGTTCGAGGCAAATCCAATTATTCGAAACGAGACCGCAAGCTTTCACGGTCTCGTTCAAGCTCACCTAGTTACACTGCACGGCCGAGAGGAGGGGCGTGCGAGGGGATAAGCTAGGACCGCGGAAGGTGCGAGAGAGTTGCAAACTCCTGCCGCTTGTTCCTCCTACTCTCGCTTCTTCCACAGCCCTCTGCACTCAACGACCGGCAATGGTACGCGGGGTTAAGGGCGAGGAGAGTGCTGGAATATACGTTCGAAACACACGTCCCTCCGCATCCCTCTTCACCATTCTATTCTCCGAACTCGACATCCTAACCGCACTCCAGTATATCCACGCTCGTTCGTTCGGTTGCACGTGCAATTGTTGCGAGTGACGGTGCATCGATGGTGTACGGCATCAATGACGGTGACATTCATGATAGTAATGGTGTAGCGGTGGTGGGTGGCGGTGATTGCGATTATGGTGGGGACGGTGAGTCGTCGATGAGGAAAGAGAGGGGGGGTGGGGGTCGGTGTGTACGTACGATGTCGTACGTGTATGGAGCAGGAGGCAAATGCACTTAGGCGTAATCGCGGCTGCAGGCGAACTGGCGGCCGGCTAAGCCGACGACGGCCTCAATAGCCCGCTTCCGTGCCCGGCTCGGTTGGCTTTATTGCCACCTAATGGCAGGTACACACGTCGAAGAGCGCGCGACCGCTGTCGCCTGTGAATAGCCGAGTTTAGCTTACCGAACGATGCTCAACGTCTTTCGCCTTCAAAGGATCCTGCAAGGACATCCTTCGCCAATACGATGCGAGGTGTATATTGATAAGGGGGTGCTCACTTATTTCCATTTTTCACGTATGTACTGTGTTTGCTCCAAATTTCCGGCCGACGAAGTCGTACACTGTGATTTACAGTTGTCACGACGACGCGCGACGTCTCGATATTTTGCTTCGGCGAAATTGTCCAACAAGTCTTTAAAGGCCATGCTGAAAGTTGTGCGAATAGAAGAGTTGAAATCGGAACAGCGCTCGGCCGGGCGATCTATAAATCGGAACGATATTCCAGCATCACATCCCATCTCAAAGCACTTGGCAAATTTCGCAAAACAGAAATTTCGTCGCTCTCGGTTTTCACTGTTGTATTCGCCGCAGCGTCGCCAGTTCAAGGGAACTGAGAGACAGGCAGACGACGGCGACGTGCGTGCGACGACTGCCTGCCCGATATTCAGATACGACGGCGGTGAGGAGCTGGAAAAAGTCATCCCAGGCGAGAATGTGAGGAGCATAACTCTCGAGTTTTCATTTTGAACGCGACCGTTGCGAGGCGTCTAGTGAATACGAATACTCTCAAATTCAATCTCGCACGGTGCCGTAACGCGTGCCCGCCCGCCAGACTTTCGTGGAAGAGAGGAAAAATTTAACTGAGTGGGAGAAATTATATGATAGATAAAGACAAAGCAGCGAGAGGTAAAAAACGGCTCAATTGTTTTTCTTCGAAATCCTTGCAACTCTCGTCGTTCCTCCTTGAACCGTCCCGCAAACATCTGTGTCCCATACTCGTCGCGCTTTCTACCAGCCGATGTGTTTCAATTTGTCGCACGACCAGTTCTTTTCCTCCCCGCTGTATCACGGCACATGGCACGAAGCTTCTTCTTCGCAATCGATGACAAACTCGACACGTACAGGTCCTTCTTTATCCGTCGCACGCTCTCCCTTCTTGCCGCTGGCCAATATCATTCATATTTTAGCGCGGGGTTTGCGATCGCCAAACAATTCGGTAGCTTTGGCAAGCACCCCGTACGCGCTCGCATGCATTCGCCTAGAATACCCCGGCACGGCGCCTGTTTTTGTCGTAGCGTGCGTCGTTTAATGAGCCAGGAATTCCGAGGATTTTATCGCCACTACGTATAGGCGCCGAACTACGGACAAAACGATTCGTCTACAAACACGCACTTCCATTTTAATGGGTGCGTACGGTCGTCCCTGGATTTCCGTCAGTTTCACGGTCGTTCGACGGATCATCCTCACCATGATGAAAGGACCTTTTCGTGCAAACTCATTTCTGCGCCGCGCACCACTTGTTTCCTCTAGTTTCGTTAATTCGTGTCCGCTGCTACGCATTAGCGAAAACGCATAGAATACTAGCGGTCGATGAAAGAAATTCTAAGTCCTACGAAACGCGGCAAAGAAGGTACGACATTATGCCCCTTGATCGGAAAGCGTCTTGGCGAGCAGGGAGGAATCCACGGGAGGGCAGAAATCTAGATATATTATCCGACGCGACCGTAACGACCGACCGGACAATCGATTGCTCCGACCAAATGGAGGCGGGCTCCCTTGGTGGTCTCTCATACCTCGTGTACGCAGACTCGTATACCGGGGTTACGAGGTTCGTAGGCCTTCCTTCGCTCTTCTGATACGCGATAAACCCCCTGACGTTTGCGACGCAACTTGTGCTCCCTGTCGTCGGACTCTTTACGCCCCCCTCTCTCTCTCTCCCTCTGCCGAGAGCTGACCGCGCTCGCCCCGTTAAAGCAGCGGGACGCGTATGTGCGTCGAAGAGTTGCGATTACCGCAGGAAACGCTTTTACGGTCGTCCCGTCGACTGACGTCGCACGGCTCGATCTCTCCCGTCGAAAAGCAACGACGAAAAGCGACGAGGGAAGACCGACGGGGCACCGGCAGGGTTCGAATTTGTGGTTACTGCTGGTGGAAGTACTTTTCATTTAATGCATTACGCGATATTCCTGGAATTTGAGGAATGCCAAGACCACAGACGTTGCCGCTGTCACGGCGGTGTATCGTGCTCTTTCGGTCCTCCGTTAATCAGTTTCGGCAAGAAATGCTTTTCTCTGTTCTCTGCGATTGACAGCCGCCACGGAATTGAAAAGGAACGCAGCTTCGAATGGCATCGAAAGAAAAACGAGACAGAAGAGACAATCGAGCGTGGAGAAACGCGCAGAAGGATCACTCGACGGTCTTCCGACGATCCGTTTGTGCGGCGCGCCAAGACTGTAACTCACGAAAATCTTGGTCCTGAACAAAGTGCCTGGAATACCATGTGCGAGGAACTTGTGAAAGGGGGCGCAGGAATTTCAAAAGCACGGGCCCGTGCTTTGCCCAAAGACGCAAAGAACCTCCGTCTAATTTTCCGCATCGCACGTTGACGGTGGTGCGCTGATGGTGGTAGTGTAGAAAACAGAAGGCCGCGCCGTTCTGCTCGCCATAGACATAGACCGTGCGGTGCATATTGCGCGGATCTCGGGATTAGCGGACGATCTTGCGAGAACGACGGGGTAATGCGGTCGTATGGCCTGCAGTGGAGTCGTGCATAGTTCTATACGGCTGTGTGCGCCTTTTTGTGTGTACGCGGGCGCAAGGTGCCGCCGCGACTGCAACGACGCGGTTAATAGGCACCTTTGGTACGAGGTTGCGGCAGCTGCGTTAATTAAAACTACGTAACGTCACGCAACGCTTATGTAGCGCCGCCTCGCGAGCTGCCACCTTCTCTACTTCCTTTCCTGCCTATATATACACGTTCCTGCACCCGTTGATAATTCAGCCCTTAACATAGGAGTATGATCCGTTTCCTATGTTAACGTACATCTAAGCGCGCGTCAAAAATGTGTACCTCTTACAATGCTTTACGCTGTACGCTGACGATAATTTGTCCTTTTACGGCTACACTGTCAATCCCGTATCTCCGGTTGCAAGCACCGTTGATGGATCTTCGACACTCATGGAATTTGTTTCGTGTAGGCTGAGGACAGGTTTTGAATGCCAGTAGTCTTGTCTTCACCGGTCGCACCTCGACGATTGACTTTTCAGATTAGGCGGAATGGACGAGCGTGCAAAGTTCTCAATGCGCATTGAAATTGACTTGACCTCTGCAGAAAAGGATTTATCGTGACGTTCGAAGTGGGTAAAGCATCGGATGCCATTGGAGTCAACTATATCTAACCGCTGTTTTGTTTAATCAGTGCGCCGGCACTTCTGTGCACGCTGAGCGACCTCTTCTCTCTGCTGTGGCGGCTATCTGTGGACCGATTCCACCCTTTCCGCTTCTCTTTCCTATTTCCACTTGTTTACCCCTCTTCACTGCTTCTTTCCCTCCCGACGAGACTTTCGTACACCGATGTGTACTGGCTAGAAGAATTTACCGGCGCAGCAGGTCCGAGGAGTTCGCCAAACACGGAAACGACGGAGTTTCCTTTCACCGGCAACGCGGCAACTTCAAGTTGCGTTCACACCGAGGTTTCGTTCCATCACTTTTACCAGTGTGATCGAAATTTCTTTCGCAATGGCGATTGCAGAAAATGAATATACGTTGTAACAGTTTCTCCCAATCGTTGTCGTCCAAAATCAATTGCTGCAAGATCATATCTTCGGATCCGACGACGCTTTCGGCGAGCGCGTGAATAATTGAGCAGTATTCCGCGAAAAGGTCGGACCGTTAAAGAACGTTTTTCCGCACATACTTGCTGCTGCATTTATCATTGGCGATCGAAGACCGAACATTTTTCGTCATCGTCTCGTCGGTAGCTCATCTCCATTTTGTGGACGATACTTTCTTCTCCGCATTGAGAAAAGGTTCCGCCGTACGGCGTCTCTGGGTCTCTCTTATTCTTCTGGTCCTAAAGCAAGCGTTCGGGCAGACCCCCCTTGGGATTCAGAATGCATGTATGTGTATATAGAGGAGCGCAGCGAAGTCCGCCTGGCGCCCACCCCAAGCCACCTTCCGTCCACCTCCCGTCCACCTTTGCCCTCCTTCATTCTCCCTTGCCACCCCCGTTCCTCTCTTTGCGGCAGAATGGCCGGCGTGACAAGCCACGGCACAAAGGAAAACTTTCATCTACCACCCGCCACGAAAACAGGGTCGCCGGTCTCTGCTGTCGCAACACGGAGAAGAAAAGAGCGGAAGGTTTATTTTTCAGTGGAGGGCGAGCCGAGATTTATGTCGGCTCTCACCTGCTGACGCGGACCACGCTTTTTCTACCGCTGGTATACAACCGCCAACAATTGATACCGATTTACAATTTCTCCGCTGCCGTTGCTCGCTCGGCAGCGAGGCTACCATAAATAATTCCTTCCTTTCTTGTGGCCTGTATTCGCGGTTCGCTGCTGAGTCAAAGACAAAAGAATTCGCGATCGCCGCCCTATCATTTCTAATGCTTACCTCCGACGCCGACGCCGACGCCGACGCGACCGACGGAGCCTGCCTCTCGATACACAACTGCATCGGGGAATCGTGTTTCGCAACTTGACATTTTCTCGAATTTCGTAGTAAGCCACTATCGCATAGCAAGATCGTCTCTTTATTCTTGGCACACGATCCGACGGTAGGAAAAGTCAACGTTTCCATATCGGTAATCCATGGCTTGTCGTCAATACGAGCTGAAAACTGGAAATTATCTTTGTTTCAAGATACACTTAGTTCCCTGCAGTACTGTCGAAACAGATCAATCATAAGTCATACTCTGAAAAATTTCGCACACTCTCCTGGTAATCTACTTAAAGCGCAGGGTCAATTTGTAAATGCAAGATAATATCATCTTTTTACTATTTTACGGAATTGCCTTCGGGATTTTACCTGGCCGGGGGATGTAACAATGTGCTGGACTCCACTTACCAAACTTCGATCTGGCATTGAGACGTTCTCCTTGTTAGACGTACGTCAAAAGAGTCGTCGAACTTTCCAAGAAACTCTGGGGCACTTAAAGCTTCGAAAATCTCACGTTCGATTTGTGAAACGCCGCTGTGCCGATTGGCGACGGAAATACCAACATGTGTCAATTTTTTGCAATGCAATCGGAGACTGTCGCTCTCTGTCCTTCGCTTTCCATATCGATGTTTGCATGCCGTATAACACAAGTAACAATCGGACCGCAGAACGAGTCCTCGGCTATCGTACCCATCTGTGCACGACATTGACGAATCTGAAAATGGAAATTTACTGGGTCGCCACTCGTCGACCTAGATAAATTCTCAGAAAACTGTAAACGCCCCAATAGGCCAACGTTATTTGAATTTTCAATGTGGGCGGAAGGCGATTATTCGATGGGAATATCGGAGCAGATCATGGATGCGCGTGCGAAACTGCTTGTCAGAGGTCGCTGCTGGTCTAATGGCGCTCCTGGGGTGGTTCCGGCGAGCAATAGGTCGAAGCTTCTAATTAAAGGTAAATAATCTCGTGGCAGAGTAGCGGCAGGGCAATGCCAGGACAGTACCAGGGCAGCGCATGAACACGAGGCCGTGGGGAGATCGTTTGCACCCTGGTTGGTTGACCCGAGCTGGCTGCTACCCCGAGGGCGGGCATACCCTATGACCGTATTTCGTCGAAACGGTAGCACACGGAACGCACGCATCGCGAGCAAATTTCCTCTTCCTTCGTGAAACCTTCTCTCGCCCCATGTCTTTCACCCCCATCCATCCCATCCCTCTGACCGCTTACACGTGCACGTATATCCGTGACGGCTTGCAACCTGCAACGCTGCCGAGAGCGAATTATACAGGTGGATTATAAACTCGCGTGGAAGTATTCAAACTTACTGTTTTTTCTTTCAAATAGACATTTTCTGATAGAGCATAAAAAGAGCTTCAAAAAGCACTACATGTTTTCTGGTCTATCGCAAATGGATCAGCTATTAGCGGTCTATACTTATATAGTCTACGGGGTGGCCATTGTGTATACATATTTATTATTTATTTTATTTTTTCCGCCGTAGTTTTTGTTTTTTAGATGTGAAAAGCGCACACGCGAAAAATTTCATCGTAGGAAACGGTAACAGGTGCGACGATGTAACGTTCCTGTTTTATTCTCTGTTTTGTTTTCGATTGCAATAAATCACACGGCTCGATTTATGCGCTTCGGGAGCGGATTTTAAAGAACGCTTTGAAAATATTGTTATTCCTACGGCACAGCGGCGGCTGTAACGGGAGAGTCGGTGCTATTTTTACGGTGAAACAGCGAGTCTTGTTGGATAAGACAACCGGCACCGATGCCAGAGCGTGCACGAAATGGGAGTCGCGCGTCCGGACGAAGAGCTCCCGGCGAAAAGTATTTTTCCGGGTGAATTTGGACGATCGTCAGCCGGTGTACCGACCGGTTATCGGTGGTTGAGCAGCGGCAACTACCTACGACCGGTTTCAATTTGCAGGTCAGGTTATTTCGTGCCTCCGAAATGGCGAGTACTAGCCGCGGCTATCGCACTTTCTCCCTCTCCCTCTCACTCTCTCACTCTCGCTCGGCGCCGGCAATTTGCAATTTCCTGCCAATTCTACTATCCGCGTAGCACGGGTAGCCGTGTGCCGCGGCGTATGGGTGACGCCATATTTTGTCCGCCCTTAATTTAGGAACGTCGAACCGGCTTTATCCGCGTGTACCGCCTCGCATTACGGCTCGATGTACTAACCTAATCTCCAGCAACGAATTCAGTAAACGCGTTTCGAGCCGGTTCGACGACTTTGCATTTGTGCAGCATTCCACGTGCGCAATTAAATGAATTGCATCGTCCGATCAGGCACGAATAGAGATGAAATATCGTGTCAAATACTTTTTATCCTTTTGCCTTGCGGTGGCGGAAAATAGCCATTCGATTTTTCTACCTTCCGTTGCCCGAAAACTCCGTCGTGATTATTTCAACCCTTTCGATAGAATACCTCGACACAGCCGTTCGAGGCAAAATACCGAAATCGAGACATTTCTTTATTGAAAGTGGATATCTGTACGCAGGCATCTGTACATACGAATGAGCCTATATCAGAACGGATACGTGCGACAGCTGGATGTACTCGAATCCACATTCGTCTGTCTCTGGCTGTTTGGTGCGGAGATAAATCCTCCGACGAGCAAATGACCTACGCAAATGGCTAAACCCCGTGAAACGCGTCCGGTTGCGGCGCGTGTGCAATAATAATGCATGTGTACGCCACAGCCTAGCAGCGATTCTGCAAACGCCGTGATTATAACGCCGAAAGACAGAAATAACCCGCTTAGCATACTTTCGGCTAACAAATAGTTTATTATATCGGCTCATCGTCCCTGTATTCATTTCATCTCAATTTACCCTTATTTGACACGTCTCAACGCGTCCAAATTGTTATCTAACAAATCCTCGATTTACCAACATCACCTTAACGTTGGTCTAACCACCTTTACACTACTACCCTGAGAATAGAGAAATCGAGGAGAGAATTTTGCATCACTGGTCACGGTATCAGTTGGTGTGTTCTCGCAATTAGAAGGTACGACGAAATGCGCGTTTAACCGGAAACACAAAGAGATGATTGCGCACCTCAAGTATAATTGCTGATGAAGCATTATTTTCACGGAAAACTTCCGTAGGAAGCGCATTTACACCGAAGCTCATCGCCAGTGGCAACCGTGTGCGGAGACCCGGAAGACAAATGAGCCATCCCTATCAAACACCATGGAGCGTCCCGTCGGATATGAGATTCCATCCTTCCTCCCTCTCTCTCTCTTTCTCTCTCTTCCCTTCCATCCTACCAGTTTCCCTCAGTCTTCCTCCCGCCAGACTTGTCCTCACGGATCGGCGATCAAAATAATAATTACTCGGCGTGTCGTTACTTTCGATTTTGTCGCTCCGCCGGACACGCTTTCGCCTCACTCCCAAGCCACCCTGCCTCGCTTCCAGCCGGTTCGATGACGATTATTCGACGCACAGGAAGACGCCTTTATGGCAAGGATAATTGCGCAAATGCCAGTTTGCAAGGTGTCGCGGTTAATCGGAACGCCGTTACGTGTGGCCTTCATTGATTTTTAGCATGCTTCATGCGTCCTCGTCTCCGGATCGTTTACGTGCGGTTTTATCTATTAGAAGTAAAAAAAAAAAGAGGCGACAAAGAGAGAAAGAAAAAGATTTCGTAGTCCCTTTCGTTCAAGTCTCCCTTTTTTGCACCTTCCGCGTGTATCCACCGGACCGTAGCATAAAGGCGTGCACGCGCGCGCCAGCGCGAACGTAGGACGAGATTTAATGGAATTCCTTCTTGTACATTTTCCAGGTAAGAGCGGGCAATTTGCACCGGCTGAATATTTCCCCCTTCTATTTCCCACAATGACGTCCCGAGGGTCGTGCGGGGTCGGCAGCGAGGAAGGTAGGAGAGGGAGGGTGGCTTCGGCGGGTGGGTAGGGGTGGACGACAGATGGAGGTAGTTGGTGTAGGGACGACAAAGGGTGCTCGGGGTCGGGATGGGGGGAGTTCTGGAGATGCAGCCTGATGGCAGTGGCGACGGAGAACGGACGAAAGCGACGAAGAGCCGTCGGAAGAGGACAAAACGGTGAAAGCGGGATGAGGAGAATTGCAGGTATTCTAGCAACCTCCTTTATTTCTAATTGCATCTAGAGTTAATGGAATACGCTTAACCACCCACCGAGCCCACGGAATTTCAACGCGATTCGCCCTGAAAATTAAGCCCGCAACCACCCCTCGAGCCGTCTTCTCTGCCACTTTCTCCAACGACACAGCCATTTTTCTTGCCACTGGCAAACAAAATCATTATTATTATTCCGCCAGCGTAACGAATACCCGTGCGATCGCGGATGATCGAATTTCAGCTCGCTTCCTTTGGGTCACTGAAGACTTAGCCCGTGACGTTGATCGGCAAACTTTTCTCCTCACTGACGCAGCTCGTTCGACGACTCACCCAGATTCGCTTGCGATAGTTCTCCCGTGTACATACGGGCTATAAAAAAAGTTTGTGCCGTAACGACCCTAATATAAAAGCAGGCACGCTCGTCCAGCGATAAGGTCAAGGTATAGGGTCGAAAATGAGAAAACTAGGGGGTGAAATTAGTCTCGTTGCACCCTTGTCGTATGCCTCGCGCATAATTCACGCAGCTCCATCACAACCGACGCCGTTTTCTCGTGAGAGACGGGGGTCGATAGATCGCGGAAGGGTGGAAGAGAGGAGGAAAGGTGCGGGCAGAGGAGAGAAAGAAGGTTTGCCTCAAATCACCCCTGCAGCTAACACTATCTTGCCCCCTCCCCCTCCCCCCTGCCCGTACTTTCTCATGCCTCTCGCCCTCCTGCGGGTGTGCCTCTCAAGAACCCCGTATTATCTTGAAAAAGGACGAGAGCGGCACTGTAGGTGGCAGCGAAGGGGCGGCAAAGGGGTGGCGTGAGAGTTGGTGTGACGTGCGCGGAGCCGCACACTTTTATCCTACTTTATTAACCACCCACAAAGCCGGAAGCTCGTAACGCCTTAATTGAACGACACTCGAATAATTGCCGGGCGACGCTTTTTGCGGGAATCACGGATGAACAAAGAGGCCGAGGCCTGCCGGTGCTTGCTTGGTAATTAACAGACGTGCCCGGCTGTAATGATCGGTGGGGTTCTTTCATTTTGGTTCGCCCGATTGCCAGTTTCGAGTGACAGTAATGGGCCACAATTTAGCCCGTATCGTGATCTCAGCTATTTCATGCGGACCAATTCCTCCGTTTGTCTTCTCCTTACAAACATCGACGCATCTTTTAAGAATAAGTATTCTTGACGTTTATTAAAAACAAAAAAACATGTAGTCGCTGACCGTCGGCGTTGTCGTGGTCGTCGTCTTCCGAGCTCGAACTGGGGCTGAGATAGATATTATAGCGAATTCGGCATCGTAAAAATATCTCACCGCCGATTGATTATCGTTTATCGTCCGTAAGTATATCACACCCGCCTTTTCGAGCACGAGGAAAACTTTTTCGGTCCGCCAGCGAACCGGAAGATTCATAAATCATTGCGCATACACAGTTTCTACGGCTGCAGCAGCGCCCTGTGCTAAAGTATTTTCGCGTGAAAGAAGGTAGGTCGAGAGGGAACAAACGAAAAGGAAATGAATGAAAAGCACTCGGCGGAAATTCCATTAAGTTACCGGCGCTATTTTCGTAAGATGATTCTTTAAATGCCTCGTACATCTTATTATATGGACCACCCATTTTCTTCTACTTTGTGCGCCTTATTCGAACGAACGGTGTTGTCTGGGAAAATTATAACTGCAGTTACCTAGGATACTGTGGAACCGAAGAGATAACAGAAATCCCCGCATCGGTGTAATTTTTAGTTTCGTGGCAAAAGCAAAGTTTTCCTCGCTCCTAGTCTCTCTTTTTCTTTTCCCTCTGCGGCTTCTAATATCGCAATTTGTTTCCACGACATAGCGTTAACCCCGTCAGAGCGGTAAAAAAAGGATGGAAGAAGAAGGTTCGCCTCGATGTAATGGGAGGAAAGTTTGTAATGTCGACGTCGTTGCGTGCACGTGCGCGTTGCGCGTACAGATACCGTCGCGTGTTTTTGGAGCCGTGTGGTCGCGCGCGCGATGATACGTGTCGAAGATTCAAGACCCTCCCGCTCCCGCCGCGGTTTCTCGAGTCTAGAAAATAAACTAAGGGTGCTCGGGTACCACGCTCCGTTACTGCCACTGACTTCTGCTCGGGGGCTTGATTTATTTAGATTAAAAACGGGCAACCACCGACGCTATCCGCCACCCTCTTCTCCTCCCTTTCCGCCGTGCTTCAACGGCCATGTTTATAAATGCGTAAACGGATCTATTCTCACGTTTCGTTTTGCTGTGCATTATGCGTATAGCCGGAGAACTTTCCACGTCGACCGCGCATAAAAAAGCACAGACGGTCTTTCGCGTTATTACATTGCGTTCGCGACGCGAGGTACATAAGCTGCATCGCGGTCAATCATTGTCACTCGGCTGGACTCATTTTACGTTATTATTTTTCCCCCTTTGCCTCCGCGTTTCATTTACCGCCATACACAGGGCTCTGCGCGGGCGAAGATTACGCATAAAGGTAACGAATCATAGTCTGCAGCGCGTCCGTATGATTTCGCGATATAATTCATTCGTTCGTTCATTCAGTTAGAGTGCATATTCGGAATATTCGCAGCACATTGGTCTCTTTTCCCTCATTTGTCCCGTTCCCCGAGTTGCAGTAGGCTTACCGTCGATTTCACCGAACGCTTGCACGTGCACGTGACTGAACCAAGGAACCAGTCAGGTGAACAGCGCGTATCCTAGAACGGGCGGGTACAAATTACGCCCCATGCTTGCGATCCTGCGCATCCTTCGTAATCGTCGTTATGCAAGGGAAGACAATACTTGCTTCATGCTTTTCCCCCCGCACGGTTCGTCCATTTGGCTAAAAGCATGCGAGCCGACTGGTCGCCCCCGTGCAGGAATTCGGATTTAATCGCGTTAAGGATCACAGAACATACGGTGGGCGGTTTTGAATTTACTGCGGTTTTCCGTGTACCACCCATGCGTATCCGTCTCTCTTTCTCTCATCCTCTCTCCAGAGTGGAATGTACTCACGCAACTCCGTCATGTAAAATTGCACTAGCCCAGATTGAATTCGCGATGCGACACTCCATTATGGCGCGGATTAATGCGAAAAATGAATTCCGAATATGGACCTGTCTCGTATGAGAGCGCGTGGCAGATTACTGACTCCCCGCGGACGCAAAAAGCAGGCTGAGCAAAAAAAAAGGGCAAATACGAAAAGGCGTGTTTAAGACGGAAATGTTTCAGAAGCCGACCAGAGGAAAAGAGTATTTGTACGTTAACGATGGTGTAGGCGCGCAAAGTGCTATTTTATTTTCACCATTACGACACTGTATAAAGGTACGGGGTTAGGTCTCTATAGGAAAAGGGTCGCAGGCAATGGCGAGAAAATTGTCGCGACGTTACGGGCGAATTTCCAATGCCGATTTACGTCTTTTAGCGCAAACCGATACGTCTCTTGGTAGAGATCGATTTTCAATTTGTTTGCCTCGGTGCTTCGGTGTTTATGCGGCTTGTAGATTGCAGCTCAATGCAGGCGAGGGTATGTGCATGCGTGTTTGCTCGTGCGCAGGTGTGTTCGTATCGCCCTACGAGAAGTTTTCCGGGCGGCAGGAAAGCCTGGAAAAACATTGGTCGGGTGCCGCGAAAAAGTACGGACCAAGCTCAACTGTTGGGAGAGAGCTCCGTGAAGCTAATCGATGCTAACGATGCTTTAATAGCGCGCCGCCGCCGTCGCCGTCGCCGGTTCGCATTTTACCCTTTTCTTCCCAAGCCGTCCAAGAATTTTGGCACGAGCGACGACCAGAGACCGGCTCGAATTACCGGATACATCGATCCGTTCGCGTTCCAAATAACCAGCCGCAAGCACCATTCGCTTTTTCTCCGGCCCCACGATGCTCTCTGCATCTGAACACCGGAAACGACGCAAAGAACGTATCGTTCGAACATCAACGGCGAACTTCGTGACATTATTAACTTGTGCAACGTCGTAAACGTGTTCTCGATAAGTATAACGAGGTGCCATGATTTTGACGCCATTGTCACTCTTTTTTCGACTACGTCCATCACGGGAAGGGGCGAAGAAGAAGGTTGCTGGCAGTCGACACTGAGATTTCCACGTAGAGGTACGATGCCGTGAACCAGTTCGCTCACACGTAGAACGCAACAGCTACTGTACGCCTGCACCGACGACGTTGCACGACGACGCCGACGATGACGACGGCGACAAAAACTCGTAAACATCGTGAACCCTTGCGCGGCGAGACCGCACGGTGTATGCTACGGCCCTGGCATAAACCACCGTTGTCTCCGCGAGAGCGGCGCGCGGCAAGCCAACGTAATTTTTCTCACTTTGCAAGTTGCCCCGTAAATAATACCGTGTGCAGTCTGGCTACGGTTTTCCCTTCCGCGTATACACTGCTTCCGGTTCTCTCACTCGCTCTACGCGTATCTCTATCCGCGCCTGTACGTTCGCCGTGCCGCTCTCTCTTTCTTTCCTCTTCTTTATCACCCTTTACCTCCCTCTTTATCGCGAGCGTTCTTCGTTATTCCCTCTGTCTCCCTCGCTCGTCTGTCCTTTTTCCTAGCGACGGCCACTCATAGTGCCCACCTCGTAATCCCGGTACTCGTAAGTTGGAAACAAGCGGCAACTCTTGTCCTACGTTACAATTTGCAACCGGGCCACATTTCGAGCCGCGACAGTCGCGAGGTTACGCGGATCCCGCATCATCTCATATTTATGCTAATACGACACCGGGGTCTATCAGTCGCAATATTTATTTAGACCCGACTCCCTCCCTCTTCCTTTCTCTATCTCACCCCGGTACAGCCCTCCTAGATTACGCCCGGAGATATCATTGGTTATCGATCGCGCCGTAATAATGATTCATCTGTACCATGTCAACTACGTGACGTAGAGAAAAATACGCTTCCTAACGTGAAACTGGCATCAGTATGGCGATCTTGTTGAAGAAATTGCGCTA
Source organism: Priocnemis perturbator (assembly GCA_963942575.1). Lineage (NCBI taxonomy): Eukaryota > Metazoa > Arthropoda > Insecta > Hymenoptera > Pompilidae > Priocnemis > Priocnemis perturbator. Next base: position 14,625,098 of record OZ012647.1, on the reverse strand, counting down.
CCGAGGATTACATGCTGCGTGCACTGCAAAACTACTGTGCGTCTGTAATTTGGAATGCTGTCCCCTCCGGGAGTAAACCTGCCGTCCGATTGCTTCTCGGAAAAGCCTTCGTCACCTCCTTCAGGACTCCTTTCCGGGAAACGATCTTTTCTGCACCCTCCGGGCTGCGTTGTAATTTCAATCAGCTGTTTGCGTACACACGCTAAATCGCACGCTTCGACCCCACCTAGGCCCCGCTTCAACCACGTGTCTGCTTCGACTCTCCCCAGCGTCGAATGCACTCCCGCGGCGAACAATGCATTTTTCATGGCGCGAGAGACAGGCGAGAGTGGCAATGGAGGAGGTAGATGAAGAGACCGAGAAGGAGGGGGGGTAGCTGCGGATTCTGGATTATCTAGCGTTGACGGATGAATGCCAACGTCCACGTGGCTTGATTGGCCTCGTCCGTGCTGGCCTGTGATGAGATACCTCCTCTCTCTCCCTCTCTCTCTTTCCCTTTCGATCCCTCGTACGCGGCGTGTGGATGAAAAAATATTTTATAAACGCACGAGTAATTGACACGGGACCGCGTTTTCGCGGATTTGTCGGGACTTCGCGCCAGCTTTATCGCCGCTTTCGCCACCCTTCGTTTCGGATTTACACGCCGGTCAACCCCGTGCGTAACCGTATATACGCTTCTATCCCCTTTGTCTTTTGGTCGGCTGATTTTTTTAAATCAGTACTCAACCCGCGACGCTTGGCACCTTCTTATGGACAAATTCATATTTATCCCTGACTTGTAGTATCTTGGTCAGTATCTGAACTCATTAATTGAACCCCCACTTTCTATAGTAAGGACACCGAAAAAGGAGGAGTTTCGACACCGACTTCAAAAAGGAAAAATTATTTTATTCTTTCTAGTGCTGTTTTGAACTCGGTGTTACTTTTTCTGAAAGGCTTTTTGTGTAAACGTACGAATGGCATCTGTCTGCCGACAGTCTAGCGCGCATTGGCCCCGATCTCATTTCTATGCCGCAGAATTCGATGTGCAATGCGATATTTAATGGTTGTCTAGACGCCGGCTCACAATCTATTCCCTGCAACAGTTCTAGAGAACTGCGGCCATTAAGTACAGCTGGCTGCATGAAAGTAGCAGGCACACCTATACAATACTGTAGCCAGAAATTGATGCAACGACAGAACTCGCTCTCGTTCACGATACATTATAGGCTTCCAGGCGATCGTAATATTTTGATCGCCTTGGTTACGGATTCCGCGAAAGCGTCTTATCCTTCGGCGAGCTATTTTCCCTTTATGTCAGCGGAAACGCATTAAATTAATTATATGCCCGCGCAGCACGTGCGCAGCCGAAGTTGAGGTAATTTCCGTGAGTACACAACGAAGTCGGGGATGCCAAACTCGGACAATGCTCGAGGAAAGGAGCACGGTCGTTTGGCGAGAGAGAAATCTTGGAGTGCGCAGAGTATGGCGCGGGGTGCTTCTCTCGTGCAAGCAAATCGATTCACGCGTGAAAATGGCTAGGAGTACATCTTCCGCCCTTGTTCGTTCGCTTTTGTTCCTAGACGATTCTGCTTTTCTTCGAAGCGAAACGAGATGGAAGACGAAGTACCGACTGCCACGCGAGATCCTGCTGCCTTTCGTTCCCCGCTTTATTTCCAGCCGCTATTTCGGGTCTCGAAGGGTCTCGCGTCGGCGGCCGGTGGTGGAAGGTGGTAGTCGAAGGTGGTAGTCGAAGGTGGTAGTGGAGGGTGGCAGCAAAGGGGTCCGGAAGTCCCGCGGGAGCAAGCGAGTTTCCAGGTCAAGAGAGCTCGAATCGTCTATCGTCTTAGGGACAGAGGGCCAAGGATTATAGGTTCAACGGATCTCTCCTCTCGGATTCGTACCTTTAGTTTAAAGTTTAGGGCCGGAGAAGTCGGATAGCGTAATATTATTCTAAACCGGTATTAAATCGGCAACGCCGTCGCGGCGAGGCCAAACATCGTTAGCTGATTAAATTAACGAACGAAACTTGCTTCCTCTATCTTCCACTTGTTCCGGAACATTGCGAGAAGATAAGAGCGGTCGCTGATATAAATTTCTCTCCGAGGTGATTTCATAATAATAAAGTAACTTTACTTAAGCTTTCGTATTTTAAACCGTCGCCGTGCGAGTGCAGCTAGGATTCCGGAACTTCTCCTGAATTTACAGCTTTTCCAGGTCAGAAGACGCGGAAATATCTCCAGGGACTTTCGAGGGTTGCAGATTAGATTTAGCAGATCCAAAGCAGATCCGTATCTTTCTCTTTGTAATATCTGGCCACGGGACATACTCCAGTGTCACGTTGCAGGAAGACGAACCTCCTGAGCTCCCGGCAACGCAGCGCACCTTCGACATTCTGAACGATCCTCGTTTGTTCATCGCGCAGACAGCAGTCGGTTATGGAACCTGGCGCGGAAGTATAGCAGAACCGAGCTAATTTCCTCTGATCAATAGATTCGAAACGGCAATGATGTTTTAGAGAAGACGGGCTCGAGATTGAGCTCAAACAGATGAGAGTGGATTCGTATATTCGAACCTGTCGGAATACGGAGCTTATGTAGATAGTTTCGACGGCAGGGACCGTGCCACCCAAGTTTCATCCATCTCTCTCTGATGTGTCGGAGCTATCGGATGAGACGTCATTGACCTCCCCTATGCTTCGTCCTGTAGGGTCATACCTTATGGTGAGGTTAGGTACAAAACCATCTCCCTTGTCTTACCTTCCAAGTCCCGAAATCCCATCACGAAGTTGCTAGCTCGACCGCTTCGCTTAATAATGCGTGACTTTAGCGTTGCCTGCTCTTCATGCCGCCCCATGAAGCCACTGCCATGACTATTCGTCGGTAACCGTGGCCGGCAACATTTTTATGTAACTAAGCGTTCTCGAACTAACTCATATTTCTCTGACGTAGAGTGAAAAACTTCGAACCCACTAGGTCGTCCGTCAGAGCCACTTCGGACATGAATATCGGCAATAAACATCTGCAATTTATAAGTTGGAAAGAACGAACCGAGCCGAGAATCTGCTCGAGCGTTATCTCGCAACTCTTGAAAGCGGGATTAAAAAGTGAGACATGCGATGAAAAGAATCTTTGCGCCGAACGGAGAGAGTCTGGAGTCTGGACCCCTCTGGGCGCGATCCTTTCTTTCCCTTCTTCCACCTTCCATCCTTCGCTCCGCTCTTCTTTCTCAATTCTTCAACGTCACTGCCGTCCGATAGACATTCAGGTTTTGATTCTCCAATCGTAAGAAATGGAAAGTCATAAGTCTGCAGACGATCGATTACTCCGTCACCGCGGTCTCGATTACGCTCCACCGTGCGTACGTTACGGATCCTCTTTTTTTTTTTTTACCGCTTCATAGAATTTCGCGAAAGAAATGACACGGAATGTACACAGTACCGGCAGTCAACGGATATTCCGCGAAGCGACAGAAATACATTGCAGTCGTGGCTTTCATTAACGACCTCCTAAGCCTCGGCATATGGATTGTGGGTTATGGGTTATAGTCGTTATGACCGGAGCTACAGCTAGTTGCGGTAGGCCATACAGTTTCGCTATGAGACTGCTCGGACACTTTGCATCGTTACGACACCGTTGTACACTACCGCAGAACGGTCATCTAACCTTGCACGAGGGGAGTGAGTGGTGAGTCGTGCTGAAAAAATATTCGCTCCTATAGTTTTTTCCAGGAAATCGTCCGCCGCTGTCACTGTACAGCAAACAGGTCGAACGTTTCAAAGAGGGCATAGTTTATTTTATTATCCGGCAGCCAAGTGCTTGCTGTAACCCAGTGGCGCGTAAATGCGATAACCGGGCCAGTAGGCAAGACTGTCCACTGCCGGATCCTATAAATAACATTATTGTAATGCCGTGGATGTGAATCTGCACTTATATCGTTCCTGCGTCAAGCAAATTCAGAAAAGAAGGGTTGGTCAATCATAAGTACCCTCCAGAGTGATGTAGAAGTATCAGTCACTCTGGGCGTTCAATTTCGTTGCTATCGTTGCGACCACGAAACACTCCGTCCGCACACTCTGTACACGTACGTAGAGTTCCTCAGGGTCGTCGAAACATCGAATGTTTGGGCAAAAAAAAAAAAAACGCACGCATCAAATTGCCTTCGCTGGCAGTCCCCCTTTTCCCACAGCAATCCTCGAGTTAGTTGGAGGGGCCGCGTCTCCAAAAAGTTCTCCCTCGCCGAAAGTTTTCAAACTGTTCCGGGCGACATCTTTCGGCCTGGCGAACGGGCGAACGAACTCGATACACGTAGAAAACAGGGGAAAGAATCGTGGCAGGAGCGTGGGCTACACTCGCAACATCGGAATTCCGCGATTCCATCGCGTGTATTACGACGAGGGGCTCGTTCAGACCGTGCTGGAAATTGGATTAGAAGCGAACTCGAACGGACATGCATTCTCCGTAGAAAAACATTTCCCCGCGCTTCCGCTGTGCAGTCGTTTAGATTATCGTAATCCTTGGCAACTTTGCGCAGATTTACTGAATAAATGGGCGAAGATAAGTGAAATGCCCTTACAACTTATAGTACCTACCGACGTAAAAGCGAGCCGGGATGTTTCATTATTAAACGTCCGAGACTCGTTGTGAATTTTTTTGCTGGAAATTTTGAAGCTCTTTCTCTTTATGCGAGATGCTTAAAAGTCTACTTCGCACGGCTGAAAAAGGATTCTACAGAAATGTCTGATGATCGCGAGAGAACAATGTGAACACGGTGAATTACTTGTTATTGTCTGATAGCTGTAGGAATATTGAGCTATATTAAGTAAATATTCAGTAAACGTGGCACTTGAACAAGGCTTTGTTGCTCAGCTGTTCAGCTGCTCTTCCAGCAAAGTGCTGCTGGAAGTACGTATTTTTCTGTGAAAATTTTTCCCTCTGAGCAAACCGCGGTGATCCTTCATGCGAGCGACAGTGAAGATAAATGGGATTACTGTCAGGCGACAAATGTATCCTACATTTACATTGCAGATACGACGTTTAGTGGCGCGCAAACCGCGGGCGTGTTTCTTGCCGTATCATGGCGCTGCCATTAAATCCTTATAACATTCGCCGTCGAGAATGGGTAGAGACAACATTTTCAGCTCGGCCAGATTTCTATAACAATATCGCAGCGCATTTTTCATCAAGCTGTAATCACTTCTGCGACGTTGCCGAGGTAAAACAATTATTTTGCAAACGAGTTACGCACATATGAACGTGAATGGTTCCTTGAACGCTCGGGCGAAGCGGAGGTTATGAACGGATTTCTGGCGATACATCGAGGAACGGCGGCGTTGCGTATAGAACGAACGGAACAATTACCGGCGGATTTACAAGCGCGTTTCGTTTGACAGCAATTACAGAAGTGCAGACATACCGAGTGCGCGCTTGCGAAGGCGGCAAAACGTCGTGAATGGTTCATTTAGAACGGGCAATCGTCGTCGACTTCGCTGCCAGTGTAAAAGTTGTAGATTTGACAATGCGCCGGGAACGACTTTACGCCATCGAGTGGACGAAGTAATTACGTCGACAAACGCGGAACGAATTTTCGCGGTAAAAATGGCGTCGCCAGCGGTAGGATGAATATATTTGCCGCACTGAAAGAGCACTGCGAACCGTGCGCTCGGTAGAACGGGGCCGGTGTACGTTGTGAACGGGATCGTAGACTTTTACTTTCCAGCCCTTACGAGGCGACTTGTTCTCATCAGCGAACGTGAATGGCCACCCCCTCCCGATCTCGATCCCGCTTCCGCTCCCTTTCGCCCTCTCCCATCCCTTCCACCTGCCATCTTCGCTGGCTGCCGTCGACAGCGACGACTATACCCTCACCGACTCACCGCCATTGTGCGAATGTAGAATCGATAGAATCGCGTGGACACTCAGTATTATTCACCTGCTAGTCGTAGAAAATCTGCTGGCAATCAGATCGGCTGAGAACGATCTTACCGAAATATATATTAGATTACGTCGTTAAACCTCGGCGAATATGAAAAATAATTGACACATTTTTCTGAAATAGCACGTTACCTCGGCATCGTTATTAAACATTTTATGATATCGCGCACATCTGCGGTTGTCAGAATACGTGGTCAGGAAATTTTGCGTTTCCTCGCGATGAAGAACTGCGCTTCCGTTGGGAGCAACTGTGCATAGTCTCCGGACGGAATATGCGCTTTTTGTCCGTGGGAAAGTTAAACGTTTAGCGCGCTCGTTACTACCTCTGCCGAGACTGAACGCGAAGAAAGAAATATGTATGTGCATATAGTCTCGCTGAAATAGGTTAGAGCTACTCTGAATTATTAATTTTTTAGTTAACTATGCGTTTTACTAGCGAATTCTCGATACAGTTGAGGCCCGGTGTGACGTATCATTAAATCTTTCGTCGTCGTCGTTGACGTCCATACGAGCGTCGATGAGCGAAGTCTGGCATTAACCTCGGAGACGGTCGTACGTGTGCCTCGAAGTAATTTCGTCGATGTATAATACGACACGCGGTACAGTGATTCTCACTGTTTCGGAACTTGCAAATTTCGTCGGACACGACAACACAGTGGATATAACGAGAAGCGGACCACCTCGAGTGGTAGGTTTGCCCGTAGCGGGGGTGGATCGTCCATTTCTCCACTCTATTCCGCCGGAATATCCATTAGTTACAGCAGCACTGTTGACGAAGCATGTTATTTCCCTTGTGTACGACGTCTGGTCCCTCCGCCGTTTCCTCCTCTGCCTCCTCTCTTTGCTTCCTCCTTGTCTTTTCCCTCCCTTTCGCCTCCGTTTTCCACCGACCTCCTTCGCATCCCGCGTCCACCCGTCGACCTGCCAGCCAGAGCCACGGTATTCTCCTCTCGTCCACCTTTGGCGTTTGTTCGCGGTCGGAATGGCGGTAACGGTGTGTCGAATTCGTTCCCGATTAAATTCCGTAACGAGCCACGGAGAATGAGAGGGACTTTCCGTTTCCTTTCCGAGTGAATTCGTCCGCCATCGTCAGTCGTCACTGCCCTCGACGCCGCTGTTGATTCCCGCGAGAAGTTCTCGCGGAACAGAGAATTCCTTGCGGCTCTCTCTGGCCGCAGAATTCTATTGACAAAGGCGGTTCCATTGTAATAATACCGCGCGATGCGGCCAAAGCCGTTTGCTTACTTTGTGAGCGAAATTAATCTTTACCGATGGATCTTCTGCAAGCGCATCCCCCTTGTGCCGTCTCTTCCTTTTCCGACCGCTCACGGCTCAAGGCTCAAGCGATCGGTTAAATGCTTTTACAACATCGTACCGTGCAAAATGAATGGGTAATTGATACTTTCAATATTTTATATCACGCTGGCGAGCGTGCCAATCGCATTTTCACGCAAATAGATATCGGCTTGCACTACGGGAGTAGATCAATATTTGATTCCCGTAGTCGCAAACTTCGTAATGACGTTACTGTTCCCTGCGCACGGCGCGAGCGAGTGGTTCCCTCCTATTGGAGTTCCGAGAAAAGCTCGTAATGACGATCCGTAGGAGGAAAAAGTTTGTACAGACACGATGACGATTTTCCTTGTCACAGTGTAAAATATCTTATCAATGGTCAGAAATGATTTAGCGCGATTAACTAGTTTTGTTGGTTCGTTGAATTTACGCCTTACTTCGCGGCATACACACAGTATGTTAGCCCTAGATGTCAGATTAGCACGATATTACGTTTCGAGATAGTTGCGTCTATCTTTCTGATTAATGCATGCTCACCGTCACTCTAGCCGGGCTGCACTGTTTTCCCGTCCGTTTATGTACCCATTTTAACAGCGTTGATAAATTTCATCTATCGTTTATGCTGCGTCAGGGCCAACTGAAATGTTTCGCCAACGAGGACGCGGATCAGCAAACTTTTTCCGTCCGACGACTCCGACGACTTTCGAAGAAACTGTCGCGTGTTTAACGAGTCGGAGTTGCGACGCTACTCAGTATTACACACTCGTGTTTTGAGCATTTGGAATTTTGACGCGAGACAAACGAGGATCGCGAATTCGTTGACGCCGACGCCCGGCGTTCCCAAGGCGAGAAGTGCTAAACGAAAGTGACGGGGATGGATCGCGTTGGAAGGCATTCTATTTGGCAGCGCGGCAGGAAGAGCTCGCTAACAGTTTCCGTCGTGGGCCTTTGTTCCCGCGCAAGCGGCTCATAAACGTGGCAAATCGGACAGCGGAATAGCAGGAAAAGGGATCCGTAAAGGGCCCGGAAGCTGAAAGTGGGCCTCCGAACGTTTCCACGCGAGGCAAAATCGTAGACTCATGTCAGTCCGGTTAGTCGACTCGCGGCACGTGCGTCATCGGGATTGTCGTTATCCGTTCTCATCTTTCTATCCGACGCACTTCAGCGCTCCTTCCGGAAGTTAAATAAATAATGAGAACTGACGAAGGGCGATGCCGAAGGGCGATGGCGAAGGGCGGACGTAAACAAAGGCAAAACGCACGACTCCCCCAGCAGCTGGAAATTACTCCACGATCGCAACGAGGAACGGGCGATCGTGCGTGCGTTACATTGTACGAGGGTACAATGTATTTCTTTGTCATAACCAGGGACGAGGTCGTGCATGGCGCCTGTTCGATCGCACGCTCCCCAGCCCGACACAGGTACGCTTCGTTCCTCGGAATACGAATTTATATTTCACCATTTACGATTCGGCACCGACGCGACGGCGACGGCGACGTCGGCGTAGACGGCGAGGCGTCGTTCAGGGAGAACTATCTTCGTGGTAGTCGTTGTCGCCACTCGTCACGCCGAGGAAAAAGGGAACGCTACTATACACTCGCGTGAATTGTAATTTGCAATTTTGTACCGCGCTTCGTTTCGCATCGCCGTTACCTGCTTTTCTCTCTATTCGCGGCAGATGCAAGCGGACAGGCGATATGAGGACAGCCGGGAAACGTATTCGCACTGAAAATAACGGTACCCGCCAAAGGTTATCATACGTACGCTGGGCAAAACAATAATCTTCTTGCAGCCATTTCCGATGAGCGACGTTCAGCGTGCAATTCGATCGACCCGCCGCGAGTTCACCTAACTTCAATATCGAGCCTTAATTAGCCTTTATCCCCCCGTCGGCGTCGAACCGGCACGTTGTACCCATGACGTGCACGGACAGCCACAGAAGTCGGAAGAAATAAATTCGGCAGAGCGCGGACAGACGACGGTGGGACGGTAGAAGAGTGCCAATGGATCGGAGGCGACGTATCGGACGAAAATCCGGGCAGTGTTAATTTTCCAGTGGACGGTTCTCATAGCGGAAGCTTCCGCTTCGAGGGCCGTAGGGAGTAGAGAGAACTCGATCGCGATGCTACGTCGCTTCCTACCCCTTCGAGCGCGCTATCGCCTTCTCTTTCTCTTAACCATCCTCCGCATCTCCCTCTCCCTCTGCCTTTGCTTCGCCTCGCCTCGCCTCGCCGCCAGTCCGACCACCTTCGACATTCTTTGCCCGAGCTTTTCGCTCTCTATGTATTTGCTTGTGTGTGCGTGTCAGTTGGCGTGCGGAATTATCGTTGATTAAAGGCATTGTCGGGCCAGTCGTTGAAAGGCCGCGGATGCGGACCATCGATGCAGTCGATGAAATTGCATTTGGCCCGGTCGCGGCCGCGGAACTGCATTCGTGCACCGAACGAGGGGGGTGAGAACGACAAGCGAACCGATGCGATGCCATGCCTCACTCTCGTGTGACTATATGCGAAAGTGAATCCAGTTGTTGCCTAATCTCTCGCGAAGAGCGTTCACGGGAATTCCTTAGGGAATTTTGCTTTTCCAGCGTAACTTAACGAGTTGATAGGAGCGAGCATTAGCGAGACGCGTGGCAATGCAATTGGATATCCTTCGTTGCCGACGACAAATAATGGATCCCGTGACTCACGACTCAGTGCCCATCGTTTATCTTATCAATGAACCACCGAATCGCTGTTGAAGCCCGTTTAATTAGAACATTAATAACGCCGCGTGATTGTGCCAAGCTGCTCGCATCGTACTCCGAAATTTGGTTAATCCGGATTATTAATTGACGGTTAGCTCGTTAGTCATTATCCATGTTGGATCCGTAACATTGGCGGTGTCGCCTCCCCCGAGGTCTGTTCGGCATCCTCCGGCAGAGTGAGAGTGGTGGCAAAATAACGGCGAGCACGGAAAATTGGAGGAGCAGCGATCGGCTGACGGTGTTCGCCGGTCGTTCACTGACGAAGTTAAACGTTACGCTGAGAATGCGCAGAAGGGCGCGCCGAGCGGATAGATATTTTATTTCGGCCCTCGCCGCTCATAAATCTCGTTAATGGGGCGATTCTTTAGGCCGGCGGGCAGGGCGCAGTGCAGGAGAAGCAGCGAAGACCGCGCCTACGGGGCTGGATCCGGCCGAGACGAAGGAGAGAAGAGAAGGAGCGCTAGGTATGCAAGAGGTCGACTTATGAAGCCGCAACCCCCGTTATACCCCCACGGCGGTATGCTATAATCGCGCCACGCGGATCGTCCGTCGGGGGCTAGAGGGGTTGAACGTTCAACGTGAACGCCGGGGCCAAGACGTCTGTATATCTCTATAACGACGTCGTTACGACGTCGTTCGTTACCGACAGGCACCGTCGCGCCTCTTACGGCGCAAAAGACTATCCTCGTCGCAGAATCACCTCCACTCCTGCATTCGCAGCCAGACACGTGCGTGCACGAAAGACGAACGCCAATTGGCACGCTCTCCTCTTCTTCGACAGTCATCCTCAGCCAGCACTCTTTAATTGCCCTAAATTCGACATTTGCCCGCCGTGGATAATGACGTTTGTCACAACACACCGTCGTAATATGTATTCCACGTTTTTGTCGAATTTATGCAGATGAGGATGGGGCTCCATTACGTTTTTGTCAGCCGGAGCACCCTCCCGAGAGCGTCCCGCAATGCGGCGCTTTTTGCTAAAACATTACCGTGCATCCACGGAGCGCAGAGGCCGCCGCTTCTATTTAAAGATACCATCTGAAGTACATTACCCTTTCGGAGCATCCCCAAGAGGCAGGCGCGGTGATGGTCGCAATGAAAGTCAAGGGACTTCATTAGTCTGTCCTTCAGAGCGATTTAACTGCGAGTACGTAAGGGTCAAAATTAAAAACGACTCGGTCGAATCAATCGCTCTCTTGCCTTTTTCTCTTGTCGGCCGTTGATCCCGTTTTATACCGCGTATCTTACCTGTAATTCTACGCAATCCTCGTTAAAACGACGAGAAGCGCAGACGGCCTTGATGAATTAAAACAAGTTTTTACCGCCGCATCGTTACTTTTTTCGAGATTGCTACTACTCGCCTGTCTCCTGACGTACGCAATTGCAAGCGCTTCCTCGTAAATCTCGCGAAACGACCTGATTAGCCAGACCTTGACGGAATGACATAACTCGCAGGCACAGAACGATCAACGAAATTACATGGATGACGAACGGCGGTGATCGATTAAAGTGACACTCCGTTTACTATGTTCTTAGCTTGAGAAAAGAGAACGCTTATAAAGTACACATCTGTTATGCAGACGTGTTGTGTAAAGAGGAGGCCAGCCAATAGTATTATCTGTGGGGCCACAGTGAAGTTGTCAAGTTTACAGTTTCTTTCATCGAAATCCTGCGAGACGATAAAGATGGCGATAGATGTCGTTACATCCAGCACATAGTCGGCAAGCCAAGCGAATCGATGAAAGTAGCGGCGGCGCGGCGGTCCGGCGAGCGACCGATGTTGTTTGGTTAAAACGTTAACTCGATTGTCCGTGCGAGCCACGCTCGGTGAGCGCTCTTCATCAGCATTTCGTTACTTCGCCGAATGAATTCATTCCACGTAATGCGCGTAACTGCAGCTGCTTCGTGCAAAATTTATGAAACGTCCCCGCGCCACCCTCCACGTCCCTTCCCTTGTTCACCCTCGCAGTGTTCGCCCTCCCTCTGGTCGGCAGTTTCCTCGCCACACTGCCGTCGAGCGTGACGGCTGAAAGTTTTTCAAAAACGTGTGCTCCAAACGAGTGCTGGCGAGTACTTAGGAAATGCATTGCAGCATCGGTAGGATATTATTGGAATTGCCGCGCGATAAACTCGCGTAAATTCATACGCTGCAATTTCTCTAATTGCACGCTTTTATCCCGCCGTGCAATATTTTCCAACACTCATCGCGCGAAGTAGTCGGCGAGAGAGTGCTTGATTTCCATCAATTGATTTTTATCGTGGCCTGAAAATATTGAAAACATTTTCGTATATTGCATGCCGCTCGGAGTCCGCTCTTTCGGAGAGGCTTGAAAATCGCAATGTTCGAACGTTAAATATCGAAAAAACAAATCGCTACCTGTGATCGTTGTAACAAAGATGGAATTCGTAAATATTAATATTCGCACGCGAAATTATTATCTTAAAAAATCATATTTGAAGGCATTTTCTCTTTTATTAACTTTTCAAAGCATGATAGGGATAGGAATTTTAGATGCATAACTCGGGCACGTGTGACGCGCGGCTAATCCGTGGAAGCACGAATTAGCGGTTTACAGAAGGAGCCGAAATTTTGCCCGACCGAGTTGCCCGGATAATTACGCTGTAGCGAAACTTTCAGTCTCCATTATCGGGCAAACGGTGCAACGTCAAGTCGCGTCTCGGGTGTCGCTACAGTGTCGTCGTGGAAGTATCGTCGAGGCGTCGTGGCAGCATCGAGAAGTTTGAAAGAAGGGTACGAAGTCAATCATCGCGTAATGTTTCCGTAATGCCGCTCGATGCGTATCTATCTATCGTATATACGGTTTCATCATGAGCCAACGTGCTCCCCGGACTTCGAAATAAAGCTTCCACCGAGAGTGGATCAGGAGTGAGCGCGAGAGGAAAGGAGCTGGTAGGCTAAATGTGTGTGTGTGTGTGCGTGCGCGCGCGCGAAGGAAAGGGGGGAATCAGAATGCGAGGGTGCGGGAGCGAGACAGAGGGAAAGGGATAGAAAGTGGCGGAGGAGATGGAGGGAGAAAAGGAAAAAGAGTGAACGAAGCCGGCACTCTTAATCTCGAAGGTTTATCGAGGCCGACGTAAATCTGCCGGAGTGCCAGACGTTCTCCTTTGCCTTATCGACCAAGGCTCGATAATCGACTTACCTCCGCCCTCCGCCAACTCATCCCCCCCTCCCCTTCCCTGCATCCCGACTTCTCGCTCTGAATCCTCTCATTCTCCCTCCGCTTTCGCCGTACGACTCTGGGAAGAATCAATTACAATAATACAGCGAAAGCTTCTTCCGGTTGGATGAACGTCACTCGGTATAATGTGGCGTGCGACGTCTCTTATGTCATTCCTCAAGCTGACATGTGTGTTCTATTCGTACGCGTGCTCCGTGTATCCGCGTGTACACGGTGTGTACGCATTATCACGAGTGCTGTTTGCACGGATTAAACTCTGTCTCGACGACGCCGACGCAGCAATTGCGGATAGCGCGGTAACGTTTCAGAAATGTACTTTGCTGTATGTTTTTGTTTTTTTAAACGGGTTTCATACTGTTTTCAACGTTCCGTGATGTGTAAGAAAAACTATTTGACGCATACGAAAGCATGATTCATGGTTTAGTCGAATACTAGAGACGAGGGTTAAAGGGCAGACCACCCACTCGAAGTTTGATCGGCGTGTTGAACGCGAAACGAAGCAACTCCAGAAACGAGACTGGCCTCCTAGGTGTTGAGATCGCACCGGCCGGAGAGTGCAAATCGGCCGCTGACAAAAAGTGACTTTTGCTGTCCAGGTCCCAGGTTGATCGCAATCCAGGTCAACCGGTGTCTCTCCTTCCCGCGCGAGACTCGAAAGTCGTGACATGGTCCTGCTGGAGACGGTACCCGTAAATAATTCAAAAGGAAAGGCGCCGAGCGACTTTACCCCGGTCGCTATGGCGACAGATTACGGGGTCTGAGGAAATATACGGCATGCGACGTGCGGCCCATGTTGTCGTCGCCGCGGTCTTTCCCTTATCTCGCTCTTCTACTACACGTTTAAAGATGCTGCTGTCTTTTTCCGATTCTACGTCTTCCCCATCGATACTCGGATGCTGCTAGCGAAGAGACAGCGAGAGAGCGGTGCATGTGTTGGAAGGAGGGCGGATCGAAGATGCTTTCGCACGAGAGAAGCGCTCCGTCGTCTGAAGCCGTGAGCCGCGCATATGCGCCATTACAACGGCGAACGATGCGGCGACCTCCCCGTTTGCAGCGCCAATCGATGAGCCGCTAAAATCCACTGAAATTTTCTTATCTCGACATTTTCTGACAAGTGTTCATTTACCGACCCGTGCCACTTGCGAATGCAATGCCTCCGCCTCCAACGATCGACGATCAACGATCGATGACCTCGATCGCATAAGGGTTTCTCCGGTTCAGAAGCATAACGAGTTATGAAGAGCCGAGATCGTTAACTCGAAGAAGGACCGTCGTCGTGCACCTATTATAATTTGCTCCACAGGCTGCAGCTGCACTGCGAAAGTTGACGGGGGGAAGAAAATGGCTACGGGGCCAAGGATGCCACGCGAGCGCGCAACAAGCCGCTCTTTCTTCGTCAGCTTCCTAATCAAAGTAGGCTGGCGAGCATTCACGGCCTAATTCGAGAAAACACGCGGCCCCTTTCAAGCCTTTGATCGCGGCGTTAGCACGTCAGGCGCTTATACACGCCCGGCCAAGCCGGGGGCTTTTCTTGGCACGCCTTTTCACTCGTGCCACTCGTTATTTTGCGCTGAAAAGGACCGAGGGAGAAAGAGAGGCGAGAAGGTGGTGGAGGTAGAAGAGGGCCAGCCACGTTACTGAACCCCGCGCAAGGAGGTAATTCACGACGGGCACTTTTTTTCTTTTAACGCGTGAAGATTCGAGGTTCCGCGCTGCCGGCCGATTAATGACAGCCTGTCGAGCCTGATGTACGAATCACGCGATCAACGGTATTGACTTTAGCTCGCCGGGACGGTGCGTAAGGTTCGGCGCGGGGCGTACGTTCTACGACCGCTCCACCTTCAAAATGCTCTGCGGTGATCCTTTTCCGGAGCCTCGCAGAGAAAGAATATTCAATGAAATGAAGACAAGTGCTGCAGTAAAGGGAAAACCGTGCGTCGAACGATGCCAATTTTCATAGCTCGTAAAATGTTCGCGAAACATCTTATGCGCGTACTCCCCTGTCGAGTGTTTGAGTTATGCGGTCATACAAAAATATCCCCAGTGTCGTTTCGAGCGACTACTTCCCTATTGATTGGATCACACGACGGAAGCGGGAATGTAAAAAACGATAATATTTGCATGTTCCCTTCACTGCAGGTACTTTTGCTTGGAATTCAAATACCGCATCTCGCGGAGTGTACTGTTTAAATTACCCGTGGAATGTGCACATCTAGGAAAGAAGCGGAAAGTGTATGACGGAGTTTGAATTGATGGAAGGGAAATCTGTCATATTACAAGTACATATACGAAATCGTCAGTTAATATAACAGAAATACCAGTGTTAATGGCGAGCGCCGCGAAGAGTAATACCGCGCTGATTCGTAAGTAGTCATCAAATCCGCTCGTGACATGCGTTGAAAACACCGATCGATATCTTCTCGTTGCCCTCTTATTATTTCTCGTACGGCGCTGCGGCGCAGAACGCAGGGAAACGCGACGACCTCCAGATGTTTATCGAACGACCGAGCAATCTTGAAAGCGTCCACCTCGGGCACACTGATCTCGAATATCTAGATCACCGAGGTAGCGCGGATCGCCATGTGCATCACGTATATCGTCCATCGCCATAACCACTTTTCCACTCGAATTAGTTTCTCCGTCTAGCCACTTGCCACTCGTGTATATTTTCCACGTCCTTTCCGGGAATCTTTCCAAACGAACCGTGCCACGGTGGTGCACATACTCGTAAGTTCTTGACAACTCGGCGTTCCTTTTTTCAAATCATATTACGCAGCCGGTGGCTCCCGTCGCAGCCAATTGCAGGTATATAGAGCGGTTCGAGGACAAGTATCTATTGAAACTCGAGCCCGATTCGACGCGCGCACAAGCTTTCCGTCAAGGTGATTGCTGTTAATTGGGTTTGTTATTACCGATACAACGTGCAAACACTAGTATGTTCTCCGAAGTAGTGAACACGTTGTAGGAGGATCTCGAACGTACATATATACCTACCTACGTGACTACGTGTATCTATGTATAATAGCGAGCGTACATAGTCCCATAGACAAACTTCCAGGTAGAGTCGGACGATGTGTAATCGAGTTACCTTACATATCGAATTGCAAGTTGTGTCGCCGACGTAGATGACACATCCAAGACGTACCAGGACAAGACTCCATTGCCGCCGTCACGCCGACCATAATTGAGAATGAGTTTGAAAGGGGTCACACCATGTATGTATACATGCACATATGTATGCTTACATGGCTGCGCGGCTGCAGGGGCATTAGAGCGAAAAGCAGCGTGGCACGAATGGAACAGCTTCCTCTTGGCGCACTCCTCGTCTCGTCCCTATCGGCTGTCTTAACAAGCGAATCGAAACAAGCACATCCACGCGACGGCGACGCGCACACGCGTTCCGTATCCAACACTCTCCATTCAGCGGGTCCGCGGGGCTGTGCTCCCTTTCATGCGTCTTTCCTTTCCACTTTTACATTTTGCACGATTCTCAAACCGCCAAGAAGACATTCGCTGACCGTGGACCTTTCAGACTCCCTCTTTTTCCTCGACAACTCTTACATAACTCGCGCAGGGAATTCTAAGACTCTGCCGGACGATGCAGCTGCCATTCGTTCACGAATTGTTATATATCCGTCCTTGACTTTTTTCCGCTTTCGTCTCGTTTGCGCTCATGGCTTATAGGCAGATTCTCGCTACATGAGCTATTCCGCGACAGCGGTGCGTTGTAATTTTGCGTGTTTCCTGCCCATGGCAATGACATGAAAATGCAAACATGTACTCTCACCTCGCGCGCCGCTTGTTCTCGTTTATCCTCATTGTGCACGATGACAGCGCGCTGCCCCTGCATCACGTACAGCTTCCGGCCTGCATAGTCACTGAATTAGATGTGTCACCTGCGAATATCATTAACGGCCCTTAGAATCCATCTGCGTCTCTCGTGCCACGAGGTTCTTGCTCTAATTCGTTCGAAATAGACAAAGAATCGTAGCTGTAGCTGTGACGAGGGAGATGACGACGACGACTCGCGTCGCGTACGAGCAAATGCATATTTGAAAGGAAAACGGCACGACGCTTCCTTGTACTCGAGAATAAGTTAAAGCGTCGAGATTTCTCATTGAGAGAGAGAGAAGGCAAATAACGCGTCAAGTGTCGACGCAAATACCGGGAACGTGACGGTAGGAACAAATATTACTTAATAAAACGCCGCATTCTTCGTACGCTCGCGCGTATTGACTCTGCTGCGAGCCTCTAATTTAACTGGACACGATCGCGGTTTTTTTTTCTACGCAACGGCGACGAAGCGGGTGTGGAAGTGAAGTGTCGCGAGACACGAAGTCAAACATAATATTTGTCGATACGTCCGACGGTGGCTAATGCGCTACTCGCCGTCGATGACAGCGTGGGGTGCGAGGAAACGCGGGTAGAAAAAAACGAACGAACGGAGGGCTGGAGGCTCGTCGCTCGGGAGTCGTTAAGGCGCTATCGTGTGACTAATCTCCCCGATGCAGCGCGGGCCCGCAATTCTCACACGACAAGCATCGGCGTCGACGTCGGCGTCGCTAGCGTTACTTGGAAGCGTCATAAATGCGAGGTAGGAACAAAGCGATCTGAAATGAGCTGCTACCGCCGCCGTCGTCGCAGGCACAGCGATCTACGCACTTCCTATAAGTGTCCTTCCACCAGCAGCGCTGATCGTACGAAATTGCAGAATGGCTTTTGCGCACGCTCCTGCGCTGCATGCACTCTCGTGTAACCGTAGCCTCGATGGCGCGCAAAGTACTCTGTGTGCGATGTTCTCGAATTTACGGAAATGTACACGGAAAGCGCGGAATTTTGATGGGTTACGAGGGAACGGTTATGAATTTTAAACGCTCGCGTTCAACGGCCCTCGCTCTATTGAAATTTCGTTAATGGCCTTTATATCGTAGCGAACATACTCGCGAACGAATCGTAATTTTGGCTTGGCGGTGATCGAAGGATCGAAAAACGATCGAACCTATGCTACCGATAATGATTTTCCGTCATTTCGTCGATTAAATCATAGCCACCGTAATGGCGCGTGGTCGTGCCCGTCGTGTAAATCGTACATCGTAGGGAGTTCTCGGCAAGGGGAAGGTAAGGGAGGAGGGGCGAAGGTCGAGATTCGCGTGCAATTACGTTTGTTTGCTCGGAGAGTCCTCCCCTCGGCCTTCCACCCTCTTCCGGCCTGCAGCCAGTAATCCTCGGGCTCCATTAAGATTCCTGGGGACCTACGATCGATCTCGCTCCAAGATACGGGTATAACTTTGACCCTCTTCAACGTCTACCGCTTTCTTCCCTCCTTCTAGTCGTTCCCCGTTCCCCTTCCCACCTTCTACCTTCCACCTTCCCTTTGCCCTTTCCACCACTTTCTCTGACTTTCCTATTCTTTTCCTTTCCTTCAGTCGCACCTGAGGAAGCAGATGAGAGTTCCGACTCGGTTCACGCTATTTCGCTGACCAGACAATTTGCGAGATTTCAATTTTTATTTAGGCTCTCCACGAATTAGTTGTTATTATTCCAAGTCTCGTTACGGAGGGACGAATTCGGTGCGCAATTTGCAATTCTACATTTTCGATTCGGAGGCGGCGGTCGTAATTAAGCGAACATTTTCGCAAGCCCCGAACGGGTCATTTGAATATACAGTCGGCGATGTGCAAAATTAACGCTGCCTTCGCGCGTTGTATATTTGAGGATGGCGGGCGCCGTAAATGCGCGGAATTTCACTCGGTCACATCACGTTCAGTCATGAGTTACAACCCAGTTGGTAAATGGCGAACCGCAGCGACGCGGACGCACGGTTAGTGTGAGCGCAAGGACGGAGCGCTGACACTGCGGTCATAGTCGTAGTTAGAACGTAAATCCTCGAATGCGCCGCGGTAATTTGTTAGCCAGCTCATTAAATGTCAGCGCTCCTTTTTCACAAGTTCAAACGTGCCTGCGGGAACCTTGAATGCCTCGCGAACCTATCGCAACTCTTCTTTGTTATACTGTTATGAGAATCGACGAAGCTTATTGCGACGTCGAATGGACTTTCTGCTTGAACAAGCCGAACACAGACCGGTTCATGAGTTTCCCCCGTCCAATGCAGCTTCGACTCCTCCTGGCATGGGCAAAGGGGAAGGGAAATGTCGATCCAAGACGTCCGAACTTCCATCAGATGTTCCGAGACCTTCCTGCTCAAGTCATTCTCCGAGTCGCTTTCACGAATGGGTTTCAGCGAGAAATCATAATTAGCTCGGACCGCAAGGTATTACGGCTTTGTAGAAAGCGAGCTACTGCGGTTCAATCAATTCCTAATTTAACAGACGACTCGCTGATCGAGAGTGACGTTTCGTTGACTGATGTGGAGATGGAGGAATATTTTTATTCGACGTGCGACAGTAAGATCTGGTAATGCGTTTAGTCTTGCAGAGCTTGTTGCTCGATATCCTGCGGCGCCATTGATTATCTTTTCCTTCTATTTCGAAGCTTTGACGATGATCCTCAAGGGGTTTTCTCGCTGCCACCGGCCGCTCTCCTTAGAAGCCATACACCGGTCCAATACAGAGTTCAACTCTGTCTTTCCTTCTTTCGAAGCTTCATACATTCCTCTCTCGTTCCTCGTTCTTCCACATCTCTCACTGGTCACGCTTCGAAGACTCCGTCGGCTTCCTGCGGAGATGTCGGCGGGGAACGATCGGATTATCGAAGACCGCAGAGGCAGCGCGCGGATAAAGAGAAAGAGCAATTCCTGCCGCGATCGACGTCTAATGCAACGATAATCTAATACCCTGGCTGGTCGTGATGGACCTTTGCACCTCCGTCTTCATTATCTATCGGCTACGCCTTGTTCGTTCCGCAAAATCGTTGATCTCTGACGTGGTCGGATGATCGCTAGCACGCTACCTTATAACAGTATTACGTAGCCGGGACAAGGAACGCAGCCAGAGCCACCGCAGGCTGGTTATTAACTTATAATATAACACCTTCATTGATTAACACGCGGCGAACAATCGTGCCGGCGCACGCGATATTCGTCTCTTCTACGTCGACGCTCTTCCAATATACGAGCAAAGACGTTTAACGTCGATTCCCGCGTCACGTTCCTTCGGAAGTTTAGTAGACAAATCACTGTCAACAAGAAAATTCGAAACTGTGCGACGCATTCCAACGTCGCGAAAAGTTTTGACGGCTTCTGTCTCGCCTGCTGAATTAATGAGATTCCTCTCCTGTCGGAAAAATATTCCCAGCGACGCCGACGCCGACGCCGACGCCTCGACTGTGTCGTATTTGCCGTTATGCCGCTGGACCTCCTTCGCTCACGTCCGTCCGTCTCGGGAAAAAGTTTAGCACGGCTGACTCGTCGAGGGGGGGACGGTAAAAGACTTTTGGAGAGGGAGGAATGGGAGACGGGAAGACGAGCGAAGATGGCGAGGGGTGGAGAATAGGAGCGAAGACCCGCTCGCGGATTACGCGGCGATTTTAAACTCATTTCGATGTGGGATTTATGTTTGCCAAGAAAACAACGGATCCACCCCTGCTCTCTCTCTCTCCTGCCCTCATCCCTCGGTTTCTGCCGTCGAAAGTCTCGGGCAGCGCTATGAAAGCCTTCGACGATGCCCATCTCTTTCCCTTCGTTCCTTTCCATCGATGGATTGCCTCCCCTCGGCAAAGAAAACTTCCTACATATTTTATATTCCTCGTCGATGCCCGCCTGTGTTTCCGCTCCGAGCTCTTGTCGGACCGGAGACTAACCAAGCATTACTTAGTGTCCTACCGTAAGCGCATGTAAAACAATTTTTTCATTTACACTCATTCGCCACCTCGTACGACGATCAACACGCGCCATCCGCATGCTTATTCCGCGGACGTTTATCGTTAAACTCGAAGAAAATTACGTTGAAGAGACTTGGCGCCTTGCAAAAGGGGACGTGATAGTTCCTGCGAACTTAACGTTTCCCCTCGTGTGCCGGTGATCACACTTCCCTCTGATACCCACAGTTTCGAAGAAAGGGTTGACTGGAGGATCGAACGGGTAAGTCGTCGAAGCGAGCATGGTTTTGGTGAAAGGGTTGGCTTTCGTCCTCTCTCCCTTTCTCTCTCCGCCCCCTCTTCTTCTGCTCTCGGCGATCTCATTAATTTGTCGAAAGAAGTTCCACGAGAGCTTCGAACCCTGGCTAGGTGGCTGTCGGGAAGTTTTCATCCAAGTTCTCTCATCCCTTCTCCATAGCCTCATCCCCCTCGTCGCGCCTTCCCCCGCAGTTCGCTCGCACTTTCGCATTTGCTTCCTTTCTCTCTCAAAGTACCTGTCACGGCACGGAATGCGCCAATAATGCGGCCGCGACGTAGCAGCCAATCGCAGACTTTCTCGATAGCCTAGGTATTCTATTCGTATAAAAGGACGCGGAGAGGGAAACACAGAGAGACTCTCGGAAAGAACGTCGTGCGGGAAAAGGTGACGAAGCCGCACATTGGTACGTGCATATGAAGGCTCACGCACTCACCCACATATATGTACGCGTACACGCGCGGCGCGAATTAGTCGACGGCGGCTGTGGCTGCGGCGGTCGGATCGACGAAGAACTATTTTCGGTATTTCTAATTCCGACTGCCTGGTGAGGAGGAGATCGGACTGGCAGGAACTTTTAAATTGGAGTTTTGACTGGACGCATTGAAACGGACTTAATGTGATTTCGGATTGGCCCAAGGGGAGGATGGCGAGTTAGCGAGAGCGATCAAGGTGTGTTGGATCGCAAGCGCGTGGGGATGGCGAAGGGTGAATTCGTCGGCATTCGTCGACTTCGACGCCCTCTCTCGCGAGGGGCACTCGCTCTCTCCATTCATTCCCATCCCCTCTTTCCCATCACTGCCGAGCGAGAAAGGGAGATCCGCTGAATGAGACCGATTGACTTCGCCGCCCCAACAAAAGGCCCGTTCAAACGCGGCCCGGAAAATTTTTCTCCAAGGCTTCACGGAAGGATCTGCCGAGGGATCGAAGGGTGACGCAATGTCTCGACTCTGCTACTACAGACTTTGCCAGGAGAATAATTTTGCATTCTGCCTCGACGACGTAATTAAAAGATACGTTCAAATGCGGCATTATTACTAATCAGGCCATCGCTCGGTTAACTACTTCCGGTATCGCGAGTTTAATTTCCAATTCACAGTCTCTTTGCTTTGAGACGAGACATCGTTACGTTACGTAACGCTCTGCCATTAGTCATTGAAATTAGTTTATCATAAAATTACTTTGCAAAAGCTGCCATCTGTTCGTTGCGTTTCCATTAAGAGAATCTTATTCCCGCACCCCTTTCAGCTAGACACTTTCCGTCGTGTGCACTTTATCGAGAAATTGGAACTAGCGGCGTTGAAGAAAGATACGTACACGTCGAGATTGGACGGAAGCACTAACTTTGCGGTTTACATCTCTTTGCCTGCGCGTAATCGTTTGACGCGCTGCAAACTGAGAACGATAAGGTAGAGGTTACGCAAGTGAGCCTAACAATAGCGGAGCCGATTGCGCGGTAATCGCGTCTTGTCGTTCAAATGAATTTTCATCGCGATAAACGGCAGATTGTAGGCTTGCACTTGAGATCGCGCGATAAGGACTAACGATAGTTCGTTAAAAGCCATCGGGCATATCGTGCTCGTCGATCTTTGCCGAGCCATAATCGATAGATCGTATCGATCTCGCCTCTGACAGGGAGAGACTCAAGCGACAACTCGGCGATGTAATGGAAAAACGAGTGCATTTTGCGCTTTGTATACATCCGGCGCACGGCGCACGCTAACGAAATGCAACCAATCGAAAGGGAAGCCTGCAATTCATAAACGCGACCGCGCTAGTGGGAAACCCGATTTCGATTCACTAGCAGTTTTCCAATCTACGATGCACGATTAAACGAACGTTTCGCGCTGCTGACGTGTCGCGCATGGCTTTGCGGAAATAATTAAAAAAATCTGCATTTTGTCGGCTATTTTATTCGCATGATTCACTCACCCACCCTGCTCGCTACGGTCCCCTATTGCAACCTTCTCCTTCGCCACTGCTAGCCTTCTGTATCTACCTTACTATCGTGAGACAATGGAGGTCTCTTATCGACGCGGTCCAATCTTCTCTCACAGTCACACCAGGTGTGCGTGTGCAGCAGAACGTATAAACTTTCTTCCGCCGTACGCAACGCACCCTCCGCTCTGGGAATGAGTCGACGTAAACAAAGGTTTCCTCTTCGTTTTGATAACAAAATGGATACTTAGTCGGATGTTTTCGTTACGATCCCCTCCCTCGATTGGCGGTTCCATTGATCTCCGACTTTCAAGCACCGCTGTCGCCACCCCTTTCGCCTTTGGTCTAGCGATTAAGCCCAGTTGCGGGATTCGCAAAAACGGATTTCCCGAAAGCGTGGCGTTAAATTAAGCTTTGCCCACACTGATTGCAGCAACCGGAAATCGCAGCTCCGAGAACTCGATTAAACGATCGCCCGTTTATGACGGCAGCCACACCATTTTTCAGCAGGAACCGACAGTGACTACTCACAACCGACGTGTTCTTGATTAATCGTTTGCCTAAACGGTAATGCGTAAATATAATACATCCGCCACTTGTGATCGGGTGCCTCGTCGATAGCGGAAAGGAAGAGGATTGGGAAGGAAGGAAGAAAGAGGCACGTGCGGTCAGATAAGGGCACTCGACTAAAACTTGGATTTCGTTTCACCGGTCGAACGCCTGTGTCGGTGTGGTCGGGGGCGCAATACAAGGCAACCCTGCTTCCGTAGACTATGCGCACACGGATACGCGGACACCTTTGCTTACGCCGCGCCGCGTCACGCTCACATACGTAATGGGCGAGACCGAGACGTAGATAGAAAAGCCGAAGAGCGTTGCGCTATAACGGCTGATTCGATAACGAGCTCCTTTTCCAAATGCGGAGTGCTTGCGTCCGAATTGGTCGGATTTGTTTTCGAACGAGACCGGTCTCGAGAGGTGGAGGATACAAAAATATATCGAGGGTGGCTCGCCAAAAGAGTGGCGCTCGAAGAAAGAAAGGGATTTTGCTGGCGGCGCGGCGCAATAAAGGAAGAGGAACGCGCTTTGCGTTCGAATACGACGAGCGATGCAAAAATAAATCCTTTTTATTGAAGAGCCTCGAATGTATCCAACCGCGACGATGCACACGTGCAGATTAACCTGCGGCTCACGAAGTCGAGCGAGAACGGCGCAGCTTAGCAATGTATGCTTTCCGGTCAGTTGCATCGAATATTTTCAATGCTTTCACCGGTTCTTATCCATTACGCGCTGTGCGCCACTAAGCGACAACTCGACGGGAAATTACGACAGTTTCTGCCACACTTTGAGGCTGCTGGATGACCCACTTTTTCGCTCATTGTGTTTCAGACGTATGCGCTGTTTGGCGGTCAGCGACGACGGGCTTGTTCAACGTCGATATTTAGATTCTGGAGACGAGCGTTTTCTTGGCAACGATTGCCTCCGCTCGCTCGTCATCAATCTAGCTAAACGAGATCGCGTATCCCCCATCTTTTCGCCTTCTGCCGTCCCTCTTTCATTGATTGACATTCATTGGGGTGTATCCGGCCCGACCGTGAGATTTGTTCCTGATAACGACTATTGGCACAGACTTGCCTACATTTTCTCGCGTGCATACTCTCTTTGCGCAACGTAACTTACTCTCTGACAATCAGTTGGAACGGCGGAGCAAGAAACTTTCAAACACGCTCAGGCGGATGATGTGCATGCACGGGACACACTTTTTCAGCGGAATTTATGCAAGGGAAATCTATAATACTGCCGTCTGTAACTGGATATACATTGCGCTGCCCTAATTATATGCCAGACCTACTGCAGCTGATAGAATTGCAAATTAGGCAGATACTGCCGCCTTAGTGCGGTCGCAAATACAAATTAAGCGCTTTAAGATACTTCAGGTTCATGTTCGCGTCCTCCGCATCGTTTAATTTGCATCCGAGTCGGTGCCATGACTCTGTTAATCCAAGGCGCAATTGTTTAGGCCACCGCGTCGTCGCGTCGGTGTTGGCGTCGGCGTCGGCGTCGGCGTTGGCGTCGTCGCATCGTCGGGTCGTTCTCTAGCCCTGCACCGATTTCAACGGATTTCGAGTTAGATTATCGTCAGCGTGATTTTCCGTGGAATCCCGAAAGCACGATTCCATCGAGTCGTTATTCTCGTTCGCAAGGACATTGCGGATGATGTATGTGGGTCGATCGTAGCATCAGGATCACCCTGACCCGGTACACGGGGAACATGCGTCTTCTTAGAGCGGACACTCGATTGCGCGGAGCGCGATGTAGGAGCGCATACAAATTGCAACATTCGTCCCGCGCATTGTGCTCGGCGCTCGACGCTCGACGCTCGGCATGCGATCGCTCCGGAATGCCTACGCGGAATCCTACTCTCCTCCGTTTATAATGACCAATCACCTCACGACAATCCGCTGATTATTTAACAATGGCTCAAGATAAGCCGTCGAGTTGACCGAGGCAATGAGTGTTGTCGAGAGACGACTGCCGGCAGACTCCGTTCTGCCTCAATGAATAATTGTGGATATTACCATGTGATAAGAGCGTCAGAGCTACTGCCGTACGTTCATATAAACTTCATCATTTTCCGAACATTCAACATGGCGCTTTTTAATTTCAACCAACATCGGATTTCAATTAGGGAAAATACATCGTGTTCAGGTGCTTGCGCTATATCATTCGGATTTCCACTACTAATCGGTGGAATAACAACTCACTCGGTTGATGCGGAAAGAGCTCGTTCGCGATATTGTTTCACATTACTCACTGTTAGCGATCGATTACCGTTTACGGTTGACAGTGGAGTGCCCGATAATTTATCGTACACTTCCTACGACTGCGGTAGCAGGAACGCAGAAGCGATACGTCGGAAGCAGAGTGCGGCTGGGCTTGTTTTTCCTCGAGTTTTCGCCGCTTGAAACATACGTCCACCCCCGCTCACGACGTACAACATTATCCCGCCTCGAAACGTGACCCGACCAGGCACGGGCGTAAGACACTTTAATGAAGTTGTTGGCGCGCGCTCTGCAACCCCCCGATTCACGTAACACCGGTGACACCGCACGGCATTGTATTCCAATTCCATTCGAACTTTATGGCCCACCACGATCGCCTAGTCGCAAGTGTGGACTAGGACGCGGTGGAGCGCGCGTACACATAAGCGTATGTGTATACGAACGTTCACTGACACCCACTTCTGACGTCTATACGTCTGTCTCTATCCCTTCGCATTGTTATACATAGCTATGTGTATCCACACCTCGTCATATATGCGTATTCGTATGCGTATTCGTATGCGTATCCATGCCTGCTTATATGCACCGAAGTGTGTATTAATACGCGCCTGCGAGCGCATCAACCTACGAGGTATACGTATCCGTATACTGATACGTGACTGCTGCATGCGGGAAGACACCCATACCCATGCCCACCTGCACACACGCGACATCGACTCGTCAAATATATGCCTGTATACGTCGCAAGCACATCGGCTATTCAGATATCGCTCAGGAATGCTCGAATCACGTAGAGGTACATATGCGCAAGCAATCATACGTGTAAATATATCGATGCGTGCACACAATGCGCGCATGAGTTTTCGAGCCCTGCGCCGAGGCACAAGGTGCTCATGCCGCCAATCATCTCTTACGTTACGTCTCCTCATCGTTCTCTATTTATCGTCTACCACCTCCTCTCCGTAGTCTTCTTTTACGTACACACCTACTAGCCCGTCGCGTCCGTGCAAATTCTTCACCCTGGCGTACCACCTAAGACAGAAAAAGAGAGAGGGAGAGCCGGGCATAAACCTACACACGTGCCAGCAGTGTGCTCTCGCTCTCGGCGTAACCCGATAACGTCCGTGTGTGCGAGGGATGCGAGCGTCTTACGGCACCGGCGCGTAGTATAATAATCTGCTGTTTTTACTGCTGCTACACGAGGCACCGCAAGCGTTTTCTTCCTCCTTCCTTCGTACTTCTCAGCCCGGTCCTCTTTTCCGCGAAAGCGGATGCGCCCGCGCCGGTCTCTTCGGTTAATTAGAAGTTTATCTAAGCGATTATAGGGCTCATTCTCGTTTGCAGCGCGGCGCTTGCTTCGTGCCGCGACGCTGGCGTCGCGCGTCGACGAGGCGATCGATGTTTGCCTTCTCATCGTTCGTTGTAGCTATTGCCACGGTGGTTTGCGTCGCGGTCTGGCCGGAGGGCAGGCGGCTACGATACGTTATTACGTAACGGTGGTGCACGTGCACGGTAATAAAAATCCGTCGTTATTACCGGACGACGCGCCGTAACTGCGGCGATAACGACCGTGCGTTACGAGGGCCGCGTTCGCCTAGTGGGGGCCACGCGTTGTCTTCAATTTTTCCCGCCAGCCATTCCGGACGAACCATCATTTTGACTCTCCACCGCCGCTCAACGTGGATGCGTAAACGCCACGACAACATATTTCGCCATCGCCCTGTCTCCCGCACCAATTGTCTTTTACAGCCTTCCTAATATGTCGCGTCTCCGGATTCAAAGATTTGCCCTCTCGATTACCGAAAGTGTCGCCTTTTGAAAAACTCTACGGTATGGCGAATCAATTTTGGGAGCCACGGATCTTGTCCGATTTTTCAAGTGGCCCATAACCTCAGCGAGCAAAGAAGCTATTTCTCCTTTCCAGCATGCTGAAAATCGCGGAATATTTCCTGCAAGTAGTACGGAGTAGTAGCGATGGATGTTCCGTTTTGGCTTGCCGACCTTCTAAATTCTTACTTAAGCGTCCGCGCCCGTGTATGCGAAAGGTGCATTAAGGATGATGAGTAACAGTAACGATATTACGAGGGGAGATAGGTCACGCCGTCGTGTCTCCAACGCCAACGGTTCCTCAGTAAGGCTGAAAGACGGAACGAGAGGCGACGATGTAGCTATATGTACTTAAGAGTAGTTGTATACGCGCGGCCCATCCTGGAAAATGTTCCGAGAGAGAGCATAAGGGATGAGGGCGTCTTATCGGGGTTTGCTCTTCGAGATTTTCACTTCTCGAACCGCCTTCAAATCGTACCAGAGTGCGCAAGTTACAGCATGGCGGTTCTACTTCTTATACTTCAGCCACCCTCTTCCAACTGCCGTTCTCTTGCCTGTCTTCCGACTGCAGTTGCACCGACGTATATAACTTTCGACGAACGCTCGGTCGTAAATAGAAAAACCGTAAGCTACGTGAGAAGCCAATAGCAACGCGCGCGCGCTGCCAGATGTCTCCGGTACCACGGGCCGACAAAATGACGAATGCGGAAGGCGCTTGTAAAACGCTGTGGGAATGGACCTTCGATGTGAAGCATTTAATGGAATCGTTGCTTAAATAAATGCATGTCCTACTTCTCGTTTACTTTCCAATGAGCGGTAACGATCAAGAGTACCAAAACGATGCCATGACGAGTGCGAGACTGTAAGGACTCTAATGAAAGAAGGAGCGTAACTGGTGCGGCTTGCAGAATACTATATATCAGAACCCTTTCGGGTTAAAAAGCCACGTCCGAGGATCCTTTTGTTGCTACGTAAGAACGAAATGTCTCCCTTTGCCGGCGTATAAATGAGGCGCGCGCGTTCAACGTGCACGCTCGCTCTGAGTCTGTGCGTTTGCGCTTGCCAGCGTGTGCATACGCGCTAACGATGCAAAACGAAACAAAAGTAAGAGGGGCTCGTAATAAATTACCACCGGTACCCAGTGGCAGTAGGGCTTAAGTGCGCTCGCAAGTCGTCCGTTGGTCGTTCTCTGCGCACACCGTCCAACGAACGCCATCAGCACCGTCTCTCTCCAACCACTTCGTCCTTTCGCGCTGCTCTAATTTTTATTAAACCCGTAAAACGTCCAGGCGTGACACTTTAACGACGTTACGAAACACGTGATTCCCGGAAAAGCGTCGACACAACCTCCGTGACATCGCTTTGCAGACGACCGATGTTCGATCAGAGAAATATCCCGAATCTCAAGACACGTGAAAACTTTTGTTCGTGAACGTCGAACGTAACGACTTATATGCAAGATCCATCGCCACCCTCAACCGCGCTGAGTCGACTGAAACGAGAGCGGCAGATGGAATTTGAATTGCATTTTTAAGAGAACGGGGACAAGAAACAAAAAAATCATTCGACACTGTTCTTCGATATCGCCAGCTATTCGATCATTCCGCGCTTCAGAATCGTCGATGACTTCTGTCTGATTGGTTATTCAAACCGCTCGACATTTTTAACGAACTCATTCATCCAGCGTGCCGGGCGCAACGAAGCATCCGTAACATCACTGGGCTCCAATTTTCGCTCCCCGTTCGGAATTCTTTTCTCGACAGAACATCGCCCGATAAGCGGCAATCAAGCCCTTTTATCTCTCACGAGGGGAGCGTGGACTTGAAAAATCTTTGAACGGCGCGTTCTTCGATCCAATCGATCGGTCCAAAAATTCTTCCGAGCAGTGTTTGCGTGCCGGCCATTCGTCGACCGATGTCCGTTTCGAAACTTTGTTTCGTCGCACTTTATAACGACAATTTGACACGCTGAGGAATAACTTGATACCATTAACCTGGAACGTCAATGTAATCCTTTCATAAGTGACGAGAAAAAATAATAGAACGCCGAGTAAGGTAATAGGAATGAGAGCCTAACGTCATTTACGGAGTCGCCGTTTGATAGTCCTCGACTCTGAAGGAGTCCGGGGTGGAGAGGATGCCTGGAGAAACAATAAAAACGCGGGCAGGTGCCTTACGTCCACCCTCGAGTCACTTTACTTTGCCCCTTTCTCCCATCCCATCAACGGCAACGCCGGCAAAGCAAGGGCCCGAGAAGAGGGAGAAGAGGCGACGAGGGAGAGCGAAAGTAAGAAACGAAAAGAAAAGAAATATATAAGAATGACTGCGCCGTTCATCGTGATTGCGACGGCTTGGGTGCTCGATTGGGTGGGTGGTGACTATACTCGCTCGCCCTACACTTTTCCTTCTCCCCCGAAGAATAAACGAATAAATCGCCGTTTCTTTATGCAAACTTGCATTTAATTCGGGCCGAAATAGAAAGGCATTAATTTCGCATGCAAATACTACCAGTCCGGGCGGTCCGCCGTTCCTATCCACCTCCTGCGTCCTCAAGGGTGGAGAAGGATCGAGATCGCGGCCGAGAGAGAGAGAGAGAGAAAAAGAGCGGTGGTGGGGAAGAGGGGAGAGCAAGAGCTGCGTTCAGGGAGAGAGATACTGAATGAGCAAAAGGGTGTGACAGAGAAAGACACCGACGGGGGGAGCTGGAAAACGAGAAAGGGGGTAGCTTTTGCAGGGGAAGCAAACTCACAGTCAGGACTTGGAGCGGAGGCGGCTTTCACGGTATAATCAAGATGTTTGTTGATGTCGACGGCCGAGGGTGGAGTGGGAGATGCGAGAGTGAGGTGTGGAGGGTGGGTAAGGGCAGGGAGAGGAGGGGGGGGGGCTGACATAAACGTGTAAGAGCCGGGAAAGCGAGGGAGAAGGGAGTCAGGCAGAATTCGCAGAGAAAATAAATGCCGCGAGAGAGGGGATGACGATGGGAGGCAGGGGCAGGAACCGGGGGGAGGTCGAACGAAACAGAAGTGTGAGTCGAAGAAAATACGAATATGGAAAAGCTTGGTAAACAGTTGAAACTCACCGGAATCGACCAGAGTGCGTTCCGTGGGTATTATAACTGGAATTGTATGTACTTGAAAACATGAAATGCATCGAAATCGTCTTTCGGGGAGGACATTACTAGCTCTGTTGATTACATTGAATTACATGCTGATGCGCCGACGTTTCTCAATGAATGGTCACGAGTCCTCCCGTTTTTCAATGTTTATCCGTGAAAAAACAATGTCATTACAATTGTCACGTTTATTCCGTTTCCAAACATTATTTTAATTGCTTTTCTCTGTTTGTTTCAGGTGAGTGTACCCTCCCATCGACCCGCAGAAATCAATATCCGCCGGGGGAGGGTGAGTGAACGACGAAAGTCAGAATCTGATTCTCTCGAGCGTGGAAAAGACATGCAACGTTCAAATTTGATCGCGACGTTGAATAAATCTTGTGAACCCGGAATTGCGATCGGATACTTTGTAAGTTCGTGCCGGGTCGAACAAGGTGGAAGCTGCACGAAGTCTTAAAGGCGCTCTGCGTGAGCCGAGGAATGCTTTACGACATTTTGGTAAGCACTGCGAGATAGTGCCTATCCCGGTGGTAGCGGTTTGTGTTCCGGAACACGGTTTACGACCTCGCCAGCTGGGGAGCTCTTTACGTGCCAGGTGTTAGATCTTCCGCCACTGTAGGTGCGACGGTAAGATCTGTATGATTTACGGGCGACTTTTGCGGCTTCGATTAATTCCTTCTCGCATTGGACGGAAAGCGAGCTCTCGAAGATTCAAGGTCGTTTCTCTGGAGAACATCGAGACTGCGCGTGTCGAGCGACGTTCCATCGATGATTACCGCGATGATGGCGAAAATTCCTGTAAGGCGTATAACGCTGATCTTCTTCGAATTACCTGCTTCTGTCCCTTCCTGCCACACTCTCACCTCGCCCTCTTCGTCTTGAACCGCCGTTGTACTTCCTTCATCCTCTCGTTACAGCCGCGGGATGTTCTTCAAAAGAATTTGATATCGAATTCTTTCCTTTAGACCCACCGTGCAAGGCACGAGATACGAAACGAAAGAAAGAGCGAGAAGGAGCCGCAGAGTTAGGGATCAGGGGATGAGACGGGAGTGAGAGGCGAAAAAGTGCACTATCGCAAAGTTCAACGGAATTCAGCCTCACCCCTTGGGGAGGTTTCAACACCGTCAAGTACGAAGCCGGGCTCACGAAGGCTTACTATCGGTACCCGTGGAATTACGTCGACGGATAATAACGTTTTATACAGATTTTAATACGCGACCACCCCAGTCCACCTGCCACGCACTCCCGACAGGAAATACAGGGATTTGGAATGGCCGATTCGTCGATATTGGAGAACCTGCTGTTCTGAAGGAATCCGCTTCCTCCCCTTTGCCCTAGTCGCTTTTTCGTCTCTTTCGACTAATCAAAGCCTTCTCAAAACGACTTCCCCCGACAACGAGTGCGTTCGCCTGAGGACTCGAAAGGGCCAAAAAGGAATTTGGCACGATAATCGCTTTTAATTGTTCCTTCCTGTTTGACATTCGGGGATAGTCTGTACGAGGAGGCGAGGGAATTTTTTTCGCGAGCTCAGTCAGTGCCGCATTTATTGATTTCTCGAGCCGACACGGAATAGATGTTATAGATGTGATTCGAGCGTGCGTTAAAACGAAATGGGAGTGCAAATGACGCGTCATATTTTTCCACTTCGCTTTAATGGAGTCGCCGGAATAACACGCGCTCTTCATAGAAATGTTCGATCGAGCCTTCGGCGATATTTATTATCCTCATTGTTCGACGCGGCAGAGAGAGAGAGAGAGAGAGAATAAATCTTTCCGCGCGATTCCAGTTGATAATAATCACAAACGAGACTGGGAGTGGCCAGAGTCTCGGTGGCATAACGAGGTAAAGTCTAAGAAGACGTTCCTAGACATTGCGGCCTGTCCTCGCGGTCTCCTATACGCCCGCGGAAGTTCTGCCATAAAAGCGGAAGTTGGAATGACGACTAATCTCTGCCAGTGCAAGAGGCTCTCCGATGTCGCAGCTACGACGCGCCACGTCGCGCTTTGTCGCCGACAGTAAAGGCCGAGGTGTTTAATGGCGGCGGTTAATTAAATTGAATAATTAGACGTAAATGTCCCCGGCATAGGGTAACCTGTTCTCCCTCGCCTTCTCTTTCCTTCCACCGCCGCACCGTTACCAGCTACCACGCGCGCAATTCTCTCCTCGCACACTTTCCGATGCTCACGAAGGCGCGCAAACACACAGAGCCACCCTTGCGCGCTCGGTTTAACGTTCCGCGCTGTTCATCGAGCTTTACGACCGCCCGCGATCTTCGGCCGTATTGCCACGTGAAACACGGAGTTGCGGTCAGGGCCGGCAAGCAAGCAAGCAAGCGGAGCATCAAGACCGCCTAGTACGTGCAAAACATGCCCATAAAAATCTTTATGGAACTAAGAGATCCGCGACTCACGGTGCGCATATATATACCTATTACAGATACGGACTGGACCGCAGCTGAGTCTTATGCGGGTCATGCAGTAACGAAAGTAACGAGTCGTTCATGCTTGGAAACGGATATTGCAGCTTCGACATTCGGATTCTTCGACGAAACGTCAGGACTGTCATTCGAGATTCACGAAATCCTCGCTGGCAAATTTGCTCGAAGGAGAAGATCGTCGATATGAATGATCCGGATGAGGGCGCGGGAACAATTTTCCCGTTACGAAATTACGGTGCGCGTTTTATGGATCTGCTAACGGCCGAGCGTTATCCGTTCGCGAGATAGTCGACGGAACAAGAAAGATACAGCTGAACGTCGACAATTAATTCACGTTCGCGGAACATCGCGCAAGCCGGATGAAATGACTTCCTCGTATTCGCATAAGGCGCAACAAGTGAAGGGGAGATTCCACACGGCTCCTGGACTATCTGACACGACGTGTGTGTACCCGAACACACATACAGACGTGCGGCCGTGTACGACTCTCTCAGTACGGTCTTGCCGCTTTTTTCCTCCCCCTCACGCCGGCATCGACCACCCGACAACCGTCTTTCTCGTTCCATGACTATAGGAAGATTGCGTCGCACGAATGTCGTCCCATTATCGTGGCAGTTCTTTATTCAAAGTACCGACGTTGCGCGTCCGAAAAAGGAGAAAGGCGAAAGGCCGAAGGAAAAAGGAACGACCAAACCGGTCCTGTCGTCGTACGTTCGACGTAAATTTCATAGGTTCCTGACAATTCCCTGCTCGTACGTCCGGCACCGTCGCCTCGCGCGGCGGCGTTCACGTAAATTCACTCCAATTTAGAAGAATGTGTCGGCAGTTGAGGAAGCGCGACGTCGACCAGATTGGTTCAACGCACCTTTTGCAATGAAACGTGTAATTCTCATCTGACCGTCATTAAAAGCTCATCGACACTCTGCGTACAAGAGGAGCGTCGTACGAACCGTATGCCATAGAGGTACTCCATACCCTCGCTAAATATCAATTAGCGGCGTGGATCTTGTATTCACCGTATACGGTATACGGCGTAAACAAGCGATAGCTTCACGTAAACTCACGCGTACGTGACGCGATGCGAGAAAAAGCCCTTACCAGCTCGCGCTTTCTTGGGATGCGAAGGCGTCGCGAGAAGGAAAAAGGACAGCTGTGGAAGTGGACCGTTTTATATTGAAACGCCTGAGGAGATTGGCCGATACGTGGTCGCAGGTGTCCCCTGCGCAGCCACGGAGACCGAATCAGGCAGCCGAGCCACTGTGGAAAGAAATTACCGTCATCCTCGCCGACTCTTTTCGCCCCTTTCGAATCTCTTCGGACAACGTACCGAATCGTTCTGTAACGAAATTTATCTACCCAGGCCGTGATTACCATCACGCGGAGGAGAAGAGAGTGAACGAGTTGGTTTTACGCGCTTCGGAGCGAAGGAGGATGGTCAAGCTTCGGTTGCTTGTCTCATTCCCTCTCTCTTCAATCGAGAACTTGCTTCGTGAGTTTTATTTCATAGTCGTCGTTTGTCCGCAGATTTATTCTCGGATGATAGCTTTATCTCCCGGATTAATTGATCCAGCATCCAGCCAGCTACAGTGACCGTCATTGTCCGAATAACTGAGTGCCCCTGTCCTCGATGTCTCCTATCGGTCAAATAGTGTTTTCACGTTTCTTCAAATATCTCGGAGTCAGTCGGCCGTTAAAACGTTTTACCACACACGAAATATAGAGTAGACTCATCGTGCAATTACATAGATCCCAATTACCATTATCGTATCACATCTCTTAGTCCTCTTTCAAATATTTTCACCGCAAAATACCCTCTATCGAACGGCACAGGTCCGGGGCGAATCCAAATTTGCAATTCAGACGTTGAATGCGCATAGTCGGTGTTTTTTGACGTGGCACCCGTAGTCCCCTTTCCCGTACCACGATCTGACTGACGTTAAGAATCGTTCCGGCTGTACCCCCCCGGAAGCCAATTCACCCCCGCGTTAGTATTGCAGGCAGGAGGTTTTACAGATGACTACGCGCTCGTAGACTAGAAACCGGATACTAGAGCAAGCACACAGGCGCACAATCACATGGTCACACAGGCCCATTCCGCGACACGTATCCGCGTATTCGGTAGTGTGTACGAATGCACCGGTACTCGTAGTATGTACTACGCTCGTCGTCGTCCCCGTCGTCGTAAGGGGTTGTCGTTGCTCGGAAGGTTGAAAGGGGCAGGGCTGTGAAGGGGGAGGGACATCAAAGCGAGATTGGCCGTGTAAACCTTCGAGCAACAAAGCCAGTTCTCCTTCTCTATCGCTCTGTCTCCCTCCTGCTTTTCGTTCCTTTGCCACCCTCCCCTTGCGCCCCCCTTGCGCCCCCTTTTCGCCTCCTGTTCACCCGCCTTCTCATCGGGCCACGATCGTGTCCCTCGTCGACTCCCTCTGAAACGCGCCCGGGAAGAGGGGCGAGAGGCGTTCAGAGCAGGACGAACCGTCCAGGAGCATGCAGGACGAAGCTCGTTCCGAGGACCCTCGAAAATGTCCGGGATATTCGTTGTAGAGGAAAAAGATGAGGAAGAATTTGCCAGGGTGGAGAAGGAAGGGGGGTTGTTAGGGGCTCTCGTAACGAGATTGAAATTTTTTTCGTCGGACGACAGGACCCGTTCGTGCAACGTGGACGAACACACGAGGCAAATGGGACTTCCTGACGACGCGATTTCCTCTGCTCCAGTCGGAGATCGGAAGTGAGGGTGAGCCTGTGAGAAACGACGTTGAACGTGCAGTGGTCGTCGCCGTCGACGGATCATTGTTCTGGTCCTACTCCGATGACGACGATCGTACCTCGCAGTCTGTTTCATAATCAGTAGCCTGTGAAACCTTTATTTACGCCTTTGATCCACGCGATGCCGGTACGTTGGTAGTCTACGTTAGTTACACGGTGTGCGATCGACGAATCATCATTAATAGTTGGTGCCTATCGTTAGAAGTGGTCAGCGAGCAACGGGCGGCGAAGCGACACAATCCGTCGAATCGATCGTACGCGTGTCGCGCGTCCATGCTTCGCCGTATGGCGTATGGCGTATGGCGAACTGCAGTACGGGAAACAGTTGAATTATGCATCGGCCGCAAAAGAGGTGGAGGAGCGAGTGCAACGAGAAAGCGAGGGGGTGGATGAGAGAAAAAGAGGGTCGAGCACACGAGCTAACCGAGCGTCGTTAACGAGCCGACGCCACTTCGGGTGGTAGGGAGACAGGCCGCCGCGTCGCGCCGCGCCGCGCCGCGCCGCGGCGCGGTGCAGCAACGCTGAAAGTTGAATTTATCGTTGAACTTTTTAATGAAATAAATTACGTGAGAAAAATAGACGAAGCGTGCTCGGCCACGCTGCAACCGCGGGCTCCTCCTCCTCGCAGCGGTATAAAACCCTCGTTACGCGTCGTTGAGAGTGGAAGGATGCCTGGCGATTGTCGTGCGAGAAAAAAAGACTAGAGAGAGTGAAGCGGAGAGGGAATGGGGGCGAGAAACAATGCAAAATCGTGACGCGCGGTATGCCCGGCGATCGATCCCTCCGCGAACAATGTCTCGCTCATTCGGATTAATAAGGGCACCGCCGCCATTACCGCGTCGCTCTTGCATTCCACGTTTGCATTTCGCCTTTACCCCTCGCGCTCGCTAGCCCGGCATCCACTCATTAGCTCTCATTAATTGCTTCGTTTGCGCACTTTTTACACCCACACGAGTGGTTCGCGCGCTAGCGACCATATAAATACTCCCTGCAGCGATCTATTCCTATCCGCTTGTCGGTAATTGCAGAACGTTCTCGGCCGAGGATACACGGCTTACTGTATGCGCTCACTCCACACAGTCGCTCAGTATGCGTTTTCTATACGGGTGCTACAAAACGCGTCCGATCATTTAAATGTGTGCAGAGTGGCGCATTTGGATCGCGAACGCGCGCACC
Source organism: Priocnemis perturbator (assembly GCA_963942575.1). Classification (NCBI taxonomy): domain Eukaryota; kingdom Metazoa; phylum Arthropoda; class Insecta; order Hymenoptera; family Pompilidae; genus Priocnemis; species Priocnemis perturbator. The sequence continues at coordinate 14,587,838 of OZ012647.1, read as the reverse complement.
AAGCACACACGACCATATTTTAATTAAAATTACCCCCGCGAAATTCAGCAGGGACACGTGCGCGCCGCGTTACCGCTGATTCGTTAAAACTACGTTTTACGTTGTTGGTAATTGCGCTATTTTCGGACCACTGGCCTTGACGTTCAGAGGAACCGGGGAACGTTCCTCTTTCTCACTTTCATCTCGCTCCTAATTTCAGCCGCACTTAACTAACCTTTGAGCTCTCCCTCAGAAGGCTTTGTCAAAGTTGCCTCCCGATCCCATGTTTTTTCGTTAATTCGGGATCGTTGCGTAAGGCCCAATCGATCGGTCGACAATGCGGAAAAATCGAAATGTGGAAGGTTCTGTCGAAGCACACGTACTATGTCTCGTGAGGCGAAGTGAGAGAGTTACGACGGTGATTGAACCATCACCCCTTAAATATTATACAACGAGCAGTCCGCTGATCGTAGGAGTTCCAAATCATTACATTGTATGTGCCAGACTGCGCACGGTCCATTATATCGTTATTACGGACGGTCATGGTACGAGCCTAGAGGGACAGAACGAGAGAACGGGAGAGTAAGTCGAGAGCAGTTGGCTTCTCATGTGTGAACGCGCGTGCGTGTAAGCGACGCGCAATTTAGCCCGGTTCTATAAAAGGCTTACGCGTCGTGTCCCACGATAATAAAAGATCGCATCGAGGATGAAAGTTCTCGGTTACGTCGACGTCGTGAAATAATCGACGGTATCTGACGCACAAGTAAGCGACAAGCATCTCGCAACACGCACTTTCACGCGCGGCTCCCATAAATGGCACACGCCGGGCGTGCATGACGAAAGTTAACGTGACGCGACTCGACGTGCGTCTCTCACAAGAGAGAACGTTGCCCTGCTGCTTTAAGAAAATAATTGTAATTCTCAATGAATGTCCACGCTTTAACGCGGGAGCCCACGATAAGCTCCGTCTAAATTCCGTTCATCGGACGGTATACCATATCCGATTAGCAGAACCGTTTGCGAGGCGACAAGTTACGTAGAACGGCAGTCATGTTCTCTAGGCAGGAAACGTAGCGGCAGTTAGGCGTTTCACACGGACTAGTCGTAATTGGAACACAGGAAGCGTGCAAAGACGTCCGGACGTCTGGCTAGCCGCTTCTTCGAAGCGACGTTGTCGTCGTTCGTCCTCTTCAGCGTTCTCTTTTCTGCCCTCGTTGTCAGCCTCCTCACCATCCTCCGCCCTCCGCGTCGATCTGCAGACCGTTCTCTGCGCTGTTCTCCCGTTCGTCGTCGTTTTCGTCGTCGTTCGTCGAGCAAGTCGAGCGGCTTAAAGTTATGGCCTCCGGCTTCGTCGCCGGGCGCGAGTGGCGGAGCCCAAGTTTTCCCTCGTCTCCGCGCGGTGATTTACGCGGCCGTACATCCGCGGCTTCGTACGCTATGTACGTTGGCCCCGGGCCCATCGTGGCCTTTCCCCTTCCGCTTCGTTGCCTCGCCTTAGCCCCGTTTCCCCCTTTTAAGGGCAACTTTGTGATCGAGAAACCTCCCACGAAACGTCTTTGCGGCAGATCCGTCCGTTCGTTAGCGGATTTAATTTCTCACTTTTTCTCAATCCACGTCCTTTGGCCCCATTTCGCGTCCGGCAAAACGTTCCTTACTTCTTTCGGTTGCCGCTATCGGTTCGCGTGATTTTGGCACGCTCGCGCGGATGAATGTCTGCGGGTGAAACGGAAGCGTGTGTTTCTTGAAGTCGGGCTCTCGCGATGCTCGCTCGTTCCACTTCTTTTTTTCGGAATTTCGCGGGAAATGCGGGCGTCCTTCGTTCATTGGCAGCCGTTCGGAACGGTGCATGCCAAAATGTCGTGATAGCGCGCGAAAGTATGACTACCAGGTTTTTGCTTTTCCACCCTTGTACTTTATGCCGCCCCAGATATGCGACGCTCGATGTAAATACAGTCGGAGGTGGGTACCGTTTTGCACTTTTGCGGTTGCACATTATCGAATTTTCGAAGCGAATGTCTTTGATGCGCAACGAGACGATACGAATAATTCTCGATAGAATCTTTGACGATTCCGCGGGCCTTGACGCTCCTTTAACGAAGGACATTTTACATTAGAAGTAGCCGTAAAGCGCCTCATTAAAATAGTCGCTTTGTCGTGCATCTTTATGAATGATAAACCCTAAGAACGAGCAAAGGGGCGTATACTAGGGAGTGTACCGGGGAGTGTAAGCGGGCAAAAAGCCCTCCCTTTGTGTGCCGAAAATAAAAAGATTCAAGCCACCCACACCCTCCATCAGTCAGTCGTCCGCCCTCGCAGGCCCAAGAAAGATGCATTACGAACGTTGGTCGTTTGAAGACGCTCACTGTCGACGCCATTCACATAAATAGATACGTAATGTGCGTTCGGTTAAACGGACGAAAATGGATCTCAACAACCGTCAATAATGGCACGATGTAAAACGTAGCGAGATAGCGAGGAAAAAAACTGAGCCTAGATGTAAGTGTCGTTGGCAATATGACGTTTCCTTGTCTAGCAGTGATGAAAATTTCGTTTGCTGAAACTAACTCTCATTCTGGCAAAGCTCCTATCTATCTCTCTCTTTCGGGACTTTCATCGAAATCATTGCTCGTAAATGGATTCGTATAATAGAGGGAACGACGAGAGATGTTCGATTGGTAATGGAGAAGTTTTGGAATTGCTCGTTACATGCAACCCGTGTTCTCGAATAGGATGTCACGTCACCGCGGAACGTGCTATGCAAGCTCTCCTGTTCTTTTCCCTCTTCGTCCCTCTCCTTCCTTTCTAGCCCCTCTGTGCAACTCCTCCACCCGTTCTCTTCTCATACACATACATCGTCTCATTCTCTCCAAACGTGCGTCTCTTATAAGCCTCTCTCTGTCTCTCCCTTTCCTTTTGGATACTCTCTCTTGTTTCTTTCCTCCCCCCTCTCTCTCACTCTCTTTCCCTTCGCTCTGCGTCTCTCATGTCACATACTGGGCTCTCTGTAATCGTACGAGCGTGAACCGTACGTGAAGCGTACGTTCCCATACGTCGTGCGTCCCTCTCTCGGTACTCCTGCTTCCGTATGACATCCATAATGTCTATCTATTCACTCGACCGAATGCTGTCTCTGACAGCGTATGAATTCCAACGTGAATATGTATTGTCGGCACCAAATTAATATATACAGCCGCGAGCGTACTCCGTCCCCACCTCTTTTCCGCGTCTTCCATCCTGGATCCTTCTTACCCGCTTACCACCGCTTCTAAATGTAATTTAATAATGTCTGCCGTCGCCGCTGCCGCCGGCCTCGGATCGTTGCGATTCACCGACGCGGAATAACGATTTTTGCAAGGAGATGTCGAGACTCTAACTCGCCCGCGCAACCGGCGCAACATCTCGCTATGGCGACTGCCTACTTTTCATCTGACGCTCAGCGAAAATATGCTTAGTCAAACGAAGCAGGAGGATCGTCGTCACGCTTAAATCTATTGTCGCCTTTGTCCATTCCGCTGACGATTCGTCGAGTATCTTCATCTTCTTCGCGCACGTTTTTCTAGGAGAGCCCTATCCGTGATCGGACTGCGAATATTGGGCTCGAATCCTTCAAGCATGAATCACGTTTCGACACGCCTCATTAGGCGGATCGTCAATCGAGCCGTCCGGTATCTTAGCAAATTGTAATGTCTTATCCTCGTCATCGTTTCAACGTTCCTCCTTCAAAATCTGTCCGTCCCTTCGTCCCTTTCACTCTCCAATTGCGTCGCTCCATCCAGTTCACTTTCGTCAGGCACTCTGATGCGAACTAGGGGTGCAAGGGATGACGTATTGACACCTCCGCCCACTCATCCTCGCCATTTATCGTGAATAGAAGGCTCGAACTACTCCGGCACTCCGGTGAGCAGACACGGCGGATACATATTTCACGACGAACGGACCGTCGATACGCTTCACCCTTCTCTCACCCCCCCTCTCCCTCTCATTCTCTTCCCGCGTACACGTCACACGTGCGAGGACTTCTTGTCCGTCGCACACGCTTACATTTGTGAATGGGTACGTTCATGTGCGTACACTCTCTTGAACGCTGGAGTCATACACCACTTTCGAATAATATCGGTATACCTATACACACGCCTCATGATCGCGTCTGACATGCGCGGAAAATCAGGTTCGTTGCACTTAACCGCGTTATATACCACCTATTTATATTTACCGCTTAATAGGATCTGTCTTTTTTTGCGCTTTACGAATCCTCGCATCGATCAGCACCCAAGATGAGAGGTTTTCCATATCGGAATAACTCGAGTAGCGAGTCCGAGGGCCATATAGGTATGTACATCTGTTCCCTGTGAAATGTTGCTCGTTTTAAACGAACCGCGAAACTGGGGCGCTATTTTCTTCTGGCACGAGTTCCCATCGACGTTTGTCGGTCGCTCATCAACGTCAGTCGGCACGCCTCGTGTGCCCCGTGTGTCTCGTTCCCCCCGGACGTTTGAACCGATAAAAATTGCATCCCGTCCATAGTACTCTAATCGATAGACAGAGGGATTCGAAAAATATAGAACGCGAATAAAACGGGGCGGGTATCGATTTCTCCTTACATCGATTCGAACGGAAAATTCCGTTAGAAGTGCGGCTAATACCGAGACTTATCGACGAGGTCGTCGGTTCTTAGAGGCTCTCTAACGCCACTGGACACGTCAGTGGGATCGATCGGGGTTGGGAAATGGCCTGGTGGAAAAACGGACGAGGAGCGACGAGAAGTCGATGCTCGCGGAAAAAGTGGAAAATGACCAGGGTATGGAGGACTCTGAAGACTCCAAGAAAGAGAGAGAGAGAGGGGGAGAATGAGCGGGCGGGATAGTGCGTATATGCGAGAGAGGAGTGGGCAGGGATCCGAGGCTACCGCGAAAGAATCTTCAGGAATGCGAGCGATCCCGAGGAACGACGGCGTCGACGTCGACGAGAAGAGTTTTTGCTCGATTTGCTACAGAGAGCGAGGTAGATTGCGACCTACGGCGGTAACGACGTCTTCGAGGAGAAGCGGGCTGATGGGGCTTTGGAGAGTGAGCGAGGGTGGATGACTCGGTTATACAACTAGAGGCCGATTGTCACGTTACGCGTGTACGTGCGCCGCGATCGAGCTGCCTCTTGTACATAGGCGAGGCGCTTTTGGCCGCGACTGTACGGGAGCCGAAAGCCAGTTAGTTTGCGGTTCTTCCAGGAATTTGAACCCTATGATCCTTGGCACTGATCCCTCTCGTGTTCCGAATCTTCGTGAGGGCTGCTGGCTTTGAAGGTCCCACGTTGAACGAGGGAAGATGAGACAATGAGGAGAAGTAAGAGTGGAAGGAGAGAATCGGTCGAGAACGCAACGGGCGCAAGAGGATTCCTCCTCAGAGCGATAAGCCTCTTCGGTTCACAAAGGGAATGCGGTGGCTAATAAAAATCGACTGTTTGCCTAGCCACCGCTATTACATCGAATGCGGCGATGGCACGCCCCAGAGGCAAATTTCATGTTGGCTCCGACCTCGAGGGCACAATCGCTTCGCTTCCTTCGTACGTTTATGTCGGCGGCACCGTGCCACCTTGCTTTCCTTCAATCTACCCGCAACCTACACGTACGCGACTGATAATCTCATGCTGAACGTTTCGATCGATTGAGGAATATCATATGAACGACGCGATCCTCATCGAGCGTACGGCACTTCGACGAGAGGAAGTGCGCCGTTGGTGCAGTTAGACATTGCATTCAGCGTCGATTGTCGTTCTCGATCATCGGTCTTGAGATACTTTTTTGCCTTCCCCCTTGCCCTCTCTCGTTCTCTTTGCCATCCCCTCCCTCTCTCTGTTCGACCAGTTTCTCTATCCGCGGCCTCTGGTAGTTACAAATTACCGGCTAACGAGCCTAGACGCTGTGAAGGGCCTTAACGAGGTGACGTCACAACAATAACAAACAATTGCAACGTCTCGCCGTTCTCGTGCTGACCGCACCCTAACGAGGCTAGCTCGCCCGCATTGCATTCTATTGGCCGGACACAAGAGCCGGTACTCACGAGGCATCTACCCGCTGGATCGTCACGGGCGACCGGCACAGAGCTTACAGGGAAGGGAGGGCCACTGAATTAGTCGTAAGTCACTCAGCCACGGCTTGTTAGCGTTGTTAACCCTGACCCCGGGATGCCGTCTTTGGACGCTATCCGTCGCACGTCGCGCGTCGCGCGTCGTCGTCAGCGTCAGCCAACGCCACTACGTTTCTCTGTTATATTTTTCACTGGACATTGTGACGCTCAATACGACAGAGAAATTTGTCCTTTCATGCGCCGGTTCAATCTCGTGCAACGCACGATAGGCAATGGCGCCAGGCTTCGATTAAATCAGGCTAAAAACCACAGCGAGCAATTGAAGACGTCACTCGTTGTTCATCGCCGGTATTTCCGACGTTGCCGTGATAATTCAAACAAATCATTACCGTTGTCAATCTGTCCGATAGTAATGAAGTCATTGAATTGTCCCCGTTGGTCGGCAATAATTGGCGCAATGCTTGTGAACGAGACAAAAGGCAGGAACGGGGTAGTGTCTGATACAATAACTTGGTCGGCGGTGGTGCGATCGGTGATGCTGTTGACATAGTCGAACAGCCAAATTTTCAATTGTAACTCATTGACTAGCTGGGCAATTTGCGTTGCGATGAACGACAAAATGTTGGCCGTCATTCAATATGAGCCCAGCGAAACGATCCATTGCTATCCTTGGAATTCACTGTACCCCTGGCCTCCTCTGGGCGAAAAAGCGATAGAGCAAGAGAGAGAGAGAGAGAGAGGGACTCACCCTCCGAAAATTTCGCCGACTCGAGAAGGAGGGAGTTATGTAGGTACGAAGTCGAGAAAGGAGGAGGAAAGGACGAGATAAATTCACGGGTTTACGGCGCCCTTAAAGTTGCGGGAATCTCTTTAACGACTTGGCAGACTGCCACCGTAGTGGTGGTGGTGGTGGTGGTGGTGGTGGTGGAAGCCTCACCAGCGGTGGTAGAGCGACACTAGTGCAGCAGTATGTACTGGCAAAACGGCACCGCTACCAAGAGCGCGCAGGCAAGTGAAAAGCATTGACGGCTGCTGCCCCGTTACCAACGACACGATTCCGGTTATCATTCATTTTCTCTCGAGCGAGCCACCGGCTCTGTTAATGACAGTCTCGCGGAATTACTGCGGAACTTCGCGTCTCTCGCGCACTGTTCGCCGGGAGGCTGGCTGGAAGGAGACTCGGATGAAGAAAAGAAAAGGTGGATCTACCACCTGGAATTCTACGACGAGGAAAGCCGGAAGATTATCACTCTTCGAAGAGTCTCTCACCGCTAGTTCTCTCGTTCTTCCTCTCGTTTCTGGACTCGATGTCTCTGGGATTCTTTAGTTCCCTCTTTTCGCACGTGACAGTGAGCGTATATTCGAGCCTCCCACTTTCCGGACTTGTCCTTGAGAATGGTTTATTTTACTATTACCGCCAGATCCCTCAGGTTCGCTGCTCTTTACTGTCGAATTGTCTCCGCGGCGCGGACTGAATAATGCGAGAATGTGGCTGCTGGCGGGTAACAGGGGGTTAGAATGGGGAAGGGGACTCGGGGAGAGTCTAAGAGAGGAAGTCTAGTTTTAGTCCGGAGAATCTACGAGGGGGCTGATAACGGACTTGGCACTCCACAGCTCCTTCTTACTCGCTACTCTTTGTTCCCTTCTACTTCACTCGTCAACGTGGAGTGACGTGCAGAGTATGCGCTTCACAGAGCCTGCTTTACGCGCGTCATTTCTGTTTATACGATATAAAGTCCCAAAGAGCATCTTGCCGTTCCCTTGTGCCTTATGCACTTCTCCCGGATAAATTGATCGTCGTCTCAATCACTGAACATTATCACTCGTACTAATCGTCTCCTCCCCATCTCTTTTCTCGTTCCCGATATTAGCGAACATGTGACGGAAATCCTTCTTATACGCCGATAATTCCGTTATCACATGGCACAGTTAGAAATGTCAGATTAATCGATCGCTACGAGTAAACGTTATCGAGCGACGTCTGCGCTGTCTATCACGCGGTTGTCAGATCTAAAGCCCCATTCGAAACTTTGAAAGCTACTATCGCGCAAATTAGACGACTTATCGTGGAGTATCGCGCGATAATCGGCCTCTCCCGCGCTGCCTGCCGATGAAATTGAAGATATCATTGGCTCGAAGAGCGATTTCTTATTTCCGTTTACCGCAACGTCCCTTATCTGCGTTCCGTAAGATTCCAGGTGAAGGCATTAGGCGTAAACGGCGCGACTTAGCCCGGTAAATGCCTCGACACAGTCTTCGAACGAGTATGCAGTGAGAAGGAAGTCGGCAAAAGAGAGAGGCGCGTTGGATTCGTAAGATCGAGGGCGTAATGCCGGAATAAGGGGGGTGGCGAGGAGGGAGAGGGCTCAGGGGGTTAGGGTAGTCGGTAGTGCATTGGCGCGACGCCGACGGAAGGAAGCAACGGTATCAGCATAGTACAACAGATTTCGACGTTACCTATACGCTGGCAAGTTTTGCCCGGTCTTATGAATGAACGGAGTTGGCTTTGTGCTTGCCTCCCACCTCGTTACAGCGAGCACCCGAGAAGGAGAGAATCTCGTCACAGACAACCTGAGCCGCACACAGGTAGAGGCACACGGTACACGGGTCGCTGACTGAGAGGCAGAGAGGTCTTTCTCATTCCGCGTTTCTCGACCCCTTTGTCTTCCTCGCGCCGTGTATCCCCACAATCGAGCGCTCCGGTTTCATAACTCCGGGGCAAAATGACGGGGGCGAAAGACGAAAGGCGAAAGAGCAACACGGCGATACGCCAGCGGTACTTGCATTATACGACGCCTTCGTCGAGTTTCTCGCGGGTTATTAAAGCATCGATCACTGGCCTCGAGCCCCCTCCTTCCAGCGGCTCAGTAAATCACCGCTACGCATTCAACGCTTCCCTACCCACCCACACACACACACATGCACACACTCGAAAGCGAGAAAAATGTCAAAGTTTTTATGTTATTCGTTCGTTACATTCGAGAACGAATCAAAATAGCGCATATTTTTTTATCCACGGCAAAGAACTTGTTTGCACCACCTGTGCAAAAATGAAATTTACTCTTCTCTAGGACAGCGGGCAATGAGCCTTGTTTGCCACAAACGTTCGCGCGTTGCGTTTCCATTGGCTGCAGAACGAACGGCCGGATATTCGATCAACAAAACGGACGTGCTTTCGCAAAGTGCGCGTGCGGCCGTGCGCTCCACGAACGGCACAGGTTAGAAAGGAAGTCGCTTGTGCATCATAAATCCGCTACGAATAGCTTATGGGCTCATTGCTAGAAGCGTAATGGAGGATCCCGCGACGGCACTTTGAGCCGATGGCAGCATGGCGGCTGCGAAACCATTGTGATCGACCGCGGACAAGCGGAATTCGCCGTGAACTTTTAAATTATTACGCAGTTTCGGATTTAATGGAGCCAATGGTGGAAGGACGAAAGTTTCGGCTCCGGCAAAGTCGTAAAGCCAGCCGCTTCGCTTAACCGGAAAGCCCTGTTATTTTGCCTGGCGTTTGTCACCGACTTTTTTCATCCTCTTTCTTCTCTTCTCCACACACCGGTAGAACCGCTGCCGTGGCCGGGCCCGCGCCGATACGAGGCGAAGCACAGTCGTTACGACAAAGAAACAAGTCAAATCAAAATATCATTCGCGTAACGATCCGAGGCCAAAAGCGGCGGAATCCTCGAATCTCGCACGGTCGAGAAGATCACTTGTCTTGTAAACGTGTCTTAATACTTCGTTCCGAGTAATAAATTCGACTGTACGTAAAACTTTCCGTGCACAGAGTGTTATAATAGTTAGCTTGGCAGTGAATGGTATAAAATTGTACGCGTCGTTGCAGTTGCATCCCGAATATCGCGGTTCATTGCAGCGGGATAAAATAATGAACACAAGATCCTTCAACGTAATTCGACTCATAGTGCAATTTCACTCGGATACCCGCGGGATTCTATATACGGGACTAGTAATAATTACCAAAGTTAAGGCTGGCGCGGGAGAAGCGAGAGAGAGGGCGAGAGAATATGCTGGGGCGGGAAGAAACGCTTCCTGAGCGAGTGATAAAATTCCTTCTCCAAAGTTATAATACCGGCCGTTAGTCGGTCCCGCGATGACCTGGGACGAACTTTTAATCGTGAATAATGGAAGAGTCCTACGGGCGATTATTTTAGTCGTCGGGGAACCAACGAGGTTAGACACGGCCCTGAAACTTCGTCGTCGGCCGTGCGACACTCTGCGCTGCTCCTCTTTTGCCAAAGAGTCTTCTCGTTCTCGTACAGCTCGAAGGCCGGACTCTCTCTTTTTCCCCGTACCTTCTCTCGCCGGTACATCACCTTCTTCTACGGAACATTGCCATCCTCTCCGGCACATTAAGAATTCCTTTCGCTCCGACTTCCCTCGTCTTTCGCGGCACGCGTTACGCTTCGCTCTCCATAGAAGCTTCGTATCGCGTCCTCAGACCGAGAGCTATCTTCTTTCTCCCTTTTGCCATTTTCCACGCTGCGTCACCAACTGCGCTGCTGCACGCGGCCATACGATTTTTTTACGATTTCAACAGATCTTCGTTCGCGCGAAGGTCAGACTTTGTCTCATCCCTCTTACCATTGTCCAGCGACATCTACTTCCCACATTTCTCCTCTTTCGACTTTCCTCTACCACCGCCACCGACGCCATCAATGTTCCGTAAGTCGCGCTCGGTGTGTGTATTAATAGCTCGGCGGTCGTCAAGAATTCTCGTTACATCGACTCGTTGTCATTCTCGGGCCGTTGCGTCTCGCTCGACTATGTTCTGCATTCGCCTCGCCTCGGCCTTATCTTCGCCTGCCGGTAGAGAAGACGGAGAATTTTCTCAGCTCGGCGTTCGCGTGCAGCGAGAAGAACGCGTCGATTCGCGGAATCGAAGCGACGCGACGCGAGAATGCACCGAGGCGCATCGTACCTTCCGCAGTGCATCGAAATTCCTCGCCGCGTTATTGCATCGATTACGGCTCCTGCCGCGATGCGCACCGGTTCAATTAGCGTTATGATGATTGGAAAATGCTCTATACCACGAGCTTTGATACCGCGAAACGCGATAATTGCAGCTGCTTTAGCATATAGAAAGCTTCGGCGTTCCGGCGTCCTCGATGCCGCCGCGCCGATATCGAGCTCGTCGAATGCGTGTGTGGATTCGAAATAATCGACGCTGCACTTACAGTTCACAATTTTCTCGCGCGCTATTAGTTGTTGTGAAATATTGGTCGTGTCGTCGATCGTGAGGAAAAATTTGTCGAAAGAACCTGCGGACGAGGCAAAGTACGTTACCTGCTAGGCAAAGACGAGTAGCTCTGCCACGTCGAGATCATCAAGACGAAGCGCCATCGTTCGTCGGTGCGCGGTGGTGGTGCCGTTAGGAAGGGCAATAAATTTGCAGGGAATGTCCGGAGAAAGATACCAAAGTGCACGAAGAATTCTCGCCTCGACTGTCAGGCACGCGGGCTAAAGTGGAAGAGTAATACGGCGGTTCGACACTGGCATAACTCACGTTACAAGAGGATCGCGCTGTTACCGATAATTAATCTCGCTACTGACGCTTCCACTCGAAGAGGCCAAAAATGGCTAAAACTAGATAATAACAGATTCTTTCTCGAGACAGCAAAACGCACCGCAACTCTGAGCGCTTCGATGGAGTGAAGAAGTATCGAAAGGTCGAGTACGGGATGGGTGGGAGACGCAACGACGATTATTCGTTAGAGCAGGGTGGTTGACTGAAGAGAACAGGGTAGGGTTGAGAACTCGCAAAGAGCCTTAGCTGGAACGAGGTTGCATAATCTCATTTGGAAGGGGGTATGGTTGGTGCACAATTCCTCACAGTAGGTAGCATAACTTTGCACTCTCTCGAAGGAACTATACCAAACTAACGGAGCCTACGGGAGACTACCAACTCTTGGCTAACTCGCAGGTAGTTGTGTTGACGGCACATTCGACGTACTTCTCCGTCTACGGTCTCAGCTCCAGCAGATAATTTCTGCTCTGTCTCGAAGTTGACATCGCCGTAGGTGTTTGCCTCCGCGCGAATCGATCGAAGCGTTTCGCAGGGTTTTCGATACGTGACGCCGAGAGAATCAGTCCATTATACTACGCCCGACCCGAGGGCTTTCTGCTCAGGTCGCTCTGTATTTTGCGCACCGTAACCACTATCATGGCCAATCGCCCCATACACTCCACATATATACTCTCGCCGCGCCATCTAATAAAGACCTTTTCTTCTTTCCTTCTCTCTACAGACATGCTACGAGATGGAGAGGTACCTGAAGGACGAACCGAAGCTGCAGTCGTACAAAAAATTGCCCACGGAATTGGACACAGCGCCGTGGAACCTCTTTAGGGCGCCTCCTATTTCGTGGACAGCGTCAACCGGAACCGCCAGCGCACAATTCGAATCGCCAATCAAAATGGAGGTACGTGTACGAAGTTCGAATTCTATCGATCCGATAACCGTGAGAGAAAGGCGAGATGTCACGAGATGGATGGTGTCTTTTCCGGTACAGGTGACGACGTCGTCGGACGACAGAGAAACGCTCTGTCTCGATGACATCAAGTTCGGTCCTGACGACGATCACAATCACAACGGTCGCGATAGGGATCTCTTGGACCGACACCTCGACTCCCTTTCAATGTCATCGGCAAGCTCGGCGTGTTCGGCCTTGTCCTGGGACAGTTCACCCTCCCTTTCGTGCACCGCACTCATTCTCAAGAAGGAACCGAGCGAAGACCTCGAAGAGGATGAGGAGCACGAGGTAAATTCTTCTCCCTCGCGTACGATTAGCCATCAATCAACCCGCAAAATGAGCAGTTATCGAAAACTTTTCACTTCAAACATATTCTTAGCAATAATGCATCTTCGATGTGCTTATCATTAGTTTGCCGACCGGTCGACGCGCTTAATTCGTACTTAAACGCGCCGTTTGATATCCTCCGATGCTCTTAACCGACTCTTCCGGCGTTCGGTGTCCCGTTGCATAACGACCGTCGCGATTGCCGCAGGAAATCGAGGAAGAGGAGGACAGCGGGTGCGAGAGCGAGGGTCAGATCCTGACGCCGCCGTCGAGTCCAGGGTCGGGTCAAGGTCATTCCAACTCCAGTCACTCGTCGAGCGGGAGTTCGATGCTCGACGTGCACAACCTCAACCTTCATGGGACGGGCGGTAGGAGCGCCATCGTCAGGGTTACCACCGGCAACGCGCAGGGCGTCACAAGGTAAGTGTGTCGTAAAGCAAGGAAGGATGATTCGGGACGGTATCGATCTTTCCGCGCTCTTCGTTTATTCATCGTCCACAATGCGTCAAAAGTGGATCTATCCTACGACGTATTTTTGAAGTTGAACAAATAAGCCAACGCGGCAATGAACGTTGACGCCGAATGAGCGATCCGCGCGCTCACTTTGCATTTGAATTAAGCCGGTAGATTATAACACGCGGCAATGGCAGCGCGACAATCCCGCGGATAATTATAACGAGTTATTCGAGGCGTACGAAAGCAGCGTGATCCGGAATTTGTTTTTTGCAGACTGATCTCCGTGACGGCGAACGGCTTCCCCGCGGTGGCTAGCACGCAACACGCACATGCGGGAGCGACCGCAGCTGCGACCACCGTTCCCAATAGGCACCACGCAAGGAGCCACGAACACAGTCCGCCGGACACGAAGCGCAGGATACACAAATGCCAATTCACCGGATGCAAGAAGGTCTATACCAAGAGCTCGCATCTCAAGGCTCATCAGAGGACGCACACGGGTAAGTCGCATTCAGTTTCCTCCCGTCATTATCCTTTACCGTCGGACGTCCAAGGTCCAAGGATCAACAGCTTACACGTTCCCACCTGGAACAGAATGTCGCGGAGTTGATATGCCGGCAGATCTCGAATTGCAGACTTTATGGACTCGCGCTTCGCAATCCCGCAAATTTACACGAGAACATCCCTCGTAATGGATAATTAAACGCGACACTTCAAAACCAAGATTTATGTCAAGTAATTTGCGTGAGGGTGGTGGCAATTTGAAACGGTTAACGGGATATTCGGCGCTCCCTTCGTGACTGTTTGGTCACTCGTTAGTCGTGCAATTATCTTCGCAGCCTGTCGGTTTGTCTGCGTCACGGAGCTAGGGATGAGACGCGAACGCGTATATGGGGTGAAGCGAGGACGAATTCAACGATGTTTCCCAGCTCCACCCTTATCGCGTGGCATAACAATGCATAATTAATTATGAAGTTGAATTAAGGGAAGTTCAACACCGTGCGGGGACGCGACTCTGCGTTGCTGAACATTGTCTCGGCCGTGAAACTGAGAATGCAAACGTGTTTCTCATCCGCGAAACCTGGCTAACTTCGTCTTTAATGAAATTAATATACTCTTCAGCACCACGCGCTCTCCCAATTAATTATTGCGCGGAGAGCGCGCAGAATATCACGCAAATATCAATGCCAATAGATTAGGTTTGTAGATGTTTTTATCCAGTTTGCGGATTAATTCTATTAATTATTCGGCGCACAACAAACAATCAGCACTTGGGGGAAACGAAATTTCTCCGTTTTCAGGAATTTTATAAAAATCATCAGATTTCTTCGTCGTCCGGTTTCCACTCCCACGAATATTTTCCAACGCATGCTCGCGACACGTTTAACTTTGATCTTCCTACGTTGAAAACGATTCTCAATTTCCGTAAAAGACATGAGAACATTTTTCTGAGTTGCGCTATTCTCGACTAAAGCCATCACTGTGGACGTTAGGGACGGAGAACTGCAATTAACGAACTCTCCTTCCTCCATCCTGCTCCTGCGCTCCTCCTTTTTCCTCTGAGTTCGAGTTGTTCCTCTTCTTTGTCAACGCTGTTTTTGTCGCGTCACACTCGGGCTCGTTTCACCAGCTGGTACGTACAGCAGTGCATGCCTTTTTCATTCTCTCTGTTATTCCGTACCCTTTCCTGCTTTACGCTTATGTGCTGGCGCACACGCGTGTCTGCCTAGCTACGGCCGTACACTGTTTAGTCCTGCGCGGACGAGTGAAAGAGGATAGACTGAGGATAAGGGAGAGCGAGAGAGACAGGAGGGGTGGATAATAAGAGACGAGATGGCTGGAACGCTTCCATCCTGCACCGTGGCAGGTACGTCGGGATTGCTTCTCGCGGATCGTTAAGCAGAACTGCTAACTACGGGATTATGCATACTACGGGACCCGTCCCGCAATTATGACTCTGTTATGAATTCGTCTTGACACAAGGGTCCCCCTGTCGTCGGGGACTGCACCAGACTTCGCTCTCTACGACACCTACTGCGGACGAATCGTCAAAGAACACCGTCGACAGGAAGGAAAATATTTTCGCCCACTTTCGCCGAACCCTCGCTTCCCAACCGCAAACTCGCGTTGTCCGTAACTTCCGAGTTGCGTATATCGGAGTTACCTTGAAATTCAGCCTATACTCCTCTCTCGGGACTAACGGAAAATAAGACGCCGCACCGACCGCCGTGATCGGATGATGGAGAGGAGCGAAAAGGTGACACAAAAAGTAGGGAGGGTTACTTGTGACTCGATCGCTTTTCCGAAGCAGAAGGTAGAAGCGAAGGATAAGAGTAGATGGGAGAAGCAAAGAGAGAGAGAGAGAGAGAAAAAAACGAGCACGTTGAAACTCTGCGAAAGTTCTCCCACGAATGGAAATGACGGTACACTTTGATCTCGACTGGCGAATCTAATTACCCTCGACGCTAGGAGGAACGGTCGTCCGCAAGGACCAGGACACGAAACGAGACGAACCCTCGAACGAATCTCCATGATCGGGAGAGCGAGTCAACGTGAAGGTTCGTTACGAATTCAATCGGGAAAGTTTCCTTTCGGAAGATCTTTCGGTATGTAGATGCGGAGCGCGTCGCGTCGCGTCGCGCCGGTGCACAGGCGAAGTGCGCGCCGATGGCAATGGCGCTCGTTTATCTGCTTCTTTTACCTCCCGTCGCTTTTCATCCCTCGTCCCTTATTGTCTTCGTCGATTTCGTCTTCCTGCAAGTTTCCCCACCCCGTGGATCATGTTCTCGCCACGATCTTACGCCGAGTCAATGTGATCCGATTAAACGATTTAACAGTCAAAGCTACCGTCTGCACTCTCGCGCTAATTCCTATCTAACGAGCCGATAAGACGTTAGATCTAAATAGCGGATTCGGCCGCCGTCGCAATCCCTGTTAACGCCGACGAAACACCGGGCAAAGTCAAACATTGTCCGCTCTGTATCCGTGCCTTTTGCTTGTAGTGCGGTCGCCACGCTCTCTCTCTCTCTCTCTCTCTCTCTGTCTCTTTCTCTTTCCACCAATACTAGTTATCTCGCGTAGACGCCGGATGTAATTGGATTTTAGCGTCATTAAGCGGACAAACCCTCTTCATTTTTATCGTTCAAAGAGAATATCGCTGGCTGTATTTAATCGTTCGCCCATGTTTCATTAATTCGTAGGTTGGACCGATATTCCAAAATTGTACTTAAATTTCCGATTAGTAGCAATAGTCGCGCAGTCGCATGAGACCATTGCAAAGGCGAACGGACGGCATTGATTGGAAATAGAAAATAAGAAAGAAAAATGTGTTATCCCGGTATCTGGAACGTTCTTACGAGGGTGCGACGTGGCGATCCAATTTTTTTTCCTTGCTTATTCACCGACATGGCGACATGTATTAAGGTCGTATCTGGTTGATCCCTTTTCTTTCCACTCTCTTCGAACCCTTTTATGCGAGTTTCCCGCGGGAGTCGAGCAACTATCGATCGTCACCAAGCAGCAGTCTCACGGTGGTATGTAGCTATATAGCTGAAGGGAGCGTGGAAGAAAAAGCGAGTCGGACAAAGAAAAGGAGGAATTGCAGGCGAGAGGGAGACGGTCAGAAAGAGAGAGATTTCCAATTACAGGGACTTTCCGTTCTGGAATTCCATTCCGAACGCTATTGTTCTCGCGTCCCGTGCTACTAGCGGGACTTTGATCCTTCGACAGGCGCAGGAAAATCGTTTTGTCGGGAACACAGTCTGTAGGATCTCCTCGGGGTCGTTCACTTCGTTCAAGAAGACGGTGTGTCAACAAGTACGTCACTGGCAAAGAATTGATTAATAAAGAAGCTTTACAAAAAAAGAACAGCACTAAAAAGGATAAAGTAATTTCTTCTTTTCGATAGTGCCGAGATAGAAACAAAAGAAGGAAAATAACGTTCTGAATCTTTCGAAATTACATATTAATCCCCTGTATTGAAAAGAATGCTAAACTTTTTGGACTTCAGAGTGACGGCGTCGCAAGAGCTTGTCGGTGGACATTATTTATCAGCGTATCGGCCGCGCCCGGTAGTACGGATGCATCGTGGAAAACAATCTGCTTCTCTTCCACTAGCCATATTTTTCTTCACGTAATGCATACATAGGACATAACTTGCCTATGCATTTTTCGTGCATTGGGAAAGGATGCAATGAGAAGAACGGGGAAGAACATTATGAATTACTTATCCGTCCGTGATATCGTTCTCGTGTACCGGTGTAAACGGGGTCTTCTTTTCAAATGGAATTTCCTTATTCTTCGGCGAAGGCGCGCGACGCTCGCGAGTCGGTAGACATGTACGTAGACGCTTACATTTCGGGAGAACTGTGGCGTCGCGACGGTAATCTGAAATTTGTCGGTACATTGATTCGGTAGGACGGGCACTCGGCGGGGTGCGGTGCATCGTTCGTTGGGATATACTCCATTACAGGAAGTTTCTGGCCGCTGATGCATCGCGGTAATGCGATTCGTAAATAATGGCTCGAGAAACTGAACTCGGCCGGTGCTCGCTATCCTTCGTTTCCGACGCCGTCGTCGTCGTTGTCGTCTTTGCCGTGTGAGCCAAGTGCATCTGCGCGATTGAACGCGTCTCCTCTTACGCTTAGACCGCAAGCTCAAAGTCTCCTCTTGCGCCTTCGCCACGTCGATAGACCGCAGGCGCCTGCGGCGGAGGCTGTGAGCGATCTCTCTACATCTTGTCTGTTAAATCTCGAACGTTACGATGCGAGCGCGTATGGAATTCTACCTGGTGACTTATCCACAGTCAAATATTGTTTCGTAACGAAACCTCGAGTTTCCGTATCGGAGCATTGAGATACATTCTGCGTAACTTCTATTTCGTCATCTGTCATTTTCTTATTTCCAATTTCATCGTTATCCTGCTTCACGAACGATCAACTAATGAAAAATCATAGAAAGTGTGTAGTTTTAGAAGCGATGACGTATTATTATGAGTTTGAAGAATTATTTGTGTGCGAGCAGCGATACGTATTGGGCGTGCGACTCAGCGGGGACGTGAATGCGTATATCGATTCACACCTCCGGCACTGTTCGCCGTAACACGTGATCGTCTCGAAGTTAGATCCGTCTCGTGCGGTGGGGTTCGCACACCGCAAACAATTTGAAGCGTTCTCAAAGTTCTGCAACTGTTGACAGCGAAACCGTAGGTACTTCTCAACATCGAAGTGTACCATCCTCATTTCCAGGCAATTCGAGTACAGTGGGTTGCGTGTGCACACACACACACACACTTACCAATAAAACGTTCCTTCCAATCGGCATTTTCGATAGAAAGGAGTTTGATATTAAGCGTTTCCTCGTCAAAACATGTTTGCAAGGGAAGTTTTGAATATAGAATACTAGTTGGCGGTTATAAATCTTTCTGTTACGCTGAAAATGCGCCCTTTGAAATTCCCTCAAGAAAAGGAGTACGGTGTAGTCTGTACTTCCGAGTGCGCGATATTCTTTTAATGAAAGTACCGCCCTTTCCGCTCTCTTCGTCCTCGGCACAGCGTTCCGTTGGATGAAAAAAACAAACAAGTGAATCTTCTGTTCCCGTCTTGACGGTACATGTGCATTGTGCATCTTTAAAAGTATGCACACAGCGGCGCGGCGCGGAGATTCGTGTTGAGTATGCAATTCCATACAATTTGTGTCGACTTTACGCAACTCGCCGTTTGCGCGAAGGTTCCTCCTTAACAAGGTAGTCGTCGGAAATGTCACGATTCAAGACACGGCATAAAAACTATTCCCATCTTTCGCTCGAAGCGTTCTTTTTGAACGTGAAGGAATATTGAAAGAGGAGGGCACGCTCACGTGCACGAAATTTAATCTAGCAGCGGCTGGTAGTTCGGGCAAATGTCTTCACCCTCCGCAACGAGGGCGTAATTCGGGCGTATTCTTCGAGTGCGAGGACCCTCGTATCGCGAAAAATCTCGAGTCCCTCGTTTTTCGACCTATCCGTTACGCGGTCGTTTCGGATGGCCTCCGGTATTAGATACTCTTTCTCTCTCGCTCTATTTCTTCTGCCTTCCAACGAAACGTTTCGCGCGAAACGTCTCCGGATGTAAAAGGCGTGCTAGAGGTGGAATCCTCTGCCATAAATTTCGGTTGTCCTATCCCTCGGCGACATGACGGAAGGTGCCCCATACATCGTCGGCGCTGGCGGACTTAATAAAATGCAAAGACGCCGAGCACACGTTGCTAGGACGGACTGACATATCGACGCAATACCGACCCACCGAGACCCTTCAAGCGGGACGGGAAGGAGGGGAACGAGGAAAGGACGTAGAAAAATCACCCTTCCGATGACAAGGACACCCCCCGCATACGCTAACTTCGTTACTCACGAGTGCGCTGCGTCCGTCTTTTTTCCTGCAACGCGTTTATCCGCCAATACGCCAGTAGGAGTAGGGTGGCGCGGCCGGAGCCATCGTTCAGCGTCCAGAGAGCCAGCCAGCTAGTCACATCCGCGTCTCTTTGTCAGATATCGTCGCGGCTCGAAGATCGCCAAGTCAGGAAGCGGTGTGTAACTTGACAGACAATCGCGCATTCAACTCCATTAACCGTGAGACGATACTCCGAAACTAACGTACATCTTCATTAACGGAATTACGCCGAAGCGAGTTTCCCCGCGTTTAGCTGACGTCTCAGTCGTGCGGGTCCCTTTGTCCGCTTTATTTCCTTTTTCATCCGCATGTCGATCTCTTATTCTGATCGTTAGATGCCGGAATCGCGGGGGAGTTTTGAGCACACACAAATCCGATTACGTCATGCGCTTCATTTCTTTTTCATCAGCATTAACCGATGATCGAGCGGTCTGGGGTAAACACATATTAAGGGACGAAAGTGGTCAGGCTTTCTCACCCCCGCGCTTCGACGTGTCGTTCTTCGCACGTGGCGAACGAACAGGAGCGGGGATCGCCAGCGTTAACGGGGTTAGGCCGACTCGTTTAATATCGTTCTATTAGATACCTCCGTGAAAGAACTGCCGCCGGCCCATTATACAACGATAAAATGCTACGAGGACATGCGGTAACGTGCACGCGTACGCCACCGGCACCGACGCGCCATTCATGTCCAGCGAGCGCAAACATTTGAGAATTCGCACGAACGCGTAAACGTCATGTATTATGGAGCAGGTGTTCGGATATTAATTGTCGCTATTACGGCCACTATTATTATTAATATCGTGTTTTCCCGATTTACCCGTCGGCGTCGTTGTGATTCAGCGGTAATGGACCGGTGTTATAGCGATTTAAACGGAAATGCGCTTACTTGGAAGCAGAAATAGTTGCTCGGTCGTATAGTGTGGCGCACGATAACGCCCAAAATCAATTGGGATGGGAAAAGTGGGTTCACTGGGTGGGACGTGCCACGTTTGAAAAATAATATTAAACGTTGGTTGTGACGGAATGAAATTGACAAGTTTTAATGTCGACAGCCCGAATTGTTGCCTGGAGCAGTTCAGTGACGTAGGATTTGGTATCACTGTGCCGTAATTGTCGGAAAAATAGTCGTTAGACTGTGCAACTCGTTGCAACGGTAACCATGAGTACCTCAACCTCAAATCCAGTGCACTCGATAAAATTGACGACTACATACGTATGCATCACTTCAAATTTCCGAATCTTTCTAAAAAGCTATTACAAAGCCCACTTTTCATTGAACGAAGAGTCGCAACAAAGTGAAGTGCATATTTACATGAATTTCTGCGTCTGATGGAAAACGTGTCACTGCGTTTCGCGTTCAATATTCGCACCCTCTATTCCGTAAACCCTTATACGAACGCATCGACTTTGTGAAAAGTTCAATCCGATCGTTATCAGGTTTCCGTTGACCGGTTTTCGACGTATTCATTACCGTGGTGATTTTAAAAATTCTCTTGCAGCCACAAAGAAGCAAACTTGCACGAAGATAGGGTTCTCGTAGCGAGAAAAAAAAAGTCGAAACAATGGGTAAGGGAAGGCGCGATAGAGAGAAGCAGCGAAGAAGAGGGAAACGGAAAGGGGTGGTTAACACGTTAAGCCGTCTTGTTTAATATGGCTTTATTACGTAGGTGGTAACGAACCGCCGGGAGGCCATTACGCGGCGATAAAATGCGCAATGCACGTTACACGTACACGTCGTTCTATACGTAGCCACGGGGCACTTCTCTGCCGTGATGCGCACATGCGCACTTGCGCGCGAGTGCGGTGCCACGGGGAGGAGGTGAAGGAGGACGAGAAAATACACACGGATACCTGTGCATTCGTAGAGGGGTGGCAACGACAGAGTAGAGGCAACAGGGTGCGTGCACCGAAGCGACAACGCGTAAACGCACTTGCGTTAGTGGCTGCGGTCGTGTAACACGTTGCCAGGTAGTTACCATGACTACACGAAATCCAATCCATCGAATGGATCGAGGGCTATTCTGCGCCCGGCGCAGATTTTTCGTCGAAAGAAAAGAGGGGAGGGCTTGAAAAATATCGTGACCAATGCCGATTCTCTTCCGCCGACGGCTATTGCTGCTCGTGTCAAAAATATCATCAATGGCGTCGATTGTAACGCGTTCCGGTAATTCGGCGTGAAAAGCAGATTTAGTGAAGCGTGCCGAGATAAGTGACGAGCTGCGACTGTATCTCGGGGGTTGGTTGCACGGTGTTGTATTTACAGCCAGGTATCGCCAATGCTCATCACGGCCCGGTATCACGCGGAGCGATTAGACGCTCCTCAGCCGGGTCACAACTTACGGGCAACATCTTAAGGGCGCTTCGCACGTTATTATAATGCCGAAGCTCGTCCTCGGATGGTAACAGAGTTGGGTACCGTCTGAAGGCAACGTCTCCCGAGAGACGACGATATCACCGACGGTCATCGAAATATAACCACCTACGTATAGAGATACAACAGAGAAGATTTAACAGTTATTGCTCAAAGGTTGTGTTGTAATCAAAGGAAATCCCACGGTACAATTTACGTTGATTCATGACACCATACTCTTCTGTCCATGCTATTTCCCTAGAAATCACGAGTATCGACGAGCTGCGCTTCTGTTATCCCAGGTTTTCTATGCTTCGATTGATATCGATATATTTTCGCTACTCGCCGAATCTACTTTTTCACATTTGTTTCCACTGTATCTACTTTATATTCCGTCGTGCGATTCCGCATTTGGAGATACATGCCAAGTAATACCTTTTCTAGTTGACACGTAGTTTCTCCTTTTTCTTTGGCACGCCGTTCTCCGTTGCTTATTCTCCGAAAGCGCCGATACGTTGGTGTTGCCACAGTCAGTGACAATCTTTCTTCCCGCCAGCCGAAAACGAACGTAGGTGTTACATTCGGAATGGCTATGAGTCGTTCGCTCTTCGGCCTTCGCCGGCGAGACGGTTCGTCCTTATCACTTCAAGAATTTCCTCCCACCGCCTACTGCAATTTCGTGGTGCCGCTTCAAGCGTATGCTGGGCTCCAGCGAGGGGCAGCGGGAGAAAGGAGGTGCCGTAAGTGTGTGTGTGTGTGTGTGTGTGCCGTATTTCCTGCAAACTCGTGGTTCGTGCAATGTCGAGTGTCGTTGACGCAGGTACCGGAAAGAGAAGAAACGAGAAGCTGCTAGGCAACGAGAGACGGGTAGGAGAGGGGTCGGATTTGGTTATGCGTCGCCACGTCCGGGCTAGATTTGTCGCCGTCACCACCCACGGAGGACGAAACCACCCCCAAGAAAAAGAGAGTGGGTTGCCTCGGCGGTTACCACCGTCACGACCCCGGGAATGCGCGAGGCGCTATATAAATTTGACTCGCACGTTCTCTGCCGACGAGCAGACGGCGCTATTGCACTTTTTCTCACTCTCTCTTGACCCATTGGCTATTCGTTTTTAGAATCATGCGAATAATGTGCATTTAAAGACATCTTCCAACATCAGCAGCAAATTACACATTCCTTTATAATTTGGATGTTGCATTTATTCCGAAGAAGTTGCGCGTTTTTCTGCCTCAATTGTCAATTACTATTTCAAACGACGGTAGTAAATTTTCATAAGATATGTCCAACAGGCGCGAGACACTTCCGCGCGACACTTCTAACGAACCAACGAGTATATAGCTCGTAGAGAGTGTAAAGCGAGTGAAATATTACATCGTGTAAATTACAGGCGAACCTCTACTTCATCTTATTCACAGAAACTCTTGCCAGTAAAAAGTTCACTTTGTGCGAACTCGAGACCCCAGAGCAGCTCGCATCTCTTTCTCTAATTTGTCACGTTTCATAGAATTCGCAATGCAGACGACGAACGTTCCACTTTCAGTCAAATTAGTATTATACGCAAAACGGATTTGCGTGGTGTTCTCTTACAGTTAACCTGGCATTTCCTTCCTGGACGCAATACCTTTTTCTTCCGGATTTACTTCGAGGTCCCTAATGATTCGACACTTCTTCCGACTCATTGTATTTTATGCCCGGCTCTCGACAACGAGGACATTTACGCAATTTTCGACGCAATGCCGTGTCACATTCGCAACCCCTTCGTTCGAAGTTTTCCCGCAAAGTGCTTTTTCAGTCCGTTGCCGCGCGAAATTGGGTTGTGTCCACTTGAACCGCTTTTCCCGAAAGATCATCTCTTTGGAGAAGCGGGTTTGGGAAAGACGCCAGGATAGGGGTACACAGCAGAGGAGAATGGCGGAAAGAAGGACAGCGAGTGAAGTGCGGAAAAGAGAGAAGGTCGCGCTGAAACGGGGTGAAAGAGGCGGAAGGGTAGTCGGCGATACAATATACGTAGAGGGTGGTCGCGTTTGTTATTGCGAGGTCGATGAGCGATACGGCCATTGCGGGCGTTGTACCGCCACCCTCTTCCCTACCCTCCTGACCCCCGCTCACGGTCCTCGACAGGCAGCGAACAACCCCTGGTGATTCGAGGGGGTTTGCAGTCGTCCGCGTAACCCCCGTCCACTCTCTCTCTCTCTCTCTCGGACCCTCTTTCCGTGCTACAAACTCCCTCAGCTTGTTAAGCTCGGTAACATCGCGCCACAGGTGGTGACCCTGCATTGTCTCTCCTACACCGTGGCCTCATCAACGTCAACCATCTTCCATATTGCCCGAATGGATTATTTACGGGGTAATAATACACTTGCCCCTCCCTCCCTCCCTCCCTCAGGCCGCGATGCACGTGCCTCCGACTCGTTTTTTCCAGCGTCAGACATTGGACGTTCGATGTCGCAGTAATATTTGCAGTCGATTTTTTTCGGCCACGTATCGATCCGATAAACGCGCGGCCCCACTCGACCCGGACAATAGTCCGCCGAGAGGAAGGTATATTTTGGGGAAAATCCGCGTAGCGCACTATTTCATCGGCAGATCGGCGATCTGCATCGAGCACGTTGCCAGAGTACTCAGCGAACTTTCTATTTTACCTGTTCCAGGGGAAAAGCCGTACAAGTGTAGCTGGGTGGGCTGCGAATGGCGGTTCGCCCGCTCGGACGAGCTGACGCGCCACTACCGCAAGCACACCGGGGCGAAACCGTTCAAGTGCCGGCATTGCGACCGATGCTTTTCGCGCAGCGATCACCTCGCTCTCCACATGAAGAGACACGTGTAATCAATCGTCTCGCCGAAGAGGAAAAGTCCACGAGGATTGGCACGGTAGAGTGCCGAGGGATATCCTTCCTCGCGAGGATTTTGAGGATCCTCGTCAGCGACGGGAAGGATCCTCGTGAACCCCGGCTTCTTCCAAGATTCCCGCTGGCGATGTTTCTGAGACTGGGGTCAGCAGAACTGCTGGGATACGGACGTAACTCGAAAAGATGTTGACGATCAAGAGGAATCCATCGTCGAGCATCGCTTTGCCGTAACGATCATCCTTACGCTGTCCACTTGCCCGTCTCTCTATTCCCTCTTTCTTTCTCTCACTCTCTCTCTCTCTCTCTCGCTCTCTGCTCCCTCTCTCGTGCTTCACGGCACACGACCACATCAAGATCGATGAAAGAAGATTTCAGAAGATAGTCTAAATTCTACGGAGATAGTGTCCGGCGTACTGGAGAAGCTGTATTGTAACAATCGTGTTCCGATCCACGACCTCGAACGGGCGATTGCGGAGCGTTCCCGTCCTCCACGGATCAATGTTCGAGCGAGAATGGATCCCGCAGGAAATGAACAATCCTAACGAAAAGCGAATCCGGTAGCGGTGCTGCTCCGAGTTGTCATGGCACGGGTACTCGCAATTTATTTGCGAGGAAGGGGTAAGAGCAGAGGAAAGGCGACAAAGGGAAGATAAACGTCATCGTTACCGAAAACGCTGCTCTTTCTCAAACTCCTCTGGTCAAACCAAACGCATTTTCCGTCTGTAAAAGAGTGTCGAGTGAATGGGAAGTAGCGCGAATTACGTACGACAAGAGTCTCACGCCTCCATGGCGTCAATCACTGCCAATTAATTACGTTCTGAGATCCGCGTTACGAGATAGAGAGAGAGAGAGAGAGAAAGAGAGAGAAGGGGGTGAACGGAGATAGAAGAAGGGAGGGTATATAAGCAGAATGAGAGAACAACACGGAAATGTTGCCAGAGAACTGAACTCGTTATAGAATGATTGCTGTCGCCTTCCGTCGATCGACCGTCTGCCGTCTGTGAAATTCTAAAGTATCGTGGCTGATTACGTAAAAGGATACGACGAGGCGCATCAGAGGCGTCATGATCGGGCGAAGTATAAAAAGAGACGAAAACAGAGTGTGAATCCAGATTCGCGTGGACAATAATGCAGTCTGTCGGTGCCAAACATTTTTCCCTTCTCTCCTAGTTCTTCTTTTCGGCGTTCTTGTGCGCTTCGCTAAACGTTGCCGCCCACGATGCACTCGTCGCAACCCGACGACACGCGGTGCATATGTAGAAGTTATAGCGGTCGGAGAAGGGGACCGAACGAGGGAAGGAGAAGGAGGTAACCCATTGCAAATTGAATACGTGATTTCGGCCAGTTTCGACGAGAGTAAAGTTTACCGATGTACGCGCTTATCCCGAATTTACAGTGCAGATTATAATGCAGACCTCGGCCACGTCCCTCAGAACTCCCTCGTTCCGCTCATCCGTCGATTTTCTCTCTACGCTTAGAAATCGCGTCCACTACTATCACGACAGACATTCGACTTTATAACTTGCCGATAACACGCTGATTTTTCGGGGGACAACGATATTAACCTTGCGGCAGGCGTTCCGCATGGACATATTTTAATCCGTTCGATTATTTTATTGCGTCTTACGCGTCATTGTTTCTAACGACCCGAAGCACGCTCTTTTCGTTTGCGTGTCCCGAAATTCGAACACAACAATGGTTTTTGTAAAATTTCACTTTGTACTTTTCTACGGCCGTTTCTTCGAGACGATTTCGGGATGACGACCGACGATGACACTCATGTCGTGCACGAATGAAGGAACTACTCGTCGAGGTCACAATCATCAGATGCATAGCAGAAATAAATATAATATATTTTTTAATATCCTCGTCGTAATCACCGCAGCAGTATATAAGCGTGGCACATACGCGCGACATTCCGCACAAATCTCTCGAAACGGTTCCATGTCTCACGGGACTTTCCTCGAGTATTTCTTTCTTCGATGTACGCACGCGTGACAGACGGTCGATCGAGAGTGAGAGGGAAAGGGACGACATCCGCATGGCGAGGAAGAGAGAGACAGAGAGAGAGGAAGAGAGATTTTGAAATTAATGACGTTCACGAAGACGGGAGCACAACGCATCGAGAACGCG
Source organism: Priocnemis perturbator (assembly GCA_963942575.1). Classification (NCBI taxonomy): domain Eukaryota; kingdom Metazoa; phylum Arthropoda; class Insecta; order Hymenoptera; family Pompilidae; genus Priocnemis; species Priocnemis perturbator. The sequence continues at coordinate 14,560,741 of OZ012647.1, read as the reverse complement.
GATGATAACGCACTCATCGAAAAAGTAGAGGAAAAGTGCGAACCACTCAACAAGACTATTCCTTACCTGAAGTATGCGCGGCACGGAGAAGCCGAGGAGACGAGAAACGAAGATAACTAAATTTTAAATGTTCAGTGGCCAAATAAATTAATTGATACGCACGTAGAACGTAATGATACCGTACCTATTAAATAAGTCTGACTGGAGAGTATCGTAGAAGCGTTTCTGTGCGAGTGGGTATGATCGTGCTTGCGCGCGTGTGAGGGGCATGTGTATACGTGAGAATGACTGCATGAGATATGCATGTGACATGTGAATATTTTGTGAGTGCATGTGTTCCAAAAAAATTAAAAAAAAAAATAGCAACCGAATGGGGAGGGGCGACGAAAAATCCAGCGAGCGAGAGGAAGCAGGCAAAACACTAAGTTTGTATATCGTGCAATTTTTTCAGTGTTTCATTATTTGTTACCATGTTCACGATTAATTATAAATAAATATATTATATAAATATATATATATATTATATATATATATATATATGTAGCATTTACAACTTTTAGGATAACGGATTATAAAAGCCAGATGTCTTTTTGATAGCCATATTGAGATATCGTGGTTGTCGTCGCGCCGCGACATCTCCCCCCGTTTTCTTTTTCCGACCAGGCGCGGTTGAAACGATTCGAGTCATCGGAAAGGGTCCCCATCACAGGCTGCAACGATCTCTCGTTAAAACGGCGTCGCTCGGTCACTCGAAGAAAGTAAGACGGACGATAATAGGTCGTAGGGTAGATACTCTTCAAGGGATAGGGGGTTTCCAATATACTTCACCGGTTGTTTTTCAATTCGGGCTTCGGCCATATCCTAAACTCGATCTTCGGAAAAATGCCGCAAGTTGGATACGTTCGCGCTCATCGGTAATAAACGAAGAACGCAATCGAAAATTGACCAACGGACTGGGCACGCGAATAAAATCGCTTGGACTCGACAAAAGAAAGATTCTGGCAGTCATGACGCGTGCGTGCCGAGCGTTTCAATCGTCAACGAGGTGACCAGCGTGTCTCTGTAGATATATATAAACGTGTACATACGTATATCGACGAACGAAGCAAGCGCATTGTTGTAACGAAGACGTTTAGCGAGCCATGTGGGTGATTTTATGTGGATGATCCGACACAGACGGCAAATCGGTAGAACGTGAACACACTTGAATAATAAAAGTAGCTAGAGACATAGATAGATAGATGGATAGATAGACGATTAGATAGGCACTTAGATAGGTCGATAAATAGATGGACGAGGAAAATGAAAAATGGGGGTGAGTAAGGAAGAGAAATGAAAGAATGGAAAAGAGAAAGAGAGAGTTATATATATTATACATAGGTAGGTAGTGATAGATAGGTAGAGATGTAAGTACCTAAGAAAACTCTAACGAAGCGTAGGAGAAGCCGTATCGCTGCACGAGATATGATAAGTGAACATAAGTGTTTTATGATACTCGCGTACGATAAGATCGAGATAGATATTGAAGAATAAGGATTAAATGCATACATAAAACTAAGTGGTAAACAAAAAAAGTAAAACACACACACACACCGACGATTCTAATTGTATTACCGTGGTTTACGGTATTTTCAGTCATGTTGTATAGTAATTGTAAATTGCAGTACATTAAAAGAGAGAAAGGGAAAGAATGACAGGGAGATTGAGAGTACGGGAACGTGTGAGCGTGAATGAGAGCGAGAGAAGGAGAGAACAAAGTAAAATGCTACTCGTGCTAGTGTAGCTCTGTGTATAAAGAAAAAAGGCAGGAATCCGAAAGAGAAGGGAAGTCGTCAGAACGAACAAACGTGTACCACCGCCACCGATCGGGATTCGTCAGATTGTACATTACGCATTGACGATTTAACGAATAAAAAATTACGTCGAGCAGTAGATAGAGTGTCAGCTATCGATAAAATACCCTTTTTAATAAAAAAAAGTAAACAATACGAAGACCTTGGTAGGGTGCTGCCGTGCGCGGCATTAATTAGGTATACCCACGTAAATTCGGATAAGTTAATCCCCCTCCCCCAGCAGCAGCCGTGAAAGGAAATTATGTGAATTTACTGCTACTATTACAAATGTTACGAAAAGTATTAAGTATCGATGCGCATTAGTGCAAGACGACTAGCGTAGAATGCACCGCGAAGCTCTCGAGAATCGTGAATATATTTTCTCGTTTATAAGCGTTACATCGAAAATTTATTCCCATTTCGAAACGTTCAGCGACGTAGACACTTTGCATTCGTCCGAATAGTAGATTCTGATTTTCCTATGGTCAGATAGAAATATCGTGACAAATTTGAATTATTCGCGAACACGAATTTCGAGCGCTCGTCTATTTAAGGTTGTCGGTGCCGGCGAAGCGGACGCCTTGTATTGCCAAAAATTCAGAGCACTAAAAACTGAACTGATAAAAGTAATATTATTTTTAGGAAAGCTCCTCATTAGGAAAGAGTAACGTAATTAAACAAACAAAAAAAAAAAACAGTGAATAAAGTACTACTAACGGTATGACGGTTTTGTAAGGTAAGACTTTAACGAAATAACCGAAACGGAGAGCGAGCGAATGAAAGTGAATGAGCGAGTAAGAATGCGAGGACGCGAGAGAGGTGAGGGCGGGAGAGGGAGATGAAACAGGCATTTAAAAGAGAAAAAAAAATAAAGATGAGATACCTATATTTTTAAAAAGTGACCTTTGGCATTTAAAGACTTGTAAAAATCGTGCAACGAGTTAAGTGAAACAAACCAAAAAAAAAAAACACAATGGGGCGCAGTGTATTAAGAGGCGTCCGTCCTTTCCCGTGTCTCTACTGTACGTAGACACCCACACGCGACAAACACACATACTACTCCACGCACACGCGTTACACTCGCAGACACACGATTACACAGAAATAAGGATACTTTCGAAGAGTAATCTTCTTGATGCACGCCGCTCTACAGACGGAACATGCAGGTTTTTCTCGAGACAAACCAACGATATAGTATACACAGGCACATACATACATACAAACACAATATGCGAACGAGAACTAGATACTATGCCGTCATAGCGTTTTAATCTTAACGCGGTGCGGGAGAGCAAAGGTGTGAGTGGGAGAGAAAGAGACAGTTAGAGAGGATGAGGTTAAGTGGAGAAAGAGACGGTGTTTCACGTATGAGCCGCGACAGTCGTTGGACGTGGCGTGCTTATCCGTACATTGAATAAATAGACGTATATACGGGGAAGACAGACGTTGGGTTATCTCAGGGCCTAACAAAAACGAAGGGGAAGCGATTTCGCTCGTGATTCGATTTTCGAGATACAGCCGCGAGGGCTACGAACGACCTATCGCATAGCTCCTACGTACGAACTCAATTGCCAGCGGCATGAAAGGAAGGGCGAAAGTGGGGAGGGGGAAACGAGCAAGCGTGTCCGTGGCCAAGTAAAGGAAACGAAAGGAAAGACTATTCTCTCTTTCTCTCTCTCTCTCCCTCTCTCTCTCTCTCTCTCTCCATTTTTCTCTCGTTTAAAACGGGCCCCCTTACATTCGTAATCGAATAACAAACGAGCCAACAGTCACAGTCATCGCATAGTCTCTATCGACATCCATGCGATTCACGGTAGGCTAGTATTTTTAGGGATTTTATACAGGCATGCGAAAGCGATATATGTTTTAGCCACGATTAACTGTCGATCATTGACGTTTCTTCTTCTACGTAACGAACAAAAGCAGTGTGAACTGAGTGATGATTGAGAGAGTGAGCCAGCGAATGAGAGGGTGAGAAAGGATGCCGGGCTGAGAACGGTACGGAAGAGAGTGTGGATAGTGTGTATGTATGCAAGAGGGAAAGCCGCTGAGAGAACGAAACGGTGTACGGGATAATTTGGAACAATAGTGAGTTTAGCGACATCTCGGGAATGAATATGAGGAAGGGAGAGTGAGAGATATTAGTGGAAGAAGGAGGAAAGCAGACGATCACGAGAACCTTTTTTCCAGAATTCTGTACCTCGTTGTGTATACATCTCTATTTGTATAATTGTGAATATTAACATATGATAATGTGATTTATTACGTGTGATCTTGCGCGCGAAAAGACGTAAAAAAAAAAACACTTTAAGCGAGTATTTTGTATTATGAAACAAAACGAACAAAAAAAGAAAAGAAAGATTAACACGATGCAAAGGAGATGGTGAGCGAAATTAATCGAATGTCTTTGTAATCGCATCTTTTTGCCGCTAACGAATAACGCTGTAATAAAGGAGGGTAGACGCTTGTGCAGCCGTCGCTTCTTTCTCTCGGCATCGCATCTTCTATTTGCCGGCACGGTTACGCTACTTTGTTCATTCTTATTCATCGAGGCGAGCGGTAGATGGGGTAGACATGGGCCTCCTCACTAGCTAAAGAGAGAAAAGATACGAGTCAGACGTTGTTCGATGTTATCGTTGACGACATCAAAAAATTGGTCACGCTATTAATCGTAATTGTTACGATGTCCGCGAGTTTTAATAAGAATAACGAATTTTTTTACTTTCGGAGCGGAGCGTACGCAGGGAACGGGAGAGAAGGGAGAAAAGGGAGGGAAGGGAGTAGACGTGGTTCTTCGTTTATCTTGACGTCGTGTCGTCTTTAAAGTCTTGACGCGGTTATCGATGAGCTCGGTGAAAAAATAGCGCTCGACGTGCCTCTCTCGTTAGAAACATGTCGAACGGGAGTTTCGATGCAGCGATCGTGTGAGAGCAGCGCGATACCACAAGCCCCATGCCAGCACCTCGATACCGTCGAACCATCGTCATTGTAAAATGCCTTTGTATTCCATGCCCCCGCTGTAAAAAGGCGCCTTGCTCCAGACCAGGAGTCGGTTCGTGGTACGTATCGACTGTACACGATCAAACGGTTATACATGTATGTACGCATGACTGTAGCGTGCGTGCGCATGCACCGGCGGCGGGGGAGTTTGAGTCTGTCCATAAAAATTCTGACGACGCGCGAGAGCGATTTAAGGATTTGCGATTCCTATGCGACTATGTATTCCGGATATTCGCCGATTCTCCTGACTAAACGCGAAAGCGGGATCCGTATATTGTATACGATTCTAGGCACACTTATTCTCCTTCGACTCTAACACTAACGAGATCTCTCTACTTAAGGGGCATCCTTCCAATCTGGGACTAATTACTTACGGAGACTTAAACGGAACAGGCAGAGCGAGCAAACGGACAAACAAAGAGAAAAGTAAAGTAAAAAAAAAAACCAAGTCGAGACGCGCTGATATACTTCGAAGACTCGACGTTTTGTACAATGGAGTTAGCGAGCTCGTTTAACGAGTCTAAGTAGGTGATCACATGTGATATTTGTATCGGCTATTATATTATATATAATAAATGTATATTATAGTATTCCGTTAGGATTACTACTACTATTAGTTAGGTGAACGAAAACAAAGAGAATGAGGAGAGAGAGAAAGAGATAAAGACGAACATCGAGCGCGATTGGAAGTCCCGCTGTAACGCCCTCGAATGCCTCGTGGATAAAAATGACGAAATCTTCCTCGCAAAAATACGTGCTCCCTGCTGGATAATTGCCTAAACGCGCGCTATACTCAGGCCTATTTGCCGGTTCTAATAAACGCACGGGTGATTTAGGCGAGAATGGATGAGAGAGAAGAGAGTATGGAAGGAATTGTGAAGGAAGCGTGAAACTCGTGCGCGTGTATGTTTGTGCTTGCGAGAATGGAGAAGTGAAAGAGAGGGAGAGAGATGTGGCTGGTGAAAGAGAAGAGCATAGACTCTGATGCTTGGTGTTACGGAATCTTCGAAGGAGAGAATCTTAGGCTCACGAGCTCACGGGGTGCGCCGGATAATTTATACCTGCACGCTTCTAAAGAATCGGTCAACCGATCGATCCGTCGAATGGGATTGTAAATTGCTTAGCGAGCGAGAGAAGGGAACGCCGAGCGTAAAGTGTCACGCGCGTGGATACCTTCTCACTTCTCCGCCAATTTGAAACTGTACTCTCAGCTAATCACCGCTTTTCCTATTGCAAAAACAACTCGCGTCTTCCGGAACTTCTGGAAGAGTTGCAGAGACAACGTCGGACTGATCGACACTCGTCCGGAGAACGTCAAATGTCCTTCTTTCTTTATATATCTTCCCTTCGGTTCTACGTTTTTAATTTCGTCATATTCGTCGAAAGCCGAAGTCGGAAGGCGAAAGCAACAGGAGCGGAGAAGTGCCCCGCGTCGACCGCGTGTATGCACGTATGATTGTCAGTGTGTGGCTGAGTAAGGAGAAAAGTGCAACCCCGTGCGCGTGCATATTGAAGTAAATGATGTACAAAGCAGATGGAAAATTATTGTGGCGCTTATGCATACATGTGCGTGTGTGAGAATTTCGATAAGAAAATGCAAAAAAAAAATACACTATAGTAAGGCGTATCGAGTATCATATGTGCGTGTGAAAAAAGACGTAGCAGCGAGCGTGGATGGACGATTTTTTAGAATTTCTCAAAATTTTTACATAAATTATTTACTATAAAGAACCTTAATTATTACCTTTATATTATCTATCGCTATTATTAATATTATTGCGGATTACCACTGCATTGTTCTTCTTTTTTAATTGTACAAATCTAGCGAACGAACCGGAGTAAGTTTTAACTTTTAGCACGTAACGAATTAATTGTAATGTTATAAATTACTCTATTAATTGGTTAATTATTAACTAAGCGTGTGACGGAGAATTATTCGTTCGATTAGCGAAACGTTCTTCCGTGCAATTTGCGATTGGATCTTTAATTCGATGTGTGCACGAATTGCTGAGTATAATGATCGGTCGGAGGGTGCAGCAAGCGAGCGTGTCACGAGCATTGGACACCTAACCTTTGAAATTGAAGAAGAATGGGCGAGTGGAAAGGCGAAATCGTAATGCGAGAGCGTTGCCGTGCGAGTTTCTTCGTGCGAGGGATGCGCGTTTTATTTTTATTCTTTTCATAGGCGTCTTTGTCGCTCGACGAAGCTCGTACGGAAACGGCGGCCCGATGAAATCGACGAGTCGTAAGAAACAATGAGGTTTTGTCAGTCCGAAAACACCCGTCACTCGCTCGTTCGCACACCTCATCCGCCGAATTAATTGTTGTCCGCTTAGAGATTTTTGCGTTGGCAAAAGGCGCACGCTTCTTTTTCGGCTGACGGAGCGACCGGGCCGGCCGCGCTTTGTAAATAATTCATTAATAAACAAATTTCTCATCGTGCATGAGTGAGCTTGCTTTTAAGAGTCCTCCTTGCGACATCGCCGTCGACGACGTTTCACCATCAGCGTCGATGGCCTTGAAAAAGATCGTTGCATTCCAGCGTATCCATTCTAAATGAGAGCTTCGTTTCCAAGTTGCATCAGGGATTGAGACGAGACGCGGCGCAACGCGTGACATCGCACGACATCGTCTTTTCCATTAGATAGGAATTAGCGCAAGGGCCAGCCCGTTCGCTCTCGATTGGGGGCGCCTCCTTCGTTATCCGCGCGATCTAGCGCGCGTAAGCGTGTTTTCCACGGCGAATCTCTCCACACGTTCGTCTTTCATTGAAACTATCACGACATTCGCGCGATTCAATGTTTCTTCGTTCGAGCAAGCTACGTTAGCTTCTCATTCCAGTAGTTTAGCCATAAGAAGGTCCGCCATTTTTGTCTTGCACTCGTAACGCGATTACACGTGTGTCGTCGAGATTGTGCATTCGTACGATTGAATTCGCGGAATCCTAGCAAGTGAGAAAATGCAAGCGTTCCGAGCGGTACATACGTAAAGCGGCACAGCCCTAAGAAATACATCCTTAGCTCCGAAATGTCACCGCCCTTCAGGCCATTTGTTCGGTGAAACGTGACGCGTAAAATTACCCCGACGACTATACGCGGAGGTTGGAGTGTGCCAGGGCACCACGGAGTCGCGTCAAAATGGCTAGGAGTGCGTGTGAACGAAAGAGGGTGAAAAGAAATTGCGAACGAGTGGGTAGAGGAGCGAATGTGAGAGCGTGAAAGAGTGAGAGCGGATGAGATATTGAATGGGCGAGAGACACACAAAAGTGAGTGCGTGTGCGCGCGACTGTGCGAACCTGCCTCGCAACACTTTATTCCTCTTCATTCTTTTCTTTCCTCTCTTGGTGGCTCTTATTACACCCTAGCGTACTCTAAATATCGTTATTTTTTAAGGAGAATTACACGAAGATGGAGTAAACGATATTGAAATATATAAATATATATATATTTATTTTCTAAGATATAATATATATATCATCTATGTATATTAAATTATGATAATGCACAAATGTAATTATATGTACATGTATAATTATTATCTTGCTCTACATTTGGGCGGTGGTAAGGGATGAAAAGCGGAACAACGGAAAAAGCCATAGGACTAGGAAGAGAGCAGGGGGTATGGGTTCGGGTCTGGAGGGGCTAGGCAAAATGGGATGGCTGCGACGATGATGAGCAAACTCTTCGAAATGCACGAAGAGCGGAATGGCGAGGGATGGAGAGGAAAAGGGGCGGGGGGGCTTGCGGTCGCTGTAACCTCATCTTTCATGAATAGCTTGTATTTCTGCTCAGTGCAAAATAAACGTACGTTCCTGTTGAAAAAAATTAAAAAAAAAAAAGAACATAACGACCACTCGTCTCGTCTTCTTCTTCTTCTTCTACATCTTCATCTTCATCTTCTTCTACTACTACTTCTTCTTCTTCTTCTTCTTCTTCTTCTTCTTCTTCTTCTTCTTCTTCTTCTTATCGCCCTTTCGACTTGCACAGCGACCGGCGGCGTCTCCAAGTAAATTGGAGCTTCCAGCTTATTTCGAGGAACCGAGAGAAGGTGAGTCTCGTCTGGGAAGGGAGAAGATAAGATATCCCTCTCTAATTATCCGGCTCTCGCTGTTAAGAAGGGTCACCTGTTATACTGATTAACTTTTTCGAAGGAGAGTTCCGAATAATTGTTCTGATTAATTTTTCAATCTTGAGAGTTCCGACCTATCATTTACAGCGTTCTGTTCGAGCTTACTGGGGGTGAAGTATTTAGCCATTCCGCTGTCATATCTTAATTCGCGCTTCAGCCACCGATATAGCGAAACTTGACGAATATAATTATGTGGTATTGTTCCGCCCTTGCATTTTAAGCGCGGCCCCTTCAACGGCTCATCGATTTTATTAGTTGACGTGTCGCCTTGAACCATCCTCGGCGAGTATTTCGAAAGTTACCATTTCGGATGCTGCGCAACATTTGCACCCGCGTTGGACTAACGATTCGTCGTTTTCTCATTCTCGCCCCACATCGCGTGCAAATTTATCGTTCCGCTAAGGAGAAACTGCAATAATCACGTCCACGTGACGCTGTACATGCGCCGCGCCGGCTTTACTGCCAGATCGTCCCCAAAACTATAACCTCGTGTGCCGTTGCTCGTCTCCGGAAGGCGTTGACGGCGTTTTGTCATCGTAAAATGTTTTATGATAGATTATAATGTGCCCTTCCCCAATGGGTTGCACCCTAGCGCCCGTCCAGATACGAAGCTATTGCGGGCGAAATGTAAAGGGAGCACTTGCTGTGCTTTTCATCTGATCTTCCCATAAATGACATTTTACCGTTCTTACACTTTCTCGTTTTGCGCTTCGATTTTACTTCTAGCTTTTTCCGGCGTATTCGTCTACCGTGTCCCTTCTGGCTTCTATTGATTTACTTTTTCGGTACGGGAGTACTCTCGCCGAAGGGACGCTGCTTTCGTATCTCGAAGGGCTTTCCTACCGAACTAAAAAGAAGTATTCCTGGACGTCGCAGATACCGGGGCAGTATTGTTTCGAATGTCTAGCACGTTTTCCTTTTGTTATTCTTCCCACTCCTTCGATGGCTGCTGTAAACTTCTCACTTTCAGATCGAACTTTGAGAAATTGAATCCAGCATATTGTTACATCCCCCAGGCATGTAAAATATCAAAGATACACAATTTTTTCTCATTTCCCAAAGTTCTATCATACTCGAAACAGTTGTCTTATTATTCGTACTGAAATCACAGTTACATGTCGAATGTAGCTGAAGAAATATGCGCCGCCTGTATTTATGCAAAACTACGTTTCCTTCCGTTCAGTGAGCTCCATCTGATAAGAACGAATGTGCCAGAAAGTACGAGTTCACGAACACGACGCATTTCAATGTCTACCAAATTTTCTTTTCTACCTACAAAATTCACGAACAATCAGTCTCGCTGTTACAGACGACGGCACTCGCGGCATTATTTTGACCAAAGTCCAACGGGACAGCCATCCCAAACCCGACAGCAGTTGTTTCTCCTACAAGCCTTTTCGACGTGAAGAAGTGGTTCGTCCCCTTTCACGCTTCGTTTATTTCAAAGAAGCGCAGTCGTCCCTTCTAGAGATGAGCTGCGTCGAGAACGCCAAGTCAGTTGCAAAGAAGACCAGAACTTCACCTGGCAACGGAAACGATACAGGGAACTGCACTTGCAGCGGAAACGATGCATTGTACCTCATGTTCAAATATGTAACTAAAACGAAATCGTAGACCGCGAATCGTCCGCTGTGTGTGCCAAAATAGTAGACAGATGGGCGATATAAAAGATACATTACATCCTCGGAATCCAATTGTTTACAATTCGTGATTCTATAGGAGATACGGCAAAAAAATGTGAAAATTCGTTTTCACCCAGGGGACCTCTCCTTTCGGCACATAGTGATTTGCCTTAACGACAGACCACTATCTGCCCTCTGAACTTTCGGTAGCTTCGGAGATGTGCTTTTATCAAGGACATTCATCACCGCCCTAACGCAGCTGCAACCGTGACTAATGTTAGTCAGTGGAATCGCCAGAAAATTTGCGGCGGGTACCCTCTCGGAGAGAATCATAGGGAATGAGAAATAAATGGTGAGGCGAAGAGGAGGAGGGGGGGAAGTCCATGGGGCAGTGAACTGTAAGAAAAATATAGCCCCGTTCTGGCGAAGAGGTAAAACCTTTAAACGTCTTCCTTCCTTAGAGGAAAGTGGGAAGAGTATCCTTCGCGTGGTGAGCCGGATTCGCTTAATCCAAGGCACTCCGACCAATCCGGATACTCCGAAACTAAAGAACTGCCGCTCTTGCAGGATATATACACAGGGGCCGGCCGACGGACGAGGTAAAAGGATCACGACGATATTTACTGGCTTTGGCTTTGTGGGCCTGCAAATCGGGCCAATTCGATAGTACTTCCGGCTCCACTTTCAGGACCGAAGTAGATCGGTCTTCGATCTCTCTCCGTCACGACATCTGATACGAAGTTTCCGAATATACCGTGCCGACACACGTATCCGTTGCTCCTCTCGGTATCATTAGGTAGGCATCTCTTTGCAGTTAATGCCCCGCGGCACACACGAATTTTTCTCAGGGGAACGTTCTCTTTGAAAGATACATCGCGACGCAGCATACTACTCGCTTATCGCAATAATTCTGCATGAGGCAAGGTTACACGTGAAGTATGGTCTTGAGCGCTCTGAATCACGATTGTCTTTCGGCCGGTCGAAAAAGGAATCGGAGAAGCGTCACCGGTCCTATCTCATGGATCGCCATTGCTTGGGCGCACCGTTGTCGTAGACATTCTAGACGAGTCGAATGGGCAGAGAGATGGGTAGAAAGATGGGATCTCTCGATGGTGTGGGTGTCGGATGCCACAAACTCGCACACGACATAGCCCGGGAACAGGCTCCACCCCCCACCCCATCCCTTCCGTTACTGGCTAAAGTGAAATCGCAGACCTACCCTCGCGAACGAACTCCTCTCTCCAGGAAGTCACCACGCTCTCAAGTGTCTCGCCGGAATTTAATTCTGCCATGGCACAGGCTCACCCAGTATGCAGTTATTTGATACCCGATATTTTCTTTTCTCACTCGCTCCCCTCCCTCCGCCGACGCCGACGCCGACGCCGACGTCTCGCCAGACATCCGCTCTGCTGAAAGCAAGGACGATAGGAAAATTTGCTCGGGGACAATTTGGAGCGCGGTTACGCAGAATGCAATAGACGACCGATGTCGCCCGGTAATGAGACGTCTTAATGGGAAAGCGTGCACGTCTCTACGTGCGCAGATTACCGCTGCGGCTATTCAGACTTGTGTTCATTCTTGTCATGAATTTCTAAAGAGCGCGTTTTACTCGCTGCACGGATTCTACGCGGCCACGTTAAATTGCGAACGCGCCAACGTACCCGCCAAGACGCGACAATGCAGGAAGGATAATTAGGCGTAGAAATCGTAGGGACGTGCAATGTGCATTGAGAATATCATATCGTTACCGGAGTCCGTTTACGGGCTTCGCGATGCTCCGCAAATGATTGCCGCGAGCCGCGACGCTGACGAAGGATGCGAAAATATTATGACCGATTTTTCGGCCTGCTTCCTCATTGGTAGCAATCCCGGCGAGATAGTAACCGGCTGAGGGGCGAGAGCGGCAAATTGTTAACCCAGTTAGGCGATGCAAGATACGACTGGGGAAACTAATGGACCTCTTCCCCTTCGTCCGCAATCTTGTTGTTCGACTACCCATAATCTAATAGCGCTCCCTCGCCTATCCACCCCTTGTTGCCAGCTACGAAGCTCGTATTTTATCTTCAATGCCGTGTCCACTTATTCGTAACAACCGTCCGTGGCCGCGCTCGTTCCTGCCTTCTGCCACAGTTTCTCAGGAAGGAGCGTATATGCTTCCGTGTCCAGTTATGGTTGACGAACCTGACATGGATGAGTTGGTCGTTAGAAAAAAACTCTGTCATTATGTAGACGGCGATATTCAACGATTTTATCCAAGTCTCACGCGACAGTACTCTTGTCAAGTGGTAAATGCCGGCTTTGGTCAGACGTTATCGATCCAGCGACGCCTGCAGCTTATCTACACTCCGACGCACGTGGATTGAAGTGGCCATTATTACAGGCGCTCTACGCGTGAACGCAGAAACAATTCCAGTCTTGCATACTTCTTCCACTATTTCTTCTCTTAGCCTGACCGACAGGATAATAGGTTACCTTATTTACCACAACCCGATTCCGCGCAATCATCATGTGTCAGCAGTAATCGTCGGGGGCAGGAAGTTGGAGTACATATGATTTCTATGATTAAATGCGGTTTCAAAAGAAGTCTTTGAGAAGACATGAAAACGCAAGCATGAAAACATATGATTTGGTTGGTAGAAGCGAGGGAAAGGCAAAGTTGGCCTATTCGTGCACCATTGGCCTGATATCTCCTGCCTGCCGCCACTAGTTGCGCACTGGTGCAGCGCTGGTGCAGCATGGGACTCGAGGCAAACGACCGAAGTTGGCGATGTAGCCTGGCCGCTGCTCAAACTTATTACGCTGCGAGCAGTGGCTTAGGAATGTTAACATCGTACAACGTGTCTCGAAAACAGATGGACAAAGACGCGGGTTCGGGTAGAGGGGCGGTCTGGTGGACGGAAGGGTGAGGAAATGAGAGGAGGGAGGGGACGTGCGGGCTTGTAGGGAGATGTAGACATTCGCGAGCGCAACAAACGCACTTACATACAAAGAGACAGTCGGGTAATTCTACTTCTGGCTATTGAGTAAACGTCGATTGGGCCCTGTTGCGGTTTCCAACTTCGAACTCCTAAGGGCTTGCACCGTGCCTGAGCGATGTCTGACGTCTGAATTCAGCGCAACGCTGTTTCTCCGCAGCGAATTTCGCTTCGCAGACGAGGGAGCTGAATGCGCGCACTGGCAACGGTGCAGAATGAATTCGCGATAAACTAACCGAAGACCCTAAAGCAGCTTTTCCCTCTAAAGCAACCTGTGCAACGTTAGATTTCTTTTCGGCCACCGAACGTGTCCTTGTCGTCACGCTGTCGTGCGGTTTTGGATCAAAGTTTCGACTCGTGCGAGTTTCTCCTCTATGCCCGAGTGATATCCGGTGTCTGAACTTTCTGCTGATCCCTCGCCTCAAGATTCGTCGGTAAAGTTCGACGTGTACATCATGGAAGGCCGACGTTTGCATATACCAACGATACGTCGAGAAAATTGTCTGCATTTGTCGGGACGTGCCAGTCGGGGACTCGTGACGTCCTGTCTATGCAAGCTCAGCTTTTTTCTTTCCCTCTCAGTCTATGTCTCTCACTCTTGTTTCTCTTTTCTCTCTTTTCTCTCGCCTCTCATCCCTTTTGGCTCTCCCTCTCTCTCTCTCTCTCTCCTTTCCCACTTCTCGTTTGCCACCACTAGTTGCGCCTCGTCCTCGTGAACGGGACTCGATGTAAACGACGGAACTTACTGACATCGCGTACAATCCGATGAAACTTATTACCGTACGGGACATTTGACTTGCCTTTTATTTTTTCATGTCTGTTCAGTGATAACGTTCAGCACCGAGAATCTGCTACATCAGCGTTTTACGCGCCGTGACGATTTCACACTTTGATTTTATCATGTCCTGTCACTGGGTAATGATCGATCGTTTATTAAGAGCCGATGGAACGATCGGAGGAAATTGCGTGTGCAACGGTCCCAGGATGGCGGCCTCCGGACGACGCGACGACGGTCTCTCGCGTATTTTCCGACTTTTTCGTCAACTTTTTTCCGTCGGCTGAGCGAAGCGTGTAGCGCGCCTCGCTGAAGAATGAAAAGCAAGAGGCACGTGTCGTGTGGTGGTAGAAATTCAATTTCCCGTCTGTGCCGGACGTCGATGCTTTTGGGAAAACAACTGTCAGCCAATGCGAACGGTGCCAAACGAATGAAACGAACGAAACGAAAGGAAAGGTCCGAGGCTATTTACCGGACTCCGCCTACAGAAAAATGACAAGAAGGAGCGTGAGCGACGAGGGAGAGAGATAAAGAATCGGACAGGTCTTCGATTGTGCTAACATTACCGGGTTATATTAAGAATAACGTCCAAAATTGCCCGCGCTCCAACACTGTCGCATTGCCAATGAATATTTCAGTGGATACGGTGCGCTTAAAAACGATGGTGCATCTTTCATGAGAGGTAAAAGGGGCACATCATAGGGCCGCCAGGATAACCAATCAGCGATGATCGATAAACGATCCCTCAATATGCTGAGTCTTGCACGACGAAAGGACACGGACAAACGACCGTTCTAAACAGTCGAGATTTGATGGAAATTGTGGCACGCCGTTTATTCGGAACCGAACGAGGCGAATCGAAGTGAGGGATAACGCCAATGCGTTTACGCGCTTCCGTGTTTCCGCCGCAATATCCTGAAGCCCATTCGATCCTCGATAATCCGTGAGTGCGAAATCACCGATTTGCACGACTCCTGCTGATTGAGTGCGTGTGCGTATTAACGGTATTACACAGGCTATTCATGAACGCGTTTCAGTCCGATTGAAAATAATTTATATTTCATGCTGCCCACACGCGTATACGTCTTTGTAACGAAATTCCAGAACTTATGCAGCAGGGAAAGCCAAGCGAAGACGCAAATTCATTTTACGATCGCACTCTCAAACGGATCCAATTAATTGAAAACGTTTGTCCATCCATTCGAGCGAACCCTATTGCCATGGAATTATATCGGTTTTTAATATAATCGGATTTTATGTTCGCATTGTGCGGCCGTATTATACGAGAGCATTATCCGCTAGACTTATCCCGCGTGATTAAAATTCGAAAGACACAATATACTCGGCGAGCTTCGTAGCAATCTGTTTGTACGAGACCCGGAGACCTTCTCTTGCCGGAGCACTGGTTATAACTGCCAAAGCTATAGCTCATAAGTTCTAACTTCGGTAAGTGCCGGACATAAATTACTACTTAGGTGGTTATGATTTATACGCCAAAGTAGAAGCTGTATATTGCGACTATAGGGCGTAAGTATTAGTCACGGCTGAAATAGAATATTGTACACCGCGAAATTATCATCCAGATGTTCCTGCATATAATCTAATGCTCGCCTCGTGTCATTTAGCACTACCTGTATGACGTATTACCGCGTTGCCAGCCAAAACTGGGTTGATTATATATATATATACGTTTATGAAGTGGTCTCTTTTTAGAAATATAATAAACAACATTTTTGCAGGTGATAGCACACTGACACCTACGCAAAACTCGACGCGAAATTTCATGAAACTGTAGAGAGATAATTGGGAAATTAAGATGGACCAATTCAGCCTTCGATCACGTTAATGAAATTCGGAACTTTCGCGCATCTCACAGTGACGGAGGACTCTCGACGGAATATCGATTGACAATAATTTCCATATGACGTGGAGCCATCCTGAGAGACGGTATTCTTGATTGCACATTGTTAACGGAAATGTACGTCGGTTAACCCCGAGCCCGGGCCCGAGCTCCAGCTGAGATGAGTAACAGTCTGACTCGAAAGCACGCTCAGTGTCGAGTTACAGAACTCCGTGTACATTAAATATTGCGATTCACTTGTTATCATTTCATCGGTGGATATGATTAATTTGAGGCGCGATCGTTCTGCAAATTAGCATCTTTCACCCTTCCGCTTATCTTCGAAAGTAATAAAATTTCTGTATGCTGATTCGCGATAACTCCAAGTGCCGGCGTACGTATACGGCGGCTACATAAATTCCTGCTCTCCCGGGAGACTTTACGACCGAGTACACTCAAGGTCGATTGTAATCTAGTTCAGTTTCGGCATATACGAGAATGTACTCCCTCGATATGCAGCGAGCGGAGTTAATGACACGGAGCAACGTCTGTTTATGTGTCTAGAAATTGCTCGAGCGTAGGAGTTATGCCTCCCCATTGTGCACCAATGTACTTTGCGATCATATCTGATGACGGACTTTGCTGCGCTGGCGTCGCACGGCACAACAATGTTAGTGGAGAAAATTGATTTTTCCCGAAACGTCGTCGGTCCGCATTCTCGCCGACTAAAACCTCGCCACGGCCAACGATACTAGGAAGTTTCTGCTACGCTCTTCCTCTAAATAATCTTGACTTGAGCAGGCTTACCTTGACGACAGGAAACCGCCGTCTTGCGGACAGTAATCCGGGCTTTGCAAGTCAAATTGCGAAAATGGATTTTCGGCAAGGGTCACGGAGTCGAGGTGGATCGTCCGACAGTCGGAGCGTACCCAGTGTTTGCAAGTTGGAGAATGCCGTGAGGCTAAATTATTTAAACGGTTACAATCCTGGGAGACCGGCTGAAAGGAGCAAAGAGCCTCGCGCGAATGGGTCAAATCGCTGAAATGCGATTACTCGCCGAGCGTACACCGTAGAATGTCGAGAGCCATTTCCTTCCCGTTCATTTCTCCCTCCCGAAAGAACGCACCGCTCGAATATAATTAACGGGAAAAAGGATGAGGGCTTAATATTGATGATTCTTTATTAATATCCCAAGAAACCCTTCCGCGATCCGCCGAAACGAGGGTAGTCATTAGTATTCCGGGGTCGAAAATAATTAAAGCTAAAAGGGGCTTTGATAGGAAGTCTTCGCCCCTAATCCAGCAAATGGAAGAATATCGTCGACTTTTTCGCGACGGGGAATTAAAAAGAAATCGAAGAGAAGATTCTTGTCGAATCAATTTTCGCCCCTTTCACCCCTTTGCCCGGCAGAGCTCTATGCTCTGTCGCGCGTCGTGCGTCGGCGTCAGGCGTCGGGCGTCGGCGACAGTTTCCTAATTTGAGCGCGGCTTCTTTTTGCGCGTCCGTTTTGCGGTTCCTTTTTGCGGCTCTCTAGCCGCGGTCGTCGCCGTGGTTGGAGCTCTGAAAGAACGCAAAACATGAAGAGACGAAGAGAGTAAAGAGGCAACGGCGGGAGAGAGAAGACGATGGCGGCTAATACGGCGGTACGTCCGCGCCCGCGCCCGCGCCGGCGGTCTTTGCGGTCTTTGCGTGGCTACGAGACAGGCTTGGGAAATTGGTAATTTTGCCACAATAAAAGCAGTACGGCAGTACGGGAGGGCAGGCGGAGAAAGTGGAGCGTCAGCAGCGGGGAGAGGTGGAAAGAAAAAAAGCGGGGCAAGAAGAGAAGAAGGAAGATTGAGGAATGACGGTACGGAGCAGAAGAGCGAATTTCTTGTAGACACGGGAGATCTTGGAAGGTACTTGGAGCTTTCTTTCTCTTTCTCTCCCTTGCCCTCTGCTCCTACCTCTCTGTCGGCACCCCTTCTCTACGGCAGAGTGGTAATCAATACATGCGTCTACTCTTCCACCACCTTTCCATCCCTATCCACCCTCTTACAGGCGCTTCCGACGTCGTCTCAGCCCTCTGCCATCGTCAGCAGCCCAGCCGCCATCTCCCCACTCTCCATTCTCCAACCGTTTCATCCTGCTCCTTTTACCCGCTCGCCCGCCGTCCTCCTTGCGCTCCTTTCCTTCCTTCTGTGTATGGTCGTGTGCCTGTTGGCGCGTATCGCACGACAGACGTCTTGCAGTCTTCGTTTTTCTTCAGGGCTCATCCGTCTAGGGGATGCGTTTTGTGAGGAGCGCGCGTGCCGACGCCGACGCTATTCCGACGCCATCAGACTCACGTACGATCGTCACTTTCCCGAGTGAACTCGACAACACAGGGAAATGAACTGCTGCAGAGTGCCACGCGCGGAGAGAGAATAAATATCGGGCATTGAGCGCGGGCGCATACCGAATGTACTGGTATATACCGTCTCGACGATGTACCGCTTGAATCAAACGCCCGCTAAATTCACCTCCCATTTCGATCTCATTAAGATAATTCTCGGGGCGGAAAATACGAACATTAGATTAGCTCCGGCACGATAATTGTCGGAACGAATTAATAATCAAGGTCGGTCTAATTAATTCACTCGCGCGATCTAAGGTTCTGCGCACGGTAAAGATTGGCCGCGCACTTAGAACGTCATTCGCACAATCCGCTTTAATGAATTCCACTAAGTTGCTCGGTGCCGTGGAAGAAATGGAAAGAGCGTGCGTCGCGGCTGATGGAATGGTAATTGTTACATCACTAGAATAATTGTGCTACAGCGCTGATCATGCCTTAAACATACTGCCACGGTTAAGACGGTATTGTGAGTCTTGCGCCGGTGTTCGTTGTATCATGAATTAAACAACGGAGGGATTGGAGTGGTTCGGGATAAAGTTTTCTTGATTTTTCCGCTTCCTAAGAAAAGAGTGCTGCTTCCGATGCGGACGTTTGATGATAAACACCACGGAGCAGTACGCTGCAGTCGATAAAATTTTAATTACAGCTTCGAGCTTGTATCTGCCAGATTATGAACTTTAATGCGATTAAAACTTGCCCAGCATAAACGTGGCATGATAATTATCTTCGTTAAGATGTGCTTATATAATACTGTTAATATTATCGAGCGAACAAATTATAAGGGGCTTCGAGTTTTACCGAGACTGCTAAATCAATTTTGAGATGTAGAACGTTGAGATCATTGGAAAAGAGCCATAATTAAATTACCCATACCAATGCAAATTTCATCAGACCAAGACGCCACTAAATTACCGTCCCCATTTTCGCGTTTATCGGGCACATCTTTTGCATAAAACAGTATTTTTAATTTGCATAAAGTTGAGCGCGAGGCAGCGCGAGGCAGCGCGCGATTAAGCAGGGACGGCTTTGCGGTGAAAGATCGTCTTTTGGGAAGCACCCTCTCGCCGCCGTCGCCGTCCGCGCCGTAGCGAACCTTCAAGCCAATCTCGAAGTCACTTTTTACTCGATGGAACAATTCATCTTAATGATAGCACGATCGTATAAAGTAAAAAGGGCTTCCTTTCTGGAGCAAACGATACGCTCGCTCGAAAAACGCTCTCTTACTTTGTCAGGATCAGCGGTAACGTTCGATGGGAGAGGAAAACTGTAACGTGGCATATACATGCACGTAAGTACACTCATATATCTTTTCGTGACATGAACTTCGACTGAAGAAATAGCCCATAATGTCGTTTGCTTGTCGCAAGCACTCGAGCCATATTGGTATTCGTACTGGGAGAGCACTTCACAGTAAACTCTTAAGAGAAACAGACGTCTTCCAAGGATGGCCCGCGCCGGAGACAAGACGAGAGAAAGAGATGTAGAGCAGTTGCGACGAGGAGAGGAGAGTTCGGGACGTGTGTACGCATGTACGTCAGGGTCGGCGATAGGAGGAGAGAAAAAAGACACTCGCGATGCAATAAAATTCACTCGACGCCGCTGGTTACACGAATACTAAGGACATGGAATTAACCTCGATCATCCGAACTGCAGAACAAACTCGCGTTTACTTTAACGAGTACACGTTCAATACTCAATCATCGAGCGAAAATCCACGTCTAACCGGAGGAAATCGATAATATCCTTGATACCGTTTTACTTCGTCACCCGGATCAAGCAAGGGCACAATTTGCCCCACAACTTGTACATGGAAAATGCCGTGCTCCCCTTCCGTCACTCCGAAACACGACGCTACGGAAGAACGGTAATTTACGAGGGGCGAATTTACCGAGCACATGCATAAACGCGAGAAGGATGACGCTGATGTTCGGGGACATTAACTTCTGCCACTCTTGCGGAGGGTGACGGGAGGAGGTGGAGGTGGGAGAGAGAGAGAGAGAGAAACGTGAATAACAAATTAGATATCGCCGAGGGTTAAAGAGACTGGAAATCTTTCGCTAACGACTTCAGACCCTTACGCCGACCCAGACAGGATTTGCATTTATACGTACAAGCGCGGTCGGTCATAAACATAATAAAGCTCGAGATGGCTGAATGTGTGCCTGTGTTTCTCATTATCACTGGATGCTGCGTCTGTTTCGAAACACTTCAAGCATTTTTTTAGGAATGAAAACGATGATGTGACTGGTCAGGAACGGAACAGAAGACAAAGACGTGAAAAACGTAAGAAGCATTATCGCGTCGCTTCCGCATGTCAGGGTATATCATTGAATTTGGCACGATAGTGAATGTGTGAAGAGACTCGCGACCGTATGGCGTATGGGAAGGTTTAGAAACGCGGACGTGCGTCCACCCGCGCGGCAACCAGACCATCGTCCGCGTCTACATACTCGTACGTTTACGCGCACGTGTAAATGCACTCCTTTATGTACGCGTCGAAGCACGCGCATATTTCCGCGAACAATTTAGATTCACTTTCGAGAGTTTCGCGGCCTCTGGAAGCCAAGTTGTAAATGGTCGTATAATTTATACGAGCAGCGAGGCGCGCTCGTCCACATAACGTATGTATTTATACACTCGCGCTAGCGCATTTACATACGAGCTTAGGGTGCAGCACCCTTTTGCATAGCGTCGAGTTTCTAAATACGAAACGCAGCGGTCGCTTGTTCACCACAGACGAGAGCGGCAACGTATGAGTGCAGCTACCTTCAGGCCAGCAGGCCTGCACCTATATCCTGCCTATTTATAACGATGCGTGATGCACACGTCGCGAAAGCGCGCTTCTACCCCCGTCCCGTCGCATCAAGCATTCGCCAAAGCCGACGAAACGAAACCACAAAGACCCTCGACTTCGCAGCCTCCTTGCGAAGTCTGAGAGGGAATGACAAAGTTGACGCGGCGAAGCTGACGCGAGATCTTTGCCAGCGTAGAAGTAAACGAGACCCTTTATGTGCAGAATCTGCTCCCAGGAATTTCCAGAATTTCGATTAGCATGAAAGTGCAAAGATATTTTGGTTTACGAAAGCGCGGGAGAGGCTCTCTCTTATAGACATATTGAATAGCAGCATACAGTGAGTTCGGAACGGATAGTTATTTGCAAGTCAAGTTTTATTTCCCGAGAAGCAGGCGAGATGCCGCGGAATGAGAGAAAATTTCTTTTAGAATTTCGTTCAAGTCCGCCGTCTCATTACATTCGGCTTGGGGACCCCGCGCGGAGAACGTTCAAGACGGCAGAGGCACGTCGAGTATATTACGAGTCGCTCTGCGTGCCCAAGAGTATCGGATATCCAATGTATAAAATTCCATTTTCAAGAGCACGGCCTCCCTTATTTCCAAGAAGGTGTCGAGGGTAATGCGAAAGAAGACGACGCTCGCTTCCGTGGTGCCTTCTTCCTTCTCAGCCTTATCCCCCGACCTTGCACGCATCCTCGCGTCAAGGGGGATGAGAATTTGGCGTATCGTGTGGGTACGTAGAGGTGGGCATCGGTGCGATTACACCTTCTCAGAGGATCATCGTTCAGGACGACGACGACGGCGACGCCAGCGACGAAGACGACGAAGACGAAGACGACGACGACAGGCACGACGACGCTCTTAGCCGAAGTGGGTAGTTAGGCTCGTATTACATTTACGCGACGTGCCGCATTAATTTATTATCCCGTAGTCGTGTTAGCCATAGCTATATCGCGCCGCTCCCGTTACAGGCGCTAAGGTAATTATAACTCAACTCCCGACACGCGAAACTATGCAAAGCCAATCTAAGCCAGGGTACCCACCACCACCGCCATTGCCATCGCTACCCCTCGCTCGCGCCCTTCCGTAAGCTACCCTTACGTCGTAACCCAGCGTCTTAGATAACGAAGATCGGTGTCGTGATGGATCGACGCCTCCCTCCCATTAAATCGAGTTCTGCTCCTGGCGCGCATATAGATCGGTTACGTGCGATGTACACCCGGATGAAGAAGCGCGCGTCCTCAGGAAGCTCTGCTTCTCCCGCGCAGATGTTTGCTCGGCGGATCTCACGTGACAAGTGTAACGATAAAGCCTCGACGAATCGGAAGGGTAGATTGTGAGAGTCGATGCGCCCGCGCCCGTCCCGTCTGACTCGTCGTCGATATTGCAAGATGCCAATAAGTGCGTTCAAAGATCTAAGAGCAGTGGAACGAACGGTGCCGCGTTAACGCGGGGACCGGAGACGAGGTTGCTGGCGAGAAGCGCCGGTAATGACCCTCTTAAAGCGATGCGAAAGTTCGTTTGTCTGATATTTCCGATACATTAAGCGGCGGATTTGTGGCTCTGGCGCGGAATTCGGATTAGCAAAATTGCATTTTACGCTCCACGGACGCATTCCGGGCTACATAAATCTCTTGCGAGCTCGTCGTGGCTCCGTGTACGGCGCCCTCTTCCACTGATCGATTTATTCTCAACACGCGATCGAGATACAATGAAGCCACCGAGCTCGATCATCGTCATTCGACCTTTTCCAAAGATTTTACGATTATCTGCATAGTCGTCGAATGGTTGGATCAAACAATTGCAGCAGCTACGGAGAATCCGGGAGACTCATCTTCTTACCGATAACATTTCTTTCGAGTTTTTAGTGTCGCTTGTAACAACGTGACGAAGCAAGGAGCAACGATGGTTGATAAAACTTTTCTGACGAAACTTAATAAACGAGCAGACCTTAATAGACCCTCGCATATTTTATTCAGAACCGACGGCGTCGCGTCCGTCCAACCTCACCTTCTTTTTCCTGCCTGCACGCAAAGCAGAGCACTAACGCCCTTTCATTCAGAAGCGAAAATTTATTAAGATCTTCGTCGCGCACCGCCTTCTTTCTTCCAATGCCTGCGCTATTCTAACAGCGGCTTTAAAAATTCCAAAATTCGCCGTGCACGCTCTCGTTAAATTACGTACCGTCTCATTGCCAGACCAGGAGTATCAACTTCGAAACACCAACTATAGCACCGCGGCGCACGGGCAAGAAATTGAAATACGTCCCGTTAAGTGCGAGCGATATTAATTAGCTCATACTTTACCGCCTCACAACGCACGACTCACGACCCCCCTTAGCTTATCTCACGACCAACGGTATATTGGCATGTTCGGGTTATAGTAGAATTGATCTACCTACGTGTTCTCTGCGGAATCTCGAATGTCGCGAGAGTATCGGCGGCAACGTGGTATCGCTTTGTCTTCGCTGCTAACCGACTGGCAAACGAGCGATGCGCCGTGGGAGTAGTGCATTGGATTTTTTATGCGGTCCAACCGCCGTTCCTGCATTATGGAACACCCATGGATACCTTGGCACGAGTTGTATTAAGGGCAAAGCCTGCCCTCGGGGAGGCAACGCGGCGTCGCGATGTCTTTCAAGACCTGCGTAGCGTACTTCGACTTTTCCTACAGAACCAAAATGTTTTATGCCCAAATTCACGCGCGCACCCTATTGACCACATAATCGATTAGCGGGCAATTCTGGTAAATTACTGCGAAATCATATATATCGGCCGCCTAACGGTTCTTCCGTATCTCAGATACTTTAGGTTATTTAGGTTGATGCGAATTTCATGACTATCCGAATACGGATCGGCCCACGCGTTTTTCGCTAAGTAACGTTTCACTGATGCGAGTCACGTCTCGTCGTCGGGCATAGTCTGTCTTAAAACCTAAACTTTGGTTAACCGAATTGTTGTACCTGGAACGTGTGTACATTCATTAAAATGTATTCAGAGTCGCTCGACAAACATAATGCCACGCTATTGTCCGCGAAACTCCGCGCGCAAATTCAAAATTACGCAAAGGGTGAAGTTTGGGCTAAAAGGATTTCTAAAGGGTTGATTCGCCGGAATTTTGCATGCCTATCGTCTAGGTTGTCCGGGACAGACGGCTGGCCGAGTCTCGTGAAAGCGGCGCTTGCGGTAACCGCCGCCCACCTAGTAAGTGAGTGAAAGAATGAAAGTGGAGAAGCGAGAGAATGAGAGATAAGAGCACGAGATGATCAAGAGAGAAACGCATGAGAGACAAAGACTCACTTCCAATGATGTACACAATTTTCTCAATAAATATGTACGGGTCCATTTCCTAAAGTTCAATAGGGAAGTAAGACGTTTACCTTTGAGACGTAGGATTCCAGTCGCAGATGATAAAGAGAAGAGGGTAAAGAAAGCGGGAGAAACAGAGACGAAACGGTGAACGGGGGTGTCGTTTGCGAACGTCAGATTCTACGCCAAAA
The DNA here is from genome assembly GCA_963942575.1 of Priocnemis perturbator. Lineage (NCBI taxonomy): Eukaryota > Metazoa > Arthropoda > Insecta > Hymenoptera > Pompilidae > Priocnemis > Priocnemis perturbator. Next base: position 14,535,903 of record OZ012647.1, on the reverse strand, counting down.
CGGATGGTGATCATATTTTGGCAAACGACGAAGCGTCACGGTGAAGGCGGCACACTGGCACGTACGATGTGTAAAAGCAAAGATGCCACGATAGAAGATTGCTGAGAAGGCCACTGAGAAGTCGATCGCGGATGGAAGCGCACAGAAGGTCCACGATGGATAGCGAGGTGCGGGAATGGCAGGGACGTCAGCTCCGTACAAGAGGAGACTGACCAGGGTTGGAACTGCGCGGTTTTCGCTGGACCAAGGATACCGAGGCGGGGTCACGTTCCACACAAGTAACTTGCCTGCTAAAGCCTTCGGGGGTATCAAACTTTCGGTTTGATATATCGAGCCGTACCAACTTCTCTTCTCGCACCGTTTTCTCTTTCCCGACATCCCTTCCCACCTTTCATGTTTTTCTCACCTTTCTGCCTTCTCTCTCTCTCTCTCTCTCCCCCCAAACTAGAAGCTGATCAGCCTCTATTGTGATTCGCCGTCGACACCGGTAACTCTTTCTGCGCTGGCAAAGTTTGTTGGTGTTAATACGAACGGAGTGAAGGTATTCGACAATCCGTGGTTGACGATAAAGGTATAGTTGTACATATTAGTAAGTTAGGAAAATCGCAAATAATGCACAAATATTTTATTATATTAACGATCGATGTAATTTTATGCCGCGCAAAGAGTGACATTTCCTGATGCGATTTCTTATTTGATTAACGACGTCTGCTGAGGGACGGATCAGAAAGTGGCTTAAGTCGCTTTGATCCCGACTATTTGCCTTCCTCGAATCCCGCAGGCGAATGTTCCACTCTATTGGTCACACTGCTTAACTCACCTTTTTCCTATCCTTTCTCCCAGACAACTTACGCTTTCAGGTAATACTCTTGAGGCGAAACATGCACTGAAAGAGAATGTGCAATGTCTACTGTCCGTAATGTGTGAGCAATCGCTTTCGTCGATTAAATTTCATCGATTCAAGCGAGACTATTGCTCTGACACCTCAGAATTCCGCTAGCCATAAAAATAATCCTGTTTCGATACAGGGTCGGTGGTGGACGAGTATAAGGGAGGTATAACGACGTCTACGGACGAACTCACTATTTTCTCGTCCTCACTGTTTTATCCAGAAGACGGAAATTCGTCATCCGGAGCGTGCAGAAGAAAATGTCGAGAAAAGTAAGGGCGGAGAGACGAGTTAAGCATCGGGCACGCTAACATGGGATAGCTATAATGCTTCCATAATTGACGAGGTAACCGTCCGAGAACGATGTATTTTGCTCGATGTTCGTCAAAATTGAATTACCGTTAGATCGCGTCGTCCTTTCCCCCCATCTTCCTCCTTTCTTGGTTTCAATTCCCGCGCAGCTGTAGCGCCGTCCTCATGCCGGATGAGCACTGAGAAATGAAATAAGCGTGCGCAAACAGAAAACGTAGGAAAGTTCGTTAGAGGGAAACGCGGTTCGACGTGGGAGCGAGGAGAAAAACACAGACCATACAAGGCCGGGTTTTTTGTCCTGCCCTCCGATACAATCGAATCTTTTGTCGCACTTTCGCGTTTGCTCGGAGCCTTCGTCTTGATATATATATATATACGTGTACGTATGCTCATACATATATCCTAATATTTTTTCCTCGACACCGTCATAAGAAGCACGAACGCAGGTGAGTAGGGCTAAATGTTCACCTTTTCGTTGTCTGTATAGTCAAGTGAGAAGTTTGTAATTGGAATTAATAACATGTGTTATACGACGAATTCTTCGTATTCTGGGAGATATCTCAAAAATCGTGCGAAAAATTGTTCGTTTACGAAAATGCTCGCCGAACAGAAATCGATAATATCGGACGACTCTTTCGCACCCCGCCACCCCTTTGCACCTTCCACCCCGTGCGCCCTTCATTGTGAAAAAGTTCGATAAGCCGGCTTTGCCAGAGTTCGTGCCGTCTATCCCGGCCGACGAAAATCCTGGTAATATTCCATCGTTGATCCAGCTGTCAAGAAGCCGTCAAACCGCGATGTTTTCGCGTCAAGAACATACATAAAGAGATAGAGAGGCGATGAGAATAGTATTGGGCGCGACGGTGATGTCGTTGAACAGCGTGCGACCATTTAAAACGAGCTCTTCTCGCTCCCTCGAAGTCTGTGCGCTGCTAATTCGTTAGACGTATACTTGGAACGTACGTGTAACGCTATAATTACATCCGCCTGCGCCGGGTCGTTTATCGGCAACGTTGCTAAACACTTTACTCGGCAATCAGCTAACCCGTAGAATCTTTAAGACGTTCCGCTCAAGAGTAGTGGTAGGGAGAAGCAGAGATAAAATCTGAAATAGCCTTTGATACAACGTCTATGAATTTCTTATCTCTTTGCCGAGTCTCCGCCACGACTCTGCCGCGACTCGCTTCTTCGACGAGCAATTAGCGAGATATTAGCAACTCTTTAAACCCCCGGTCCGTCCTCAGTCGGCCGTGTGCTCTCTTCTTCTGAATCTCCACTTCCTCATCCTCGTCCTCGTCCTCTCCGTCGTCTTCGTTCCCGGCCTCCTTCAGAGAAGCGCCGATTAATAATGCACCGGAGGAGTTGCGTCTGACATTTGCCCCCGCTGCTTTTGAAAGTTTACTACGTGATCTTCACCCCCGCCCTACGTGCTGGACATTAATTACGCTCAGAGGACTTTCAGAAATTAAACGCGTTTATTACTCTGAAACCCGACGAAAAACCGATGCAGCTAGCGATCTTGATCAAGACGTCTGTTATCTCTTTGACCTGACTCCCTCTGTCATTTTGTCGTGGATATGAAATTGAAGTTTTACGCGGGTTAGATTTGTCGAAGCAACAATGTTAAATGTGACAGACTTTGTTTGATGCTAAGATGCTAAAATCATATTTCAAAAACACTCATTGAGATAATTAAAAAAGGTCTAAAACTATACCGATATGATCGCTGGTTGAACGAAGATATGATCGCTCTTTCTACTTAGACAATGTGGCTAGCCAGTGATAGAGATTGCTTGTTTTGTTCAGATTGACCGGGCAATAGAATTTTCCTATCGCACGTTGTACCGCGGTGATCTTCATTATTGCGCTCCTAATACGGTTTCAGAAAGATAAAGAAGCAAAGCAGGGTGCGGTCTTCTCTTCGGAAGATAAGCGACCTCGGAGGGGTTGATGAGCCGATATCGTGCGAATTGGTCTGTCTCGCTCTCGATGAAAAGAGAGGGCCGAGAATAAGCTAAAATTGATCATATCGCTCGCAACTCGCCAGGAGCATATTCGTTAACAGAGAACCGTCCTTGCGAGAAAAGTGGCGATCTGCGCCGAGACAACTCTAGTTCCTTTTCGTATCAGTTACTCCTTTAAAAGAAGAGGAAAAGATTTTCAGTCGAGATCTGTCCCACGGGTCATCTCTGCCAGTGGGGCCGCCCAACTCGAGACTTTTGCATCCTAATTGGATGATCCTAGTTCAAAAGTTTCCCCGTTCCTTGGATAGACCGAAACTATCGTACTGCCGTATCTTCTTCCAGTTGGTTCGTACGGATACTGATGTTAGACAAAATCCATCCAATTGTTATCAGAGAATAATGCGTGTTGCGAAGAAATACGGTTTATGGGGGCGAATTCTTTTAATCCCACCACTTGCATGGTTCGCGTCGTAAGCTTTAGGCGATGAGAGGGAGATGAGCGAGAGTCGATGAAGAGAAAGAGAGACGACGTGCGATGCGACACCGGCCGCGCCGGAGAGGATGTGTCACATTTTAGTCCATCAACGGGTGCATCGTACGGCGCGTTTTGCCATCCGTTCGGAACATGCAAACATGTCAGTGGTACGACATGTCACCTGTTTCCCCCGTCTACTTTACATGCTTATTCCAGTCGCGGCTTATAACAGCACAGCAGCCGCTACCGTCGGATGCACCTGTATGCGACGCGAAGCGCGTTCATACTCACGCGTTGCACTGCAGAGTGTACGTATCGTTGCGTGTGCGTGCCCCCCGCCCGCTTGATCTGTGTGTAGACACACACGGCTGAGCCAATTTGCATAACACGTAGGTATTTACAGATTCGCCTACGTGCCCGGATCTCTTCTGTTATCGAGTCTGCGTCGGGATGGAAATTCCGCACAATGAGAACACGCCGCATCTAAACCGGTTACGTAATTGATAACATATTCCCGCTAGTTCGTACTGGATTAAACTTCGGTTAATCCTGCCATTCCACTTTACGCTGTCATGCCGGGGTTATTGACGCGCACCATTTCGGATTAAAACGCATTATTTGAACGTGCGGCGCATTACGTCATTTGCAAGTTCCGCATCTCCCTCGCTAATGCAAGGGTTTAATGTTCGTTTATGTTTTTCTTCGCCCAAACCCGATGCTAATGGGTATTGATATTTAAATATCTCCTCGGATATTACGAGCGAATGTTTGTGCGGTGCGAGCAAAACGCATAAGCATGGGATTGAACTTTGTTCGTTTCATAAACCCGACAAATTATAGATACTTGTTACATCGGCTACTGTATGCTGATATTTCACAGAAGTATGCTACAATTTTCTCTGCGCACCGTGATTTAATTGAAGTCGGGGCCGCAAAGAACGTCGACGGCTCCAGAGCGATAATTGCTCCAGATACATGGAGGGGGTCGATAATGGTCGAGGAACCCTTACGAGGTGACGGTGTTCAAGTAGGAGACGCTGAATGCGGGAAGATCTCCGGGGACGCTTCGTTATGATGCATTATGGCTTTTGGAGGGTGGTGAGGCCGAATTCCACGAGACATCGAATATATTATTAGGCAGGAAATGCGCCTGCTCTTTGCGGCAACTTTTTATAACTGCACGTTCGCGAGCCCAAGTAAGAAGGAGAAAAATCGTCGTTTATCATCCCTACCTGCTTCCTCCATTTCCGTGGATTTACGTGCCGTTAAATATCCTTCCGAGCATCGCGCTCCTTTTTCGCTTGTGCGTGCGTTCGTGGGGCAGAATTTTGTCAAGAGAAGTGGTGTGCGGGTCGGTGGTGGTGGTCGGGATGAAGAAGTGAAAGAGAAGAAAAAAGGTGGTCTCAATTAGCTCTGTTAAAGGCGTAACTTACGGGACCGGTCTTTCCATACCCACCGGGGAAAACTTTCGACTGATTTACGAACTTGCCGCTCTTGCTCAGCACCGCAAAGTAGCGGTTTGCTCTTCTGCCGGCGAGTTTCATTGCTTGCGTTTAGGTCAAAACTCATAGGCCGGCGGGCAATCAATATCGTTCAGTCGGCAGACGTTGCTTCTGCGCTAAACCGTTAAGTCATTTTACGAACAGGTATTGACGCATGGCACCGTTCAACAGCATATCTCGAAAATCACTATGTGTGCCCAGGTAACGTATAATATTCAATTGACACAGCGGAAATTGCGAGCCACTAAGTGTTTCCAGCTTGATGCAGGACGCTGAAAATCATTCATAATCGCGTACTTGCCAGAGCTATGGCGTGAAGCGTTCGAACGAGTGCGATGGTGCCGGCACTCGAATTAAAATGACGAGTAATTTCATCGACGCTTTTGACATTTCATCGAGCGGATGGAAGTGTGCGCACAGGCATCGACGACGAGCGATAAAAGAGCGCGTAGACTAGATAGAGCGAGAATAGTTTTCGGAATTATATCCGCAGCGGGACGAGAGGGGGGTGACGTCTGATATCTCTACGAGCTATTGATACGCCCGCCCATAAAAGTTTCGCTCGCGGAAAATAAGTCGCGGCGCCGCTGCTCTAAACTGAAAGTGCGTTTAGACCTGACATTTATGGCACGACATTTCTCTCCGACACTCGATGTTTCCAGTATAAACGGTTAATACGTCCGTTTACAACCAGCTTTACCCGGCAATAAAGTCCGCTGCGCGCCTGTACCGTTATTATATTTTCGATAGGAGCGAAGAAGAGGAAACGAGGAAAGGGAGGAGAGGACATTGTCGAGGCCGGGAAATGAGAGAAACGATAAATTTTTCCGACGATGGCGGATCAATAATGGAGACGGCGAATAGCGGACGGTACACTAGGTGACATCCACGTTATCGTTGCGTTTGTTTTCTCCACCGTTTGTTCCGTTTCGTCATCGGCGTTCTCCTACTTCTGCCGGTCGTCCCGTCCCCATGGCCAATTACAATTTATTTGCTCAAACACTGCCAGCAGTACCGTGCTTCGTCGTAATTAAAGGCGTTAGCTATTATTCATGTTGACAGAAAAAGGAGAAACGGCAAGGAAGAAGAATGACGAAGCACAGGGCCAGGGGTCGAAAATGACATTTTTCGGCCTTACGCTAATGAAATGAGCCGCGAAATGAGGGGAAATCGGAGCTGATGGTCTGTCCTGCCCTCGGCACTTATGCCGTCGACCACGGGTCCGGGCGGCTTACGAGGATATTATGCAGTGTGCGCCACTTTAAGTTATTACATATTTTCGACGAGCAAGGCCAACGGTGCGGGATGTCTTGAAAAATGGAATCGGCCAGAAGAACCTTCGGATGCGGTGAGAAGGGAAGAGCGATGAATATTTGAGGGAGGTTCATTCGTTAAGAGAAGAGAACGATCCAGCAGAAGCCGGGCTCAATCCAAGCCAAGACTCATCCTCGAACTTGCATCCTCAAACTATTCCAAACTATTTACAGAACGGGCACAGCCGCGCCCGTTCCACTTCGAACCTCTTGGTGTATTGAGGCACGTTAATTAGTTGGTCTTAAGGAGGTCCGCAACCTCGGCAAGATTAACTACCCTCAGAGCCGGCGTGGACTCCAGTCTCGTGGCACGTGCGCCAACCAGAAGAGAGCCACTTTCCTCCTGATTCGACGTTCTCCGCGGCGAATTGTGGCGCGAGGGAAGACATTGGTCATCCACTGCGAAACTCACAATCAGCGTTGCGGCTCTCGTCGCAACAAGAAGCGGGAGAAAGAGGAAGACAAGCCGCTCGAACTCCGTGCACCGAGCCGATGTATTTTATCCGATAAAAAGCTTCGCTCCTACGAGCACGCAGGAAAATTTATTGTAAATCAGCCGATTCGAATCGCGTCGGTGTACTCGTTGGCGAGAAGCACGCAGTTGGGAGGGGGGCCGTTTCGAGTGTCTGGAAACTTTTAAATTGGACGATCCCGACGGATTTGAATTCGAAGTAAGTACCGCGTTTGCACATCCCTCGTGGCGAGAGTAAAGTCTGTGTAACGATTTCACGATTGGTTCCGAAGTCTTCGGTCTTCGCCCCCCGTACGTAACGGCGTCTCACGATGCTTTTTTATTGCCTCTTTCTCCAGCGTTCTCCACGACTTTGGAACGTATTTACGTACATTGCGACGCTCCGTAGGACGCTTGTAAAGCGAAAAGTAATGAAAATCGCGATCGATGCCATTAAACGACGCCCGACGCGACGCCGACGGCTCATTGCAATCTGCGGGCAACAAATTACGTGAAAGGGTCATGCCTGCATAACGAGTTGTCACGCGTTCCGTTTTGTTTCAAGTGTGGCTATCGGGTGAGGTTTGGAATAGGAAGATATCGAAACAACCATTGATGTTTAGATAAACGTTCGCACCGCCGACGCGGACGCCGCGACGTAAACTGACTTATCCATCTCACGCGCTGCGCGTAAATTTCACCGCGAGATTACGCGGCGTTGAACGAGAGATTAAAATCTTACCTCCTCACACGGCTCGTTCAAGCCCTTCCTACACATTATGTGCTTTGCCTATCGCAAGCTGCGGATTGGTTAGTTGCGAAGGCGGTACACATGCTACCTCTCGAAAGCGGCTACGTCCTATGAGACTTCCGGCTGCTCTAGAAGTATGAAGTATGAAGCACAGCTCGAGCAATCCGTCGAGAGTCGTAAACAGTTCGAGAGTGTCAGGTAACGAGTGAAAAAAAGCAGCGCGAGGCGCGAGACACGTTGCGCTCACGGACGGGTAATAAATAAAATGAAAAAAGAATCGAGCAGCCAAGCCGAAACTTAAGTCGATACGTTACACGGGACGTGGCATACTTTTCGAGTAAAGCTACCGGAACAAAACTTGCATCCATTTTGCAGTACAACATAAGGGCTATTCGTCATACGTTGCAAGAAACTTTAAAAAGCGATAAGATATGCGAGAGCTCTCCTGTGAACGGCGCACGTGCCTGTCGAAAGTACGTTAAGAGAATTCTACCTTGGTAATGTTCTCGATCGGCCCGCGAAACGTTACAATTCTCTTCATGCTTGCAGGGAATATTGCGTAAACTGTGGTAACTGGCTGAAAAATAACGTAGGTTAACGGGGAATTTCGTACGCGCCAAATTCTGGAATCCCCTCAAGAAAGTCGAGCTTTCATGAAAGTTCGAGGTGTCTAATGTTCGGGATCGATCAACACTTACCGGCATGTACTCATGGTACGAGTGAGCTAGTCGAAGTCCACGAGGCTTCTTGTAATAAAGATCTTGCGAGGGAAGTTCATAGGGAAACTCGCAAAGCGCATCTTCCCACGTCGTAGATACTCTATTACAAATGCAGTCGGCGTCCCGGCGCTTCGCCAGTGAATCCGCAGAACAGCATTGGCGTCTACGTCGGGGACCGGAGAGGGTGGAATAAAAGCGTCTTGGTCGTCTTTATAAATTACTTTATTCTCGTCGTGGCGGGCGTAACGGACAGGCATAATGCTTTGATATATCGTCGTCGGCACCCCATGGTTCGTACAAGTGCCACGACACGGCCAAGAGAGAGACACTCTTTCCGTGTCCCTACATACATAGATAGACACACGCGCGAGCGAAAAAGAGCGAGTGCAGTGTCAGAAATCGAGTGAGAGTGAAGGATGGAGAGGATAGAGAAAGAGAGAGAGAGAGATGGCGAGGCCTCCAGGGGTGATGCAGAAGGCTAGAAGAAGGGAGGGGTAGCTTCCTAATCAGCTTACTTCCGTAGCTCACACCTTTTGTGCCCCGAGCCAGCCTCCGGATTAAAGCATTGTCGCTGCCGGTTATTATATCACGAGATACGAACGAGCGCTATACTCGTACGGCCACGGCTAAAGTACACAACAATAACATGTGGTTCCATGCAGATAAACTGCGCTGGCCGAAACAATGCCGCGGCAAAAGGGAGCGTGCTGACCCTCGTGGGGCTGCTGGCAAGGTATACGCCCGCGTACCGAACAAGAATTATAGTCTCGCGCTGGTAATTTCAAATCCAGGTACTACGCGCGGCTAAGCCAGTGAAAATTTCAAAAAATTCCGTGTACCGCTTCTCGAATCGATACTCGCCGGATGCCGGATGCTACACGCGTTCAACGACTAGATAGAATCTACACTTGCCTTCGTAATTATATATTTCATCTATCCGTATAAATGGCAATGCGATATTTGGCAAGATCGACCTCGATAAAAGCAAGAAGCTTTCTATGCGAATGTACTTTTCCTTCGTCTTTCGTCTTCCATCGCCCCGTCGCACACGTGATTTTTTCCACATTGACACAGCACGTATCAGCTTAAGGTGGCGAAGGGATAGGAGTTCCGAAGAAGATCCCGCGGCAATCAGTGACTGAGCCGATCGATCGAAATTTCATTTCCCCTCCCTCTCTTCGAGTCGTCTGTGGTCCACGATATACAGGAAGTATCGAAGCTGCCTTCTTGCGCGCCCGTTCAAAGTTTAATGCATGCGAGAAGGTCGGCTTGTTTGCTCTCGAGAAAATTGCTCCCGCAGAGGCAGGCGTATCGAGGTAAAATGTGATTTCGTAGGTGACCCGAGGGACCCTGGTAGGATCTTCGACATACGACTCCTTGTCGAGAGAGCGTTGCACCTAGATCGGGATGCGGCTCAGGGTGTCAACGTTAAATTCAACGAGATCTTGAGAGCTTTCGCGAAAGCGGCTTCTAGTCTATGAAACCGCTGCCTTTGTTTTTACGCGGCTTTGCTCTTTCTCACCTGCGTAGCGTGTTGCTACACCCCAAGGCCCACGGTCCCGTTTGCCAAAGTTTCATCTGGCATGTGAGACGTCAATTTAACCGGCTAACCCAAAGGAATGGGTTAACCTCGAAAGAGGTACCCTTATCTCTCGTGATAACCAAAACGTGGCAGTTCGAGACGTAATCATTGAATCGCTTCGAATCACGCGCACTCTGGTGGAAAAATGCGATCGAAATCCCGCGGAGACACATGTGATAGATTCGAAGATTTATGCCGAAAAGCCAGTTTTTATCTGACCAGGTGGTCGTAGATTGAAAACTGAAGTGTTAGTAGATAACAACAGTCCAATTCGGTTTTGCAAGCAGCGTGGCACGTACATACCTACATACATACGTACGTACCGCGATCGATAAGACGCGTTGTCGGTAGCGGAAATTGGAGTAACCCGATCTCGGTATATGTTGGAAAAAAAATGGTGTTCCCGAGTACTTCGTCTTGCCAATTCATCGTATCGCGTTTAGCAAACGTTATGGCGTCACGTTGTAGCCGGCAAAACTGTGCATGTTATCCGTGACGCGTCGCGCGTGAGCTTACGGTTTGTAATAAAATACAAACAGCCGAGCGCATTGGTACCCAACGCAGGACTATAGTCTATGCACTAACTACGTGCCCTGCTTACTCATCATCAGTATGAACACGCGTGTCGCCCTTACAAAGGCCCTTTTCGAGGATCCTCGTAGCTCGCGAGTTACGGCTTCGTCCCTGCAACCGACGTTAATTAATGTAACTCGACGAGGAATACGATCATAATTACTTTGCTCGAGTGGCCAGAGCCGAAAGTTTGCTCGTTATCGGGGCTCCACGTAGATACACGTAGATGACGCAAAGGCACATCGATAATCTAGCCTTAACACCGGGGATTATGATATTATCACCTTGCACGATACATCGCTCCCTTTCGGATATAAGGTCAGATCATTCGAGAGGGCCAAACTTTCGTCCAACAGAGGGATCCGGCCGAATCGCGTGCTTTTTACCACTATACCTCCTCACAATACTTTTCTCTATTGTTCCCCGAGATAGCGTGACCGGATGTTGGAGCACGAGTAGATACGTACATTAGATTTCGCGAGCGCAATACGCTGGGTAGAATCGCTTAATCGAATATTCTCTGATGACATTCGCCAGGGATTCCGCATTACTTCTCCGAGTAGCTGTGTGCACATTAAGCACGCATGCACCTGCATTCTTCCCTTGCACGTGTGTACGATCGCGCGGCCGTACTTCCGTGGAAACTAGACTCGCAAAGCAGGTGCACTGTAACGCACTTAAATTCCTCACCATTCCAAAGTTCAAAGTTGCCAAGAGCTCCGTTGAGAAAATCCATAGTGACTGCAACTGAAAGTCATACCAACGAGTTTAATGCGGTCTTAATTACAGTTTTGCAACGGAAGCAAATAATCAAAGCCAAGCTAGTTCGTAAATCATATCGTATCCTCCGTTAATAACTCGTTGCTACGTCCGTTAAACTTATAATGACAGCGGCGGACTGGTCCTCTATCTGAAAAATAATGGAAAAAACTTAATGATGAATCATGTCAAATTCTCGTAATGTATCAGTTAGTACACACTTATCTCCGGATTCAGACGCATATGTTTTCCAATAGCATCGATTAAGACCTGTCGACGATAAGAAAGCAGATCAGTAAGCGCTTAAAATAGCATGCTTTCAGCACTGACCATCGGGCTCTTCTACTCGAAAAGAAGAGGAAAGAGAGACCAAGTTGCGGCCGGACAGAAGTCGCGAATTGGTGCGAGGCAATGCGTATGAGGAAGCTGATAGAGGGTGGCAAAGAGGTGGAAGACGACTGCATTAGGAAGTCGCCCCATCATTCCGTCACCCTGTGACCGCCAGGGACGTGCAGTATGGCGGCGAGGCTGGCGAGGAAAGTTGAAGCCGCGCAAACATGCGCGCATGCCGGTGTTTGGCGACGGCCGGATGCACGAGGGTAGCAGACCACATCACTCGTCGGGCCAACCGGATGGTCCGACATTGAAATACAAGCGAGCCCGTCCGCGTCGACGGGGGGTTGCCAACCCCTACGGTCCTTCACCCCGCACGCTCCAGCCCGCGCCGTCCCATCCGCCCACTCCCTCAACTGCTACTGCTGTGTCTTGCCGCTGCTGTGTACCTACTTCCCTAGCCCACCCGCCTCTTCTCGGCGAAGCCGCAATTTCCATGACGCGCTGGGAATTCTTCGCCGACTCTATCACTCTGATCACTCCTCGCGGGAAAGGCCTTTTTCGAAGCCCTTTGTGCGACAATTTCGGCTCCGCGAATTTAACGAGATGAAGGAAAGGAAATTAAGGTGAATTATGAGAGACGTGAGATCGCGGGGTGGCATAGAAAAATTGTTGTATCCAATGCTCTGGTACGGTTCTACACGAGGTAGGTTCTCATTGCAAACGGTGGCCGTACTTTGCACTGCATTCCTGCGTCGGAGTTGATAGTGCTTCGGGCTCGGGCGCGCTCGAGCGATGGTCTTTTCCGTCTCGGGGGTATTTTATCGTGTCGCCTGTAATAAGGTTTCCACGTGTAAGAAACCACCGAGGCGTTTGGCGAAATAGCTGGACCAGGAGAAAGAGCAGGCGAAGAAGCGAGGAAAGACAGAGAAAATGCATCGAGAAGGAAGAGGCAGGGGGTGGCACACCGTGGAAGGGTAGCCAGAGAATCCAATCGCAATAGAGTTAAGTGTTCGGGAGTAAAACCTAGTACAGGCACGACCTCGATTACTCGCGGAGGATTTGTTAAGGCCACCCTTTCTACCTCCGTCCTCCGTTCTTCCCCAACCCCCACCTCCGCTTCGTCCGGCCATCCACGGAACCGCTTCTTCCTTTCGCTCCGCGATCCTACTCGAAATCGCGCGCTACACTCAGCGCAACCCTGAGCCGAGTAAAAAACGCCACGATCCTCTTCCGTGCCTCAGTCGCCGCTTTCGATTTCACCGTTTCACGGGCCTTTTTTCGCCATCAAACGCGGAACTACGGAACACGGAAGACGGAAGACTTCCGATTGCAGGAGCTTTAGTCGGTCACCTTTCCTTCCTCGCCTCGTGTCCGGCAGTCGGCAGTAAAAGAGATTTTTTTTTTCGCCTCGCCTCCCTTTTGTCGTCAGTTCCCCGTAACTCCTCGGTTTAGGAAATTGATCTCTCGCCTTTCGAGATCCTCTAGAAGTTGAGAAGTTCGACGGCGGAAGGATGGCTAGAGCGCAGAGTGTGATGGAAGGCTGAATGACACGGTTGAGCTCGAGCATTCGAGAACTTTCCGTTTCGTCTGAATATCGCGTATCGATAAGGATCAGTGTCATCAGTGATAACCCCACAGACTCATAAAATACTATTGCGGCGTAATTTGCAGCTGCGCTTGCGAGGCTTTTTTTTTTAGAACACCGCTTGCAGACAAAGCAATTCCATCTGAAAGCTTGAGCTCCGCGAAACGATTAAGTCGCACGCACGATTACATCAAATCTAAATATAATCTGCTTTCGTTTACGAAATGAACCTATTAGCATATCTGAAAGTGGAAGATTTCGAGATCTAATTTGTTCCAAGAACTTTAGCAGCCACTAACTTATCTTTAACAATTCTAAATATACATCGTCTCGTATCGCACTTCATAGTAATGAAATTCTTGCGATATCTTGGTATATCCCTGCATTAAACAGTAGACTGCGAAGCAACGATCGGGTGGGAGTAATTTAAGATCACGAATAGCCATTGAATATATTGGTAAAGTAACTTTTGAAGGTGAATGCAGTTCGATGGGAAGATAATCGCACCCAAAGGACCATCCGACCAGTCCTCCTATGTTCCCAGCGCCGACGTCCCGGCGCACATACGGTTCCTTAGTTGATTCTTCTTGTTTCGCCGTGAAAATACTCGGTGTTGTCGTTACGAGCGTAACGACGGGTCCAGCGACGGCAGGCTGTTACCGCCACGTGCCACCATAATATCAGGCCAAAGTTTTGCCCGGCCACCGGGCGAAAATAATATGATACAAGTCGTCGCTACAAATACTTACTCGTACTCCGAACTTTGTGTCATCTTTCGAAGCATAATTGCTGCTGCGCCACTACGCGAAGCACCGGCACAAATGAAATTGCGTAATGCCATAATGACTTTAATTGATAATGACGACTCTCGAATCGTCTGCTGCTTCAGATCGCTATCTAAATCCACACTCTGATGCACTGTGTACAATGTTCAGTCTGTGCATATCATCCGAGTCGATGATAGCCTGCCTGATTCGCTCGTTTTCGCATATGAGAAAGTGAAAGAGTTTTGATGCGATCGCTGAATTGCCAGATAACTCGTATCGTAATCGCGAGGATAACAATATCATGGACCGATGATCGGGTCAAGAAATTTCTCGAGTCAGCCGAAGCAATGGCATAATGATTGTCCTTCTTTTTGTTCTCTCATTGTATTCCCTGCACGATTCAATTATATACCTTCCTGATCGTCCATCCGACGATGGGGGAGCATAGGCGAATTTGGAGGCTGATTAAATTGTAAGAATTTTAATTAGAGAAGCGCCGTCAGCGGGTTTCCATCTTGCTCGAGGCTCACCGTCCATAGCATCGGCAGCATCGCCCGCGCCCTTTCGGTGGCCTCTTCGATGCTCTCGCTTTTTCTCCCTTCTTCTCGCCATTTCTTTCTTGCTCGCGACTCCAGCTGCTCCCGGAGGCAGAAGGCAGAGGCAGAGGCAGAGGCAGACTCTTTCGGCTTCTAGTGCGAGAAACCGGCGGACCGAGGCACCCTTTACTTTCCTTTTAAAAGTTAGCGCCACCTGCTCAAACATCGCCTCTTCTTATTTATCGAACGGCTACGAGTGCTCCCGGCCATTCGCCGCACGCGGCGCTCTTTTGCTTCCTCGTCGGATCGACGAAACTTTCGGCGCGTTAACGAAGCCCCGTGTACAGAGAGGACGAAAGACGAAACACAGAAACGCGAGAGAGACGTACTACTGTTTAAACGGGAAGAGCGCGAGACGTGATCGAATCAAACTTCCTCGCCAACTTCGATACACTTTGGTTCGAGGATATCGACTACGGGGTCGCGATTCCTAGGGCAATGCTATCTAAGCAGAAATAGACAAACAGTCTATCCACTGCGAACTGTATATCTGATCAAAATACCTTTAAACAGAACTAACACCGACTTCAAATCAGCACTAAGAAGGATAAAATAATATTTCTTTTTCGAAGTCGGTTAAAAATGTAGACACATCGTCAGCCGTCGAAACTTTCTTCCACTGAAAACTTTCGAACCGCTCGGCTCCAGCGTTTTGACAATTACGCGATAGTGTTGCAATCACATATACTAACGTTTCTTCGGATCATTGATATTT
This sequence comes from Priocnemis perturbator, assembly GCA_963942575.1. Taxonomy (NCBI): domain Eukaryota; kingdom Metazoa; phylum Arthropoda; class Insecta; order Hymenoptera; family Pompilidae; genus Priocnemis; species Priocnemis perturbator. The sequence goes on along the minus strand of OZ012647.1, from coordinate 14,520,614 downwards.
GATTTGTTCCTTTAATAGATTGTTTTCGTTCGTTAAATTCTCCTGATGAATGTACCAACAAAAGGTATTTCTATCGACGCCTGATAACGAACAAACGAATCAATATAGGGATAGCCTGACGTTCGATAAGCACGATTTCCGCGAACATTCGCATGTAATGCCCTACTCACGAGACGGATAGATTGTTCATTTTACCAGATAAGCCACCTGCACGCACCACATTTATCGAGCGTGATCTGGCAACGATAAGCCGAATCTTATTGAATCAGATTGCCAGACGGTGCTCGTTGTCCGGAAAAATTTTGAGTAAACTTTAGTACATCAATGTACGTTTGTCTGGGAAAAGTTTCAAACAAAATGTATGGCTGACATCTATGCAACTGAACGACAGTGTCAAATTCTGTCATTTTTTGCGAGAGTTCACAGCACAATAATACTTTTTCAGCGATTACTTTCTGACACAACTGTTGTGGTCTCCATGATAACGATTAATCCGAAGTTATATATTCGAGACGCGCTACAATCTATTAAAGTGTCCGTTCGGATTATACACTTATATACGTAATGGGCTTTTGTATTGTATGAAGACTACTGTGGTTTTTAGATAAGTGATGTAAAACCCTTCGTATGGGGTATAGTGCCATAAAGCACATTCCGTTAAAACATTGAATAAATTTCTCATCACCGATAGCCAGCCAAATTACATTCACATATCAGCCGTGTGCATCTTCGATTAATTAGACTTCAGTTATTATTGTTTACGGTTCATTATAATTTCATACACCCCCACCAAACTTATCTTGATGGATAATCGTATTTTTATGCATATATAAACCGATCCTCTGAACTCCCAAAACATCAGTAATTGTTGAAGAGTACCTCAGTAATTACAGAAAATTTGCAAGGTGAGTAGTTACTTAGCATAATACAGACTTTGAAAGTGTTAACTTTGTTTTCAAACTTCCGTCCGAAGTTACCTTCGAAATGCAGTATGGAAAAGGGCACCCATAATTTGACCAAGATGTAGTTTACCATGATCGACCTATCTTAAAACGGAAACCTAAGTGGTGCTCCTCAATATCACGATACACTGTATTGAAGGTCCTCTTAAGCATATTTTTCTGTTTCCCTAGATGAAATTCGCAGTGGTAGTATTGGCAGTTCTGGCCGCTGCCGGGCCGTTGAATGCCTTCACGATCCCAGAATTTGGGAAGGGCCCATTGTACGATGACCTGAGAGAATTCGTAGATCTGGTACCTATTAACAAGATTGCCGCAATTCTCTTGGAATACCTGGGCACGGACAAAGAAACCCAACTTGCCTTCGAGTACCTCCACTCACCGGAATTTAAGGCTCTGGTCGGAGATGTCGAGAAAATTCCAGAATTTGTCGAATTAATGAACTATATCGAACATGCCGGCGTTCGCGTTTACATGATCATGAACAAGATCAACGAATTGCTTGGCCTGGAGAAGATTAATCCACCTGAGCTCGTCCCGTACGATATCACCGGAGGACTGGTAGGCCTGATTAAGGACATCAAGGCTGTAATGCCTCTGGACAAAATCAAGGACCTTTACAAGAAGAAACTGGAAACCTCAAAGGCATTCCAAGAGTTGATTGATCAGTTCAAGTCACCGAATGCCCAGACCATCATCAACAAAGTCGTCGCAAACAAGCACTTCAAGGACCTCGTGGAGAAGGCAAAGAAGGCTGGCATCGATCTTGACGCCCTCAAGGAATTGCTTCGCACTCTTTTCGGCATCATCGTTCCACCAATTCAGTCATTCCATTACATCAGGCACTAGACACTAAGAATCTTTTCGGTTGTCACTAACATGAGCGATCTTGCTCATCAGAGCCTGTTAATAATGAGCTTGCTCAACCGTGACTAGTTCATCTGCACTACTCATCAGCGTCAGATAATAAATGAAATTCTATTAATATATGACTTCCATAGTTTTCTTTACACACATCCTTTCTAGTGAAATGGCGGCAGCGTTCATTTAGAATTCAAGCAGAACTATATGGACACAGACGACACAGCGTACACAATCGTCTAATTATTTGATTTATGACCCCCGGTTCAATCATGCACTGCGGCTGCGATTCATGAATCTGATCCTATTTGTACAATGCAAACTACTAATTTTATCAGATGACCAAACCATCGCTATCGGCAATTGAGCTATTGCTACGGCAGTAATGAATCTCATGATGGCCGATGCATTTTCAAGGTATGAGGATAGTAAACGTGTCCCGAAGTTTCAGTGATCAACTTTACGAATGTTAAATATAAATTATCGCATGAAACAAATTGTGCAATAGTACAATTTAGTAAACTCTGATGAGTTCTGCAGTTATCTATCTAGCTGTAAGCGCAGGCTTATATTCATGGGTATGCTGATGCATGCAAGGAAGTTGCAGTTCACAATAAAACATTGAAAGATTCTATATCAGCGGTACTTATCGGTGAGGTGTAAAATGGAAGATTCTTCACTGATTGGACTTTATCCATTACTGCTCATAGGAATATTACAATCAGATCAATGTTTCCACTCTTTCCAAATCGAATATTAGTCATAACGGTATAATCTTATCGTATGTCATAACGATTAATTCGAAATACCGCCACGCCACTGCTCGACTTCGCTCGTATAAATATGCGATGGGTTTCGTTGACAAGCATCAGTAGTACCACTGAGGAAACACGGTAAGCACCTTAACCGACAATACTGCGTCTCGAAAGACCGATCGATCGATCAGTGTCACTCGGTCAAACGTGGCAGGCTTTGTTAGATATTAGTCCATAAAGAAGTTCCTCGATCGTACGAGTACCTTAAATGCAACGTTCAATTCTCGATTAGATGTAGACTGTGTGACTGACAATGAGCGACACACATTTGTCGAAACGTTATCGCATTCAGCGTAAAATCGTCAAGATATTCATAATTATCCTAAACTTATATCATGAGTAATATATTCGAATACTATATGACTTTCTACTTTCTTCAGATGAAGTTCACGCTCTCGATTTTCGTCGTCTTGGCTGCGGCCGGCTCCCTGGCCCAGGGTTTGCCAACCTTCGGTAAGGGACCTCTCTACGAGGACCTGAAGGACTTCGCCGACACCGTACCGCACCAGAAAATGGCTGAGCTCGCTATCGAGTATTTCGAAAACGATGCCCAGGTCCAAGAACTCTACGAATTCCTTACCGACGGAGTCTTGGCTGCTCTCGTCAAGGACGTCGAGGCCATACCTGAGGTCCAGCAGTTCATAAACTACCTCCACGTCAACGGCATCTACGTCTACAAGATTCTGAACAAGCTGAACACTCGGCTCGGAATTGACGAGCTGGTTCCACCCAAAAACATGATCAACTTCAGCTTGTACAGGACCTACAACGGAGTCTCTGGCCTGATGAAGGAACTCCAAGCCCTCGTCCCTGTTGAAAAGCTCGTCGCCCTTCACACGGAAAAGATGCAGAACTCACCGGCCTACCGTGACTTTGTCGCTCAGTTCTCAGCCGCGTACTTCCAAAGGATCCCTGGCAAAATCATGGCCAACCCAAATTTCCAGAAAATCCAGCAGAAACTTAAGGAATACGGTGTGCTTTCGTACAGTGCCACCTACTATACCGCTCTTGAGGATGACCTCCAGGATTTCATCAAACTGGTGCCCTTGGGCAAAATCATCGAGATCGTAACCCTGTACCTAGCTGAAGACGAGGAAGTGCAGAAGGCCGTTGCTTTCGCTCAATCCAAGGAATTCCACGACTTGGTCTACCTCGTCGAGGGCCTCAAGGAATACCAGGAACTCGTCAAGTACATGACTGACGCTGGATTGGACGTTACCTCCTACATCCAGAAGCTGCACAAATTCCTTGGAATGGAAGATTATGTGCCACCCAAGAACTTCGTGTCTACCCAGGCCACTAAGGGAATCAGGGGAATGATCAGCGAGATTGAGGCAGTCATTCCTTTCGATAAACTGAAGGCTCTTTACTACAAGAAACTCGAAACCTCGAAAGTTTTTGCTGACTTCGTCGCTCAAATGACCTCGCCCAAGGTACAGCACATTGTTGACACTCTCTACAAGAACCCCACTTTCTTAGAAGTCCTCCAGAAGGCCAAGGACGCTGGTCTGGACCTCGTCCTCGTCAGCAAACTCCTCAGCGAGATGCTTGGCCTCCATTTCCCCAATTAAATCGACGCTCGTCAGCCAGGCGCTGTGCGCCGAGCTAACTCTTTGACACGGCCGATGATGATGTACATAAAATTATTCTGATTAGAAATTGAATATCGCACGGTGCTTTCCGACACGTGCATCGTGCGCGACGGAAAGTGGTTGTGCGATACTTTTAGAACATTTTTACCTGTTTCTTTTATAAGCCCGCTGAATAAATAGAAAAATTATATTTATAAAATAAGACAAGTCTACGTTCATTCGAGTTCTTCGTGTCACTCTCCCCACTCCCCTTTCACGCAATCGACTTAATTCGTTAAAATCGTTTACAATTCTCGACTACAGTTCATTTATCACGGGTGTCTCATACTTTCATGTTCATGATCACCCGCAACATCTAACGTGCAATATTTTGAACACGTTGGGTAAGATTATCTTTACTGATTCGATTTGTGTAGTACACACTTCAAATAAATCTCGGCTTATCACGAAGATAGTGATTGGCCCATTTGCGATTACGATTGGACATTGCATAATTAAGTTATCGGGAAATGCTTGGCGCGATGTCAATGAAACAAAATACGATATGACGAATTACTTAGGCACTTTACTTCAGGTTGTTTCGAAACTTTTTAGGTTACTAAATCATGAAAGTATGAGTACAGACAATTTGTTGTGAAGGGACACCGTCTCTACACCCCATGCCCTATTATGTTGAGGAGCCGGAAATCAACTGTCATCCAAACTATGTTCCTTGAAAAATGTATCATACTATCTGTAAGGTAATTTCGAAATAATAAAAGCCTCCAAAATGGTAAAAGGTTATGCATGAGGCTAAGAGACTGGGAACCCATGAAAGTAAGTGAAACTCTACTCTGAAGAAAGTACTGTGCAGTTGCGGTGTGAGATTAATTCCTCCTGAAACGCTATGCAGAATGAATGGATCGTTGGTAATCATCGGAGTGTTCACCGCCATGTCAATCGCATTCGTCGGCCTCATGGCCTACAATTTTCATCGTATGATCGACAATGACGACGATTTCGATACTTTATTGCCGCTTCGAGACAACAGTTCACTCGAAGAAGATTTTCGAGATATCTTAGCATTTATACCAGTCTCAGATTTTCGTATCATCTTCTACAATTATCTGAGATACGACTCCCAAATTGAAGATACCGTCAGCTTCATTAACGATCAAAAAAAGTTCATCGTGAACGAGCTGGGACGAATACCTCAAGTGGTCCGAATAGTGAGCTTTTTACGTGAAAATGGCCTCGAGGTTGATCAATGGCAGGAAAGGATGCAGGTGATTTGGAAGACGAAGCCGAGTTTCGTGAGATCGGAATCGAATATAATATCCGGCGGACTGACCGGCATGATCAACAGGATGTTGGAAACGATACCGATGAATGAGCTTCACGAGCTGCTTCGGCAGAAAGTAAAGTATTCACGTAGCTTCCGAAGGCTTCTTCAAGTCTTAAAATCCGAACAGTTTGATGATCTTTGCAACACCATTGAGAAAAATGTCGTACTCAATCGAAACTTTTTCTGGGCAAAGGAGGCCGGTTTAGAAGTTACACTGGCCTTTGAATTACTTAAGAATCTGTATGACTACTTAGCGGAAGACTTGATGTAATGCCTTATGCCGGCAAATGTATGCGTTTGGTCTTAGAAAAACATCCATAACCACGTTTTATTGCGTCGCAGGCTTTCATTGTTTAAATTGCCGACTACTTAGAAGGAATTTCACGAGCGAGTGCTCATCGGATCGACAGTGTCGAGCGCCCACCACCCACTACTTGTTCGAAGATGGCGGCTGAACGGAGAGTTCGATTCGTTCGCAAAGCCCCGTCGTTGCGACGAAAAAGCTCCGTTGGGCATTTTAATGAGTCCGCCCGGCGTCGGCGTCGGCGTCGGCGTCGGCGTCGGCGTCGCCCCGAACCCGGAGGGGACTTTACCTTGGGCGCGTCTTCGCGGATCGTGGGAATTAATTCCACTCAAGAAGCTGTCTCGCTCTGTATGAGTAGGACCGGCACCGCGGCGGGCCGCGTCGCGCCAGTGTGAGTTTCACGTTGAAGTGACGACGGGACGGTGGGATAGGATTCAGAGCGGTGCGAGGCCAAGCGGCTCGCGGTGTCTGCGGCAAACAATTCCAATTAACTTGCTGGAATTGAAATAGGACTCGTCGCCGTCGGGTCCGCCAACGACGCTGCCATTGTGGATGCCTCGACGTCGAGGACTCGAAGGACGAACGTTCCATTCCCCTTACACCCGCCCCGTACCACCGATCCCGCGCCCTCTTCATTTTTCGCCCCTTTTTCGCCCTCAAATTACGCCGTTCTCAGCATGCATAAATTAAGTGGCCGCGCGCACAGCGCCAGGAATTAATATCATATTACCGCGAGTGACCGTAAGACGATCGGCAAAAGGTGGGATGACGGTAGGAATTAAAAAAGTTCGTCCTTCTTCGGAGCCGCGCTTTGGATTGGCGAAATTGCTTCTCGCCGATATTTACATTTCAATTGAATCCCCTCCCCAACTGCGGTGGCTTCGTTTTCGGTCGGTCAAAGCGCTAGATTAATGATTTTTCGCTGCTAATGGAACGTCGTACCCCGACACACCCTCGGATCTCGTTGCGTGTTATTCTTCTGAAAATCTGCATCTATGAAAATGAACCGTCCGCGTCCGGTCTCTGCATTCCGTGCTATAAATAGAGAATTGGTAGTGCGAGGATGGGTTCTCCGATTCAGTGAGCATAATTCAATCACGATGGGGCGGGCGCTTGCCGAGTACGCTTTCTTTGCACGGTGTACCGGAGGAGGTGAATGGCTGCCCGTGGGGCCATTATCCGCAGCATAATGCTCGTCATCGTCGTCATCGGTCGAGGGAATCATAAAGCACGACGACGATGCCGACGACGACGACGGCGACGACAGCGACGGAGGCTGTGACTTCGACGAGAACGACAGGCCCTGCCGCCGTCCTAGACAATGCCGCTTCTGAGCTGCTCAGATATTGAAGACGCCCGAAAGCGGTGTGTACCAATCCCAATGTGTACCCGGCGTCTAGCTCGGCTCTCTACATTATTAAATCCCACCTTACTCCTGGACCGGCGACAAGGGACAATGGAGTTCTTTAAGCGGCCGTCACGCGGCGGATACCCAATTACGGATCAGCCAGGACAAAGTTCTCTAATCGCACCTACTCCCCTCGTCGTCGTCGTCTTCAACATCGTTTCGATGTGCACACCCAAATGCAAATCGCCAATCTCTCTCTCTCTCTCCCCCCTTTCTCTATGGAGCCTCGATACTGTCTCTCGGCCCTCAGTCTATTTACTTCGCGAGGCTTCGAAGGCAAAGAAGACATTTAGAAGCATTTACCCCGGCAGTGATCCGCTTACAGGGTTTAAAAGTCAAGTGGTAAGAAGGCAATTCGCTCTGTCTGTCTGTTCGGTATGGACTATGGACGGCAGTTAACAACTGGATGAAAACTCTTTCGGCAAAATGCAGGAAAAAATTTCAATTAACGTTTCGCAGATCGTTTGGCGAAGACGTCAGGTCCGCTATTGCTTCGTATTGGGACACATGCTGGCGTATCCAATATTGGAAATTCTGAGGCGCGACACATGTATATACATATATGTACGCGGAAAGCGCACGTAGCAGGCATTTCGATGTGGATACGTTATTGCTCGGGAACACAGGCTCGCGCCCTTACTATGACTTATCGGACGGGACTTGTTGCGCCTATACGCTCGACGGTTACGAAACAATTGTTTCCGGGCTTTGTTAGATTACGACGGTACCGGCGCGGCGTACCGATTAATAACGTTGCCGACGATAAACTCGACTGCCGCGAATCCAGGATCGCCAAATAGTAATTAAAGATCGTGGAGGGCTGATAAAAGCGCTGGGGGTTAGTCGACCCGTGGGCGATTTTCGCTTTCGTTTGCAGTCATGTTAGCGTCTCACGCACGATCGTTTAATTTACAGGCGCAGGGCGCACCTCTTTTTTTAACTTTCCTCGATTTGCTCTTGCAATCATTACGTGAATTGTGTTGCACGAGAATCGTCTAATGGGGGAGGATTTGATAGGCAGCTATATCAATGCTGTCTATGCTAACCAATTTTTCGTAATCACTAACGATTCAGCGTATGCGTAACCACGGCATTATTTCTCACACACACACACACGCACGATGTGATGTACGGACTACCAACAATAATAATCAACCATTATTGGCAAAAATAAAATCGCTCCGACTGACCTACCGTTTAGAGGAATGAAAGGGGGGAAATTCGAGTCGGTGCTGATGTAAGTGCAATGTGGGGTGAGGCGTGAGGGCAGTTTTCGAGTTCAATCAGCTGCGCCAAATCTTCAGTTTAAAACGGTCTCCAACGGCGCCGGGTCTTGAAGAGTGGGATCTGGGATCGTCTGAGAGGCTACTCTCGCACGACGAAACTGCCCGTAACGGAGTATCGTTGCCGTTGTGTATGCCCTTAATCAGACCGAATTGTACTCAATTAAGCTCTTTGCCGAGCCAGCAAGGGCAAACGAGCGGAGTACGCGATGTACGCAGGAAGTACGTGAGTTTCGCGCAAGGCAATTGAGGGTGCGCGGTGGTGCGAGGGGCTGAAAGAGGACACAAGAGAAGGGTTCGATGTGAGGGAAGCTTAAACTGTGAGTTTCCTCTTCACTCTGGCCCACCTGTGTCAGTACTGTCTACATACAGTCACGCGATAGTCACAAACAGGTAGAGGCTGGGCGAGTAGACTGCAAGAAGCAGCAACGTCAAGGTAACGGAAAGAGGAGACATACAGGGTTAGGTAGGAAGTACGAAGCCAGGGAGAGATCGAAGGGGAGAGTTAGCACTGGAAAGGGAAGCAGCCGAAGCAAGCTCAAGCGAGAGGCAAGAGAAGGTACGAATGTTGTTAGAATGCTAGGAGTAGGTCCGTAATCAGCAGCGCTCGGTGGTTGTCTGAGTCGAGGAAAATTCGCAGGCGGATCACGTCGTTATTTAACGAGATTATGTCGTTAACCGGCAGGATAGAGGCTGAACCGATGTCGATAGCAATATGAAATTAAACTTGTTCATTTTTCCTCATTAACGAGCGTCGCATACGGCCAACATCGTCAGCACGTTCTCACTGCAGGGCGATACACTCTTCGATCCAATTTTCAAACCTTACAATGAGACTTACCTAGACGCCAACCTGAAAAATTGGCCAATTCATTCCTTCCTAACGATTCTTTCTTCCTTCCGGCTATTCTCAGCGCAGTTGTTAAGGAAATGTGATAGGGTGCGGCGTTGGATATTTCCCAAGATTCCATGAGACTCTCCGTATTGGCTAAGGAGCGGCAAATGCCGCCTCTAATGAACCCATCGACAACACGTCCTTGACTGATTGTGAGCCTGCCCTGCAGTGACTGACTGAATGAATGAATTTCACGCGTGCCTCCTACAATAAGTATTGGAATGCCATGATGGAAGTCGTCTGAGGAATATCATGACGCGTCTTCCGGCCTCTTCTTTATGAGGATAGCATCTGAGACGTTTACTCACTTTCGGAGCATTCTGTAGAAGCATGTACAGCGACATCTAACATTGAAGCGAACTGCATGTCTTTTTACATGCGCCCATTTTCAGATATGATGACATGAAGGTAGTGACATTGCGTATTTCGTCCTATACTGATTGTACCGTAGAGATATTATCGGAAGAGAGAGAGTTGGATGAAAGAAAAAAGTAATACTCATGAAGCCGATATTTCGTAGAGAAGGAGCGAACGGGAAGGCGACTTTGAGATAAGGGGAGACGGCGCGCGCATTGTGTGCAGAATTTCGATGGGGGATGGAATTCATGGGGTAATTCCGTGTTCGATACACCGTGCGCGCTTAAGGCTGTGATGTTACCGGCGTCACATAAGCGTAATACCGGATAAGCCGCAATAATGCAGACCCACTGTGCGTGCATGCGAAAGCGAAATGGATGCTGCTACTCGAAGAGCTTCCAAGAGCCGGACGTCGATGGTTCGTTGATTTAAAACTCAGACGGAATTTGCTAGTAGCTCGAAGAAAAAACATTGTGCCGAGAATACCGGTGCAGTTGTGCAAGTATAAGGCTCGCGCTCGAAAACATGAGAATAGCCTGTCTGGTCGAAGGAAGAGTCCGACGCTGAAGATAAGTCTTTGTTTCGTGGATTTCTCGCCACTCCTTTTTCGTCACACAATTCACTTATCTTCGCGGGTACGAAGTTTCAGTTTCCCTCAGACTTCCCCGGTACTCGCCATTTGTCCACTGTCAATGGGGGGAAGTATCTGGCCAATCCTTCTCCGCTCCGCGACCATTTAAGGGTACACTCGTACAAAATTAAATCACAAGGAGAATGAAGATAAACTTTTTTTCTTTTTCTTTTTTTTGGCAGCGTTGCTGCAACCGCAGCGCAAAATGACGAGAACAATGGGAAGGAGTAAAATCCTCATTCTCATTCTCCCTTCGCCCCGCTCCCCGGCGCCGAACATTTTCCGGGGTAATTAGCGTGAGAAGCATTAAGAAGACACGAGGCAATTTCGGCTGACTATTTTTCACGGTAATCTGCGGCATTCGCCTGGCATTCGCGGCCGCCCCGGGATCGGCGCCTTCATTTTGCCCTCCGGTCCAACCGTGAAAAAGGAGACAGATGAGGGCTGTGAGCGAAGGGTTAGCGAACGTTAAGGGCGGACGATGAAAAAGGGGAAAAGAATGGAAAGGTTCCACTTACGAAGATGGACGCATTTAAATGCGACCATCGTCAAGGATTCAGCTTTGTCAATTAGATGAGATTTCATCTTGCGGGCAAACCGGAATGACTTGAGATTCAGAAGAGTCATCCAGCGCTTCAATTTTCTCGCTCCGAGAAATTCTTCCAACCAAAATTGACGGAGACGAATGAAATCGCAAGACGATGTATCGAATAATTTGCTGATTCGTCGCACCACTCGTGTGCAGAAGCTTTGTCTAACTGTAAGCGAGAATGCTAGTCTCGGGGAAATCTCTAGTAGGACTACATAGTGAGAGCTGCCCGGACGAAGGATTATTAGAGTCTGCTAAGCCGTCGTTCTAACGTACCAGTGTCGCGCGAGCAAACCCGCGAACGGACGCGCAAAACGGTTCAACGATAACTGGCACGTTAGCATGCAATAAGGCAACCCACGAATTCCCAATTCACCTTCCATATATCATCTTTCGTTCGTAAATGAATAATTCAAGCAATCGCCCCTCCCACTTTCGTGGACCTCCGATAACGCGACAGAGAGCAGTTGAAGCAACATCAAAGCTAACTCCAAATTCATCCCATTACGCTCGAAACTTGATTTCATTAAGCGAAAGTACTCTGCTTCTCTTTTTCTCTTTCCTCTCAGCCTCTTTCTACCCTTCCCTTCGTGCCGATACACTCCGCCGCTTTTGCCCTCTTTTTTTCGCCCGATCCCATACCCTGTTGCGCCCTGTGCTCTGTAATAGGCGCGCGTGTGTGATTTGAAAATACTCGTGGATGATCACTCGGCGAGATGCCCCCAGGTGTAATGACTCATAATCATAGGCGACAGGATGTGGTATGGAAAAAATGGAGGAGCTCCGGAATATGTTCTCTTCCGAATATTTCGTTTCTGGCAGCGACACCATCGTTTGCCAGAGCCGAAAACGAAAGCATTACTTGAGAAAGGCAAAGCGTGCGGCAATGATGCGTATATATGACAAGACGAGAGCACGCTACAAAGGGACAATTGATATGTTGCCGTAAGCGAGAATTCATTGAAGCCCGTGTCGCTCAATCGCTCAAAGCAAGGATGGAGCCTGAAAAAGGGGTAATACGCATGAATATAAAATGTTGTAAGGGCAGGATTTCGTCGTGTCACGCTTTCAAACCTGCCTCTCCCTGGGGAAGTTTTCGTCTCTACGTTCTGGAGAGGATGAAAAAAAGGGATTTTCTCCCAGTGACCCGCTTATCTGCCAACAATGGCAACGAAAAAACCTGCTCGGCCAGGAAGTGCGTAAACGCGCGTACTCGTATGTATCTAGTATACATGTACGTACGCATATCTCTTTGCATGCTTCCCGCCGAAGAAGCAGCATCCGGCCGCGGCCCAAAGAGCGTTGTATACGGGAATATTTACGTGTACACTTTGACGCTTGCCTATTCGTATGTAGGTAGGGCGTATATAGGCGCGGGCGGACCGTACTTTTTCAAAATATAAAAAGAGATTGCATGGCTGATTTATGTAAATACCTTTTGCCCCGCGAATAAACGAGTTCTTGCCGTAGAACCGAAGAGTGGGGATGGCGAGAAGGGAGGAAGGAGGGCCTGTGAATAACGACGATGCCAGTATGCCAAGCGACGAGGGGGTGGAGGTAAAAGGCTTAGGGGTAGAACGCCCGACGGGCGTTCGGGGAGTAAATATTTTTCGACGTCGTCACTCGCCAAGGATTCGCAAGAGTTTATCGTATTTCTCACCCAGCTGCCTCGACTACAGTGAGTCAGAACGAATAAGAAGAAGAAGAAGAAGAGGAGGAGGACGACGACGGGACGGCAAGGAGGCAGGAGACGAAGCGACGAAGGGGCCTTTCCGTTGCAAACACGTCGGAAGAGTCGAAGGAGAGTCGACAGAGACAGAGAGTGAGAAGTTGGAAAGGGGTGGCAAAGGAGGTGCACGCTCATCCGGACAACCTTATTTTGCCGGCAGAGCTACGATGTACTCAATTTGCGAGTCGACTGCTTATGCACGGACTGCACACGAGCGTGCGTAACGTTCACCCTACTTCCTGCTTTCGAGCGACATTTAAAGGAGACGATGGGGGCCTAATTATTTGCGTGAACGGCAAAGCGTAGAACGAATGAATAGGCTGCAATCGATGCAACGGGAGCGACGGGCGTGATGCGCCAAGGGGCAAGCGGCCGCATAAGCACCGTGCTGCTACGTAATTACAGTCCCGAGGCGACGACAGACGAAACGCCGGCGTCGGCGTCGCGTCGCGTCGCGTCGGTACGTCCGCTTCTGTTGCCCTACGACTGTGTAAACTCGACGGCAGGCACACGTGCGCCGTGTGCCGGGCGCGTACCATTCTTCGCGTGTGTTAATATAATGCATCGAGCAGACGTCGCTTTGATGTCGGAGAACGTGTTCCCTAAGGTAGAGGCGGAGGCGAGCAAACAATCTTGACGGGTAGCGCCTGGCTTTCGGCAACCGCCGTACGCGCTCCGCGACTACACACATTCTGCCTCACTCTCACTCCACACTCTATCAGCTGCGCGACACACGCGCGCTGCAGCGTCGTCGTGTTAGACGGACCGTGGAATTGCGTCGACGTAAGATGTCGCTCGTGCGTTAAACGTTTCCGAAGACGAGATTATCTCGTTGCGTCTTCAGTGCAAATGGAATTGCGGATTGACGTCGTGAAAACCGCGCGGCTCAACGCTACCGAGAAAACTTAGTCATCTTTAGTTTATCGACAACTACTCTCCCAGGAGTTCGAAGCAGCGGCGAACGTCAACGTCGATTTAACGACGACGCGCGACATTGAGATAGAGAACAATCCCGCTATCACGCGCTGCGCGGCGCTCAAAGAAAGCGCGGGACTTGCATTAAATGCAAATGGTCCTTCAGTTCGTCTCTATTCGCTCGCGCGAATTCGTTCGTTACGAGACTTCGAGTCGAGCCGCACAAAGAGATGCAGTTGAGCTCTCGGAAAGGTAAGTTCGAGATGGTTCCTACAATGTCATCAGCAACCTTTCGGTCACCTATTGCGACGTTCCATCCATCCTTTTCCGTCGAGCGCGTCTCGCCCCTCAGGGCGCCACACTCGATTCAGCCCTGTATATAATTAAATCAGTTTTGCGCTTCTCCGGTTCTCTCTCTCCCAGCGCCACGCCGCGGCTGGCAAAGGTCCTGGCGATGTTGCATCAAGAGCGAAAACGAGAATAGATAGGGGAAGAAGAGCTTCCTTCTTCCTTTCGCGACCACTCCCTTCCCGTTCGCTCTATCCCTTCTCGCCTCGTTGCCCTCTTCCGTACCGCGCGAAAAAGGCTTAATTATATTTCGGTCGAACAAAGAGATTCGTCGCTTTTTCGTGTCTTTCTTCCTTTCCGTCGTTTTTTACGTTCGCCTCCTCCATTAGCCAGAAAACCCCGGTAGACGTACCTGACAGAATAATTTACGGTATGGTCGGGAAAAAAATTTCGCGAGTGCAGGGTGCGAACGGCGCAGGCGGCGCAGGCGGCGCAGGCGGCCCAGGCGGCACCGAGATTCAACTTTCGATGCAAGTAAACCGTCAAGTTATAATTGCTAATTGATAGTAGCGCACCTTCACCGGAATTTACTTTGCGAGTCGACGCTTCTTCCACACTCGATCGGCTGGCAGCGAACTTTGGTCGGGCGCAAAATGTCGACAAAATTCGACGGGCGAAACCGAGAAAGTTCCGTGAACGTGGCGTGTACGTCGTTTACTTCCCTTCATACGCGATCTAAACAAGGCTTCCCCGATACGATAGCAGCTAGAGAGGGAAGCGAGTTTTTTTTCCGAGTCGCGGGATTGAATCGGCGCGGCTCGAAGCGGCTCGATGCGGCTCTGAGCGGCGAAAGCACGTGGAAAGCGACGAAGTAGAGCAAAAGAAGGAACCGCGCCAGACACCGCCTTCCTTACCCCTCGACGTCGCCCGTGTCGTCGGGACGTGAAAGATACGAAAGTTTCTTCCGCGAGGAAAGTTTTGAATATTCAATACTCGCCGCGGTGCGAGCGAAAGGAACGGCGGAAAAGGGGTGGGCGAGGGGACGTCGCTTGATGGGTGGTCGGTGCAATTTCATTTTTCCAATTCCTACGTAGGCACGAAGAAAGAAAAGCGACTGCCTGTCTTCTATTCGCGGTGTATCTAGGATCGCACATCGTTTCGGTCATCCATTCCTTTCTTTCACCGACGCGTAAATGGGATTATATCGTAACACCGAAGCGAGCGCATGCCGTCCGCTTACGTCTGTAAAATATGTTGAAATCCTTTGTCCGTACTCCTGTAAAAGACACGGCTACTTTCCGTTGCAGCGTAATAGTTTCTCGGAATTCTTGGGAAAGCTCTCAGCTTCTGGAACGTAATAAATGCAGTTTCTTTCTCCCTAGCCCGCCCTCTTCCCTGCCGAGTCTGCTGGCCCGAGGGAAGCCGAGGCTGTGCGAGAAGGTTGGATGTTTCCGATGAATCGATTGGGGAGTAGTTCCGCTATGCAAAGTCCGTCTGTGGAACGACGTAGGTCGTACGTCGTCCACGCGTCAGCCGGTAACGGGCGTTCGACCTATTCGTACCTCGCTCAAAGCGGCGCACATCTCGGAAGTCGGCCTGGCGACGACCGACGAGTCAACGGAGTTAAGGCAGCACCCTCGCACCGTGGCCATTCCTGCGAGCTTTCCGCTCGCATCAAACCCTCGGACGTAGAACTTCCCGTAACGAGGTTGCTCTCGAATCGCTACGAGGCATTCCCTAGACGTATCATCCGGGCGAACCTTGTTTGGGAAGTGCACCTTCGACCGGAAACTCTTTTACCGGGATTACCGAATTGTTCGATGCGCACGGAGGATTCGAGTCGAATTTATCGTGCTGGACCGTTCCCCGTTCATTCACGATCTCTCGGAACTTTGGCTGCGTGTGGGTAGGAACGTTCAATTCTTACGGCAGACGGCAGCGTTAGTTGCAAAACTCTGCCTCAGCGTGCATCGTCTCAATTAAGATTATTGTTTGGAGAAGTCGTGGGTGAAGTATCCTTTGGAACGAGCATAGAAAACGTCGGTTACATCAGATACGGTGGGACACGGTGGCACACGATACGAGTAACGTTAGACGCCGCCGGCTTCCCTCGAGTTCGCGGTACAGAAACACACGGAGGCAACTTCGCTTTGAATTAATAAACGAGGCTTTGTTTCTAATACCGGGCTTAACTCAGTTTAGTTCGGCGATCGTGGCCTGCAGGGCTGAACTCTAATCCGATTTTGCAGATTGTGCCCAATACGGTGCCGTCGGCATCGATACAGCACAACACATCTCAGTAATTCTACGAGTGAACAGACGAAATATTTCGTGTTATCCCCTCACTTTTTCACACTTCTTCATAATTCTCACTGCATTTCCAGAATTGGCGAGGGGAAATAGAATTTCCTACATCTCCACTCGGCATAGTATAATAACGATTTTGATTGCAATTATTTCGCGCTCGGCTGCACTTCTAACGCACGAAATGGAGTAATTGGCGTCGAATCAAAGACGGTCCAGTACGCACTATGCTACAACTACGGAGCAATATTACAAAAGGTTCCGTACCTGCAGAGGTGGTTACATCGGCGGCAAAGGGAATGTTGGAAGGAAGGACGGGCGGGATGAATCAGGGATATACGTACCGGTAATCGCGGGGGAAGCCATTAAGGGCTGTTTCTAAAGCTTATCGTGGCCGCGCAGCACAAGAACGTGAAAGCAAGGAGGGCTCCAGCCATCCAATTGTCGCGATAACGTCGGAATCCGAGTCAAGACGCATCAGACTTGGCCGGAAACGACCTCGTCGAAGAGTTTCCTGCCCGCTTAGTGTCCTTCTCACTCTGCCACCCTTCAGTTTGCAGTCGTTGGCTTTCGGCTCCGCATTCTCGATACTTCTGCCTTCCTCTTCTCTTCACGCCCTCGCCCGCTCGCTGTCTGCGAGAATGTGTTTCCGGGCCAATCAACGTACCAAGTATCTCGTGTGTTTACAAGGGATGCGAAGAAACTTTAGCTTGCCTATCCCTCGAGGCGTCTACATTGACCTAGATCTCAAGCCTCTCGGCGCTCGGATAAAAACTTTGCAGCCGCTTTTCTGCCAATAATTTTCTAACGTGCCGAGAGATAAATGACGATATCGTTTTTTAGCAAAACGCTCGAGAAAACGAATTCAATGTGTGCCGAAAAGTTTTGCCTATATTTGCCCTGCTAGCAAGTTCCGCTTATAACGGGCGACCTTTTCCTCGTCCCTTTCACCCTGTTCGATACAAGCCGCCGCCGTATGGACCGTCACGTGTCCGTGACAATGGCAATGCGGAGCTTCATGCATAAATGCGATGTAAGGCTAAACAGAGGTGCGAGCTGTGAGCTGAGCGGATACAGGGAGATGGCGGAAGGCTCTCAGTGGCCCTTCATAGTCGGAGGATCAGAAACCGATATGAGATTCGGGCGGGTATGAATGATGTATCGCGTGGCCTGCAAGCGCGACTTTAGTGTCAAGTAACGCACACAGAAGTCGACGAAGAGGAGAGGGAGGGAGCAAGAGAAAAAATGCGAGATAAAAGGCGCAAGGGGAGGGACAACGGAATAGTGACGAGAAAGACAGCAGCGTTGGGTAAGATTGAGGAAAATGGAAGTGTGAAAGGGGAACTTGGCGAAAACGATTTCCTGCACCCGGATACCGAACAGAATATCGCGATATATCGACGGATTCATTGCCCCACCCAACTGCTGCGTCGTAAAAAAAAATGTTTTGTGAGCCAAGCTATCCTTCATCCTATTGCCTTGCGCATCAATCGTGCAGAGGTACTCGTAGGACTGAAAGACGTGCTCAATTCATACATGCAACGACAGGCTTCTTGCACTATCAACACACTATGCAAACATACTTACTTTTGCAAAAAAGCGACTTTAAAACAACATTTAAAAGGATATAATTTCTCCTTTTTGAGGTCGGTGCCGAAATAGAGAATTTTTAAAAAATTACAAACAAATCTCTCGCCTAATATAATAGGCTGTGTGCTCTTCTACTAGAAAACACAGCGGGAAGTAGAAAAACATTCAGTAAAGTGTGAACGTCAATCGACCGGTTGGGCTTCAAGGACGTGCCAGGCAAGCCGCCATTAATTGCAGTTCAACCTAGGTCAACCCGTTCCGTCCCACAAAATTCATTCTTGAAACCGACAACTTGCGACCTCCTGCGAACGGTAATGCTATTGTGAGCCAGGAAAGTTTCACGATGCACCTACACAACTGCTACATACACCAGAGACACCAGGGGCAAGCAAACCAGATATACGAGTACATTCAAGTTCCTCTAAATTCGATTAACCGTGACATTTTGGACGCAGTGCAAATATGTTAGCCATAAACACATGTACGACAAGCCGAATAATACTTGGTTGTCATATTGGAGGAAGATAAGGCTTCAATCGTCTCTGAAGACATCTGAATGATCGAGGACGCAATGCGAGGCCTTTCCGGACGTTTCCTTCTGATCCCGATCAAACAAACCGTGCACCTTGAAACTCACTTGGCTCGTTTTTCAAATAGTATTTTGTCGCATACGATCCTGCAATTTGGAGGTCAAACGGAAATGTCTCGTGACCATCATTATTTGCCCATTTCTTTTCCAATATACGCTCCCGTATCTTAATCAGAAAGATGGCATCATTGAGTCCCGTCAATCAGACAATCAAACACGTTGAATTTGGATATTTCTATTATTTGAGGTAATGAGGATTTGATAGATTATGCAAACCGCTCGTTACGCCTCTGGACGAAGCAAGGAGGATCGTGTCTTCGAACGGAAATTTTCCACTCTCTGCGTCCTCCATGCGTCGAAATGGTTGTGACGACAACGACGGCCGATGAAGAGGGAGGAGGCCTCGTTTACAGCGTAAGCACGACTCGGCTGGCGGATTAGAGACTCGTAAACTCTTACAGGTGACGAGGGAGAGAGCGAGGGCTGGCGGCTGGGTGCCACTCAGCTCCGTGAGCATCGAGTGGAGAGGAGAGGAGAGGAGTCTACGAGGAGACAGGTCGGTCTCCGCGCAGGGACCAAGGCTGTCTCGAGTGGGAAAAGGGCTGGAAGTTGCTTTCATGTAAAGTAATTAACTACCGACAACCGTTCACAAACACCTTACCATCGACGTTCGCGTGCCTCCCAACACTTGGCCCTCCAGTCCCCGAAATTCATTCTCGTAGAACAAGCGCCACTCTCGTTCCGTCTAGAGAGTTCGCTGGCACTTAACGTCTCTTCCCGCGAACGCATGAAATCTAACCAATTACGAATATGAATGTCTTACTTGTCCCCGTACACGTGCTTAACGAGGCATGCCTAATGAAACTGGAAAAAATAGCAAAGGAGGGGTCGGCTTATCGTTCTCTTAGATAGAGGGAGCAAAATTTTCCGGTTCTAATCGGCACCGCTGTTCCCGGCCACATTTTTTACGCCTTGCACTCCCTGTTTTTCGCGCGCGTGCCTCTAATCTCTCTTATCGCCCGTCCATATCTCCGTCCTTCTTCACGGCTCTTTCTGAGAGAGCCCCCGCGGACCAATAAACGGCAAAGTTTCTCCGTTAATCGGATGATGCGTTTAGCAAATAATTAACAAGTTCGGGCGGCACCGATTGTTAGCTGGCTCCCTCGCCCTCGTCGATCGGTCGACCCGCCACGAGACCCCCACCCTTTCAACACCTGGGAAAGGAGTGCTTTCGGTGCTGTTGGATTAAGCAGCGGTTGGAAACGCAGATTTACGACTGCATAACCGTATTATCTCCTGAGTAGAACGCAAAACAAAAGTTTCTCTCCCGACAAGTCGTCAGGCTGCCGGCGGCACCTCTAATTTCCCTGGTGGCATAATGCCTCGTTATTACTAGCCCAAAGGGTGCGTGGAAACTTTTCGACGTGGACATCAAGCTCATTCGGTCGAATGAAATTTGACGGGCGCACGGCAAACCGGTCGAAACGGTCGTCAGTCTGGTGGGTGCTGTTAGTGAAAAGACGAATCAATCTTCATCGACGTAGAGTTTATCAGTTATACACAATATCTAACGTATAAAAATACTAGTGGTTAAAGTTAGACGCTTAAATATTAACTTCCCGCGATCAACGTCAAGCCACGTCGTTGTCTGCGAGAATATCAGATCACAACAAATGCACAATGCATAAAGAGAGAGAGAGACGCACGCGAATCGAGGGGTTCGGACCCTCAATGGAATGGCGATGACCCGAAGCGCCTAGAGAGAGAATCGAAGCTGGGAAAAGAAAAACGACGACGCTTGAATTCGATGGAATGAGCTTATTATAGTGGCGCGATAGGAATGGCGCTTGCGGTAGTTTTCGCGATAACCCTCACTCCCTAGGGTTCGTTCGTCAACAATAAGGGGAAAAGTTCCATTGCGATTGACGTAGAGCGAAAATTGCGCGCAAGTAGAAAAATTTCGTTAACAATGGTATGGGTTTGCCGAGAATGACGATTTATCGGCGACCTTTGGTGGATGGCATCGAAGACGGACGGCGACCTATGAATTAGCCTCGCCAGAAGCTTCTCTCGACGACAAAGCGTACCATCAAGGACAAGGCCATGAGAAAGATAATGACTGCGCCGGCCATGAGGATTGCGCCGTATCCTGCAAATACAATGTCAATAACGTATAAACGAGAGGGAGTGTCGTTCGAGTAACTTACTTATCGAAACGGGAGAAAGAGGCACTTTTATATCTATGCGATTGGAAAATTACGAATGTCTCTTTGAGTAAGTCCCATTGTATTTGATCGACTTGTAAGTTTCCTCGTATCGAGATAAAGGAATCATTGAAACGATACCGCACGTTCTTCTGCTCTTCCTGCAGCCTACAGATTGAGATGTATCGAATTGTAGCCTGAACACTCACTGCGCGTTTTCCCAGTATCGTACTTCGCAGCAAGCCCATTGTTGGGCAGGGGGCCTTCATGCAGCGGATTTCGGTTGATGAAGAGAGATCGGTGGGAGCCGAATTTGAAGAGCCGGTAAGGTGTAAACGGGACTGCGATCGAGGCTTGCTGACCGACGGCGGCGGCGGCGGCGGCGGCGGCGGCGTCGGCGTTGGCGGCAGATCCCTCGGGACGGAAAGCCGTACCTGACGTCAGGGACGTTTGGAAAGGTGCCAACGGGAGGTCCGCTCTGCAGATCGGCGTGGTGGTGTGCGCGGAATAAGCGATGCTCGGCATGCCCGGCGAGAAGTCGAACTGCCAGCCGACGTGATTCGGTGGCACGATCGCGCTGTACGGGGGTGGATCGTCGTCTAAGTCACAGCCGTTTCCGTCGACCGAGACGTCGTCGACAACGATCGATGGGACCGTTATCGCGGTCGCAGCCCCATCCAAAAGCCTCGACGTACACATTTCCTCCTGCGGGACTCGCCCTGTGTCCCTTTCACTTGCCTCTCGCATGTCCCTGTCCACGCCCGCTTTGACGTCCTCAGTCTCCAACAGGCACGCGCTTTCAGGGACTTGCCGTGAATCTGCAAGAAATTTCTCGTGTATGGACGCGGATGTCTTGCCGGGGAAAACAATATTAGCGACTGACGTACTACTTATGAATCAGAGGAGTAGACACGTAGAGTGAAAAACGTGAGACCATGACAGCAAATGTGGTCATAGCAAATTAGCACCGGCGCAAGCAAACACGGACGACACACCGGCGCATCGCGCACGACGATTATCCGGCAGAACGACTTTAACTGGACTTTAGCCATGAGTTCGAGCGAAGAGCTCTCGAGTTTGACGAACATTTGCAAAATATGACATACATTAGCAGAAATCGCCTTCAGATGCAAATTCTTTTGCGCTCCGCAAGGATTGCACGGCAAGGCAAGAGTGACGAAAAAGTACATAACGCCGCTGTCAGCAAGAAGGCGTTTAGGATGAGAAAAGTGCTTAATTCGCGTTGTCATGATGCGGGCGAGCATGAAAGAAGCAGGAATTTTTTATGCTGTTTTGACGAACGAAATGGAACGTCCCGCAATAAAAATGTCAAACGAGTCAGATGCGCGAAGAACGCTAAAGCGGATGAGTCATAACAGATTCGCGTTAACCCTCCAGCGACGAGGTTGATTCGGCGACAAAAAAAGGCGTCGGTGTGACGAGGAGAAAAATGTCGCGGTGGCAGCGTGTCTGGACGAACACGATCCGCGGACAATTCTTTTTCCGCCGACGACCTCCACATGCACAAGCGCAAACTGACCATAGCCGTTTCAAAGTCAAGGCCGTTCGGGTCCGTGTGAACTGTGAAAGCAGCGCCTCGTCGCTCGGGTGAAAAGTGTCCGCGGGATGCCTCGAAGAACGCGCGTACTTTCGTTCTCGAAGGGGACCCCGCTGCAAACGTCGGGTCAACCTTCGTTTTATTCCCATTGATTTCTCCGTGATGTAAGAAAGTAAAAGTAATTACGTCCCGCGAGATCCCCCAATAAAGAGGAGCGTGCGTGCGCGTGCGCGTGCGCGCCTACCGGTGTGTCCGAAAGCAGCGGCGCGTCGTGGAAAAAGTGAAAGTGGAATCGATTTACGTGGATCGCAGCGGAGACGGAAGATGGAAGGAGCGCGCGCGCGTCGTTTCGTTCACCATGATATTGCGCGGGAGCGTTGAAGATATGACCGTCGCGCGACGTTCGGTGCATTTTAAGCGGCCTCTTAACGATTAATCAAAAATCACAGGCCATAGACGAGGGACGACGTATTGTCACAAACGGTGACGGCAGCACCGACAATACCTCTCCGAAACCATACGATAGCCAGCTAATATAACGTGAAGAGAATTGTCGCGCGGTGCGTTACGTCAGACGCATGCGCCTTTATTTAAACGTCGTTTCACCGAAACCTTTCGACACGCGCGACGTTTAGAAAGTAAAGCAACGGCTCGACTTGTCAACGCTACGTCGCATCCGAATAACGGAGGGACGGAGAGAGAGAGAGAAAGAGAGAAGGATATTCCCAATGACACTTTTCACAATCGCCAACACCTTTGATTCACAGGCAAGTCCACCGTTGCGGCGACGATCGTCGATAGACTCTCAACTCCAACCGCTCAAAAAGCACGACTTTCCCTCTTCGCACTGAGCCGCCGCTGTCTCGTGTACGCACAAACGGAAAATATAGCGGGACGAAAAGACGTTCCGCGCAGAAAATTTGAAGGTCCGCGCGCTTCAACGATCGACGCCGAGAGATCGATGCGGGGCGACGCGGGCTGCGTCGAGAGTCGAGAGTCGAGAGAAGGTATTCCCGCGCGAGTACACTCCGGCGGAGAAAAATGTTCGACGAGAAACAAGCTACGCCGTACCTTTCTCAGTGTCCCCCGACATTTCTCCATGCTACGTGTGCGGTTGACGCGACGAACTAAGCCGCGAATATTGTGCGCTCGTGACCTGACTGACGACGACCAAGCCGCAGCGCGCCCGCGTCACATGTAAACAGCCACGCTGCTTCTGCTGGCGCGTGTGCACTCGCACATACTAACCGAACGAAATACCGATGATAAGGAGATGCGCGCTCGCTGTAGCGCACGTGTAAACATGCGCACGCGCATGCGCCCCGATCTGCCGATCGAGCGCTCGCGACCAATCGTCGTATTCGTCGTTGGTCCCCGAGCATCGTAAGACCATTCCTCAAGAATGTCGAGGACTCGCCGGCAACTGGCGGACAATCAAGGTCGCGGTTGCCTCTCCTACCGGGATTTCAACGAAAGATCCAACAGGAAAAGACGCTCGACTATCGCACGTCACGCACCTCCTACCCACGCATTTCGTTTCGATCCGAAGAGACCGGCCGGCCCGCTTCACGAAACGTGTTCGGTGAGAAAAATTGTACCAGTCGTTGACACGTCATGAAATATGATAACGCGCGACGCGCGCGAGAGAAAAATATTCTATACATAGTCTCGCGTCTTCCTTTCGCTCCCGGTCAGTGGAAGAATTTCACTGGGTCTTGATGTATAGACACGCGCGTTTGATAAATGGCAGAGGTACGAGCCAAAGTATTCTTTGTTGCAAATTTCTGCCAACAGATTGCTCGGTCATCGATTGAGCAACAGTCTTGCTTACGTTGTCCTCGGAACTATGCGCCACTCAGCGTTCGTTTAGAAATCCATAATTATATAACGAGCTGATATACCACCACCTTCATAGTTCTTCCGCGTTCTTTCTACAAACTAATAATCTCTTGCAGTCAGCCACCGACCAATCGTTTCTTGTTATCGATCGTCAACACATTATAATAGAAAATTCATAAAACCGAATGTTGCATATTCTTTATAAGCAGTGCCCGTTATTGTCTTTGATACCACCGGTATGTCTCGAATACCTAATCACCGTTTCACGGCCAAGCGTCGCAGAAGGCAAGAAAGCAATTTACCTGTGTTTTGAATTTGAGGTGCAGCCCACATGACTCGATTCCGAAGTAACGTGAGATTGCGAACATATTCCTGCGGACTTATCGCACGTATCGTGCGCTGCATACGCTTTTCTCGCGACAAGGCCCGCAATATTTTTAGCTGATATACGTAACGCTCGCGATTACGTGTTTAGCATACTCGGGACGAGAGTAGCGTCTCGAATTGGCGTATCTCTCGTGAGTCGCAGACTCTCCCGTTTGGCGAAAAACGAAAGACGCGGAAATGGAATAATCGCCTTTTTCTTCGTCGAGTCCTCTTACTTTAACTCAACCTCCGAAAGGACGTACATTTATGTTAACGGCATGAAAAATCGTAGGCGTCTTCCTAAAAATCCTCCAGCCTGCTATCTGCGTCACGGATTATTCCACGATACGGATGGTATTTTGCCGAGAAGCGGCGAATACAAAAATTCCATCGTATTTGGACGCCGACGATTGGCGTGCTCAGAGAGAAAGCCCTAAAGTTGGAAGAATGAAGGTTCTCGTTATTAATGCGCGATGCTACGCATCAGTTATATTTTATCATGCGGCGTATCGTAAAACTTATGATTATCAAGCCAGGTCTTTAATCTCACGGGGTGCTCATTGGGACGATCTGGGGCTTTTACTACTACGTCACGGCTGTGCACGCGTGTGCGAGGATGATAGAAGGGAGAAGCGCACTTTCGACGAACGTTGCTCATAAAGGTGGTTTACTGCTGGTCGCTCTACGACAGCTTCGCCTACGCGAAACTGCTCTCACGGCACATTCGTGTCCTCTCTTTCATCCTTTTGCAGGCGCCTCTATCGCTGCGTGCGACGAATGCGCGTGTACGTCGACACACGGAAGACAGAAGGCGTGAAATTTGAAACCGTATCCATTCTATGCATGTGCAACCTCGTTGACGTGTATTCGCGGGCGTAAAGGAACAGTTTGTCCGTTTGCGGGTGAATTAAGTGATCGGTGCATTCTCGCGCGCAACGCGCACCGCCTGGCGGCTCGCAAAAAGTTTGCGCCACGTAATCAACCAAGCGGTGAGCTTAATTTCAGGAATGCAGGACGTTGTGTAAATGTTACATGCGCTTCCATGCACTTCTTTTGCACGACGGTTGAGTGAAAGTCGCGAACGTTATTTCCCGACGGATTGTGGTTGTATCAAATTTGCACGAACGTGCGTTGCCAGTGAAACGGCGAGCACTCGAAACTTTTTGCAATCTTTTCGCCAAGACTTCCGGCTCTTCACTGCGTTCGCGGATCACCGATGTGACGGACGACCCTGTAAAAGTTCTTCGACAGCACGATCGTGTTATCCTTATTACTTATTATCCTCTCTGCCGTGCTCAGGCTATAAACGAAAAATGAGAAGCGTAAAAAAGCGGCAACTGACGTGTCTCGTATCGACCGGCAGTAAATTAATCCACATTGCTTCAGTGGCGTTTTCATTCCACTCCTCAATTTGGTAAAAGCGAAATCGGGCCAACTGGCGATTCGGCGAGGGAGGAAAAGATAACGGCGAAAGCGTCAATCCGTAACCGATACTGACACCAAAAATGTAAATGAAACGTTTAAAGCACGCACGATTGCGGTTGTAAATCAAGCGATATTCTGCACACCGCTAATCGCGATCACGCATAAAACGAAGAGAAACGTGCAATCGCGGCCAGTCCAGCATCGCTTGCGCCTGCACCGCGGTGTCACTAAATTTTACCGATTCGTCGAAGAAGACATTTCCCACTACGCTGCCTGGCATAGGGAACGCTGACAAAACCAATCAATTATTTCCGATGAAATAGTGAAAAATATGTCTTTCGTGAAAGGAAGCTTGGAAATGCAATTCCAGTTAAAAGTGGATAAAGCGTCGCACGTTGACAGCAGGTACTTCGACGCTGCTTAACCAAGTTCGACGACACTCTCGCAGTTGCGACAGTGTGGTCGTGAAGAAGTAGACACCCCCCACTGGTTCCCTCTCGAGATGTTCCTTAACTTGTAGTTCGATAGGAAAGGGCATTACAGAAGGAGAAAGAGTGTCTGAAGGGTAGGTAGGGTAGCGTCTTTGTGCTGGTGGAAATCGTAAGATTGGTATCGTCGCCACCCTCGGGTACTGCAACTTACCGCAGCATCGTCGTCGTCTGTAGTCGTCGTCGCCCCTCTACCCCTCGTTCTTCGTCTTTTCTTTCAAGGGAAATTAACGACGACCGCCAAGTAATTGTGGGGCGTTAAGCTGCCGCGGAACGTAATTACGCGGGCACAAAGAGCCCCGCGGAGTAAATACGGAACCACGGGTGTTGGGACGAATTTGTCGCGGCGCCGGCGCTTTCAGAGGGGCGAAAGTTTTTCTAAGGAGACCTCGAATTTCTACTTGTCGAGCGAGCAAACTTTCCTATAGCCGAAAATTGCTGGCTAACTATGAACCTTGCGTTAGGATACAGTTTAAAATCTGCAGTGCTTTCGTTCATTCCGCTTTCCGGTAACAAGTTTCGGCACCATAAATTACGATTGCGATTACGATTCTAAAGTGGTGTTTACCGAATGTGCGGACTTATTTGTAGGGAAATTACGGGTGAAACAAAGAGGGATAGGAGACCACTGAGTTTAATTGTCGTGCATTAAGCACGGGCGAAAATAATTACAATTCGAACAAAGCACTGTTCGCGAGCAGCCTGCGGCCAAGTAAATGCGGAAATATAATGGCAGAAATTTGTGAAGAGCCTGTGAGGATGCAGCCACGCATTCGTTCCGTGTGTAGATCGCAGCGCCCGCTGTAGGTGAACGAGCCTGTTGCGATTTAAAAGTTCGTCCGTCTGGTTGGTAAGCGCGGCTAGAATCAACGATACCCCCCCTCTTCAACAATTTCACTCGGATAAATCCGCATCGCGGCCGAGATTTATCGCGGCAAGGAACGATTAAAAAGGTCGACTGAAAATGCCGCTCGGGTCCATGGACGTCCAGATAAAACCTTCGGGCTTGAGGCAAAATTAAAAATACATACGTCAGAGAGGTCTTTCGAGCCTTTCATTGTCGACGTTCAAGGCTGATCGAACCAAGGGCAATCGACGCTTTAAGAACGCTTTTCGTGCAAATTCCGAGCCCCTGAGGCGGATCTATTTTAACGAATAGAGCAGGTTATGGACAAACAACTCGACTGCGGTGAACGTGCAAGTCGCACAGCCCTGCCGCCGTGAGAATGACCTTAGTTCGCGTTCCGTAACTGATCCCAGTCGGCGTGTGCTCATAGAGTGCAGCGAACTATCTCGCGGAGACTTTCATTCGAGCGTACCACCGCACGATCAGCGAACAAAATAGAAACGCATCCTGTCGCAAGAATTTCTAACTTTTGTCGAAGACACGGTCCGCACGTGTGAAGTGACAGCCAGATCGATCCATCGACGGCTACTTCCTGAAAGACGGTCGTCAAGTGCAGTGGTTGGTGCACTCGTCGGAACGCAAGTCATCGATTAAATCTCGCTCGCTTCGACGCGGCCCGGAGGCGATTCGCGACGTTGACGTAATCTTCGCGCTTGCAAGACAAGACGAGAGCGGGGAGTTTGTTCTGCTCAGTGCTCAGTTCTGCTCGATCTCGTCACGCGCCTGCGCCATATTCGCGTGACCTTGGCGTCGAACTGGCGAACACGAGGCTCTCTCGTGGTAAGCGCAGTGCAAAGAGAACGACGTCTGCGCATCGCTCGATCATCCTTTCACCGTATTACCCGCGTTTTTCTGTGTATTCGCTGTTACTCCAACGCACCAAGTCGGATCTTTCTGCAGAGTTTTCCATTCTTTTCCTCGACTTTCCGACTCTTCGAACTTCCCGCCGCCGCCGCCGACGACGACGACGACGACGACGACGACGAATCAGTGACACCTGTGACACGTTCTCCATCCCGAAGGTCAACTGTGCCAGTGTGCGCGCGTCTATGATGGACGTAACGCCTATAACGGAGCGCCGAGGAAGGTTAGTGGGTCCGTGCGTCCGCGAGCATGTGAAATTGCACGAGTTGGCGCTCCGTCACTCCTAACACTCATCGTGCCCGTACGCCTGTGCAATGTGCATATATATTTTTCGCTTGCCTCGTCAGCAATTGCTCGTGTACGGAGTTGAATGAACATCCGTGATTGCTGCGTGTTTGACCGAGTGTTACCGTTTACGGGAACGCGTCTATACGCTCCGTGCGATATACATACGTCGACGCACCAGTATCCGACAGACCCGACTTTCTAATTCGTGCAAATTGTGACTATCTCGTTCGATGATCGATGTGTGCCACACCCGTTGTGCAATACACTTCCGAGGATTATCGAGGTATTTCCGTTTCTGCGAAAGATATCTGACAATGAAGTACGAGAGGTGATTGGTGTGTCGTGTACTTACTCATTTTGGTATGTACAAATTTCCGTTCCACTCTACGGAATTTCCTAATAGATACCAGTGACGGAATGACATGATGAACTTTCGTACGGCTCCACCGTAATTTAGAACTCAATTAACAGAGCTTCGCCACTACTATTGTCATTCCCGATTACCGCTCATAGACCTTAATCGCCATTGCATTATCACAGATTAGCGATAAGCCGTTTCGTTGTGGAAGCGGTTGAGTTCTACCGGTTTGCGGAACATTTTAATAGTTTTGCACTGACGCTTATCTGTCCAGGCCGTAGGAACCAAACTTCGCGCCATTGCTCCTTGAGCCGTTTGCGTCATAATACTCTGCGGTGCGAGTTAAACCTCTCAAAAATCGAGTACATAGTGGCACGTTCCTGCGAAGGACGACTAGTATAAGGCGCGCGCGGCATATTCGAGTACAGAAAGCATGTCGAGATGGACAAAGGATCGAGAAGGTGACTGCTTAAGATCTTATGGATGATGCGCTCATCATTGTCAACGGTCTCGATCTATGACGGCGCTTTTTACCGACATCGGGCTGTGTCAGCTGACGAGGCAGACGTTTTGCGTGACCAAGGATAGCGACGGAAGCGACCGACGCGACGCGACGTTTCGAAACTGCACGCCAAGTTTTAGCCTCACCGAGGCTTACGGCAAACTTCATCCAGATTCTAGAACATTATTGCCGCTGTACGTCTGCAATATATCAGCTGACACGTGTAGGGAATTACCCTACACGTCGCGTTGCCATCTTGCTTCCTTGTCGACAGGCTCCTCCTTCAGTCCCGGAAATTACGTGGCGTGAATTTAGTGCTTTGACCTTCGACAGATCGACTGAGTAGACCAACCGACGTAAACTAAACCGTACTTCGGCGCCAATGTCACATGGCGTCGTGGACTAAACCGTGAGCCATTTAACAACGCCTCAATGATCTTTCGATCCTGACCTCTTGTTTACGGAACGCGGTGGTCCGCCATGTACTACTTACTCGTCAAAACTCAAACGAGGTAGATAAATTCAGGAGAAAGAAAATTCAAAGTAACGCAGTGTGATGCGCTAGCAAACGTTACGCGTTACGCTATTCGCGAGCGAGTGGAAAATATTGAAAAATGATACGATCGTGCTACGGCTATCGCGGTCATCCGTCCCATTTCCAGAAAGTCACGCAATCATAACTACAACGTGATGTCGATTAAACTAGTGTTCCATATCCGCCTGGCTAAAATATTCAACGCGGATGATCGAACTGATAGATGTATCTTATCTGATATTATCTCGAGCAAATGTTGAGCAATCCTTTCGAACGCCAGCACGCTCATACCAGCAAATGATTTAAGATACGGATGAATCTTAGAGTTTGGTGCTTAGCAAAAAATTTCAAGGAGAATGACATCGGATCCGGACACTTCCCTGCCTTCCCTTCTCAGCAGGGCAGACAGATATGTGTATTTATGACACACCAGTGATTGGCCGTGAAACAAGAAGAAGCCATTGTCTCTGATACAATCTGGTTCAGCAAGTATTTCTCAATGGCTCTCCGAAGTATCTCATTTACATCTGTTCGGTTATTCCTGTGTCCCACTCCGATCCGAGTAGCGATATTATTCGAACGGAGAATCTTTATTATTCCTTAGAACCACGTCAGCCAGTATTCGCAAAAAAAAACCGCCATTCCCATGCTCTCGTTCGTCCGCTCGCCTCGGTACCTATGTGTTCGTGAGGAGGTAAAAAAAGATTGAGTAAAAATTCCTGCCCAGACCCCGTCTCGTTGCGTGCGATCGCTATTGATACTCGTGTCACGAAGATTACGCATCCCACAGTACCTACAATCTTCCATTGTGTACTCTCTGAATTAACCGGGTTGCGTACGCAATTTCGTGGAGCTCAGTGTGGGATACGAGATTTGTTTTTTTCGACGACCGAGGCGGCAGGGCGTTTGCTTGTTCACACGCATCATTGCTATAGCATCGGCTATAAATACTTGGCGCGTAGATATCGACTAGACCAGGACGGCAGCAGTGGCGCTGGCTGGCGCGCTGTTTCGAGCGAGACTAGAACCGTTCTTATTCACGAGCGACACATCGATCTTGAATGTCGCAGAAGGGCCCGCGCCAACGCTCTATAAACCCTTCCGACAGGGTCATGTGCGTCTCCGCGAGGATATTTCGAATTTTATGGCACCGCCGCGCCGCGCCGCGCCGCACCTCGCCTCGCCGCCGGGACGAACGTGGTCTGCCTAAAGATAACGTCGAAACTGACGCTGGCAAGGATCTTACGCGGTCGACTAAAATGTGTCGGCAAACGAGTCAGCGGATACGATCGGAATGCGTTAGTACGCTGTTAGACGTTGGTAGGCTAATGCGAAAGAAGAGGAAGTGCGAAAGTGGAGGATAAAGACCTGGTGCGTCTGAGAACGATTTGGGGAAGCCACGTAAGTTCGTTTAGCAGCCAGAACGTCCGAGCAAATTTTCGTTTGGCCACAAACGACGGACGCAAGCGTCGAGTGTCGCGCGTCGTCGGGTCACGTCACGCTACGGCTCGTCTCTCTCTCTCTCTTTCTCTCCCCCACTCTCGTCTTTTTTTTCTCACGCGACACGACCAAGTGTTACGCTCTGGCGCCAGCGCGGCTCGCTCGCAATCGCTGCTACGAGCAGCGACGACGTCATTCGTCAAATGACTGAAAAACGTAACAAGAGATGCGCGTTGAAAGGAGAAAAAACGTGAAAAGGAAAAAAGGCAGGAAAAAACGGCGTCATTCAGTGATACGGCGTTTTCACGCACTTGTGTGCTGTGTGCTCGCCCGTGGAAAGTGGCGAGCATTTATGGTGGGGGTGCACTGTGCCGAATGACAATTCGAATTTCCATCGTTATACGGGGCACTCGCGCATTTTCCCCCCTTTTTTCTAGAGAAACGTGCTTGGTCGGCCAGTTGGCGCCGAAACCATTGATTAAAACCCTGCGTCGACCCATTTTCCCCCTCCACTCCCGCGCCACGCTATCGTCGACTCCAGCATCGCTTCTACCATCGCTTCCATCCACACTCGTCCAGCCGTTCGCGCAAACTTTTTGGCAGCGCGAGTTACAGAGTCGAGTTACTGCCGCTCCGACTGAGAATCACTGGTCCCACTTGACGTCCTCTACTCCATAAACGTTCTTCCCGTGAATAATCGCCAGAGAACCCGCCATTATACGTCGATACCGAAAATCCTTACTCAGGCAAAACGTTGAGCCGCGCGATACTTATCTGGCTCGCGTTTCACTCTCTATCGCGCGTCACTACGGCACCGGTACTTATCGCGTTTATCGTTTAAATTGACCGCGTTGGATCACGGCAATCCGCTAAATTGGCTCTTACGCGTTAAGTATCTGTGGACCACCCGCTATCCAAATTGGATATTTATCACACCGGTCAGTTTACCGACTTGCACAGGCGTATCCGTTCAGACTAGATCCTTACAATTGGCCGAGCACAATAGGATCAGACACGGAACAGGTCGCACAACAATTTCGGTCGACCCAGCATAAGCTAAAACTGAACGATGCTCTGAGTGTTATTTGCAACGAGACAAAAAAATCTCACAACCGTAACATCAACTGTGGAGTCCTCAACAGCGTATTCATGGGCTCGTTGGCCAAGTCAGTTTCAGAGTCGTTCGATAAAACAGCGATGACTATGACAGTCAAGTCGTGGTCATCCAGCGACGAGAATTTTTACGATGATTGGTAGAATAGCTACAAGCGACACAAAACGTACCAATGGAATATCAGCATCGAACGGGGAACTCTTCTCGAGTTTGTAATGAACCGTGACATGTGCACGCGCAAGCCTGAAGGGTCCAGAGATTGACAAGCGTGTTGCATTCGGAAAAAGCTGACCTGTCTATATGGAGTCGCTAATTCGATGTGTGCGTTGTAAATTGCGATGTAGCACATCCACGATACAGAAGCTGTCTGAAGAATAACTATTACTCCGATATTTTATTACCTGCTTTCTTATGTCCCTGCTACTCATCATTGCATAATGAATAGAGCAAATAGGACAATGATAAATTCATAATGCCGAAAGCCGCCCAGCCTATTTCTGTGTACCATACAATATGAGTAAAAGAAATAAAAAAAGAATTTCGTGTTTTGCACGGTAAAAGTATTTTGATTCGGGATTCATTATTAGCGTATTCGTTTGAATTTACCCGCTGAACTGTGCACGCGTGAACTCATTTGGAAGTTGATAACTTGGCTGTTGGTACAACTGCGTGCATTCCACGGACAGTGAGCAGTCAAGTGCGCAGCGTTCGGCGGTGTTGGTAATCGGACAGTGCCTCGCCAGTACAGTATATAGAATTCAATTAAAGCCACGCTGCAGGCGGCATTCGTTTTTCAATTTTTCTTCAAGTCGCTGTAAGTACCAATTTTTGTGAACCCGTGCGTAAAATATTTGCCCTTAATTTTATTTCTATCGCCATTTAAATCGTTTTTTTTATCATTTTGAAAGTTATCAACTGAGCAGTATCGATAACACATAATTTTGTTCAATGAGGGGTTCCGACGTCTGTTGGCCTGTTATTTTTAGAAAGAATTATCAGCTGTTCAAAGAATGCGCGTTGAGAGTAACGAAATGTAAATATAATATTTTGAAAGTATTGCGGCTACATCTTTAATTAAAGTAAGACGCACTTATTCTTGTTTTGTTGGACAGCAAAATAAGGAGACCACGGTGCAGTCACATTGCCGACAAAAAGTACCTAATGTATGCAATAACGAATGACGTTGAAACATGACCAAGAGCAAAGCATATTAAAAGTGTCTATAGACTGGACTTTTCGAGAAACATTTCCTGTATCAGTCCTGGTGAATGTAACGCGATAACGTCATAACAGGCATGGGTATGTCTGGTGTGTCGATAATTGTATAGCGTGAATGTTTAAAACATTCGACAGCAATTTAAACTAGTACATTAATTCATATTATGCTGGTGTTTCAATTTACCTTACATAGTTAGCTTCAAAGTGAATATAAATGCCTAAAAAAAATAATGTCTCATACATGATATGTAATTGTCCCACTGCGTCATCTTTGCAACTCTATGTCATTCGTGGTAAAAACATAGGCATTGCTGTCGCTTACCTAGTATTTCGAGAAATATAGCAAACAAAATTTTCGGTCTGTCATCTAAAAGATCTATTATCACTGAAAAACACGGTAACGATACTGTCTTCACAGACAAGTGTAACATATTCCTCGAAACATTGCTCAGTTAGGTACGTCTGAATCGTCCGATTCAAAACGTGCGAAGTCAGCTGACAGTTCCTTCCGAAATTTCGCGCTTACTCACTCGCGACATCGTATATCATCGGCACGACAAACAGGAAGAGACAAGGAAAATTATCCAGAAATCGTTACGTCTTATCTTTGCGCGATAGACTTACTATAGGTGTTGAGCCGTCCGCCATGTTCGAGAATTGTACATACGTTGCGCTTATCTTGCAATTAATACATGTACGCACCATTCGCCTCAGTGCACGTTTACGTCAGAGTGTGTGCTGCATACATACGTATGTTGTTAACTGTTCATTCATTCAAATAAAATGTCTACGCATCCGATTAACGTAGGAATTTTGAATTGACAGATAACGAGCCTGAATAGACGATCGTCCGAAGCAAAGAGAGAGCGCAGATCGGTAAACATGCAGCAACCGGAAATTCATACAATAAGCAAGGTTGCTCCACCCTCCTATGCGGAGGCGATGGGCTACCCAAGCGCACCGAAGGAAAGCCAGCATGTGCCTATGGCAGGGCAAAGTCATAATCAGCAGTCGCAGGGTCCTCCCTACACGTCGCCAATGCCAATACCAATGCCAATGCCAATGCCCGCACCCAGCTATCAAAATGAAAACAGTTTTTATCGAGGGAACACCAGTCAATCGCCGTATAACACCCCTTATGCACCTCAAGCTCCGTATCAACCGCCACCTGCATCTATAGCGACAGGACCGCAACAGTGTATCGTACACAGGGAAACTGTCGTCGTGCCTCACAGAAGGTTCAAGGACCGTAAGTTTTTGTCACATCTTCGCGTGCACATGATAAAATGAATAAAGTCAATAATATGTTGATCCGGCGCTCCTTCTTTACAGGTTGCTGCAATAAGAAAGTCACCGTTGCTCTGATCTGCATCATTCTTATAATCTACGTGATAAAGGTGATTATCTCTCGATCAGCATGATCTTTTCGATAGATATGCCTTATAAGTGGATCTGTGATGATGAAAGTTCTCCACAGCGAAGGCTGCATCCAGAGAACAGTTTCATGGATGGGATTACGAAAGCTCAGTATTAAGTGATGAGTTACTGTGCATAGAACAGTTGTTAACCGAACCACACGTTCGCGGTACTATCGTTAATGCTACGATCTTGTCTGACAACTATACAAGAGTTCTTTACTGCTCGTACTTTCGAAGAGACCTTTTGCTAATAATCTAATTTTATATTTATCTACCCAAGGTGTCTTTTATGCACAACCTTTTACTTGTTATGAATTGTGTCTCTGTGAGATGCCGTAATTTCTCCTTTGACATACACACGTTCGCCGATTGTTACTGTTCAAGTATCAGGCTGAATAGAAGTGAGAAAGTAACTTTTCTTTTACAGACTGAGACGATGCCTTTTTATATACACTCGTATATATATTTCTCATCATCTAACTCAAACTATTTTTACGACTCTAACTATGGCGATACAGCTAACATATAACAGAGGCAAATTTTTAAGCCGTCACAGCATGATAGGGGTAACAATGAAAACCCCATTGCCGACTTCGTTCATGCGAAGAACACGTTGTTACACTTTGTATATATGTATGTAGTTTTTAGCATTACATACCCCTATAAATTTATAATCCTCTATTTATGCGTTGAAATGTATTTATGCTTATTACATCTGTGAAGCGACAAAATCAGTGTCATGCCCAATTCCTTATTCTTCGTATGTCGAATTGAGTTCGCTGAACAGAATGGTAGGCAATAAGTAGAACAAGATGTTAACGATCTTTTTCCGTCGAAGAAGTGCTACAAAACCATCACGTGACGCACTGATTGTACGTGGGTTTACACGAACATTAAGCCACATAACACCGCCTGCGCTCCGAGCAGAGGTGGAGATCGCATCTTACAACGACAATGGAACGTCACGTGCTTTTCAGGGCAAACGAAAAGTACGGTGCTCGGCTAATACATTTTTCACCGTCGAACATCTTTTTAGCTGAGCGAGTACGCAAGAACGAAGCAACAGTTTTATTAATCGTTAAACGCGGTGCTAACGTTGAATCGTTGCCTTACTGGCCATTATCGCCGAAGAAAGGGTTTCTCACTACCGAAGTAGACAAAAACTCGAAAGAAATGTCCCTATAACGGCTCTCGCATTTCGTTCGCTTCTCTTCGCGTCACATAAAAGAAAACATAACGTCCTCCCGTTGTAACGCAAGGAAGAAGAAGAAGGAGGAGGAGGGAATGGATGTTAACGGTTCTTCTTCATCCAGGAGCGCGATGCGACGATACTTCCGGAGGAACACTCCGATCGTTATGCATGCGCGTATATACATTCGTGCCAAGCAAGAAATACCGTGGAGCGTGATACGTTAACAACGTAAGTGGATAATACTGTCGTGCAATCCATTTCTGGCACTGCAAAGCTTCAGCAAGGATATCAGGACAGTGATGTTATAAAGATAATGCTGTATTTCCGACGTCCTTGATTCAATTTGTCGTTGAGAAAGAAACATTATTTCGGTTAAAAAAATTCGTATGAAGGATAAGTCGCAGGGTAAGTAGAAGGAAGATGTTAGCGGTTCTTTTTCATTCAGCACCGCGGTGCAACAAAATTTCTTGGAACTCCGGTGTTCTAGTTCTCCTTTTGCAGGAACATTAAAGACGGTCGATGTAGGCGACACGCTGGAACCGTAGTATAAGTAACGATCATATTTCGCAGCTATAACGAAATGTCACTTACACGTTTGGACTGAAAAGGGCGGGAGGTGGAGAGGTGGAGAGAGAGAGAGAGAGAGAGAGAGAGAATGAGTGCTGAGAGGGTAGACAGGGGTGAGCGGTAGCGATATTGCTCGCTTTTATTATTGGCGCAATAAAACGCCGATAACTGAGTAATAATTTAAAAGTTGAGCGCCGTTCAACTCGAGCACCCTCGGCGCCATTCCTAGGCGCCGCTTCTAGACACCGCTTCTAGGCGCTTGCGAGCGCACGCGCACGTTCTAGATTGAATGCACGACATCGACGCCGTGCCAATACGTGGGGGACGAAAATCCGTGGACATTCCGTACGTTTCGCGCCCCCGACGCCAGCAGTACATCACTTTACGAATTTGTTGCTCTCATAATCAGCGTTGTCCGAATAA
The DNA here is from genome assembly GCA_963942575.1 of Priocnemis perturbator. NCBI lineage: Eukaryota > Metazoa > Arthropoda > Insecta > Hymenoptera > Pompilidae > Priocnemis > Priocnemis perturbator. The sequence continues at coordinate 14,483,475 of OZ012647.1, read as the reverse complement.
TTTGCAGCACTATCGAACGGCCATCGTAAAACTTTGCCCTCTCATCGGGATTTGCTATTTGAGGTTCCATGCAAGTTGATATACTTTGGTCAAATCCGCTCAATCATTCCCCCTCGTTAAATCGTTCAGTCTCATTCCCGTAGTACATGTATGTATACACATTCACACCCATCGGCTAAACTTGTGTACCGCATCCTGAATATTCTAGGAAGTGTTGGCGGAGTTGGAGAAAGGAACGGAGAAATAATAATCGATCACGAGCACCCCGAAGAACATGTCGCCATTTCCGACGGAAATTTATTCCGTGCTGTAAGGCGCGGCTAACATATTATATCGAACGAGCAATGAATACAGAAATCGTCGTTAGTCCCTCGACGACGCGGTTTGATCGCGACGACGCGGAAAGAGATCGGAAATAGATATCGGGTCGAACGTTCGGGGTAACGAGGTTTTCTGATATCCAGTCTGAGATACCCTTGAAAAACGAATAGCGATCGCGATGCATTTCCGTGTTGCCGCTGCGGGACTGAAACAGGGGAAGTCAGGGAAATAAAGTTACTCCATGCCCATCGAGGTAAAGTGGACTTTTTACTTCGAGTCCGCTGAGCAACTCCGTACTTTTTTTTTTATCTTCCGTCGGACAGCGTATTGTCGAGCGTTCGATAAGGCACTGCAAATTTGATTGCCGATATTCCGAGCGATTGTATTAAATCGAGAACACGATATTGTGCCGAGAGCCAGCAAGGACCGTGTAAAACTCCATTTTGAGAACTGCACCGATATCGAATGTAAGCTTTTCTAACCGGTAACATCCTGACATCTCCACGCGGTACTCAATCACACGATTATTTTTCTTCCTTTTCGTGGCTCGTTTATTGTCACGGACCACAGGAAGCGCAAAGATCCGCTGTCTAAAGGATATTACCGCAATCAGGCTCGCGCTAATACCTGAAAGCGACTTCCTCAGGTTTTTGCTCTTCTATATCTGGTATTCGAGCGGACTCGAATAGCGCCTGGCCAGCATGCACGGCAGGCTCAATCGTAGGTTTTGCCGTACCTTTTTCCGATAATTAATGTTCGCCTGTGCACTTCGGCGAAAAGAGGAAAAGGGTCACGAGTCCGGGCGTGAGGGTGAAAGGGGAGTGGGAGAGAGAGAGAGAGGGGGGAGCGGAAGGGCAGATCAGATTAATGATCGTTTTACTCGTTCGCCATTACGAAAAGGACGGTCTCCGATATCGTCGGCAGACGTGGCTGCTACAGGAGAGACGGATATCGAAACGAAGAGGAACGGAAGGAGAGCGTGAAACGTGTCAGACGAAAAATCAAAGCTTTTCCTGCATCGTTCCGCCTCTCGAGAGAACTTGAAAAAAACTCAGCTAGACGTTACGGAGGGTGACGAATATATTCTACGGATACATTCAACCTTAAAGTACGTATGTACCGATAATCTTTTCCGAGAAAACGGTAAGCGTCCCACAACCAGCAAATTTATCAAGGAAATGACTACGGACTGATGACAAAGAGGGTGGGAAAGCCGGCCGAAGAGTGTTATTACTGCGGAAGAACGAAGCACGTATCGGGTCAGTGCAAAGCATTCTTATTTGCCTGAATCTGACACCGACCTTAATCAAGAGGTCAGGTTCGAGTCAATGTTTGCCCCAGTTTACGGCCGTTCCCTGCAATGTGATTAGATCTCGTCCAGTTTTATAAGTCGTAAAAGAATCCCTATCGGATGATCCGAACGAAACGGCGCTTCTTTCCTGCTCCGCGACTCGAGAACCAACGTTTGCTTCAATAGATATACATATTACTCTGCCGGAACAAACTATCGACACTAGAAATAAATGAAATTTTAATTTCCACAATAGTCAAAGATAATGTATCGATTACGGTTTTTCAAACAACTTTTCAAATCTTATTTCGACATCCGCAATTCAGTGCACACTCGATTTTCGCGGATACGATTTCACAAACGACTTCCGCGAAGTCGGGAATGGCGGTCGTCGATCCGTCGTCGACTACGTTCTTAATCCAACATAAACCGACGTAAACCACGAAACTTATATACTATCATAACGGATCGTAGCGCGAGGCCTGCGACCTGACCAAAGGGGAAGCAGGACAAAAAGAGCTTGAACGAACGAGAGAAGCCGGGTAGCCTCTGTCGCACACAGAAGGGGATGAGTTTGGCAAAACGTGCTCGTCCCTCCGACGAGCGATCGCTTCTTTGATTATCTCGTTTCCCGTATCTCTCTCCTCTCTTCTCTTGCAGTCGCGATGTTCGGTGACGACGACAAAACCAATCAATCAATATTCTTCCGTTGTTATATCTATGTAGAGAATTGGTATCTCTATTATGCTAAATACAGTCGCAAAGGTATTTTTTACCACTTCTACACATTAATTCAGTTCTGAGAATATTCGCCATATGAAACGCGTGGACGTTAGGCACAATTGACTCAACCGGACTCCCTTAGTTATCAGTTTTACAGCGCTGACGATAACGGGCTGTAGCTAGATTTCATGAGTGTCCGTTAATTCAACGTAAACCGACATAAACCTCAAGTCTTATAAACTGTCGCAACGCGGCGGCATAAGCGACCAGGAAAGTGACTCGAGGTTCGTGCAAGGACTGAGAGAAGTTGGAAGAACGTGAGAAAGTTGCTGGATGCGGTTGTGAAGGAAGGGGTGAGCTTGACGAAACGTTCTGGTTCTTTCTCCATGGTGACCGTTTCTCACGTCCACCAGACCACCCTCTTTCATTCCTCCACATCTACATCTTCCTCACTCTTCCATGTGTGTTCAGTAATGATATTACGATGGAACTGCTTTGATCGGTAGTAACTGAGAGAAACTCAGGCAATGGTAACGAGAAGATAACGACTCAAGATTGGCTTGACTTCTTTTACGGAAGAATGAAAAGGGGTCAACAAAACTGCAATCTTATCGTAAACGATGTAATACAACAACGGTAGAATGAAATACAAATAAAAAGAGACCCTAATCAATACAGCTTTTTCTCAGCAACGGGAAAAGTAGCGGCATAGTAGAAAAAGGGTGAAAAAGTGCGGGAAGAACGTCAAGATTCGTTCTGGGTCGAAGAGGACAACGATAATGCGACGGGACAGTTTAAAATCGAGGACGTGCGGGTGCGAAGGAACCGCTGCGATTTTCACGTCGTTCGTTCCTGATGGTAGTTCATTCGATGAGACGTGTAGGAAGCGGGATCGTGGCAACGAAGAAACGCATTTCCGTCGACATCGGTCGATGTTCTTGCGGAACAGGAAAACCCCAGCTGCATCGCCAGAAAACATTTCGAATGTTACCGAATGGCTTAATTTTGATATATATATATATATTATGTATACCTTCAGTACTATTCCGACTTTTACGATCCATTATCTCCAAAAATACATTTACCGTCATATCTGTCGAAAAGAGTAGTATACTGTCAAATTTGTATTGAGCTTAAAAAATGACAATGTGACATGCGCACTCCTTCATATCTATTTATAGACATATTTCATTATAGAGAATAGAAAGTCCATTAAAATAAGCCCAGTCGCTTATGAATATCATGCCGAAGACAAGGTTATAGCGATGGCATATTAGAGAACGATTAATTATGGGTAGAGAGCTAAATGCTAGAACACGAAACGAAGGAACATGGAAAGTTACGGTATGGGGCACTTGTACCGTATCTAATATGGGAAGGAGACTCCTTGCGGCAGACTCAGAAATGTCGAGAGCGGGCAGTTTGCATTCGTTTCAATTAGATACCTTTTAACAAACTGTTACGGATCGACTCGACTCCTAATCTCGTTCGTGAGGCACATGTTGAATTTACATAACTGTGCCGTTGTTTCGCCATCCGAAGGTGGAAGGGGCCACAGGGGGAAAGAAACGAAAAGAGGGAGAGGGAGAGGGAGAGGGAGGGAACGGAAAGCGGCAAGCGGGTGGTCGACGAGGAGAAAAGGCGGCGAGATGAAAGTAACGACGCTGAATAAAATTTGCACGCCGTCTGGCCATTGCCACTCTCTCGCTCGCTCTCTCGCTCCGGCACGTCCACTCGGCGAGCTTCGCGAAGAATCGCACTGGACAGCGCTCTTACTCTTGGCCAGTTGCAAAATGTATGCACCGCCGGCGTGCACCGTGCACCGCACCGGTGCGACCAGACAGGAGAGCTTGCAAAAGGAGAGAATTGGAGAGAATGAAGAGGAGAGAATTGAGAAGGGAGTCGCTCGCGCGTGCAGCGACAAGCCGACAATGCGCCAGCACGTTTTAAAGGTAGATGCGCTTCCCGAGTGTCCAAGAACGCTCTTCTCGCATTTGCATATATGTAACCGACGACATTGCACGTTTTACCTTTCCGGCAGACTTGTGTTCGCCAACTGAACGAACACAATTGCGCGAGTTACCAGTGTGCACGGTGTACACAGCGTGTCTATTAATGTACGCACAATACACCGTGTTACACGTACGCGCGCCAGGGGCTGAGCACGAATGCGCGACTATTCGCAACTGTAAACTCGTTTGCACGTATGTTTCAGCTAGCGTGCACAACTCGCTAGTTCCCGCGGACATTATAAAGCCCGAGCAGTCGCGCGACTCCGCGGACACCAACGTCGAAATCGTTCGCTCTCACGCGCATTTCTTCGTGGTGGCGCGACGGGAAGGAAGTTTCGCAGTTAGTATCTTCCACGTCCAACTTGGACCGTCCGTGCCGGTCGGATCGAACGAGACGGTTCGGGAGAGATCGGCTGAGAGTTGGAGACACATATAGCTACTTCAGCTTTACTACGAAACCGACGCGGCGCAGGAATAAGTTAAACGTAAATGCACGCTGAGATTGAGCGCATTAAAAATGCCGCCTCGAAAACTTGCCGCGGACCGCCTAACTCGGTTACGGAAGGGCGAGGGCGAGGGTACAAGGCTCGCGGCCGACGAGACGAGACTGCAGGTCGCTTTAACTAACACTTTCGGGCAAGTTTTATGCACGCTGTGTTTCATAGACGGCCTTCCCGCAACGGATATACGCTCAAAAGGGGTTAAGTGCCTACTCTTATAGGGACTTCTCTTACGGGCTATGTAGTAGTTAAGTCTAGGGTAAATAGAACTTCTCAGATAAGTACGCGACGCCGAAGCGTTCGTAATTTTGAAAGTTGATTAGACAGAGAGACGGGACGGGGCGAGATTATACGCGGGGGTGTCGTCGAGCGTGGAAATCACTCCGAATGCGCATCCGCGAAATTCACGACTTCGCAATATTCCAATAACAATCGGTCGATGACTCGCACAGCTCGAGATATGTATGCGCGTGTATGTGCGCGCGCGAGTCTACAGAGGACCTACAGGAGGGATTCAAGACCATAATTCACCCGGCAATGCGTTCAACCGGCACATTATCTGCGCACCAATTAAGTACGAGCATTGTAATACACCCTCATAACTCATTCATTCGGCCTTTCGATATTCGCACTACAGCGAACTCGGCAGGTGGGGCAGGTGGGGCAGGTGGGGCAGGTGGGGCAGCCGTAGTAAGCCCAGTAAGTTGCGGTAAACAGGTACACGCGAGTTCGGCAACTAACTGTTAAGAAACGATCTATCACCGAACGGGCCATTCTCGAATAACAATCTTTTTCCTGACGAGCTGCTATCGAAATACCAAACCACAGAGACGGTCAACAGCAGAAGTGCTGGTCGCGATGGCTCGATGCAAAGGTGATCGACTCGAGTAATTATGAATAACGTCCACGTTGCGATAGCCTCTGTCTGCGCCGCTAACCTGCAACATTCTTTTAATTATTCAGTCGTCGCAGTGCGGTAAAACTTGCCAGACCTCGAACTGCTTATTATTTCACAGGGCCTACGTGAAGGCAAGCTACCAACTTCCTCGGTGCACTTACGACGAATTGCTCCGAATTAAAAGCGGGAACTCCTCATCTGGCATACAAACGAGGAGTCATTTCGCCGATTATATGAAGCATAAAGATAAAGGATGTGAAAGCTACCGACCCATGAATACACTTATCCAGAGAGAGAGAGAGAGAGAGAGAGAGAGAGAGAGGGAGGGAGAGGTAGAAATATATATATATTTAAAATTGTATTAAGCAAGAGACACTTTAAGGAAACGATGTTGTCTGAACGAGACCACCGCTAGGCGGTAACTAAAGGCGTAGATGAAAGAGCAGATTAAATCGCGCGGCGTGTTCACTCGTGTCATCCTTTTTTCCATTTACCGCGATATGACGCCGGTGTTCGTGGCTTTATCCGATGAACCGACGTGTACGCGTAGCGAGTATCTGATTATACGCGTAATTAAATTGTAGGAAGCGCCACGATGTTGCCGCCCGTACGTCATAACATTCGCAACGGCTGCGGTCAGTTTCATAGGTGACCACCTGTTCGGCAAATGTACTCTAATATAATTAGTATAGCGAATCGCGCAACGTAGGCCACGTCGTTGCCGAGCCTCGTGTGTGGTAAGCGCATTATGGTAAGGCGCTTATCCAATTGCTGACCAACGCAATTACATACATCACGATTAGTCGATACTGCTCGTTAACGGCGTTAAACGTTGGCGAAGACAATGCTGAGTAGAGATACCCCTAAGAAGGTGGAAGGTGGAGGCACCGAGCGAAGATTGTCAGCGAAACAAATAAAGGAGGAAAGGAGAAGAAGGGCGGGAACAGGGAGAGCGACAGAAAAGTTGACGGTGACAGAGGGGCCAGGCCAGCAGAGAGGCCGGCACAGAGAGGGAGAAACATTTGGAGGGTGAAAGACGATGAGGCACAACGCTTCCACTTTCGTTTGACGGCGAATGGCGAGGAGAGAAAGGAGAATAAAAGGGGTCTTCATTACGAGCTGAAAGGCTGCCGTTTTAAGAGCAAACGAATAGGAATAGTTAACAATGAGACAGAGCCACCGTCGAAGAAAGGCTAAAATGGAAGAAAATTTGCACTTGATGCCAGGCGGGAAAGAAAGAGGCACAAATTAGAACATTCTATGCTTAAATGACGCCGTCTCGAATACTGTTTACCTACTCCATTCGTAAAAAGGGTATCTGATTAAATTCAAATAGAATCAACTACTGGCGGCGACGTCCTAAAATGACGGTGCACTGAGATACAGTTAAAACGCATCGTCCCGCCAGTCGCATTCCACTGTTCTGCTTTTAACGATCGATTTTAATTAAATCCAATATCCCTTGACAATCGTTCATCGCATTATTTGTTTTACGCCTGAAAGATATTCGATCGTCTAACGCCTTCGTTACAATCGCGGCTTTTTATTCAGAAAGCGTTTTGTCACGTTTCCATCGCTACAGGCAAGTCTCTGAATCTCTGTTTGAGGACCGTGTCGCACTTAACTCCGTGAAGAGACGCGCGAGAGTCGAGCGTTTCCATGTAAATTGCGACGAAAGAACGTAATCCGGGAGGCGGACGAGAGCATGGGGAAGGGGGCAGGGACCCATGGCGGAAGACGTGGAGGATATCACGATCGAGGGCCATGGCAAAGAGCGCTCAAACGCCTCTCACGTACTTACGTGAGTCCGCCAAAGAACCCACCGATATTCACCTATACACGCCAATGTGAAATACCAAGGACTCGAATGGTCCAAAAGGACAACCACCGGAAACTTCAGCATTTTTGCTTCATGCATTATGGAGTGGCTAGTTATTAGACGAACGACGAAGGCGAAGAGAGATGGAATTCGTTTCAATAGCCGTACCAACCCTCGGCCATCCCCATCTCAACCATCGCGTTCCTGCCTCTTCCCTTGTTCATCGACCGTTTCGGACAACATACGTGATTTAGCCCAGGAAATCAGGGCTACTCGCGATTTTTTGCATCTCAAACTCACTTTCCCCCCTCACTATCTCCCACCGCCTCTGTAGCACTTTCTTTCCCCATGTATGCCTTTACTCAAAGGGAGACTTTGTAGAATGTTCTGGTGACAAGGGCCCTTTACGTAGTGAGAAACGGCGTTTCCATGATGAGTGTACGTTATCCGTCCACTCCTCCACTCAAGACTATCCGCCGAAAGTAAAGTCGTTCGATATCTTCCGCGACATTGGGCAATACAGCATACGACATCGATAACCTGCAAACGACGTCGCACCCGCGTGACACAATCGCAATCTCCTCGTGTTACTTCTACTGTAACGCGAAGACTTTTCCATCTGGCACGGACACTCGGTAAGTTACAATCGATATCAAGGACGGAGCATTCGTTTGAGAGCCGCGAAACAATTAAGCCGAGGAAATCCGGCGAACGGCGGAGTATCCGTCGTATCTGTCGCAGATAAAAGAGTGGGCAAGAGAATGGCCGTCGGTGAAGCGCGCAATCAGCGACGTTTCGCGATCGAAGTCAGCTCGATGGCAACGAGAGATCGAGTTAACGTTCCTGTCTCGCGGCTTCGAAGGGTAAAAGGGCTCGGCAGGGGACGGAAGGGGGTAGGAGAGTAGAGATTCATCCAGCCGCGTTCTTCCAGTTTTTCGAGTGCTTTACGACGTCTGCCGCGTACGGACGGTACACGGTAGCAAGCTACGCCGCTAAAAGTATAAATCGTAAAGGGGTTAAGGAGACGAGGGAAGGCTGTAGACGAACGTGTAGACGAGTGGGTGGGTTGTCCTCGAACGGTCCGCCGCGCACCCCGCCGCCGGTTCAATCAACCGTACGCCAGGCAACAAACCACCGCCGTTAATTGGATCCGAGCCCGGGGTCTCCCCGCTTTACGAGGGCCAATCGTGCCGAATTATCCGACCTGCATTTCCAGATCGCCTGCAACCTCGCCTGCACCACCACCTTGCCCGTCTCGAATGTGCACTCGAAAGTTAAAGCGCCCACCACGAGAAACTTGGAGAGAGTAGGGACATGGTGAGAGAAAGAGACCGACGCGACGGCGGCGACGGCGGCGACGGCGGCGACGGCGACGGTGAGGAGGAAAGAGGGTGAGTCTATCGCAGAGAAGGATCGAGAATCTGATGCGGGTTTAAGTCGATACTAGTCGGGGACCAGATCAGCGTGGCACTTGAAATAAATCTGGTAGCCGGCAGATTCGACGGCACCGGGAGAGGAGGAGAAGCTTTATCGGGCTATAATGGCTTACTGGTCGATTTCTGTATTAACGAAAGTTCAGGGTGGAAGAATTGAAATTTAGTCGATTCAGCGACCATTTATTTTTATCCCTTCCTTGCCCCAGGTTTTTATCTTTTCTCACGTGGCACCGTCCTAATTCTAATGAACTTCGTATTGCCACCGGAAGGACGTCGCGTTCTGACTGCGTTGCATCGAGGGTGTACATTACTTGCAGAAAACTTCGATCTTCCGTCTTCTCTGTCGTTCTGCAAATTTATTGTCTCATCGCCAAGACCCTAAAGTCATTTTCTCGCATTTTACGGGAAGAAGCATAGTGCGAAGTCATAACCCTACCCCCGGAGGCACGATGTAAACGTAAAATGTAAGGCGTAAACGGCGCTGGTGCGAAATGCGTATCATGTGTACGGTTACGCCGTACTAACCCCGTCCTGGCGAACATTTATGACCGCAATAGCGAAAAAATACGTTGTATGATGCCGTAGCCTACGATCGCCATTAGTTGCGCGGTTGTATATCAGATTTATGATTCCGCACACTGTATCCCCGTGGCGCGGGCATATTTCGCGCGCCAGAAACGCTGTGCAACGTTGATCGCGGAACGAGACACACCTTTGTCAGTTTAAGTCTTTCTACTTCTTAAACTTTCACCAATTTCCATTTTGAAAGCTTACCATCGGAGAAAACATGGTTGAATTGAAAAGGCAGTCGGTGCCGACAGAGAATAGGCGCGTAAAATATTTGGCTCGCGGGCGTTCTTTATAGCAGTGGTGGCGAAGGAATGCGGCGTCTCTGCTGATGTCGGCGACGTCAGTAGCGTCTTAACGCTTCGCACACGCCTCGCTAAGCTCGTAAAAGCTCAACTTGCGACGATTCGCGACCGCGCTGTTGGCCCAGAGAGTGAGCAGAGAGTGAGAAAGGGCGAGGGAAAGAAAGCATGCGTTGTCAAAATAACAGTGCGGCTGTTATACAGGCGGCGAAAAAAGTTGGCTCGAGCAGGGAATCACGGAAGGGTCGTGGTGCGATAAAAAGCAAAGTGACAACCCCCGTTTGATGTCTTGATCTGTGACGAGAGGTCCCGAGACTTTTCTATAGAATAGGCAAGCCGTACGCAGTACGATCGATTTCGTCATATGACACTTTCTTTCACCGTGCAGCTGTTGCGTGATACAACGGTATGTAGTCGATACTGAAGAGAACCCCGTGTAATGCCATAACGTTACGGTATGGCCACGCCTCGCGCCTTGTGCCCGGCCAAGAGACGCTACCCACCGGAAATAGTCCAATATCACGGTAGCTCTGGCTTTGGTTATTGACACAGCTTCAACCTTACTCGTATAACCCGCGATGCAACTGTCTCGACAAAGCCACCAAACAGACTCTCGCCATTTCCAGGTTCCAGGTTCCAGGTTCCAGTAATTAAACATTGAGACGGTACGGGGTATTGTGCGCGGTTACCGTTCATTTCGTAAAGTGGAACAAAGTCCGGGCCGAGAGAAGAAGGAGTTACCTCTGCTTTTCTCAAACAATTTACGACCGTTCTAAGATAGTCTAGTCCCACGTCGGAGAATTTATTAAAGGATACGGTTCGAGGTGGTCTTCGGAAAAAGCAGAAGATAACCGGCTTCGCGAACGGTACTCTGTAAACAGCGACGGAAATCGAACGGGAGTCCAAATTTCCGGAAGGCACCGAACGGGTTGAGGAGAAGTCCCGTTTTATTTCTTCCGCGAATCTCTCTCTCTCTCTCTCTCTCTCTCACCTATCACCCCCGTCCTCTCTCGACCTTAACCACTGTGCCCATTCGACCTAGCCTGGAACCGCTTTGGTAGCGCCAAGTATCCCTTCGGCAACGACCCTCCATTTCCGAAAAGCTATCGAGGGAAAGGAGACCTCTTCGCGTTGACGAGTGGAAGGGCAGAAAGAAAAACGAGACGTCGCGGTCGCCGTCTCTCCGAACGTCGTTCTACCCCTTATTTGCCTCTTAACCTAACCCCTTTTATTCGCCTGAAACAAACGCACTCGCACGCACGTTGAAACACTAGACGGTGCCTAAGAGAGTTTACCGACTCGCAACGTATTCTGCCCCGTGCAGTCGTTGCGCACGACTATCGATCCGGCCAGCCGAAGATCTGCTCGTTATAACACGCTCGAGAAAGTAGTTATTGTCGTTCGTACGTATGAATAAATCTTAGACATTCCGCAGCAACTGCCGAGAGTTTCTCGGGACTCGCTCGGTGAAATATTCGTATTTAACGTACGTACAGAACAGCTGCGGGTGACGCCGTAAGTAAGAGAGCACAAACAAGCGAGCGTATGTGTGCCTGGATAACACCATTTTCAGAGGGAACCCAGCCATTTTAGCGGAAGGAGGACATGGTCAATGTTAGCTCACGTCACGTCTTCTCTCGTTTCGCCCCTAGCCCAGCTCCCAACGACATGCAGCGTCGCAGCAAGTCCTCCGAACTGTTACAAACCCTCTTTGCCAAACTGCTCGTGATTTAACGTCGCGGGTGTCAGCGCAATTCGGCCCGCTCGTTTTAACGTTTCTTGTCGCAACACGCCGCCCCTACCGAAACGTGTGTGCCGAGAAACGAATGTCGGCGATTCTGATCGCTGTGAACTCAGCGAAACTACTACTTTTTCGTGGTCGCCGTATCGAACGAGCCAATCGTGCGTCAACAATTGGACAGTTGTTCAAAAATGCGGATGCAATTTGTGTCGCGCAGCCATGTCGGATTATTCGTCGGAGAGAAGGTCGAGCGAACGGGAGAGTCGGAGCCTGCTAGATTCGTCGTTATAGACCGTTACTCACAGATCATGTACCGTTCTGCATGTATGTATATGGTGTAATTCGCGCTGCGACCGAGAGGGTAATCCGGCAGCAATGTTTGTCGTCCGTGACGCGATACCCACCCGGCACACGTTTTCAGCATGGCGAGGAAGCGCTACGCACAGCCATGTCCCGACTGTTTATCGTTGTTATTGTTTTTTCGGACCCATCTCACGCGAGGCAACGCTCTCACCTCTATCTGCCAGAAACCCAATGTGTAATGGAAATGCAGTGTTCAAAACTGGCAGACCGAGGCATAATCCTGTGCACAGTGGAACAGACTTTTGCGCTGCTCTGCTCATCGGAAAAAAGACCCAACGAACAGCGAAGCGACTCCCTTCGAACCTGCTCTACCAAAATCGCGGGATATTTGGAAACTTTTGCAGCTTGCACGATGGAAGCGCGGAGGAGGCACAGGAAAGAGGAAACACCCGTCATCTTCACGTCCCAGGTCAAAAAATTCTTCATTTTTGAAAAGAAATAACATAACCTTCCGCGCCGCTCCAACAGCCCAAGATGGTGCGAGAAAAACATGTATTACATAATGGGTCCATCCTATACCTCGTCTGCGGTGGAAGGAACACGTTTGATATCAGATCTTATCGACGTTACAACGGATAGTGCGAGGTTGGCGCGAAATCGTGGTTCCATAATTACAACAGCTCTATCATCATGCGAGTACGTAGGTACTAGGAGCGACCTAGTACGTGTCCCGGGTTTATCGCGCCAGTACACGTGTACAATACTTATCAGGCCGAAGGGACGAACAAGTGTCAATGCAGAAGCCTAACCATCGGCGAAAATCGCATGGAACAGGTTGTAGCGGGTGGAGCGAGCGCGTTCCTTGGAGAAGTGAAAAGTGGTTGAGAGAGGAGAGGTCTCGCGAGATGCCAGGGAGCCAAGAGGAGAGCGGAAGGGTGACAAATCAATGGCGAATGGTAGTGTAGGTAGCGGCATATGAGCGCTGGGCTCCTATCTTATCAACGCATTATTCAACGGCGGAGGCTGCTCGGGACTCTAACTGCCTGCATTTGCATAAATCCATAGATCTCTCGGGCCTGCTCGGCTGCCCGGCCGTGTCTATCCATCTCTGGATGCATGCATACAGCAAATTACAGTGCCCGCAAGCGGAAATGTGGGTGGCGGTGCCGTGTGTCCCTCTCATCTCTTCCCGGACACTCCTCCCACCTCGTGCCCTTCCCTTTTCACGAAAGGACCGAAGGATGCAAGCGGCCGGCACGGTACGACCGCTAGGGCGAGACATCCACTCAGCTTTCGGCGCTGTATTGGGTCGTTAACAACGCCTCTTCCTCAGCAAATCCGCACCACTCTGCCCTTCACCTCGATCACTCCCTTAGCATCCATTCTAGTCGTAGTCGTCTTAATGCCACACTTTCGGCCGTCCCTCGAACAAACTGCCGCTTCTTCGTTTATGCTTTTCAGCAGCGATACTGCGAACTCTATTGAAATTCCGAAAGCAGTCGCAGAATGGCAAATTCGCATGCAAAGTTATCCGCTCGGCATTTCCATTCGACAAATTCCACGGTGTTTACAGACTTTATCGTGTAAAACGCGTAAACCGACCATTGTATTCGTGGCGCGGTATCCGGCAAATCACTAATCAGTAAGAGAAACAAAAGGATCTCTCCGCTGCATCGAGATTTCCACTGAAATCTCATGTAATCTCACGACCAACGGCGGGATTGCGGTAGCGGACGGGATACGCTCCTTCGAGGCGGTTCGTTAGCAAAAGGAGACGAAACTGTAAGTCCTGGTGCAAATACCGTCGATTACGTGCCAGGCGATACTCTCGATTTGCCCAGTAGGTATTCCGCTCCGCATTCCGTACGACGCTCACAGGTGTTGAGATCTCACGAGACGACGCGCAACGCGCCACTCTTACAACAAGGACGACCGTAGTTTTACCCGATTATTTTGACCTGATCGTTACGCCGCCGCACCGCCGATCATCCTCACGACTACGTACTTTCAAGAGGGCGTAGACGTGAAAATTCCGGAATCGAAAAAGATGTCTTCTCACGCTCGAACAACGGGAGCGATTACAGGAGAGATTACAAGAGCGTCTGGAGCCGATTTCCGACTTCTCTCCCCCTTCCAGCTACGGTGCAACGGACGCGTAATAAATTCCAGGTTTACCTATTCTGCCTGCGACAGGAATTATTCGGCGCGCTCGTAGGTGCACGATCGATTTGGTCAGCTGATGAAATACGGGAGATGCGCCGATTCGTCCTGCCGATCCGTTTATCCGTTCATTCTCTCTTCATTCCCTTTTAATTATCACCATGAGTTTTCGGGATTTTCGGAAAGCGATATTGCAGTTCGCTTCTCATCACCGCAGCAAACTCCCCAGCACCCTGTTCCGTCCGGACAGTTTTTACGATCCGCAAATGTCAGTTTCCAAGTATTTCGATGGAAAAAGCCACGTTCACGATTAGAGGGTGGCAAATTGTGCTCTTGGCCTAAATATGCGTCCCGAGTACGAAGGGAACGAGCTCTCCGGTAATTCGTGAAAACTTTAGGCGCTCGGCACACAAAAGAGAGAGTGAGAGAGCGATGCCTCGCGCGTCAGACCCACGGACACGCGACGAAAAGTCCGGATACTTTTTCATGTACGAAGGTGGTTAACCTTAAAAATTCCGTTGTCCTCTTCACCGGCGAATCATCAGCATGGAGCAGCGAGGACGGGAAAACGACTGCGGAGTGACCAAGTTAAGTCGAGCCCCTTGCTCGAATGTCTCTGACGGGAGCAGGACGAGCAGTTAATTAACACCCTCGCGCTTCTCGCCACTCCGCAGTGGCAGACGCAGCAGCGGCTTTCCCTCCAGAATACCGTTACCGCTACCGCTACCGCCGACATTGCCACCCTCCTCCAGCCCTACCCCTACCCCTGCAAAGACCCTCTTCCTCGGAGAGGCCACCTCAGACGTAACATCCGTTATGCCCCTTCCGCTTTCCCTCTTCTCGAGCTCATCTCTCTCGCCATCATTTTCTTCGCCTCTTTCCCGCTCGCGCACTTTCTCCATCTTTTGGTCGGCTTCATAATTAAGATCCTCTCAAGGAAGAAAAGAAGCCGCTGCTCGGATATGCGGTAGGGGCCCACGGCCCAGGATATTTTTAATTTAGATAGTGCCTTGGCCGTCTGCTACTTCTGGTTTACAAGGTGGAAGCCGCGTTTAATAGTTCACGTACAACCACCACACACTCCGCTTCCCTCTAGATCGCTCGAAATTTTACCCGCGATAATTAGCATTTTACGAATTTCCATGGATCAGAATGGTGCCGAGTCGGTGCTGTTGCTATCGCATTTTCGATTCTATCTAACAATAAGTGGGGAACAACGGCTTCCTGTCCGGAACAGAATCGCGCCTCTTTGTGTCCCTGGAGATCCTCAAGAGGTTGCATGTCACAGATAGGTTTCCTCTGGGGGACTTCTCTTTCCACTACTTTTCGCACATGCATTGCCTTCTTTTCCAGTAATTCGCTCTCCCTCTCCACGTCCTTTCTTCGTCTCGCGAGCGGCTTGACAATTAAGACGCTCTCTTGGAAGACAACAATCCGTCCAAGTCAGGGCATCCGACAGCGTCTCGTGTATTTTTAATTTAAATAGTACTCAGATCAGTCCATTTTGTATGATAAGAGGCATGTAAGAGATTCACTTGGATCGCGAGCAATCGCACAAAATTGATTTTTCTTCACTTTCGTTTTTCAACGATAATGTCTGAGTTCTTCAAACGGGATAGCATTGTTCATTATGTCGGCGAACACGAATTTCATTCAATTTATTGAATATGAAACCGCGCGCTGCGAATTTGACATTTGATAACCGGGTTTCAATTACCGGATAATGACAAATGGATTTTTCCTCCGCTTCAACCTATTATGGATTGGTAAAATACGTAGAATGAAGAATTAAACGTTTCGTATGAAAGCCCCTTGGCGAACCGATTAAACCTTGCCTAATTGTGCGCTTTATTCATATATTTGCTTAGTCCTTATTTTTCATGCTCAAACATGAGTTCCAGTTACTTGGACGGCACGATAACATTGGAAATGGTCGTATCAAAAGTTTCATCGATAATTAGATATTGAGAATAAGAATTGGTGTGACGGGCTTCCGCGCTTTAGAAATACTGTGCAGTATTATCGTTGCCGACGAGCTGTTCTAATTGTCTGAGAGGCGTCGACACAGACTACATTCGAGAAATCGACAAGGTCTATTGGCAACGAACCTATATATTAGAGAAACTCTTCTTTGGTGTGCGCATATAGATATTGCAAGAACGAGAATATTCGATGGCTCTCCCACTTCCGCGGTTTGAACCCACGATGTTAATGGTTTCATAATGACAATGCCTTACCGTTATATAGATTTAACAAGAAACTTTACAAATTCATGAAAAGATCCCGACTGGAGTGTTCGTCGGGGTTCTTTCGAGTTGTAAGTGAAAAAATATGCATCGGATTCCAGTGCTGTGTTACTGTCACACAATCGGACAGCCTCTCCAATTTGTTGCATGAAGATATCCATAAAATAAGTTTGCAAAATCGTTGACATCTGCCGATATCGCGCCAAAAACAAAAATTAATTTTCATTTATTTAACCGCACCACCTAATATTCGTCGGCCGCCGAGTCAAGAGACGATTTTCAACCGGATGAAACACAAATAGGCACTCGCGTATTTTATCCAGCCCATTTTATCTGATCCTTACCCGCAGTAATATATTGAAAAAATCCGGCCGTGAATTTTTTCTCTCCCGCGAGCGTGTCAGGAGCAGCTGGGTATTGAGTGTATATTTACGAGAATTGCTGGAGCGAATCGGCATTGGTCAGAACGAAGTACGCCAGCGGACGAGCGTATTTGCTTGGCGCATTCACACTCATGCACGATTCGTCACGATGTCATAAGTAAACCGTTACGAATAGCATGCGGGGGTGGGGGCTGAGCGGCAACGTGGCCTCGGATACGCGAGAGTGCGCGCCTCTACGCGCTCGTGCCGGTATACATAGTAATTATGTGTTAACTACCCGTTAAGCAGCACTTCGTTCTAATGATGTCGTATATGTCCCTCTAACGACGAGCGGCTAATGCGAGCATACCGTATGCAATGCTCGAAAGGCCAAACATTACAAAGCCCGTGCATTACCTCGAATCTCGCTAAGTTAATGTGACGCAGCACATCTGTAAAGTTGCTGCCTTCTGAAGGGCGACACTGGCTCTGTGGATCATGCGACGCCATCGTGGTCGTCGTCGTCGGCGATGCGCTCGCATTACCTACGTCGGTTATCAGATCCACCTGTAGGTCCGCATTATATATCGTTTTGCCATATCAAAACGTCAAGTCATCCAGTAAGCCGATACGCTTGTGCGCATAATTTCAGGAAAGTCGAGTAACGTTATACCAGGCCAGTCAAAGCGGTGCACATATTATACTGTCGAAACGTACACGTGCACATGTCAATATGCCTCTGATGAAGTGGTGTCGGGCGAGGCGACGGGACAGACCAGGGGATATTCGAAACGCTTTAATGTAACGCTTTGCCCTGTATCGTTTGTGCGATTGATACAGAGTGAAGCCTCAGAATTTCATCTGCTTGACGTCCGTTTAGCTGCGTATAGGTGCTGCGATGCATCGAGACAAACGTGTTGTGTCTGCCGTCGTTGCTACGAACTCACGTCACGCCTATTCTTTTATAACCTGTTTAACGAACCGCGGGACACGCTCCTCGACGGACTCTTAACGACAGTTGGACGCGAATAGCATCGAAATGGGCAAAGGCAAGAGGCTTCTTTTTTCCCTTTCCGCCGTGAATAGTTGCCCTGAGGGACGAGCGGGGAGGCCGGGGAGTGGGAGGGGGGGTGGTTGGGTTGGATTAGGATCGTCGATCGTAATCGCAGGGGTTGCCGAGGTTGCCCCACCGTGGCCGTCGCTATTGCGGAGACCTCCCATTTGGCGCTGGCCCACCACCACCACTACCACCACTACGAGTACCACCGTCCGCCGCCCTCTCAACGCACTCTCCATTGCACGGCGCTCACGGCGTATCGAGGTAGCGCCCCGTGTAGCAGAGGCAAGCGCGTTAATTGATCAAATTACAGGGCCACGAGCCGGCATCGAAATTGCAGCAGGGCTGGCCGGTTGCCGGGCCGCCGAGCCGCCGCGCCGGGTCGCGGCGCCGGGCCGTCGAGCTGTTTTCGGATCGTTCGCTGGGGGTCCGCGTGACGAGCCGTTGTGCCCGTGACGTTACTCTATCGCGCCAAGCCAACGCGTCTACGTCAACGGCTCTCTACCCAAACGGCTCTACGCACCTACCTCCGTTCTACGTCTCCTGCTCATCCTACACCTCCTTCCAGGCAGGAAGTGGAATGGAGGGCCACTTCAAACCGATCCAGGGGATGATGTATACTGCGGCGCTAGCCGACCGGTCAAGTGTTCATTGCCGGTTCATCCGCGCGAATTCCGCTTTTAATTAATGACTATCCGCTCCCATCCTGCCCCTCTTCCACTTCCGCCCCACGATCCCACCGTCGACACCCCCTCCCTCCTCGCCGCTTCATGATTGATCGACAGTATCGTTGATTGCCGGCCTTCATTCCCTGCCCCAAATTTATTTCCGTTTTCATCGACGACCCTTTTTGCCCCTTCATAGGCTACTTCTTCGTATACGCCACTCCTCTCTCTCTCTCTCTCTCTCTCGCATTCATCCTGATGTTGCGTGACGATATTGAAGGTGTCGTAAATTCTGACAGAGGCACGCTGCCGGAGGGTCCTAAGATCGCGTATGATTTGGGGAAAGTCGAACTCGAACGTGGATATGTAGGTCGAAAACGTATAATAAAATAATTCGCATGTATACGGCAGTAAATGTGAGTGATACAGAATCATAAAATGTTCGGCCAATGATCGGACTACGTGACAATATTATAACGCATAAAAGACAAGAGAAAGTAACGAGTGGCAGCGAGGAAACGAACGAAAGGGATTGAACGATTATTGTGAGCCGACGGGTCAGTGCAGTCATTTACAATATAATTAGAGATATCAACCAGTCTGACATGCCTTCGGGCACGTTCGTTACGGAATCCTTCCGTACTGCAGACCAAGGGTCAACCGGAATGAAAATTTGCTGGGTGGATGAAGAGGGTCGATGACGCGATGAAATGCGACGGACGAAAAGCGAATGGAACTGCCAGAATTACTCCGCCTGCTCTCAGGGTCGTGTATTTTGCCTACGATACACGCAGTTGAAATTTACGCCACTCTAGGTGTAGTGGGTCGATCGACAAGTCTCATTAAACTTTCGATTATACGCAAAGAAATAATCTACCATCGTGCTATTCATCGAGAAAGCCCATGTCAGTAGTGCTTATCAAGTGTAATTTCCGTCTATGAAAGGTGCAACTGATGTCTCTTGCGTTATGACAAACGAACTATTACGAATCGACCACAAACGAATCGTAAACGCAGCAACGGAATCGACTCGCTTCCTGGTACAAACGATACCATCCGTTCCTCTTACCAGCAACGTTCTACGATCAACGAAACGTAAACGTCATCCGGTCTCTCGTTTGTCTTGGTGAACGCACCGAGGGGAAACGTCGGCTATGGACGTCGAGGGGAACGGCAAAGACTAACGGTGCTCGTCAAGGGTTAAATCGATTTGCGTGTACGCTGCTTCCTCCCGCACGCATCCACCCTTGTAGTTTGCACTTTTATTCTCCGATTCGTCTCGTCCCGACTCTGTATAAACTGCACGCGAGTTTTGAAATTCAACACGCAACGACAAGGAAGGAAGGAGTGAGATGAAAAAGTGGAAAGGCATGTGGATTAGAAAGGAGAATGCGAATGAAGAAGGAGAGACAACGGAACGGCGGAAATCTTGGAGAAGAAATCGAAATTGCAGGTTTTCGGCCGAACTCGCTGGACTGGCCAGACGTGACCGAATTGCCAAAATAAGGAAACGGGCCATCTTCTCCCCCTGCGCCAAGATAAATAGGATATTCCGGAATAAATGCTTACCTATGTGCTTTCAAATGGTATCGAGTGCTTCTATTTCCAGCAGCACAAGCTGAACCCCCACCCCCACTCCTCCTACTCCCGACAACCTCTGAGGAATTTACCTACAAGACTCGGGATATGCCTCTTTCTCATCCTTGTCGTCGTCCCAGTCGTCGTAGCAGCTGCAGTACGAGCATTACTCAAGCCGCGTTCCGCGAATTAAATGAACTGAATAATTGCGCCAAGCACGGACGCTCGCCGGCACTCGTGAATCTCTCTCGCCTTTCGTCGTCGCCTTTCCACCCTTTCACTGTTGCGAGCATAACCCTCCAAGCTCGTTCGCCAGAAACCTCAGCAGCCGACGAAGGCCTCGAGATTTTCGACGCGTCTTCTATGTGCGAGATTTTCCTCCAGCCGAATTGCCGCAAAACGTTGCTTTAACCCACGAAACGGATGATGACGCAAATGTATGGAAGGTTTTAATTCGTTATTCACAAAGGTGGATGACCGCAATAAAATGACGCGTAAATGCTTTCAACTTTTTGTTTGCATTAGTAATAATCGCGCAGATCGCGCGCCCGTTAAACAGCGCAGAATAATTAAAATGACGTGATGTTTACTTTTGAAACACGCTCGAGCAACGCACATTGCAAATGCATTCCAGCGCGGAAATGACATATTAGCACAGAAATCGTCAGATTTTTCCTGTTAAGCACCTGAGCGTATTACTTTGAATATTATAGGGACGCACATGTGTCGATTTGCTCTGCTGTTTGACCTGGCAATACGCGCCATTTATGTCATATTTTCAATTTGGACGTGAAATGCCGTTTCCCAATTTGGTTAACCGAACGTTTCAGTACTTTGCCCTTTGAACATTTCACCAATGAGCGGAGTAACTTTCTTGTACCAAGTATTATTATTATTACTACGCTGCCCCGTTTACGCGCCAAGTATATTTTTATTTTATGCTTTTCGTTGAAAAGTGAAACCCAGCGCAGGGGAGATATTAATCAAGAAAGCGCTTGAACAATTTTTTCCTGCGCATACGATCTACGAGTTTTTCGAGAGGATAACTTGACACAAAGGTAGGTAGGATATTAATCACACAGCCAGGATATTACCCAGGTTCACCTAATCTCGACGGCAAAAAAGAGAACTTCTCTCGTTCATCTTCCGTCAATTACATAAGGAGCCGAATTTTCTCCCACCCCCTATTCGAATGTCGAGAGCCAAACGGGATGGCCTTCGATGATATAATATCACGGTCGTTAATGTTGCCGGGCAAAAAATGACGTTACGCCCATTCCAATCCCTCATCATCGCTCTCATCCTCCTGTCGCCCCGTCACTTGCATTTTCGTCGAAGCAGTAGGTATCACTTTCCATAAGCCAAGTAAATGGATAATTGTAGTCCGTCGTCACCCTGTCCGCCCACATACTTTCGACCCGTAAGAGGAACATTCGATCGACGCCGGCGACTTGAAAAGAAGGGAAGAGAGGCATAGCTACAGAGCCTAATTGGTTGATCGACAGTAACGTTGTGTGGATCGAAGGAAAATTTCTCCTCGATCCTTCAACATCGTCGTCAACGTCGCGTCAACAACACTCCATTACGAGGCTGGCTTGGAACACGTCGACGTTCCCCCCGCAATCGATCTCGTCACTAAAACTCCGCACTTTTAGTGCCACTCCGAGTCGCTGACGGATAAATATCGGTATCGCCGAAAAATCTCAGCTTCGGCGAAAGACGGCAGATAAAAGCGCGATGCGGCGATTCGCAGCTTTTTACGAGAAATCGTACGGCCCTCGAGCGGGAAAAAGTTTGCTTAACGACTGCGAGCCGTAACGTTCGTACACTCGACTTTTACACGCGCGAAGATACGTTCCCGCTCGCTCGAAGAATCTGAAAACGTGACGTAACGCGCACCTAGTAAGAACCTAAGAACCCGCGCGGGTCGTTTCGAACTTGGAAGAATGTTCTCGTCAAGAAATACGTACTCAGTCTGAAAATCGCAAATATGAGCGTGTACGATTTATGACGGGGAGAGTCGAGTGTTCGACAAGCAACGGAAAATCCCTGTAAATTCATTCGGAAAATACATTCACGCACTTTATCGCGACGGCTTTCGGAACAGCTTCGTCGAACATTCGCTCGATTCGTAAGTACACATTGAAAAGTTGTGAAAGGAAAGAAGTTGAAGTACAAACGCGAGCGTAAAGCCGTAAAGTATAAAGTCTGTCACCGTCGTAGCTACGGTTAGCAATTAGACTGTCGCCGACGAGGACACGAGCGGAAACTCTCGGGATGGGAATGTATTCTGTGAGTGAAACGTAATCATGCGGCATTGTTATACATTTATTGTCTGTACGGACCAGGGTGCAGCAATCTAGGTTAAACGTAGATCTGAAAAACGAAAACGAAGCCAGTGCATTTGTCTGAAACTGACCGCAACCGCGTACATCGAAACGAGTTGTAGGGCAAAGTACTGGAGTGAGCCAATAGAAATTTTGAGGTCGACGGACCGTCAGTTCGACGAAACGTGTCGGCTAGCATAGGTTTTACCGCTCGATACTTGATCAACGACTCGCGTCGACAACGTTTACGACATTTCGCAAAGCGCAAGCGACTTTTACGCGGGTACTTTTAGTAGACGTGGCACAAGCACACGACTTGCCCGATTCCTATGCTATCACGATATACGACTGCGCACCGCGATGATCGGCAATTTTTAGCCGATTACTCTGCATGATTTTCACAGAGGGCTCTCCTAATCGCCGGACTCTTTACCGAGCCAGAAGCGTTCTTGCATTGTTCTATCTCACCTGCGTGTTCTCGGCGACGCGACGGCAACGGCGACGATCGAGATTTCGCGGGGAATATTTGCAATTTAGATAGGAGCTACGGGTACAATGGAAACGGCGCGGCATCCGGTGCATCCTGGATATACGGCTTTACGGACGAGGCGCAAAGGGGCAACGGGAGACAAATGTTTCGGGAGGTGGTTGCTTGCTTGCAGGCGTCGCGATGTTAAATAATCGCGTCGCCGGCACGTTTTCGCGTAACGAGGACGTTTATCAGGATCCAGCAACCGGGAACTGATTTACAAATAGGCCCCGAGAGGCAGCTTCTCATCCTCCTCGTTCTCTCGTCCTTCTCCTCTCCGCATCCTTGTAGCATCGCACTCTCCTCGTCATCCACCCTCCGTGCATCCCGCTTCTCCACCGTCTGGCAGAGACGAATCAGCCTGGAATTTTCGGTACGTCGCGTCGCCTGGAGAACGCTTCCTGTCTCGAGAGCCACTGCCGACTACGTCCAGGGACGAAAACTTTCCCACTAATCCAGCCGAGCCCGGTCCTCTACCGAGCCACGCTTTCCCACTGAATTTCAACGAAATTCTAGTGCCGCTATGTTTGCCCTCATATTTGCTTCTGCAGTTGCCGTCTACGACAGACTGATCTTTCTTCGTCACGACGACGCTACGTGACACTTCCTGCCATCCAGCGCGGGAGCGAGAGACGGAAGACGATAGAAAAGTGCGCGCAATTTGGCCGATCGAACATCGAGTAGATGTTAAAACGGGGAAAGGACACGGCAGCGAGACTTGCTCACCCTCTTCGCGGCGAGTCCGAAAGGAGAATAACATTAATTCGTAGGAATTTATATTCCGCTCGTATTTTCAAAGAGATGCGCCAACGGAAAAGTGGATGCGGTCCTTTTGGGGTCTGGGAGTTAACCTAAGACGTTCGTCGAGCACCCTCCTCCCACCTCACCTCGCCCATCCCTCGGTCACCCCCGTTTGCTCGGCGTTACGCGGCCCTTCGAGCTTTTCTTCCCGGGGGAAATCATTTTCATTTAAGATCGGCTACGACAACGCCAGGGACGGCGACGGAGTCGAAGACGAGCCTTCGCTCTCGGCCTCGAATAAATTATTTCCCGCTCCCTCACTCTCTCTTTCGCTGCGAGATCGTCGATCCTCTTTATTCCGTCCCCGTGCACCTTCATTCTACCTCTTTTTACGTGTCCTGTCAGCCCTATTGCAGTTTCGCACCATCGCCATCGGCACGAGCATGTTTTGCGAACGGCTTTGGTGTCGGAGAAAAATATCTGCCGAGAGAGACTTTCTTCTCATCCTCTTAGTCGCCTTTCGGCTACGTGTTGTGAGACTCTAGTACCGAGACGGTCATTTCCAATGCAGTACGTACATTGATTATTACACCTGGCAGTTAGGCAGTTACGTAAAACGCACACGAGCCACGAGGTAAGTATATCATTCCACGTCAAAAAGTACCAACTGCGCCAATAGTCAAGCGAATTCGAGAGTAATCTCAATAGATTCGGTGATGTGACCATTTTTCGGAAGCGAAAAATACTTTTTTTTCGCTAGCTTATCGGACTTTGTCTCGCGTAAAAGTGTCGATAAATCTTCAAAAAAGTTTAATACAATATATAGGCTGTCATCGCATGCTATGAGTTATTTTTAGACTCTTTGCGTACTTTACTTTGAAGCACATGCTCGCACGTGCTTTATCGAAATCAGTGCATTAGAATTAGTGCGCCGAAGCTGTATTTAAAATAATGTCTTGTGAGACTTAAATATCGGAGAAATAAAGGTACGGCAAGCGCGTATATAAAAAGCACCGTGTGCACTGCTGATCCGAATTACAGCTGAATATACCGGCGGGAAGAGAATTCACATGCAAGTGTAATTCTACATAAGCCGAGGGGATTACAAGACTCCTCAATGAGACGATGGGATTTGAAATTTTCATACATCTGATAAAGAGGAAATGGAAACGAAGCTATCGTTAATGCCGAGGAAAAATTTTACTAAGCCAAACGCGGAGGATGTTATCGCGTTGCGCACCCTGGATGAATGGATATTATGGTAAATATTTATAACGTCTCGAATGTCGCTGAAAGCGTATCCTAAAACCACGATATTCCGAAAAATCTGTCTGTCCATACGAACGGCAATCGGATTCGAGACAATCGGATAACATTTTGCTGTAACAAAGTCGCGTCAAATAAAGCCGCGCGCGACAATAGCCAGCAAAGAATCAAAAAGCGTGCTCGACAAAAAAATGAGACAAGCAGTGGGAGGCAGATGCATAGAGAGGGATTTGAAACCGAAAAAATACGAGTGACAAGGCTGGTCAGGTCACACAGTTTCGGAGCAGGCTTTGAAAATCCTGTGCAACGACCGGCCCGTAATAATTGTTAGGTGGTGAAAAGCATAGTGCGAGGTGTGAACCTGTCACGGGAGCTGTATGACGCGTGCGATCATGCAACCTTTGTAAGGGATACGCGGTTGCTCTAAAATAGATTTTATCAGAAACAATTTTCTCTTCCAACTCAACGCATCTGAATCGCTCTTCGATACAAAAATCCTCTTTTATTCCTGGTCGTTCTCGACGTTATTGGTCGACTCAAGGCCGCGTGGACAGTGGTAACGATTAACGATATCCCATTCTCTTTAAGTTTTTTGTTGGTACCGCAATTTGTAGAATCGATATTTATTCAATTATTCGAATTTGCGAGTTTTTCTTTTGATCCGTTTGAAACGCTTCGCATACGAAAAGTTCGATCTTCGGATATCCGAGCACGAATACGGGTAGAATGAAAAATTTGTAAAAAAAAAAGTAACAGCGACTTCAAAACAGTACTAAAAAGGCTGAAGAATTTTTCCTTTTTGAGATCGGTTAAAAAGGAACGGCGACGAGTGTCGAAGCGATCGGCGCGGCTCGGCGCGGTGGTGTGGCCGAATAATAATCCATCCTCCCCGAAGATTCGGTGGTTTTCCGGGGACGGAGTTTCGACAAATCGGTGCGGTCGAGCCTTCAGGCGTACCGGGATGGCCATAAAGCTTCTGGCCATAGGGTACATCGAAGTGCCGTGGCCGCGATGTAAATCTATGCATAGCTTTTGTTCCCTCGACGTCCTCGCTAGGCCCCGCTGCCGTAAGTTTTCTTATTGCCTCCTATCCGAATACAAGATGACTCTTCTTTCCACGACGGCCCCATCTCACGTTTCAATAAGGTCGATTTTTTGTACGGAGAGCGTTGCAAACATTTTCGCCGTGTTTTGGCGTTGAGCGTAACGTAGTGACAGATACGGCGGCTACTGAACGAATTGGCCGAATTAACAGATAAATCATCGACAACCGTTCGATCGGGTCGGTCGAATGAGCCGTTCGAACGAGCCGTTGATGTAGCCGGGGGCTGATTGCCGTTCGTCCGACGCAAAATACGAGCCATTTTTGACGCTGTAATGAGATTGAACGCCGCTGCACGCCTGAACGGTCTGCCGCGTCGAGGAGCATAAAACGCGGCTTCATTGTACGTAATTAAACCCCGTTTTGTACGGTCTGATAACAGACTGCGTGCAAAAACGATTTCACGTACTAACGATTTGACGTTAAATTTTCTTTCACCCAGACCGACCGCGCATACGATAGAATTACTATTAGGTACAGAGAGCGCGGAAAAAGCATGCACGAGTTCGCCTCGACTGTCGATCAATGGCGATAAACAAAATTCCATGGCATCCATTACTGTCGCGGCCCGGCCGCGGCGAACATTCTGGCCGTGTCGCCGTCAGAGCGGATTAAAGCGAGAGTAAATTTAATGACGATAAAAAAACATTTGCGGTATCTGCATGCTACATTATGCAGACTCTCTCTCTCTCTCTCTCTCTCTCTCTCTCTAGAAGGAGATGAGAGCTTTGAAGAAGCCTCCTTTTATCCGCGCTCGTTTTCCCTCGCGTCTTCCAACTTTTTTTCTTTTATCTTACCCCTATACGAAATCCCATAAGAAAAGAATCTCACTGGACGTATAGCGGCGTTTCACGTTCGACGGACTTGGCGTTCTTTTATCCGCAGAACCCACGTCACCTTTGTTCTAACCCAGCGTCGCGTCGTCTTGCCGTACGGGCGTACGACGTCAACCGCTATACGCTCTTTAATCATCGAGCGGCATACGAAGACGCGTCTGCAAGGTAAAATCTTCAGCAAGGTTCATCCTTATCTCTAGCGATTTAATCTTAAGGCTTTCAAAAGATTCAAAAGGTCATATGGAAGTTTAACCATGCACGCAATTGAGACGGAATAACTTTGGCAAACATTTATGCGGTACGATACGCTCGCTTCGAATTCTGGACAGGCTAGCGTAGAAGCGTTCAACTTTAACGATCCGCAACAGCTACACGGAGCAGCGATTTCCGCTTAAGGCGGCTATTATTTCGAGAGGAAATCGACATTGTACAGTTCCTTTCGCTCCCTCTCTCTCGATATAGAAAGGACGTGGGACAGGGGTATTACGAGCGCTTAGCCGAATCGCGAACGACGAGATCTCCGATCGTTGAAGCTTAACGCGACGCGAATCCCTTAATTCCGTCCACGGCGGCGGAGGCGGCGGAGGCGGCGGCGGGAGCTGAAAGAAAACGAAGCGAAAGAAGACGGAAGAAAGCGCGGAAGGCGTGAGGACTGAGGAGGGAAGTCGAGGGAAGACAAACCACTCGGCCATGACGACTCGAAAGTTTCGACGGCTGGGCTCTGGAACGAAACTAATCGAAGAGCACGACGCGGAAGCCTCTCATCCGAGGAGGGCCGCCTCTATTGACTTAGCAAAGTTTGGATTGCCGTGCGGATAAGACGTGTGCGGCAGAGTCAGCAGGCAAACCGCGAAAGCTTCTGTGAGCTTCTCCTCGTGAACGCCTCGTGTATACCGAAACTTTTGGCTCGAGCACCTAAGCGGACCGAGGCGAGTCGCGGAGGGCGGCCCTCAGCTCAGACCGACTGATTTCTATCGCGCACAGCATCCAGAAAACTCACCTGTGCTTCTTTTTACATACCGTTTCCCCCTTCTACCTGCCTGCGCCCAGAACTTTGACGAGATTTCCTCGACAGCGCAAACACTGCAAACTGCCGTCATTCACTCCCGACACATTAATTGCCAGGCATTTTTCAGAGCCATTTCTCAACCGGGAAATGATATGTCTACTAGACTTTCAGCATTTTCCTAAGGGAAGGGACGCTCTTTGTTACAAAAGGCAATCGATACCTGTCACCCTGACGAGGAAATTTCTCTGATGCGACGTTCCTTGTGACGCAACTTAGGTGCACGAGACACTTAAATGACAAAAGTTTGATGAGACTGGTGTGTAGGGCTGTCAATAGTTGAGATCGCTCTTCTCAACCCTATCTCACTGGATATGGCATGTTCCGGAGAAAATGAAAACCTTTGCACAATGGCTGTTGAGGAGCCGATACAATTTCTCAATATGCATCGAAAATATTCCGCTGGCAAAGCATGTATTAACATGAATGGCGCGCGTCGAACGGACCAGTGGTCACTTGGACGTTTCCGCGCGGAAGGGGAGTCTAGCTTCATCCAGGCTCTCGAAAGAATTTCATTGAAAAAAGAAGCCCGTCACCCTTCGAATACGCTTATATCCCGCACAAAAGGTCATGCGACGGACCGATCCGTTGTCTCGTTAGGTCGTCGGAGATCGGGCACTTGTCCCTTTTCTCGGCCTCGAAAAAGAGCAACGTCCCCTACCCGACATGTCAAGCCCATTCAGTCCCTCCGGGACACTCGAATCTTTTCTTTCTATCAGCGGGCCAGCCAAGGCGACTTTTGCATGAGGAAACGTGCGCGGAAATAACGACGCGGATGCTCCGTCACGCATACGCCACTTCTCGACGGTACGTCCGCAAAGGGAAAACACTTTCCCAGACGTGATTAACGATCTCGCGAGCCGCGAGGCAGCAGTCTTCGCGACAAACAATGTCACGCGCGCAAACAAACTTTTCCGCTCCCTCCAACCACCTCAGCTACGTCTTGCATGCGTTCAGATTCGAATCAAGCTCATAAAAGTCTCGTGCTTGAATAGAGGCCGAGAAGATTGAGTGAAGAGTGAAAGGTTAAGGAAGCTTGCAACCGATCTATCTTTATCGATGCTGCTAATTGTCAGACCGGTCGTACGGTTGACGAGCGAGATCGGCGGACGTTAAAATCAGTCGCTATGAAAGAGCATCGTTTGTCTAGACGCACTTTATGTCGCGATTCGCTAATAAAGAAGAACGTATAACTCGATTTTCGTCGAGGCGGATCGATGCCTGACGCCAGGGAATGGAGAGAACCCGGAGTGACAGAAGGGTAGTGTGTTGGTGGTAGCGTAGGACAGGGAATCGGCGAGCGAAACGGCGAGTAGGAGAGAGGAGAGAATCCTATCATTCCGGGGTAATGGTGGTAATGACAACGATAATGCTGATGCACACACGGTGCACTAAGACCCACACGCCGCGCCAGTTGATATCGTTCAAGTCACGACTGATGTTGTTACCCCGTAGACGTAGAGGAAATCATTCTTCCTAACGATGATTTCCGACGCAGGAGAAAGCGTTGGGAACTAAGCGCACCCCATGGACAACTCGTACGGTGTCGTTAACAATGCTATTTCGGCACCGGCATCGTTGTCATTCTCACTGCATTTGTAGTGGTACCAGTTGCCGTCCTCGTCATCCGGCTACAAACGGGCTCCATATGAAGTAGATGACCCCAAGAGTCAGTCGATAGCGACAATAACGCCTTCTCAAACAAAACCATAACCGTTCATCAATTCAAATGCCGTAACGACATGACACTTTTCTCTTAGACGGACATTTGAAAATGCTTCGAAACGTGTGACGCTTACTACTGTGCGGTCATCGATCCACTAGCAACTGCTTTCAGCACTTCCCCGTATTCATGTTCTCCAGATAACTGTCCATTGCCCGTGGCGACGTTGTAAAACTCCTTGCAGGCGACGTTGACGAAGGCAATATCGTAAGACAAGTGACTGGGGATAAGGGATGAAGGGGACGAAAATGTTAAAATTTGGAATTCATCAGTGCAGGGCGTATTGCAGGGTAACGTCGGCGCCAGAAGCCAGCAGCCGGCAGCCAGGAAACGTGCCGTGGAATCGAGCCGTGGATAGATCGTCGATCACGAATCGACGGTAAGCCGATTAACCGAACGTTCGCGGATTTTTGCCGTAAAAACGCGCCAGGATACATCACTGACCCTGTACATATAATATTTATTATTGCTGCAGAACGCCGATAGTAAAGCATGACGTTTCAATTTGAAGCAGCATCGCGCTGTGAAAGGCTCGCGCCGCTTCAAATTCCCTCTGTCCACCTCACCCGCCGCTCAGCAGTACGGTGCTGGCTGCTATCCCTCGTAATATCTTTTCAATTTTGCGGATGCTACGTTTGTTTTGCCCCTAGGGGCGATATTAGCGTGTGACATTTATTTTGAAGTAATACTTTTTCGTGCACGATTTATCGACCGTTTCGCGCCGATTCGACGAACGAGATACGTCGACGGTTTTACGAGACGTACCTACATACGCGTATATGCCGTCGGTGTATAGATGCGCGTATATAATATATGCGTACGCGTACGTCTGTGCGGCTCTGTGTCCAGCATGTATGGATGGGACACACGAGTATAATTAAACTGGTCAGAGACGGCGCGCGCGTTCCCCGAGCATTACAACGGTTAGCAATTTCCATTTATTTATGTTGCTTGTAAATACGGCTTGGCTCGTATACCTATCGATGCCGCAGCCGATGCATGATGCGGTGCATCCCCCTGTACATATATGCAACAGACACAACTTTCCAGCGGGGACAGCGCGTTGCAGATCGTTAGCATTCTGCTGATTTCGGACTGTTGCCACAAAAGTGTTGTTTGCACACGCAACTTTTCAGTCTCTCTTTTGCATGTCTTTTTCAACTACTATCCGACAACATGATCTTCAGTGATTTCCTCGGCATGTTAGCGGAAGACGTTGAATCGTCCGCCTCTTGCCTTATCTTTCACAATTATTTTTCTAATGTAAACGATCATTCGTACGTATCGAGATTACTCCCTGCGGACGGGCCAGCGTGAAACGCGTAAAATACATAGGGGTCCGTACATGCACTGTAAATAGATGTATCGAATGGCCGGGAAAGGGTCGGAAGGAGGAGAGGAAGGGAATGCTCAGGCAAACGAAACGGGTCAAACCCTTTTCCGAAACAGGCTGAAATATTCCAGAGGATGGCAGGTCCAAACAGCTTACGGGATCATCCGGTAATCCCATTACTGGAAGGTCATAAAACCATGGTGCCGAAACCTCGCAGTTCGAAAAAGAGGTGCCGCTAAAAGCGTCTAAAGTAAATAATAACGCTTGCTCCCGTCGCAGCGAAATTGGCGAGCCAGTCGGGACATGGAGTAATGCCAGAAACGCGCGACAGAAATCGCGATCCGGCTGTAAATCGAGGGTAAAGCGGGACTGAGCGAGGGTGAAAAGAGGGTGAAACTTGGAAAGAGTGAGGAGGGTTACCTCGGAAGTGAACAAGCGGATAAGAATGGAGAATATTTCTCACTTTCGACACTCATGAATCATGCAGGGCAACGTAAATGGTTGTTTTTCGGAAGTTCCGTCGTACCTGCGTTGTGGCGAAGATCTCGTTACATCGCGCCTAATAAATTGCACCTCGTAACGGAGTGCTCGAACAAGCGAGGTTGCGAAACTAATTTCGAGTCAATCGCAGAATGAATTTGCCAACGGGTCCGCGTCCTGCGTGAACGCAAAATAAATTTAGAGCCAGCGATCGAGTGGCATGCGAATAACGATAAATCAATCGGAGTCGATTACGGTGCAGCCTCGGGTGGAAACAATTACGTCCCGAAGATCGCGTCCCGGTAAATTGATTATATATTTGATAGAAAAAAAATGGATCCTTCTCGAGACGGTGTGGGCAGGTGTCGCGGGGAGCACGGGCTCGCACGAAAGTTCGAGCTGCCACACTCGGCTGAAAAGATTTCGCCCAAATCTCTTTTAAGTAGTCGAGATCGCGTGGCAGCTGAACGTTCCCCCGGCAGCTGATAAATTACGCATAAACGTTTCTTTCAGGCCAACTACAGTTTAGCCCCGGTGAACGATACGCAGCATTATTCAGGAAAAAGCATTCGTCTCGCGACTCGTGCGTATTTTCCCGGCGCCGCGGCTAAACTTTCGAGAACAAAGCCGCGAAAGTTTTTCAACGCGAGTACATGATGAATACGGTAACTCTGTAACTCTGAAAAGTGTTTAGGTTCCAGTCAGGGCGGATAACGGGCGGATAACGGGCGGCCTTCATCTCCCGACTTAACCGCGTCGCTCGACCGTTAAACGAGAGCCTTAACGCGGCAAAGAAGGAAAGCGCGCGAATTAGCGGCTGCAATGATCGGCTAATTAGAAGTTTCTCCTTTCATTCTAATGCAGCGACGACGATCGCCCCACTTACGAGCCCTGCCTCTTTCATCGTGCGCAAGAACATGGAAATAGGAATATAGTAAGGACGTGCGTGAGACAAACGCGACTGCTACTCTCCGCGACAATTAAACTTCATTTAAGTTTAATACCCGGGGCAACTTGCTCGAGTATTCATATACTTCTCACGTTTACGTTCGACGTGCAGCCGGCGCGGAAAGTGCGCTATCCAACTTAATTCGCCCACGTAACTCCGGATATCTTTCCAAGGTCTTGTCTTAACCCCGAGCGGCATCACAATGCAACCTAACCACGATCGCATCCAACTCCCACTATAGACACCGCCTCGCATCCTCCACTACGCGCACCTATGGAGAAATGTGGAAATGTACGTGCACATGTACATGGTATATCGCGCGGGTCAGAGGCTTCGGTACGATTAAATTCATCCTTGCCGGGAGGGAAACTATTCCGCAAGTTCGCCGCTTCGCAGTTTCGCAACTGCGGATTAAGCTGGAAGGGGGTCGGCGCGGAGATGTGGAGCGCGATAGGGAGCGAAGAGAGGGCACGCGAGGAGGAACGAGGACTCGGGAGGGGTGGACGGTACACCCTTTCGGGAGGAGGGCGACTTCAGGAAGCAAGATAACGCGCCTGCTTTAAACTGTATTACCTAAGCCGCTGCGCTCGCTCAGTAGAATACACGTCGTCCACCTACGTCTGCATGCTGCAATAGAAGAGGCAATGCGTCGCTGCGTTTAAGGGAACGCCGGAAAGTCAAAGTAACGTCATAGGCAACATCTTGACGAGCTCTCCCTCAGTCCTCGCGCGTCTTTAATTTACGTCTGTGTTACGTAAAGCTTCTACCTTTACGATCGTTACCATCTTCGTTTTTCATCTGTACGGTAAACACCACCCATCGAAAGGCGATAGAGAAAAATGTTCGATGGCAAAAACTGCCTGCGCGCAGGGCACCGTAATCGTTATATAATGGAAGTCTGAATAATCCAATAGCGCTTCGAACTACTTCGAAGGGCGGCAGAATTCCGCGCGACTACGATGGCCCAGGATCCAATTTCGAGGCAGGTCACACGGATC
The DNA here is from genome assembly GCA_963942575.1 of Priocnemis perturbator. Classification (NCBI taxonomy): domain Eukaryota; kingdom Metazoa; phylum Arthropoda; class Insecta; order Hymenoptera; family Pompilidae; genus Priocnemis; species Priocnemis perturbator. Next base: position 14,450,144 of record OZ012647.1, on the reverse strand, counting down.
CCGATCTGCGACACGCGCGCCGGACGAGCTCAGGTCAAAATAAAAAAGGCGGAGACCAAAGCTGCACGGTACGTACACATACGAACGCGAGTGAAAGCGGCAAAAGATTTCTTAGAAATGCAGAAAAAGCTTCAGTTCGATATCATACCCGGGTTTGCTTCTGTTCCAGATTCGATCCGATATTAATAAGTCAACGGAGATTCGAGAGTTCATTGGGTATTCATCGAATAAAAAGTAATAAAAGCTGACTACCCACGTCGAGCGAAAGACTGGCTACCCTTTTTGCGAGTGCTCCATGAAGAAAGCAAAGCAGCTATCGTACGCGTGAGTCGATGTTACCGCGAAATAGTTTGAAATCTAAGAGCACCACCGGCGCACGTACACCTCTGGTTGAAGTAAGCATGTTTGCGTAACAGTGTTCGACTAACGAACCTATTGTGGCTTTAGCGAGATTCACATAAGCCCCGCACGTAACCTCCGCTCACCTGATTTTCACTCCACACTGCGCATCTTCATTCTCACATTAGTTTTATAATCGAGCGCAGAAAAGTTAAAGGTTCTGAGAGTTTTAAAAAGCACTTACCACTGATCGTGAGTCAGCTGACAGGCGCGTACTTGTCAATTGCGGGAAATTCTGGAAGGCAACCTTGGTATTCACTCCGGGACTTATTCAAATACGGGAACTGCTGAAACACGGTCAGACAATTGTTAGCATACGACCGGGGAGAGGGGTGAGTGTTTCCTGTCAGAAACAGTTACGAACACATTTAAGGAACTTAAACCGGGGTGTTTGTCTTCCGACGGCTGGTGGCTCTTGCAAATTGAGGAATTTGTGGAATTCGCGAAACTTTCGACGACATAATTGTGAATTATATACACTGCGATAAGTTTAAACTCGCGGATTTAACGAGGCGCGAAATGAATTTCAGTTTATAAACTCGTTGACATCGTAAGCGCCGGAATAACGTTAATTTTCGCCGATTGAATCGAACGCATTAGCAAATACGGTCTATGGTAACTGTATCACAGCTCAGCGTTTATGTAACAGTCGTTAAAACTTGGAGCTTGGAGGCTTTGGCTAAGCGAAATCGAAACTACAACACATGTTCGACAAAAAAAACGCCTCTTGCCTTATAAATCGTCATGTCCACGTCCGTTACTACAGGTGAAAAAGTGACAAATGATAATGCCGTCCGTAAGATTTATAAATGATCGTTGCAATGCAAGTTGCAAGTGAAATAGTCGGTACACGTACGCATAGAAAATATCGATTGTCAATAGGAGTGACGGGTGAAACAGTTAAAGAAATTGTTAGTGGAAAGAAGTGATGATAGAAGGGCGTCGTTTGTGTCGTTCTCTGCGTAAATAATGATCGAATTTATGATCGTTACACAATGATAGTCATAAATCGCATTTGTGCCGGTCGACAGAACGTGCCGTTATGCGAGGAACTCCGGTTCCGTCCGTTCTCCCGTCGCGCCGCCGATATTTTACCACGGGAACGCGATGCACGGCCGGCATAATTTATCTGTTTTCAAATATGCCCGTGCCGATAAATTTACATATTTTAATATAAATTCCTAAATGCCGGGCCGGCCGAGCGGGCCAGGACTATGAAGCACCGAAGACGTCTTTATCGATCATTGCTCTCTCCATCGTCCTTCCGCATTTTTCTCCTTGCCCCCTGCTTTCTCTGTCTCTTCTGCTCTGCATCTTTCATTTAACGCATTTACTACTTTACAAACTTCAGCAATGCTTCGGCAGAGGCCATAAAAAGTCTTTCGGTCGACTAGGAGTATTCGGAAATTAAAGGGGCTGCAGAGAGACTGCGAAGAACGTATGAGGGCAAATTTTGTAGCTCGGACACGCCTATCATTCACTTCGGCATATTTCATCATTATCTGACACTTAGAACTTTGATATTTAATCTGACATTTCGGACGTGTCCCGATTTATGCGTAAAAAGAAATGTTGCCCATCGCGAGAAGACGCAATGCTTCCTCTTCTGCAAATCGTCGCAAGATCTCGAATTCCACGTCCGACATGTTTACGTGTTGACGGGACACTCAAGATATATCGAAAGCATCGATTCCACCCTGGTACCCCATAACACGATGCATCCCTCTGAACTACTCCAAGTCCGACGGAACTTGCTTGACACCTTAACTGTCGCGCGCACCGGGATGCCTCGGCTGACAGTAAAGCTCTGTACAATGCGAGCTTTCGCTGTTATCGACGGAAGTTCGTGCTCAGAGCTACACACACGCACGATCTATACATGCAAACGCACAGAAGCCCGTCCGAAGACACGCTGCATGGGAACGCAAACTTGCTATCCAATGATATTTCGAGTCAGACGGATTTCTATTTGTTCACATTCTACTTCTGCGTTACTCGCCAGTCGTCCCATCATCGATCGACACTTCCACGTCTGCCGATATTTTCGCGCGAGACATCCATAAGCCCTTTTCGCTTATCTACATCATAGAACGTTTAGACCACACTGTGTTGCAGCATTGAGAGAAAATCAAACAGGGAAGTAGGATCTGATAATGAAAGGTACACAACACACCGTAGTTCTTAAGAGAGGATCAGATAAATGGAGGGAACTTCAGACATGCGCGCTTGATGGATGGATACTTTTGGTCACTCTGGATAGTAAAGCCTATCGATCGTATCTTTATTCAAGTTACCGTATAACATGTAGGTATACATTATTTTACGGACACTGACAATTGATTATCTAACTAAACGCTGTATTATAATCGCGTGAAATCAAACGTCATTCACCATCGCCGTTAGCAGGCTGAAATGAAGAGATACAACGTGCGGCCGACAGTTCATACAATTCCCGTGGGTTCGACAGTGAGTTCTGTAATCTGAAAATCGATAATATATAAAATAACTGCTCCGCAGTCAATTCCGGATGATATCGAAACTGTTAGCGGTATAAACCTGAACTTCGAATCGCCTTCCAAGAGCATAAATTACAGCATCCGCAACATCGGCTGGCTCAAGAGCTGGCACATTATCGTAGAAATTCTTTAACGCCGCCGTGTGCTTCGCTATTCCCGTCTTAACGAGGCCAGGACTAATACTCTATATTAATAGAAATTACTGATATACGATCATCTCTTAATAAATCAGACCCAATTCTGTGGATATAAGCTTTTCGCTGAGACAGACTCACTGTTATTCGAATACGAGCGTTTGCGGCCATTAATTCTCGCCGAACAGTTTGTGTCAAGGCAACTGTTCCGTGCTTACAAGTCGGATACAGATTCCAGCCATTGGCTCCATCGACTTCGGACAGAACACCTTCCGGAATTTGATGGCCCAAAATACTGAAATCAACAATGCATGCACACACCTACTTCGAATACTTTCTGACACGATGAATAATCCGAAACGAATCGAGAGAGAATTGCACCTGTGAAGCTGTTTCCCGCGCGAGCATAAATATTCCTACACGTTAGCCGGCACGCTTCGTTTAGAAGGAGTTGCTCATTTTCATTCACGCAGAGCATTATGGCGTCAGCAGCGGTCGGCAGATTGGAGGAAACGAGACAGAGATCGCGACGAATAAACGCGACGTGCAATAGCGCCGAAACAAGATGTTCATAAATAACAATACCTGTTGACATTGAAAACATGCCCTTCGACGTTTCGCGCGCGCATCGAGCGCACCGCCCGGTTGATGCACACAGCCACTGCGAGGACATTAATATTTAACAGCCTTTCAAATGCCTTCCTGTCGCTCTCTGCAAGTGTAATTTATGGAATTTTTTAAAATGCACCAACGACGCCGACGAGAACGAAGCTTCCACGGGCAATACTGCTGGGACCCGCCCGTCTAGCTGATCCCGCTCACTCCGCTCACCCCGCATACCGCTACCGAATGTAGCGAGCTATATAAAAGTAAGGGACTCTCTTTCCCAGCCATAACATTAGCCTGCAAGAGAGCTCTGTGTGTTTTTGAACGAACTTAATAGCTCTCCGCGATCTAAAGTAGATTTTTAAACGAGATTCCCATCAGCCCTCTCTGCCATTCTGAAGGCTACATAAGCGGCCGACACTAGCCCATCCGCAACTGTGCGCGATCTTGCATATCTACTGCATAGTTTAATGTACAATAGTGGACAATAGGGCCACGTGTCTTGCGTTTTGACAATTCAATTCGGATACGTCAACGGCAGTGTCATCAGAAATACCATCCTGCCACACACAGAGAAGTAGTATGCGTGCGTGTTCGTGAGAGCTACGAGCCAATCGCGCGGCACGTAGCTCTCACGGACACGCTGCATACTACTTCTCTCTCTTCCCCCACCACGCGTGTCACATGTGGCAGGATGCTATTTCTGATGACACTGATCAACGGTCAAGTAGCGCGCGAGTGATGTTTTACGAGCCATTCGTGATCTCTTGAGAACACAGTCAATAGACGAACGTGTAAATTATGAAATTACGAGCGGATAAACCAGTTTTATGTATTAAGCACTTTTCCGCGCAACGCGTTATTACGCTGGTAGATGATAAATTATTGGTACCGAGATTAATTGCCCGTTCCTCGATTAAACGTCGGAAGCCTTCATGCGCACATCGTCAAATTCATTGTAGACTTTCTGCTCCTTACCGATAACTCTGGTGTAATTCGTTACACCGGCATTGTTAACCATAATATCCACTCCATTCATATTCTCCTCCACCCACGCAAATGCCTTATCCACGTCTTCCTCGCAACTAATGTCGCAGTGCATCAGATGCAAGTCACCACACGTTTTTTCTTCCCGCGTCTCGCGTCTCATCTTCGCTATCCGTTCATCCTCGATATCCAGGCCAGCTACGTTTACTCCGTTCTGCAGTAGTGCGTGTGTAATTGCCTCGCCGATACCGGACGCTGCGCCTGTCACGACCGCGGTCTTACCTCGCCAACGATCCATATTCGGCTACCTACAAACAGCTACTTCAATATGTATCTACTTTTACGCAGCCACAAATAAATCAAATATCGGTCGAGTTAATTCCACCTGTGCTGAGAGAGACTCGTTCTAACAACCTGACTGTGCGAAGTACGAATGCCTCGAATGCCAGAAAATGCAAAATGTTTCTTAAACGCCGCTTACGTCAGGTGTCAAAACTCGTTTCTTCTGCGGTACGACTTGTCCATCTAATTTTACCTATCGCCTATGGTAATAGTTTCTTAAAGCGGTAACGTCGTCCGACGATTTAGAGGTTGATTGGTGATTGAATGATCGTGTCTTCGTACTGTGTCATTGCGCAATCGCGCAATTCACTATGATGTGCACGTAGCCGAGAATCATCTGATCGACGTCATTTTGTCAGCGACGTAGTATTCCCGAACGATACTGGATGCGCAAAATAAAGCCTGACCGATGCGCGGACCGCGCCGTGTCACTTGAAAGCTGTCGAGCACTGACAGTGTAACTTCGACTGAACTCTCCGAGCGCTTCACAATCAGTATTATGCAATCGGCCGCTATCAGTATGCTTGTTCTCCAAGCGACACCAATGGACGGGTTGATGTGGTCAAAGAGTCTCACACATACATGCCTCTTGCGCTGACTCAACGCCGGATTCTTCGTTGATCGTTCTTATACCGTGGAGGCGTGGACCGTTACATAAGTGATTCTACGTTATCACAAATCGATAATGTGCTCTTCGCGCGGCAAGACGGTATGTCAGACAACAGCACAATATCTGTCAGACTCGCGCTGTCACGCTAGCTTCTACTGTCGTAATTTATCGACACCGCTATCATATCGGCATCAACGTCCGATCAAAATGTAAGGCCATTATCTTTGAAATGTGAAGCGTACTCGGATTGTTTCGCGTGACGCACTATCAAAATCTGCCACGAGAGGGATTGCGGCGAGAATAATTCACGTGGCGGAGAAACGCGCGCATCAATCTCATCGCATTGAAAAGCATTAGGTCCGATCACAAGTATATACTCGATCTCGTTAGGATCACTTTATCGCCGTAGGCGTAGGCACGTTTCGGAGAAGACACGTATAGGCCAGACGCATCATCTGGTAGAACAGAAATCCTTTGGCTTATGTTTATCCGTCTATCTACTGGTTCCATCGTACGGTTTTGCCGCGGACTTTACTTGTTTTAAGTGAAGCGCGACGTGACCTGCCGCAATCCCCGCACAACGCTATATTCCCTGCTACGACGGCACCGTATCGTTCGTACTACTGGCTCTATACCAATCTCTTTCGAAGACGTCGGGCGGAATATGAGGATACTTTTGAAATCCCAGAGATTCTGGGGGACAACTCTTCGAGACCCATGGCGCTGTCCCTCAGGAAGGAGATATAGGCGTTTCATACTCTTGCTCAACTTACGGTGGACCAAAAGTAGCCGCTCATAGAGAGACAGACTCGAAAAATATATCGAAAAGCATCATTCCGCGAAGCTATGCGAAACGTCCAAAATCTTGAAAAAAAAACAGGGTCGTTCGCATCGATTTTCCCGTGTTAACATGGACAATCCGGCGTTGCACTAGAATAGAAAGCATACCGACGCTTTGGGACGGTCTCGCTGTGCCTTCTGAATCAATCCGACGAACATCGGGTTCACGGACGTGCAACGAGCAGTCGTCGAATTTTCTCATATCTCGCTAGGAATTGACATTAAATTAATAGATACTATTGATGTTAGCTTATAAGTTGTATTAGACTATTATGAAGATTTTTCTACGCTCTTTCAAAAGAGACTAAGAACGAAGAGTTATCTGAAAGAAAAGTTTTTTGCCTTCGTAAATCGTCATATCTTCATTAAATTACAGGCTCAAAAGAAAAACGGTTCTTCCCTTTTGAGCACTCTTCGGAGTTGCTCCATACTTTAATGCAGTTTCAACTTCCGCCGTTCTCAGACGTTGAGTGCGCTCGAGTGCGCTAGATTTTTGGCACAGGCAGTATTTTTTGGCATCGGACACGATGTCCCGTGAGATGACGGTCTATCCTATACCTCGTCTGTGATTTATCCTTTTCACCGACGCACGACGTAACGTCGGCGTCGCCGCTATCCCGAGATCCGTTCCGCTAGCAATCTCAGATCTCGAGTTTCGAGATACCTACCGGGTACCACCTTCACGGATAAACGATACCCGCCTCTGACCAGACGCAATAACAACGGCGTCGTATCGATCTTCGTGAGCCGGCAGCTGCTGCCGGGTCCGGTACTGGGCCGAGGACATTATTCTCGTTCACGCGGGTCGACGAGGAAATCAACAAGAAAAGCGGGGAGGAAACATCCTGCCCGTTTCCTGGCTCCGGGGCGCCAGATGCTCCCGCTACGCTCGCCATTTCTCAACGCTCCCGTTGCCGTGATTACACGCGTCGCCTACCTGACCCCTCGCCGTCCACCCCCCTGCGTTTTTCGTGCACGGCGCAGCTACTACTACATTACGAGTTACAACTTGCAACCGCCACCGCGTTATCGTCATTTCGCTCTTTTCAGTCGCATGTCATGGATGGGAACAACGGGTCCTTCGAGACAGTCCACGAAATGAGAGTTACCTTGGCATATTCCTCATACGGTCGCAGCGTTGAAGTAAGGTTAGACACATAAACGAAGAAATCGCAAAGATGCGTCGTCGGTGAACTGCCAGTCATTGATCATAACCCGTAACGAGACATTGCCAGCTTCTTAATTAACTGCGCGATCGAAACGGGAAGAATGGGAAGAAAAAATGTGGTGATAAAAACGACGGCAAGAGGTAGTATTGACGCATACTATTATAACACCTGTTTTCCCGGGTCGTTCTCTGTTTATCCCCGCGTATAATTTGAAGGCAGCGGTAGCGACGGTGCGGGCGGGTGGATTCGTTAATTTGTCGGTGGATCGTTCGCGACCATTCTCGGTGCCCGGTGTCAAGCTTCTAGGCTACTTCTCTTACCGTCCTGCGGACAAGCTATCTCCTCTAGCGGCACGTCCAATGAGCGAACACCTCCACTCGGTGCGGCCCTGAGAGCGATCTCTCCTATACATATTCATGAGGCAATAAGGCCGCCGCTGATCTTCCGGGGAATGGAACAACAAGGGAAGAATGGAAAGTAGGGACGGTGCCGGCCCTGAGCAGACATCGTGGACTCTTGCCACTGCTGTCTCTGGCCACTCTGGCCATTCTGGCCACCGCCGCGGCCGCCACTAGGGATATACTCGGCGACCCCTTTTCGACTCGTATTTGCTATTCTCGCGCGTTTACGCTCCCTGCATTTTATTTCTTGCCTACCTCAGTCTGAAGGACTGTCTGCGGCCGGCTTGCAACTGTTGCAGCCTGCACGGACAAGGTGGGCGGTGGGCCGACCAAGAGGAGCCAAGAGAATTGCAGAGGAACGAGGGACAAGTGAGGGCGATATTATTTTACGGGCCATTTACGGTGTACGATGGCCTGGGAATGCCACCCATTTCAGTCACTAAACTAACGCTCAAGTCTTAACTCATACGCGATACAGACCGACTGCGTGAGTGCGTGAGAGGTAGAACTTAGCCGGACATTTTATCGTTTGCGGCGCACGTACCGTCTCTTATAAAGTTTCCAATGTCGAGCGACGCTACGGAAAAATGTGACGACTTTTCTTGTAAGGCCACCGCGACGTAAATCGAATAAAAGACGCGTGCATGTGCGAATTTGAATTCCAAGTCGAAATTTGCGTGCCAGCGGTCCACGCTAACGGCACGGCCGCTTCAAAGAGTTCGCATGGCGGAAGTATTTGCGACGCAAACATCGTGTTTGTCTACGTCTCGGAAGCCTCCATCTTCATGTCCCTCTTTCTCGCGCGCCACCGTTCCCTCACCCCTTTGCCGCCCCTCTGCCACCCCTAACCCTGCCTAACCTCCTATTCGCCGCCTCGCCCTGTCTCTTTTCCTCCCTTATCCGGTACGTCGCGGTGTGAATACCAAACCGTTTGGCACCTCTGAGCTGAATCCGAAATTCACACGTCGATAGTACGCCGATCGATAGAGATACGCTGGGATCCAATCTCGCCTTCTCATTAGCCGTGTTTGTTCTACGCCGCGAACGAATATTGACGCGGAAAAAGTCTCTTGGCGAGAGAAATTACGGAAAAGAGAAAATAAGTCCGTGAGAGAAACGCTCCTGGCGACAATGCTGCGGAGCACGGTTTTTTGACAGTACAGCACATGTTACGTTGCTTTGCAGCTGAGCAATCAGAGGGCTATTTTCATTATTTCTTATCTGCAGTCCCTCTCCGTCGAAAACCTGCTAATTACTTGAGTAATATTCGTGTTTTGTCGAACTATAAAGCGAACTTACTTGACACTGCCCATCGGCAAACAACAGCTCATCGTCGAGCACTCGCCATCGCCTATCTTTACCCCCATCCCTCTTCCCCTTTCCTCGGCCTTACTCTCTCGCTCTCTTTGGAGCCAGAGGGCACTCGAGAGTCTGAAGAAGTGGAGTTTAAGGGAGAAGAGGTTGTTACTGGATGCCTGAGAGTTAAGGGTCCGGGAGACACCCTTCATTCTACGGTAACGTGTCTTTCGGTGACTTTTTAATATCCCTTGACGTCTAACAGGCACGATCCACGCCGACCTAAGTTAATTTAATCCACCTTTTCCCGTGTTAATAACAGTTTCAACAATTAGCCGTGAGTGATTTCAATATAACTTTAGTCCAGTCTGTTTTTGATCCGTTACCTCGTAATTTCAGGAACTGTAACGACTTTTTCCAGCGACGTAATTTTTTATTAAAAAACGAAAACCGAACCGCGAATGTCATACGCGAAAGGATTAGCCCGTATATCATACGTTTACATATGCTATACACGTTCTATTAAATAAACGCAGACGTACAAGGAGATCGATCTCGTTTATTGAAATTGAAATGCCAATGCCTGTGCCAGATTCACTCGCCATTAACGACCGAAAAATAGCACACTCTTTGCTTTGGATTCTTCACAGTGAAATCTATGCACGAAAAGCTGATTAGAAAAACCATATTAACCAAAAAAATAGCGCCACTACAAATTTTATCAAAAACGATGACAGCGTGGATACATCAACTTTACCGATCAACATGTTGTAGGCACCTCGGAACGTTCTCATTTCCGATATCGATCGCGCGAGCACTTTCGGCCGAAAGAATCCGTCGAAGGAACGACGGAAGGAGAGAGGAAGGAAGACCGACAGTGAATACGCACTGGCGAGAGGGTAGAGAGTAGCTGCGTGCATTTTCAATCAGCAACTTCCCCGCTGGCACGATGCACAATGCAACGTCACTCGTCTGCTAGACAATATATCCCGGAATCCATTGATAAAACGCACAATACTCACATTTGAAACCACTCTCTCTCTCTCTCTCTCTTTCTCTCTCTCTCTCTCTCTCTCCCTCCCTCCCTCTGTACCTCGCTTACTCTCTTCTTCCCACTTCCACCCTTCCAGCATGTGCAAATGCTTCTGTATCCAGTCGTCCTACTACTCCCTTCGCGTCGTTCCTGTTTGAGCATAAACGAGCTACCTCGGCAGGTCCACAAATTTGTAATCACGGGGATAATGACCCTCTGTTAGAGAGGGGTTGCCTTCCAACCCTCCACCGCACCAACGTTTTCGTCGCTCCGCTAGGCAGCGCTGTGCTTGCTCTACGACCGGAAAAGAGTTCGTAAACAGACTAAACGAAATCGAAGGTGGAAGATGACGAAAGGTCCGATTTAGCCACAAAATGAAGAACTTTACAGCGTCGTGATTGTTCATTATTGGGATCATTTTATCATCCCCGAGACTGTAACTATATCATAATCGACAGAATTTGTGTTTCACGATCGGCGACAAAACGTAGAGAAACCGAGGAAAATGTAGGAAGGCAATAACGGCTCTAATCAGAAGCGAGAAAATGTCGGCGAATCGTTCGAGAGCGGAATAAAAATATCAAGCCCATTTCCTCGGTTCGTATTTTCAATTTGGCTCTATTCAATCGCGGCAGTCAATCTAAAAGTGCCCACGTGCCGCGTCGTGAGAGTGGCACGTGTCGACGAGAGGGGGGCCCAGTCCCGTCTGAAGGACTTTGAAAGTTCCTCCATTCAGATCGAAGGAGCACGTCCATCTTGGATGTACCTCTTTGCCCGGCCGATTCTCTCGGACGTTCGTCTATAACGACGTTCTCGAGCGTGTCCATCTATCGACGTCGACGGCCCTGCTCGGCTCGATTCTTGCGTCAAGTGACGCAATTACCTACGTTACACCGACACGACGCTGTATCGACGTCGTCGATCGAAGACGGCAAAGACGAGGAAGACAACGAAGACGGCGGCCGACTTCTCGTGTCGCGGGGTTTCAGTTGTGGCTTTCGGTAAGGCTAGGTCCGGCCTGGACCTCCTCATCCGTAATTGGCCTTCGGTGAGTGCCTGGTCTCGCTGCTTCATTACGCAAATTGACTGGTCGTGTAAGTGGCGCAACGGCCTCGAGTCAAAAACCACCACTTATGCGCATAACTTCGACCCCACTTCACTTTGTTACGTACGCGGCAAGAGAAGATTTTCGTGCGGCGCGCTCGGATAAACCTCATCCACTTTCTCTCCGCCTTTCGGCTCCCACCCCATACTTCATGCATTGTCGGGATCATAATCTCTTCGACGACCGACGCGGTATAACGTGGGACGCAAGAACGTATCTGATTCGCCATTGAAGATGAAATATCTAATTTGTCATCCAAATATCGCGCGTTAAATTGTCTAACGAAGCGACCGTTTTCGTTCGACGTTTCCGTATTTCGTGTCTTCGACTCAGTTACAAGATTAATTTGCACCAAATTAAGTTCTTCGAGAGAGTCGTCCTAAATATATGAAATTATAGCATCAAAGTTACAAGTTTCGAGTAGGCTTGTTGCTCTCTTAGACGAAGAAGTACGGGCAAATTAATCAAACAGCGTGTAATGAACGAACGAGAGAGGACTCGGAGCAGAACTGCACGAATGACGATGAGATAGCGAGGAAGATGAGCGGGGGAGGGGCACTTAGAAAATCATAAATTCGTGGTCACGGCGGTGGGTTGCAGTGAAAGAAAAAAAAAAAAGAAACCAACTCCGTAAACGCGATTTTGCATTAACCACTCAAGGGATGGAGGCAGGATGGCGGCGGAGGTACGGGCGGACAGGTATCTCAACTTTTCTCATATCGTTTCACGTTCGTTATTACGCGCCGAGTTGCCGCGAGGCGGATGAGTAAAATTAATGGCTCCCATTTGGAACTATTCCCACGGACTTTGGCCTTTTTTCTCTCACTCTTCTCCGTTTGTCCCCCTTTCCCTATGGCTCCCCCTCATCCCCTCATCCTCCCCTCGCTCTCTCCCACTCGCTCTTCTCGTTACCATTATACCACCGGGATTTATAATTAACGTTAACGTACCCCGTTCAGTCGCCGATCGCGAGGCGGCCGAGCGAACTTTTATCAAATTATTCGAACACGGTGTGCTTTTTAGCTTAACGCTTTAGCCAACGAAATGAGCGCTAAACGATTTATGCTTTAGTCGTGCAAAAGCAGTTTCCGATATCTTCCTAGGTAAGGCATGCTTTTTTTGTTTGCCAATCGTTCCGCATCAGTACTGCGCCCTCTGCTGCGCTCTAACTAGGTTGAAGCATAAAGCATGAACGAAATTTAGGTCGTTCGTACGTTCCCATAATAGCGCTCCGTCGAAATGTTTTACATTATGCAATGGGATTGAAATGACGTGACGGTGCTGACGGAACGAGGGGGGCAAAGGGACGGCTCGCTCGTGTTGATTTTGTTGATCCACGGCAATTACACAATGCACAGGGGCGAATTGGTCGCATCGACGATAAGTTATTTACATTTCATTACCCGGCGCTCGAGTAATTTATACTGGCGCTTAGCGTATCGGAATTTTTTCTCTCCTCCGAACCTCGAGTCACCCCACGCCCCACGCCCTATATCGCTGCAGGGGAACGGACTCCGAGCGGACGGAAAACAGACGCAAGTGAAGGAAGGAATACGTGGAACGCGACGGTATTGGTAATTGCGAGCCGTGACCGTGGCCCGAGGAAGACGACGCCTACGTCGGAGCCGTGCGGAGACACGACACGTTTTTATTAATGCCTTTTCGTAAACCCTCGCTCGCAGGCACGTGATGGCCGGAGGGAAAAAGTTAACGAACTTCTCGGCGCGCGGCGGGTCGTGCACGGAGGAACCTTGTCTGATAAATAGCCGCGGATGATGAGGAAACGGTGCTGAAGACGAGCTGCTTCTTGAAGCTGCTGGGTGAGCCGGCAATGTCGCCGATGATGTATGGGTCAGATAACACTACGGGGTGACTGGGTAATTCATTCGTAAGCCGTGAGTCCGATAAGGGATATACTCATACGTCCGTCTCCCTCTTTTCCTCTGGCAATACGTGACGACGACGCGACGCGAGGCGACGTCTATCGGGTATCGACAAAAAAATGTCGTTCGGTGTAGGGGAATGGAAAGAATGGGGCGGTGAATAGAGGACGGTCGGCGGCGAACGGCGAACGGCGAAGCCGAGCAAGCTACCGTAACGGGAAGGTGAAGGGAGTAGTCGTCGGTGGCTAAATAGAAGGCGGCAACGGGAGAACAAAACCTGCTGCAAAACAGGGATAACTCGTGTCCTCGTGCGTGTTTCGCTCGGTCCCGCAGTACCGCGGGCGATAAATCTAAATTTAGCCGGGCACGAAAAACTAAATCCCCTGCAATTTCTGGCTGGACGAAACGCAACAACCTCTCGAGCCCTCCCCTTCCCTCCGCCGCTCCGCTCCGCTGGAGCAATGTGTCATAATAACATTTCTGGCGCTGTAGTCGTGCTGGCCGTGGTTACCGTGGGCCACGGTCTCGGGCGCCGCAACAACGTGCCTCTCCTTCACCATGGAAACCCTTAAGCCTTAAGCCGTACCCAGACCCGTAGCAAGGAATTTGCGGGTTCGTTGGGAACCTCCGGCGACGCTGCTTCGCGTCCTCAGCGTTCTGTTTACTCACGTGCGCGCACAAAGAGATTCTGTTACCGTTACGCTGCAGAGTATGGATGCAATACGCGACTGATGCGAGTAACGGGATTATAAGAGTCTGCCGTTGAAATTAGTGTGTGCGAAAATAAGAACGTCCATGAGGCTGAACCATACGCGGTATCGAGTGCAAAATGGTCGCAGAATGTTGATTGACTTGGAGGTGGCAACGTGGTAGGCCTGATCGATCGAGTCGCCTGCCAGGAACGCCTGTGGTACCTGTGGTACCAGCGGAGAGTGCCTTAATTAATCCTGGAGAGGGGAGATATAGTATCCTGCGGTATTCCCATGGTATCGATAAATGAAATTTCTATTTCGCCAGTGGTCGCTACCTATTATTAGTACATCCCTGCAGCGAAGGACGTGCCGTACGAAATTCCTTTATAGAAGTCACTTTTGTTCTGTTCGTTCAGTTGGTCGTGCGGTCGGTCATGATAAAATGCTTTTCAAAGGAGAAGACCAGTCTTCGTGATCGTCCTCAACACAGTCTCCAAGCAGTCTACTGTCAATCGTGCGGCAAATCTGCCGTTTAATCTAGACCCTCGCTGCATAAAGAGTTAAAAATGAGTGTCGTTACGCCAATTGGCAAGCGATCCTCTTTCTGGTGCCTCGGGACCCCTCTGCCAGCACATCCAGTGCAGTCATTGCAGCTACGTACGCGTTCATAATGTGCGTGCACACGTAGTCGGGTTGCGCGGACGCGACCCCTGTCGATGTAACGAGTAATAAAGTGGGCCGGCCGGCCTGATGCGCTAAATTTCATTCTTCGCCGACGAACCGCCGCAATAGCCGGTGAAACGTAGAGAAGTTATCGTTTATAACTGTGCGCCGCGCTTATGCGTTACCGGTGTGCGGCAGCTCGCATGCGAATTATCGCAATCAACGTTCAATTCGTGATACCGGCAGAACGGCCGCGCTGGATATTTCGTTGAACGATGAGCGACGTGTCGAGCGCCGATATGGCATGACCGCTCGCTTCACAGCCGCCGACATGGCAATTGTGCGTACGTTCCAAACTCATCTAAACGACCAGTAAGTAACGAGAGAAAAAACTGCAGGATGACACTTTATTCAACGCTGCCGTTTCCGATAGCAGTAGGAGGAAAACAGCAGCAGAAATTCCTTCATGGGACACGATAGTCGTTCGTAACGTATATACGGCTACAGGAACGGTCAACAGGCTTGGAGGATGACGCGAACGGGAGGGGCGTTAATTAAATTAAAAAACGTTGCACCTACATTATATCGCCCCGCTGGCTCGCAGAACGAGCAGATGCAGACAGAGCTGAGAAAGCGAGAGACAGATGAACGGCGACGGAGAGAAGGGAGTCCCCCTCAGAGCAGAGTAGGAAAGAGAGAACGAGCGTGAAAGAGAAGGCAGATACCTTTTTCACAATTAGTTCGACAAGGGTTGCCTGGCAAAGGGCAAAAGTATAGGGATGGGTAAAAGAGGACTGCGAGCAACGGGGTCGTTGCAATATCCGTAATGGAAATTAATGAGATTATTGGAACGGGTTCGATGTAGTTCGAGACCAGAAATCTTCAACGTGCACCAGCGGCCGCCTGGTCAGCGATTTTTAACACCCACTGATTCATTAATTATCCTCAATCGCCTTATTCCTCCCTGTACACGCTCTTTCGTACATGCCAAATAAAGGGTGTTAATTTACACGGTATCATTTGCTTTTCGAACGCAATCATTTCAAGACGACCAGCAAACTAAGTGACAACCAGAATGATTGAGAGAATCGGAAATTCATGATGATTTGAACATACCTCACCGTGCGCGTTTTCACGGGCGTAAAGGGGAAAATTGATTTCCTACAATCGCTTAAAATAGCTTCAATTTGCTTTCCTAGCAAATGGACTTTTTTCATGTAATCCCCTTTATTACGAAGAGAACAGAGCGTTTATCCGTGAACGAATAAATATTTGTTATGGATAAATTAAAATGCATTAATTTTTAGCCGGGCGGCTGACAGTAGCCCATCACTTATTGTTTATTAAGCAACACTTCCTTTTTCAGTAGCGGCAAATGTAAATGAAGGCGTTTCAATGCTGCAGAGCAATTTTTAGCCCATTCCTATCGCCACTCATAAATATGAAGTTTGCGGTTAGCTATACGAATAGTTAATATGATACGCTAAAATTTCCCCAGCGGCATGGCGCCAGTGAATTTTACGATACAGTACAATGCAGTTAATATGCATTCACGGGCGCATAAAGGTACGTAATTAATTAACCTTCTTCGGCGCTTTTGAAAACGGGGCCTGACCGAGGCAGCCCCCCGTTTTCAGAGTTTTGCGTAAATCTCGAAATTTCGAGCGGGCCAGCAGCGGCAGCTTTCGTTTCATACACACCGGCGGGCATAATGCGCGACAATAAAGTTTGTATTGCGCAAACCGGGAATCCTGCATTACGAGCTAGACAATCGTTTATTGCGCACCGTGCGCGGCTATCGTGCATTAATAATGCTAATCGTGTGTATGTGCCGTCGACGCATTAATTAATGCCGCGGGACGATTGTGCTCCGTAAACAATGAAATTCGAACGTGATTGCGAGCAACGTGCTATTGCAAGCCCATTAATGATTACCTCATATAATTTTCAACGATCACGCGATCGATAATTTATTTATCGTCACGTCGGAAGTCCCCTCAACCCAGAGCCCATAACACAAAGCGCATCGTTATTTTAAATTAGCACGAGAGAAATAATTTCGGGGATTTGAATGGTTTCAAGAACAGCGTGATGTTGAACTCGCGATGCGGGAGATGAGAGGGGAGAAAGGAAAGTCCGATCGAGAGGACGGACGCCGCGTCGCCGTCGTTTGCACTCGTATACTATCGTAGACGTCGACTGATTGTTCGCTTTATACCCTCAATCCGCGTCACCGCTGGATAGTTTTCGTGCCGAATTAACATGATGGATTTTTCCTTCCTCTCTCTCTCTCCTCTCCTTTCTACCGACCGAACCGAACCGATCCGTACCGTTCGATCAAGCAAACATCGTAATTGCAAATGTTGTAAGGAAATTTGATCAGGGTTTGTTCGGGCTATCCTTTCGCGCACGTTCGACAGTAGAATAGATCACGAGGGTATTCCGCTACCAAACTCGACTCGTCCCGCGTGTGTACATAGGTCCACACATAGAGGGACATAAAGTGCTTTCCAATGGCTCGTATGTACAAACTGAAATCGACGAGAGTGTGCTCAGCCGGTAATCTATGTTCATCAGCATCAGGCAACGAGTGCTCGTTGGAAGTGCTCGCTGTTGCGAGAGTGCAGCCAAATCACATTACTCGCTCGCTTAAATGCGTAACGTACGCGTGATTTTACGCCCACCAAATGAAATTGTGCAAGACGTAACGTTCGCCGCGCATCGTCCATTTTGCTGAACCAAAAAATATTCGCGCCGCCAGGAGGAGGCAGATTGCGGTTGTAATTCTATCTCGACCGCCGCAACCGATGGGCGGAATAAAAGGAAAATGTTACGGCTACGCTTCATGGTCGAGATGTAGCTACCGTTCGTTTGGTTTCGTCTCTTTTAATCCCTCATTTGTAAATATCCCCTTTCGATAGATGATATTTTGCGTCAAAAGAATACACTATGCATGAGATTTCTGTCAAACCAAAAAATCGCAGGAAATTAAGGGGAATAATCGCTCACACTCAGACTAGCCACGTCCTCTTACGTAGCCATTCATCCTGCAACGAGAAGGTTAACTTCATTCCAATAAATTGACTTCTTATCCTGAAATGGTGAGGGCGAAACAGAAATAAATAAGGTAAGACAGTGAAAGAGAGCGAAACGATCGAGAATCAAGATCGAACAAGAAAATACTGCCACCGCGGTTAGAGCTCGTACGTCGTTCGCCGAAAATCCCATCGAAATCGTCTACCGTCAAGTGGTTACATCGTCGTGGAGGACTGGAGCCTTTCCGGATTGCCACATTCGACGATAATGGAACGATTCAATTTCCACTGTCAGCCGCCTAGCCCATCTTGGCCAACCCTTCTCAGTACCGTTGAATCGGGGCCAATTAACGAAATGACTCTTAAATATCGTAAATTGTCGGCTAGGTGCATTGAAATTTCCTCAGTTTTCTTCTCTTATTACCTCTCCCGTGTGTGCCGGTAAATATCGTCAGAAACGTCGATAATAATTATCACAGTGAATGATACAACCAATCGACGACGCTACAGTAGAACTAAGCAATTCAAGTCAGCCAAGACTCCACCCTTACCTGCTCTTTTATATCGCATTGATTAATTCGTAGGAACAAAATATGAGGCACAGTGACTATTGATACAAACTCACGTTCCAAAAAACAGCAATGAAAGTAGTTACACGTTCGCATATAGTTGCATACACGAAGTTACACGAACATAGAAGAAAGGCAGACGCGCTAACGTATACGTATGAACAAATACGACACTCTCGGCCAAATACGGCCGCCCGTTTCTGCGGTTCTATTGCATTTACGACCCGCTTGCCAACGAGCGTTCGACTTTATTGCCGGTCGAAAAGTATTTTTCTACCGTGACCGTACCGGTATTTACAGTTGCAGGGCGTTTCGGGAAGCAATAATATCGGCGATGAGCTCCGACTCCGGCATGGAAAAGCCGTCACGCGTTTACGTCGCACTCGATTTCAGAACTCCGCTTTCGGAATATCGTCAGGTCGGCCGTAAAAAAAAAAAGAAAGACGTCGATGCTTTTTGACTCCCATTGGCGCAGTCTGGGTACGCTTTTGAGACACGAGCGCGATCGTGCGGAGCGTATCCGATTATATCGGAGCAGCGTTGATACTTTGTGTATTAGTGACATTTTTAGTAATCTTATACGTTCTCCGCAATCTAGATAAGCTCCTATAAATTTATCCGACACATCGATCGAACGTGGTCAACTGAAACCCACCCAAACGTTATCCGATGAATTTTTCGTTTTTCGAGAAGCTGAGAGCCGCAATGGAATCAACCCCGTGACAACCCTTAAATTTCGTCCGTCTTATCGCCGCTTGTGCACGCACGACGACCGACGCCCATTTGTCACTCTAAGCACCAGGAGTTATGCGAGAAAACGCAACCTTTTGGCACGGCGTACACAAGCAAAATATATAGGCCTATGTACGAGAGTACATATGAAGATGGAGAGAGAAAGAGAGAGAGAGAGAGAGAGAGAGAGAATAGAAAAGGGGGAGAGTCGCGACAGAGCGGTAAACAAGACTTTGCGCAAATGCGTCCATTGCGATACGACGTACCCAGTCTGATCCCCCGCGCAAACATAAGGTACCGCGATTTTCAACGAGTCCGCGCGCATACACGCACGCACCGATTCGGCTTCAAACTCGACAGTTTACAACTGACTACGTGGAATGATCGGCCACTCGATACCCGCGAAACAATGCGACGAATACGAGAGGGATAAGCGAGCGATAAGAGCCGCCGGATTAATCTTCGTTCGCGCGGCCATCGAAATTCCGGCTGCACGTTCGCTCGGCGGAACGTATCTGTATTCCCGGCAACAAATAACTCCGCTTCTCTTTTTACGCGCTCGACGGAGTAACGAGAGGTAGCATCGAACGAATCCGTCAGATTACCGCGGCTCCGTTCCGCAAAGTTTTACCGCGAGAAGTACGAAAGTGGCTTTCCTTTTTCTCACGTAGGATTAATACACTCGCGTTGGCCGGAACGAGTGAGAAACGTGCCCTTAGTGCACGCTGTACGTGACGTTATTCTCTCTTTCCAAGTCCTCCTCCATATGAAGCTTCTCCAGGAATTCAACGCTTGCTCTAAACCTCCCACTCCCACTCGCCCACCGTCGCGCGTCGCCCTGCCTAACACTCTCCCGATCATCTCTACCTTCCGCTTTGTCGTCCGTTCCTTCGCATCTGCACCCTTTCTCCCTACTCCGTCTCCAACGGGCCGTTCCTCTATATAGTTCTACGAATCCTCCGGCCCTTCCCGAGATTAAGTCGTACCCCGAGAATAAGGGAACGTAAGGACGGACGTTCTCATTTCCATAGCAACAATCCTGGAAGCACGTTTTCCAAATTAACCCACGCGCTATGTAGAATTAACCCGGACTACTGGCAACCCACCCCGTTTCTGCTGCCTCTCGTTGTCGTTCCCGCTATCTCTATCACGCGACCGCCCCCACATACGACCCATTTTCCTCTCGCTCTTCCGTCTACGTTCTATCCTCCGTTGTCCTCCTCTAATGCGATTTCCTCGCGCGTTAGTTCCACCCTTAACGAACGACGCGAGTGCAATGCACCAATTGAAATCTCTAATCGTCGCTTCAGAACCGTGTCCGACTCGCGTTACGCAAATGGCATTTAGTGTCACGAAATAACCGCAACTGCCTCTAATCTTCACGCATAGAACAAGACAGAAAAGGCTCCTGCTGGAGATGTGCAACGTAAAACGGATTCAGAGGGAAATATGTTTGACAATGTGGTACGTGCTTAAGATTCGCGGAGGAGTAACATTTTCCTCGCGTAGAGTTCAAAAAATTCCCGTCACGTTCCTAGATTATTGTGGCACACTCTTCTGCAGCGGCCGATGTAATCTGCAACGCACTGCAACGAATAGAAAGCGGAAAATGTCGAGAGAGAGAGAGCGTAGATGCAAAAATGGAAGCTTGGCTAATCTTTCATTCGAAGATCGAGAGTGCTCATCAGAGATTTTGAACATTGTCCAATCCCTCCAGTCCAGCCAAAACCGTTTTATCGAAGTGACATTTTTGAGAAAATTCGATAAGGCCACCAACCGTTAGGAAGCGAGGACCTCATCTTCTGACGATCTTAGCAAGATAGAGAAGGACGTTCGGGTGCGCGAAGGGTAGTAGGTGGGTCACTCTCATAAACCGAGTAAGTCGACCTCCTCGCCCATAAAACTCAACTTCGAAGGTCTCTTTGTGTGTGCCTTGCCTCGCACTCTCTTGCTCTCGCATCTCCGCTCTTAGGAGAAACATACTGAGACACAGGAGGAGATGTGAGACACGAATATCGCGAAGGGAGAAGACGAAGAAGAGGAAGAAGGGGAGGAAAAGGGTCGGTATTAAAGCAACCGGGAAAAGGAAAGAATGGGGAATGGGAAGAAGAGAAGAAATAGGGACCGAAGGATTAAGGAGCGACAGAGACGGAGACCCCTCGGGAGACAGTAAGACGTGAAAAAGGGTGAGCGAGAGAAAGTACGGAAGAAAATGGACGAGAGTGAGAAAGAAGAGAAGCGTTTCGTTCGCAAACACTCAGTGCACAGAGGGTCTGGGTTAAGTCCTACGGACTCTTACCTACGGCCAACAACCTCCCAGAGCCGATTGATTATTTAAGCCCTCTCTCACCTTGTATGCTCGAGACCAGCCGCCTTACGATCTCTCTTTCTATCATTCCTATCGTTCTCCTTCTCACTGTTCACCCCTAATCTTTCTCTCTTATCGCTACTCGTATATTTGTAAATTCACCGTCGTGCTCTCTGCGACCTCAAAGAACAAAGTTGAATGGAGACATCGAAAGTCGAGGGGTATCAAGAAAAAATAAAAAAAAAAATCCACCCCCTTCATTCCCGTACATCAAATTCCGTATACTCGTCACTTCTTGCTGGGTTCTAAGAAAGGGCACATTATGCGCTGGAATTTTGAAAACGTATACGGTCTGCGTAACCGAACCGGGTTTTCCCCAAGAGCACGGAAACTTGAACCGTGAACCGATGAAATCGTTGTAACATTCTGTGTGACTGTCCATCTGTGCGAGCGATCACGTCCACTCATGCGGTGTACAAACTGACGATGCATACTTGCATGTATGCTGCTGGAAGAGAGAAAGAGATGAACGAGACTGAGAGTGTGCGAAAGCATATATAGGACAGCTCGTAAACGACGACGGTAACTCTACGTGGATCGCGGTCAATCGAATGAAGGTACAGAATCCAATTCGTGCTCTTCGGCCTCTTGCAGCCTCTCTGTTCATCCCTAGCTCTATTCCAACAGCGCCGAAACACGCGTCGGAGAACGTAAATATTTTACCGTCGTTCACGAAGCGACTACTTTCACGGTACTAACTAGGCGGACGTTAAATTTCACGATTTATAGCCATGCACAACGAGAATCGTTGTTGACAGGCTCGTCGTGTGCAAATCCAAATGCACACAAAGCTTCAAGCGACATTTGGTTTATTCGTAACGTCATAACTGCCTCCGTGCGGTCCGCTATCACCAGCCTTCCCTCGATTATTTGCCAGCTTATCCTCAGCAACAACATCATTCATGCACGCACAACAAAATGACGAACACTTAACATACTGTGAACGAAGAGTGAATGTTGAAGCTGAGCAGAAGTTTGTTCAGTCGTATCGCTCAATATTTCTATATCTTCCTTCCTTGTTTCTTCTGTCCCTCTCTCTCTCCCTCACACACACACACTCTCTGGCCTTCTCGAGAGCCGACACTACCTCGACATTTCTGCGGTCGCGCAAATGGTTAACTATCCGAGAGACCGCCGACGATCTCCTGCGACCGACGACAAATCCGATTGTTCCGATGGTATCTCGCTTCGTGGTCGATTATATAGTGTACGCGTATACCTTCGGGGTTCCTGGGTATACTCTGCCGGCATATCGCCTGGTTCGCGACCAAACCAAGAGGGTGTACGGGGGCGTCCGGGGGCGAGTGGGTATGAGGGGCGGGGGTGAAAGGGAGGAACGCATACATCCTCCTCAAATTGATTGGAATTGTTCCCTGGCTGATATCTCGTTCCTGGTAGTTCGTGGCAGCTCCAGATAGACGTAGGCTGCACCTTGCACGAGGTGAGAGGGACAACCCGGGCGTGCTTTGGGTTAGGTTAGGTTAGTTTAGTCGGGCTATATCCGTCAGACCGCTTCTCGCATGTGCGCGCCGCTGTCTCTGTGTATGTATGTTTGCGGAGAGAGGAGGGCGCGCAACGAGCCAAGGGGTTCTTCCCTGGAATTAATTTCGAAGCTTCCACGGAGAGCGCCACTTACCCGCTCTTATCGTATCACTCGATGCGAGAACGCATTAGATGTACTGCGCCGGTGCTCGCGGAAAACTATTAAACATTCTCGCGAGCCCTCGCAATTTTCATTTTTTTTTTTACCCTCCGACCGCCCACGCCTATTCTCGGAAGTCCTGCAATTGAACTGTGCTTGGTGGCGCGCCTCCTTACGTTCCTTCACTTCCGGTGCAGTGCAATTTTCAAGCCATCGAAACCGTCGGTGCTTGCAGCTTTATCGCGATCAGCTGACACTATTCTCTCGCGGTTGGCTGCAGCGAAACAAAAGTTGCATTATCCGCGCGTTGCTCGTACACTGGTCAATTTGACAACGCGTTGCCGTTACCGAAATCCGTAATTCGGATTATGCTCAAGAGGGTCATGCATATTCATGCCCGAGCTGCCCGATATTTACAACCATTCCGCGCAGAATGGCGTTCGCGCTCGATATTTACAGCGAATAATAATTCACGAACGGCTGTAAAGCCTAATAACAAATGCTACGTTAGAATAACAATGATTTATATCGATTGAAAAATCACAGATAACGGCATTTCTAAGCTGCTACTCAAATATCGATATCGCACAAATATTGGTGAAGCACCGACTGGCATCGCCGATGGCCGAAATTAATGCCAATTAGCTCGTCGAAAAGAAAAACTACAGATCCATCAAGCCCTGTGAAATCGTACGAACGTACCACTCGTGCACAGTATACTCGCGGCTGTAATAAAACATTATTTATGGTCAGTCGCTCCGGCCGCAACTATAAAAACTTCCGTATAAAGTTGTAGTTTACAGTCTGCTAAATGTAGCGCCATGAAACGCAGCGCTAGCTGCTACTGCGCCTAACGTTTTATGGCTCATAGCAGCAACGTGCCCTGAGAAACAACCTGCCAGAGATTAAGGGAAAGATTGCTAGTGACTCACAGCGGCGCGGCTCGACTCGGCTCGCGCGGCGGCCGGCGCCCGGATTGGCCACGATAGGAAGGACACTTCTTTCAGTTGACGTTTTATTGCGGGAACACTAATGCGCCAGTTGAAACAGCGTCATGGGAAGCTGGCAAACTAATTTCGACCGATCAGATTCGATGTCGGCGAGCGGAGCAAGATAATGACAGCAGACGTAACGTCATACGAAGCATAAATTAATTACTGATAAGCGCTGATGGGAACCGACGGAGTTCTCGACAAAAGTCTCTTGCGCACAGATTCGATAACGGCAGGTCACTCGTTACGATCCGAGATAAGATTTTATAGCCAGATGCTTTGCAAATATGTATGTCCAGCGCAATCAGTCTGTTTGCATAAACGCGGCCTGCTCGATATTTCTTCATTTGGATAGATGCCGCATATCACTCCCGTTCCAAAGATATCAAAGAGCGTAAACACCGAAACGCTTTTAAATTAGTAGCCGCAATGACAGGTTTTCAAGAATGTGTCAATTCATCCTGTGTCATTACACAGACATTAAATGGAGACGGAGACGGAGACGGCAAAGGCTGCCTGCTATAGCCTCCTGTGATAATTACTATTACAGTGCGGCAAACTTCGATCGTATGCACTCTCTAAAGCAGGCCTTCAGAACTTGTCGCTCCCGAGCCAATTTTGTCCCCCTGGCACCGCGCTCCATGAAATCTCGGCCGAGGAGAAGTACCCCCTCTATGCCCCTGCTCAGCGATCGGAGAGTGTTTACGATTACAAATTGTTACTTTCAAGTTGAATAGGAATCGAATTTTTTCGTAGCTCATTGGGGCTGTCCGCCACACGCTGCAATCGAGTTCTTTTTTTTCTGATTCTTCGCAAAATTATTGTAAGAGAAATAAGAAGCGAAGCCGGTACGGGGTCCGAGGTAGATGGTAGAAGAACGCGTGAGCGATGGCTTCGGCCATTTTATATGACGTGCTGTAGGTAATCCCCATTGCGAAACGATCTGGGCCACGATCCGAGAAACGAGATCTTTTTATTTCTCGGCCAGTTTTACGGCAGGCTACGGGCTCACTTCCGCATTTATCTCATCTTTCTCTTTCCCTCGCTTACTTTTCTTTCTCACTCGCACCCCCTTCGCCTTCTTTCGCCTTCTTTCACCTTCGTCCCTTTATGCCTTCCTACGCGCGACAGGATTTATAATGGCATCTTCAGTTTCCTGCTGCCTTACTTATCCATATTTTTATCGCCAACTCTTCCGTGCGAGTTATACGAAACGATCGACAACGCCTATCCACTATCCAATCGTATCAGAACTGAAATTATAAACGGGCAGAATTGAGCCATAACTCCGGAAAAATGGCCCTGAAACGGCGTAAAACTACAATGCTGCCTACGCAGAACGGTATCATAAGAAAAGTCCGAGAAAAGCCGTGATACATATTGAATTATCGTTAAATCCGACAATGGGTAGTAAGCAAAAACGTTACTACAGTTGAAGCGTGCTAATCTGCGGTAGGAAATACGAGAAGACGCGTGCATCGTGCGTGTACCGTATGCGCGTATGATTAGTCGCGAAACCTGGCCAAAGGGACAGATCGCGATGAACCCGGAGTCCTAGTCGAACATATATTCCGAGCATGAGAAGCCTGTGAAACGGATAGGCCACAGGTGCGAGGTGGGACGAAATGCAGGTTCACCGTGCACATGCACGTAACACACGGAAGTCACCGTCGGCAACGCACAAAAGCACTTTCCAATCGGTTCCCAGAATGTAATTGCGTACACGTTGCGGTCACGATGGTGAAATTTGACAGGTGGTAAATATACGGAGTTGATCTCTGATGGTAATAGCACCGAGAGGAGCAACGACTCGGCTGATTGAATTCTCCGAATGCGCCCCGTCATGTCCGCATACCCCTTTTCTCTACGTGCAACAAAACGTTCACATGCGGGTGTACGAGCGGGACGAACGTGCGATTGGACCCTCCGCAAAAATACGAAAAAAAAACAACACGCTCGTACGTCGCGCGTCGCCGGGAAATCCGCGCGCAGAACAGCGAGATCAGCCAAATGAGAATGCGGGAGGAGAATTGAACGCCTTCGTGTCGTATGAAATAAAAGAGAAATACAATCCATCGCTCTTCCGGGATCGGCAACGAATGAAGGTGACGTGCAAAAATAAGCCGAGTTAATAAAGTTCGGACAAGGCTTTCTTCTCGCAGCTTCTTTTTCATATAGACGTGTATATGACGGGGACAAATACGGCGTCATTGTGTTACGTGCCTCGGGGTTGCCACAGTTTTTCGTCGAGGCGACAAAGGAATAAGGGTCAAAAACGAGGCGTCGGAGACGACGTTATTACGTCGAACGAATAGACTCGTCGATATAGTACGTTTTCTTTGCTTCATCGTCATTATTATTATTGGCGGAACTCGCTAAGCGATGATTTATATAAACATTAATTACGGTGAAGATAATGCATACATTGGCAAAACAATGCACGTCGTACTGCGTTCTCAATCGAAATTGAGCAAACCGATTGTATGGCGCATCAAAGCTCTCAGAAAGTTCGCGCAACTTTTTTAATCAAACGATAAATCGATCCCTCACTCCCTTGTGAGCGAACAATTTCGCCGGCTGAACTGGGTCTCTGCGATACAGCGAGCCATATGCATACTACCGGCGAAAAAGAACATTTCGCAAGTCTAAATGCACTGAAAATAACGAGCGGAGAAGAGATGTCGATAATAGAAATGAGCCGAAGAAACGGTTTCCCGTGTCGCCCCATGGCAAATTACACCGCATTCACTCGGAATATCCAGTGTAAAATATCTGCAAGCCAATTATCGAGGTTTAATGGAATCCACGGATCCACTTTCGAACATAGACTTTCAGTAGTAGACGGTGGCGACAGGAGCGCCTAAGATCGGCCGTTTCCACTACCTAAGATTCAATTAGAAGCCAATGGGGGATGCAGCTTACTGCCGGCACCTTCAGCCGTCTCGCGACCCGCAAGTTCTACCCCTCCGATGGAAGATTTTCCGAAACCCCCCTCCCCATAGAGACACTCGAGAGCGCAGGAGCCGTTTGATGCCAGATGCTGCCGTGGATATTGGATAAAAGTTTCTCGGTTCGCGGAGAAAATAATTTCACGAGCCGGCCAGGGGCTGCTACCTCTCTCGTGGTCCCCTTCTCTTCCTTACCACCGTGGCGCCCTTACATCCCCCCCGGGCGTCTCTTCCATGCGACTCCAGTGCCGTGAAAGAAACTTACCATCGCCCCTTTTCGGATTTTCTCGACTTGTCGTGTTTCTTTGTAGACAAAACGGCCGGCGACGCCACCTGGTACTTAACATATATGGAAAAGTCCCGTTCCTGCCTCTCCTGCAACGGCGAAACTTTCCTTCCCTTTCCTTTCCTTTCGTTCGCCGATTAAGAGGCGGAGAAGGTATCGTTGCGCCAAACGGTCACGGCGATGCCGCCAAGTTTGTCTCTTCAAATAAAACAATATAAAAAGAGAGAATAGACGGCTGCCAAGTACGGGGTGCTCAGGCGAGTTTTGTCGTGAGGCGAATATAAGCGAAGGGGCGGTGTGATCGTGTTGAAACGACAGCGGACAGCATTCTGCGAGATACACGGCTTTTTAACGACGTTACACATCCTTATCGGACGTATGCCATTACTACAACGCATTCTACCGAAATACCTTTAATTGCCCGATTCGAGGAGCGGAAATGTGGCCCTTGATACCTGGATATAGACAAGCCCTTGAACGTGGAATTTCCATGGCAATACAGACACATCGGATGCTATGTAACACGTCGATACGAAGTCCGTGCATATGTACACACAGGTGAACGGTTTACACCGGAGACATAATTAATACTTACGGTTAGGCACGTACCGCTACGGTACCTCTATTGGCATCGGTACACCATTAGTATCCACATTGGGGACGACATTCGTGTCCCGCGGCACTTTGACTGCGTTTCCTGCTCTACGGAAACCTCCGAGTTACCCCTGGCCAGTACCGTATATACATTCAGCACAACCAACGTTTCGATAATTTTCGATGGAATTACAAACGTGCAGATACTTTTAGCGAGAACAGTTTGAAGTCTTCATTTTGATGTTGCAAATATTCATGACAATCGATAGAGAAAAGCCTAACTGAGAAACGTGAAATATGTCCAATCGAAGTATGTATCAGTAATATCAGTATCTAGGCAAAACGCTAACTAACCGTGTTACATCTCCCTCCACTTTTATAGGGATCTTCAACCATCTTATTAGACGACTGTCGTGTAGCGTCTTGCTAGAGTCGATACCTAATCGAATTTTGCAGCTACGAGAAATGCAATTCTATCACCTCTCCTTCTCCATCTCCTCTTGCTATTGCGTTCTCCTATCTCAGACAGTTCTCAACTACAGTATACCTCGATATACAATCAATACAATCGTCTACTCATTGATAAAGCAATGCAAAATTGTGCACAATAGTCGGGGATGAGGTTAAAGGGGAAAGAAAATGACGAGTTCTTTTGATGCATCTGCAAGGAGAGGACTTTTAAGTGTGCATGGAGAAGAGCATAGCACCCATTAACCAAACAGTCCGACAGCACTTTATTAACATAGCAAATAAAGAACAGTAATCTCACTGCCCACCGTCCGTCATATTCGTAAGACGGAAAAACAGAAAACTGTGTTGCCCTGTAACCGACGGCTTACATACCGCAAATGATGCAATTGTGATTTATAAAAAGTGCTTTAACTGACGTGCGTACGAGAGAAAAGGGAGTTGAGGACTGGAAGGCTGAAGTGAGAATTGGGATGAAGGAGGATGGGGGCGATGAGATATAGTCCTCGTGAAGAACCACTGCAACTCATCGCAAAGCCCTCCAGTATCCAGTATTTAATTAATTGCGACGACACTAAAAGCGGAAGGGCTGTCAGTTGTCGCGCGGATTCGACGCGTGACGCTTCGTCCGTTATCCTCGACGACTGCGTTTGAGTCATCGATTCGTTCAGTCGAGCAGAGAAAATCATAAAACAACACACTCAATCGTGGATCAGCTTCTCTCTCTCTCTCTCTCTCTCTCTCTCTTTCCGTTCATCTCGCCCACCCTCGCCCCTTCTTTCTCGAAGCGTGAGCCCAAACGCACGATCGATTCATTCAGTTAATTGCACCCGGTCGCGTCCCTCGCCGACAAGGATTTCACGTACGTTCCTGTCAGGGACAGTTCCTCAATATGTATTTTAATTTTATACCACTAGGCAGAACACTCGATATACACCGATCGAGAATCGGTTTTTAAAGCGCGATAAATAATGATCGGAGGCAGACGTGGCTAATTGTAAGAACCGGTCGCAGGAAACGAGTCGTTATTCTGCTACGATGCGCGGCTGTTCCGCCACTGGCCTTGGCGCGATTGATCGGCTTTAATTGGCGAAAAGACGGGCAAATGGAAATATCATTATCGAAACCGAATTCGGACACTTCTGGCCGAATGTCCGTCGCTAAAGAATATTAAATCGGTGGTCCTCGTTTAGGCTCCGTATGATCGATAGCGCATGAATTAAGTTACGTATTCTCCGACGGTGCCTGATCACCGCACGGAGTGGATCATTACGAACGGCTGACCGATTTTCGATATCTCTACTGCCGCCTGCCCGTCCTCACGTACCAGTGCCCATCGATGTAATAATATTCAAAGCACGAGCATTGTTACAGTGACACTCCTGGAATGAATTAATATGGCGTCACTGATCACACGCCTGGAAGACGACACTCAGTCCATTATTTACAGTGACAGTCTCTGTTGGAGGGCTTGTGCAACAGTACACCTCAATGCTTTACATGCCTTCATACCGGTAGATGAACGAAGACCTTTCAATCAGATAATTCGTGTCAGAGACGCGGAAAGTACTCTTTTGATATATACCGTGTGCTGTTCGTTATAACGTAACATTCACGCCAATATATGTCTCTACCAATAGTTGGAGACAAGTTGTTTAACTTAACAGAAATGATGCACGTACCGTGTCATCTATTTCAACGTCATAGAATCACGACCGAGGTTATTCGTCAACGACATGCCGTAATCGTTTCCGTCGCACGGTTCAACGGTCCATTTGTTTCAGACAGGACAGCGGAAAACGTAAGAAAAGTGCTAAATGACGTGATAAGCAGACCAAGTCGCCCAGGTGGGTGTATATACGTCTACTATGTATTAATACACGCACAGCACACATTCGTGCAGTTCTTAGTCTGGGCGACGTACAGCTTCAAAGTACATTAATCAGGAGCAGATAACGAGTTGCCGCGAGGATATGAACCCCAAACTCTTTCTTCTTTCTCCTTCCCTCTGACACACACACACATACATTCAACCGGAACAAACAACCCATGACAGCCGAGTTTTCTTTTGCCAGTGATAAAACGGGTAAATCACAATTTTATTTATTTCATCAATGCGAAGGTAACACGACGTGATACGATTCATTATTCTTAAAGGATCGAAATTGCTACATGCATGATGTCATCAATTGGCAGCGACGTACTTATGTCCGGCGTGAAAAATGTAATAGCAAATTTAGTCTCATAACGGTAGAAAGCAATTTTTCTCCACCGCGCGAAAAACCCTTCTGGAGAACTGACAGATGCCGCTCTTAGTACACCTATAGAGCACTTCACGGATTTATATACCGCCTGCGGAAATTATATAATGCCTGACGTACAAAAACCATCATATCCAAGGCTACGCCCTTTCAATATCTCGCACTAGCTCGATCGAAGAGCAAAGAAGTATGGAGTGAATATTAAATTCCAGTACGGAAACTTTCAGACGGCAAATGATAACTTGAAAATTGTATTACGTCATTCCGACTGTACAGCATAGAACAGTCATATTAAAATTTCTGCCTAAACAATGATGCCTGTTACTTAAAAGTCCGACTGATTACGTGATAAAAAAGGCTGAATTACTCCTACTATTAGTTTGATTCCATAATGAGACCAGCGGTAGAGATAAAAGAAACACAATTTTAAACTTGTTTATCAGACGGTATCTTGATCAAATGCGGCTCCACGCGCGTTCCATATAAAATGCCCCGAAAGTGGAGCTTATTCGAACAAGTACACGAAGCAAGGTTAGATACCTTACTAGTGGAACTGGCAAATTCGGTATGCGAGGCACGTGGCTTTGTTACGAGATAATGCCACTTCCAAATTTATAC
This sequence comes from Priocnemis perturbator, assembly GCA_963942575.1. Taxonomy (NCBI): domain Eukaryota; kingdom Metazoa; phylum Arthropoda; class Insecta; order Hymenoptera; family Pompilidae; genus Priocnemis; species Priocnemis perturbator. The sequence continues at coordinate 14,418,955 of OZ012647.1, read as the reverse complement.
CTAAACTCAGCGTTAGAGACTTGAGATTTGAGTTCCGTAATTAGCGGGGCAAGTGGCCACTATCCGGGATAGTAATAATTGAACAATTACTAGCAAAGACAGGCTAAGTATGAAGTATTCAAATCACATGCCATTTATTTCCACCGAATTAGCAGAATGCATATGTAGAACGACACTTTAATACTCCTGACAACGCGCGACGTGGCATTTAATACGTCAATTGCCTGAATGAGAAATAATCACTCCGATCAATTAAGCAGATGCGTATAGATGTGAAAATCACAGTGAACATTGTACAAGACGATTAAAGTATCCTGAGTGCCATATCGAAAAACTCCGTTTAGAAAGAGGGCAGTGGAACTTCAAATGTCCCAGCAATTGTCTGGTCAGATGAGAAAGGTCAAAGGACCGGGGCGCGGTGAAGGTAAATTAAACTCTATTTGAAATAAAAGGTCACGCGATCGGTGAACAAAACAATTCCGATATACGCGTCGTATGATAGCTAATCGAGGCTGAGAATCAGGGGAGGAAGAAGTAGTGGTACATGCAGAGAAACCGTCGCTCGTGGGAGGGAGAAGGGAGTAGTTGAAGCGACTGAAGAGAAGACTCGATTACACGTCACCGGCAGCCCAGAGCCTATTCGGTCGCAATCGGTTTTTCATTACCAAAAGCTCCACCGGCTTTACACCAGATTGTACATTCGGCAGTTTCACGTAAAACCCATCAAGATTGCATCTCCTCCAGAAACCTTTAACGTATACAAGTCATTGCCATACGGGGCAAGCTCCTGGATTGAGCACCACGAGATAAAAATCCTGTTTTTAACCGACTTCCAAAAGGAGGAGGTTCTCTATTCAACATGTGTATTCTTTTTTTAAATGTCTGTTCGCTCTGAACTCGCAAACGGGTGGACCGATCTTGATGATTCGCGGCTCATATGAAATTATGAAGGGGGCTGTTCCTTGAGTTGTCCCATTTAAGTTCGCGAAAAATTAAAACAGCGACAACCCATATTTCAAATAATATAAACCTTTATAATCACCAGCACGTATGTAGGCAAGTGGTGGTGCATCAAATTTAACATGAAATATGTTGAAACCGTACACTTGCCGACATCTCTGAGCTGAAAGCAACAACTGAATCACGCTTGTCGTTTTTCCTACGTAGAACAGATGGCAATAAGAGCCCACATCTGTGGCGTACCGGGGTCGCGGGGTCCCCAGTACCCACGCTCACTGATTCGCTGATCGCGACGATGCCTTAAGGCCAGTTCTGCCTCGGCAGGAGTTTAACTTTAACATGCTGAGGCTTCCCCCATCACCGGCAACTCCAATGAAGTTCGATGAAATCATGTTAAAGTTAAACTCCTGCCGAGCCTTCCCCTACCACCGGCACCTCCGATGGAGTTCGATGCTAAATATGCTGTCACTGGGCGCCATACATCTACCGTCAAAATAAGAATGACATTGCCCGTACGGCGTATACTATAATGTAAACAGCTGATCGTTTATTTTTACAAACTACGAGACACTGCTGAGTTTAGTTCAATTTAGTTGCAGCACAAAATGTTGCAACATACAAATCTGTGATTGGTTATTAACGCATAATAATGGGAACTGCGGCCTAAACAATTTTAATCAATGTACGTGACGTTTGGAAATTTTCTGTGTTTTGACGCATATTTTTATCGAGCACACAAAGGATCCGACCTATACAGGGTACTGTAATTATATACTAAGGAACATGTCGCATTCACCGGAAAGTTACTCAAACAAACAGCCGATCAGGCGATTAGAAATCCAAATCAACAATTTCAATGTAGCTATCCCCCATCATGTGGACTTACTCAAACGTCATAAAAATAATATCAATAAAGTAAGCATACTGTTTGTACTGTCATATGTCAAAGACAGACAGTGCCCAAGACAGTCATTGTTCCTTGGACATCTAAAATACACTTGTTCTTTCAGTATCAAGCACACAATGATTGGGAGAAAGTACATAAGGAACATGTCAATGTGACCAGAATAATTAAGCAGTTGAAGGAAGTGCTGTATCAAATGGATACTCTCAGGGCACAGGTTTTAGACACAGATATTAACAAATTTGATAAGCTTACAGCCAATGCAAGATCTAGTATACTAAATGCAATAGAGGAATATTTAGGTAAGTTATGACCCTCGCATATTCTAATTTCTGTGTTTCGTAATATAAGCTTATTCTTACTTACATTTGCAGAGATGCAGTTAACTTTGCCAGCATCGGAACCAGCTTCATCCAAAGACGAAGATCAGTCCACAGACCACCCACTTGATCAGCGCTATATTCAACTGCACGCAGAACAAAATGATCTTGAACACCAGCAAGCTTGTCTGCATGGTTGGAACTTCCTGCAAAATGAGATGCAGCAGTTACAAGAGCTGTTCGTAGATTTCAATAAAATTGTGCTGGTCAGTTCAATATTTTTCCACACTACCACTGCAGTTAACAAAATCTATAAAATGTCATCTTGAATTACAGGCTCAGAAGGAATTGGTGAATAATGTAGAAGACAATGTGGAAACTACTGAAGTAAATGTAACTGAGGGCAACAAATATCTGGAAAAAGCTGCAAGCTACAAAGTGGCAGTTTATCCTTTAGCAGGTGCATTAATTGGTTCATGCGTGGGAGGGCCAATTGGTTTGATAGCTGGGTTGAAAATGGGTGGTCTTACTGCACTCGGTGGTGGGCTCTTAGGTGAGTTTTATCATCAAATGCTAATATTAAAATAATGCTAGTTTGTACGAGGACAACGCAATTTTATTATAAATTTGTGCAGGATTCACAGGTGGTTCACTATTGAGGAAGAAAAAAATTCAACTGGACAATCCAGACAATAAATTGACCGTGTCATGTGGTAAACAAGATCCTAAAGATTCTAAGACTGATCCACTTATTGCGAATGAATGTAAGAAAAGTTTATGACAAATGCCAAAACCTGATACTGCTTCTAAACGCACCAGAGTGTGCTCTGTTATGTAGTGTTAACAAATTATTAATTTCATATTTCTAAGTTATTTTAATTCTTGTTAAGTACTTATCGCCTGATAAAGTATGACGCATGCTTAAGATATGATTTTAATAAAATGATCTGATATTTGTCGCAAAATTCCATTTAGGAATGGGGGTTTCGCACAATTACCATTGTATTGTGCTTTTTCACAAGTCGCAAAGTTATTGCCAGATTTTGCTATAAAAATTTGTAAGCAGGCACAGTTATCCTTCAAATGCTAAGATAAGGTATATTCAAAGAAAACCGTTTCTACGTTTCATACTCACGCCCGAACGACACACATTTTTGATCATGACAATGTTTAATGTAGAATCGTTATAATGATATCGACGAAATAAAGAAAACTAGTTTTATACAAAATTCACAAACCTGAATGAGTGAGCCCGTTAATCATAGCATAAGCAATCATACGATAAAGAAATAATACAAGAAGTTGAAGCACTTGATACTTACGTACATACACGTATATACGAGACCAGGTTGACATACAGTACACTTTCCGCCACTACTCCGACGCGTGCTGATAATCGAATTAAACACTATTTACACACGCCTATTTGCCTTCTACATAACACAGCACATTTTAAACACAACGTGAAGGGTCCAAGTCGTAACGGTCACTAGCGGGAAGCTCCTGATCGCTCATTGGTTCGTTCGTTTGGATCAGAATGAAATTAGGCAATATCGATATATATCGACGAACAATAGTTGGTGCAACTTGGTGCAACTTGAAACGCAGCGGCACAAACGAGGTAAAGTAATTTCTTTAATATTTCATTATATTTACCTCATTTGACGGGAATGGAGATAATTGATCAAAGTTTCGAGTTCGCTACAAAAGGCACCCAATACAGTATATTTAGCAAGTAATAAAATACATCGATGTTAGATACAGTACAATACTGAAATAATTGTGTTATCAGTGTAATGTGGTAATATATACATTTCATTACGGTAATGCAACTGCTTAATCTAGGGAGTAAGGTAATCTACTTAAAAAAATATTAATAAATATTCAAGGGCGTGTAATATTAAATGACTATTGGCATATCGTCTTACAAGGTACTGTGTTATTATTTATAGTATTATCGTTATTACAGCATCCCCAATTCAAAAACAATACCAAACATAAACTTGCAGAAAATAGACCTCATTTGCAATTGTTCGCTTAGTCTTGCTTTCGAAGAGTGGGATGCCCAGCCAGGTGCACTGATGTGTAACTTGTCCTTTTGATAAATTTAGTGTTAATAAATCTGCGAAAGCACTCAATTGATTTTCATTCCAAAATTACTGAACAAATCATTCAAATGTATCTACCTTGAAATGGGATTGTTGTTTGGGTGCATCCGGCTGTGCCAGAATTCTTTGTATATTCTTCTATAATCTACGTCTACTTCTCTACATACTTTAGCTTTGTATAATAAGAGATAGAACAAAAGAATTTGGTCACGCTCCATAAGATATGTTTGCAATACCTTGGCAGACCTTGGTAGTAAGAATGACTAATTAGCTGACTTACTTGGAAGCAATGTAACAATGCAATTCTGTTAATCGTTACATGTACCAATGTCATTTTCTCTCAAACTAATAACATCCAATGACTACTGTGAAAACTGATACCGGTAAATACAGTTTTACAGGCTGCAAATAATCTTCCTCAATTTCAAACTGCTCTGATGTAGTGACATGGGGCCAGATTTAAAAATATTAGCTTTGTTTCACCAAATAGAAATTATCAAATTGACCAGAAATCAGTTTTACACAGTTAAAACAAACTACTAAAGAACAGATTTGCATACAAAATGTGTGGACTGTCTTAAGGCAAGCTTACCGTTATAGTCGTTCCTAAGCTGTCCCAAAACATACATCCACACGCACATTGAAACAAAATGTTCATTAAACTTAAAGTAACACTGCTTTGTTAAAAGAAATTTGGCTTTTGTGTACAGGCCAGAGTTAGATTTATACCTACGGGTGATAAGAGGTTTTACAAATGACTGACATAAAAAGAATATAATATTATGTATATTTGATATATAATCTGGAAATAATATATAGACTATCGGTTATATTAATTGTGGCTACATTGTATAAACCTTTAATATTACATTATATTACAAAGTGGTATGTATGTGTGCGCATTGATTTGACATTCCTGAAAAGACGTGTAATTGGTTGTCAAAATTTGTTGGGCACAAGTTATTGAAGTATCTGCTAATTAACGGAGCAGAAAAAGGAGTCCGTGATTCCAGGTCCTGCAATTAATAGAATCTTCAAACGTGACACACTTTGTATTATGTTCTAAAACGAACGAGCGCGAACACAATGCGGAGTTGGAATATTAACTAGTACATATAAATAAAAGTATAAAAGTATTTGAAAGTCACCGGAAATTTCATTGAATCTTTAGTCACTGTTATCAGGAATGCCAATGTAAATGAAAATGGCAACCGGTGCATGTTATTTCTAGTTTTCTGTAGCACATTCAAACATGCAACATATCTGCTGGAACACGTACATCAAGTGTCAACTTGAGCATATGCATGGAACCGGTTAGACGGTATAAGAAAATACACGTTGCCATTATTTCTGAAACCAGTGATTTAAGACTTAACGCGACAACCGTTAGATCGCATCAGATCCATAGAATTAAAAGCGTATCAAAAGACAGATTCACTTGAAAGTTGAACTCGAAGTTTTATTGTTGCGATTTTATTATGCAGCCAGTAGGTACTGTGCCTTTATCCACCTAGTTGCAACAACGAGGTTGAAAAGAAATTAGTGTATGAAGTATAAATGCAGCGGTCTATTGGACTGTGCATGGCATTCAGATTTTTTCCGTAGTTTTCTTGGTTCTGTTTTATATTATCAAACTACCATCGTTCAAGAAAATATGTACTCTAATACTACAGTACGTACGCTTGTGACGATAATTATCTTTTCGCACCTAGCTAAGACATGCCACCACACTGACGTGCCACACAATTTTAAACGCAAGACAACTTGCAAGTGAATCGACAGTTCCCTGCCTTAGTACTAGACTGTGCCCCAGAGCATCGATCATGTCGGGTCTGATCGAGCGGGGCAGAGTTCAGAGGTTAATAGACATGTCTTGGTCGTAAGATGTGAGATTAGTAGTATCCGTCGAGTTGGCCGAGGTAACTGTCGCTGCCGTTGCACTCGTTGGCGATTGTAAAGGCGTCGACGTCGTAGGTAGATGCGACGTTGGACTCTCTAACGTTGAGCTCCAGTGACTTCGTTCCGTTCCGTCGCCCCCATCATCGGAGACTATCGATATATCAGCTATTATGCCACTTTCTGTAAAGAACGTTTAACGGCGTTAATGAATCATGAGAATACTGAGGAAGACGATTCCTGTGGCGCGATATTATCAAACGGTTCCACTTACCAACGCTACATTGACTGTTAAGCGTGGTACTGCGATGATGAGGTCGAGGACTCGTGTCCAAGCCAAGATTGAGCGTAGTCGGTGGACCACTGCTACCGCCACTGCTGGAAGATGAACTGACGGAGATGACGCTATGCGGTCTCCTACTGCAACGACTCGAATCATCTGACATCGACACTGCTATCGAGTTCCTAAATCTCGGAGCTGATACGAAGAAAGAAGCATGAGTGTGGCTGATTTCGCACGCCGCAGAAAGGAAGAAAAGTACGCGAGGGACTTACTTTTGGAGAGTTGGGCTACACTGATGGAACGATCGTTTATTTGATCCGCGCTAGGCCTGATATCCAAACAGGGTTTATTACCAATGCCCATACTCGACATCTCCGCCAGGCGCACTTCTAAAGAAAGTAAAGTTAGTCGAGTTAGCGGAAACTGTACAAGCACTTTACATGCGAGAGGTTAATAGAGCAGGCATCAACGAACGCGTAGACTACCTCTGTTTCGGAGCGCCTGCTTCCATAAAAGATTGCTGAGTTCCTCAGTCCAGGCTTTCTTGATATCTTCGCTCGCGCACTGCAGCGTATACGTGTCGCCCGGTTTTCTTTTACGGAACCAAATTTCGAATTTTGTGGGTGAATCGGCGATCACGGCTGTTAGACCAATGTCCGTCGTTTTTATGCTGTGCTTGTAGATGTAAATATCAAGGTTCTACGAAAAGAGGAAGTTAATGATTATCGGGTCTAACGGGTAAGTGTGAAAAAGTTACGGTCAAGGACAAGCACTCGTTCACTTACCTTCCTGTCGGGAAACCTTCTCGCTTTACTGAAGAGAATAAGATCTTCGAAGAGAAAAACTTGACGGAGACACTTTTTACCCTTTCCCTGCCATACCAAGAACTCGTTTTGCCGCAACAATCTGCCCTGCTCTTTCACGTTTACCTGCAGATTACAAAACGTCGTTCGATCCGCTACTCGTCTGTTATATTTGAAGAAATCGACGTGTCTTTGAAGAAAGGAACGTACGTCACACTCGCGAAGAGAATCCATCGCCAGAAGATCATTTCCATGCCGAAGCTGGAACCTAACCATCTGCTCGGCAGCCCTCAGATCCGCTTCGCCCTCAACCATCGGCTTTATACCGTCTTCCTTCTCATCGTTCTCTTCCTTGCCTGACGACTGCTCCGACAGATCGGCGCCCGCCTTCACAAGCTGCTGAAGGAGCAAAGCGTATTTTCCCATTCTTTGAACCGGCTTCAGTAGATAACTGGCAAGATCCATCTTGTCGCCGAGTTCGAGTTGCTTCTGCTTGAAAAACGTCGTACCGTACTCGGCCATCAGGGAATCCGAATTTGGCTTGTTCTTATTGTACAATGCGTAGAGGTAAAACTTCTTCTCCTGAAAAATGACGTACGGATTTGAAGCAGCCCTCCTTTCGTTAAAGACGCACGTGCGAGTGTTGCAAGAAACTTACGTGTCTGAGGAAGCACTGTCCCACCAACATTGGCGACTGCTCGCACTGTTCCAACTCACGTAGAAAATGCTGACTATGAAATTCGTAAATTTTCTCGACATTACCGAATATCACATTCCTTTGTCCTCGAAGGGCCTGAGGAATGTCCTCCCGTACCAGTTCCGGGATGTAGTTCTTTAAAAGGAATGGTGGGACATATGAAACTAGAGCCTCGCTACATATATGAACGTGATATAAGCATGAAAGCGATAATAACCTCTATTATATACTCAAGAGACTTGACATAATCTCTCTCAGTCTGTATCATCTCCCTCATAATGAGCAGTATCGTTCTGCAAGAAGAAAAATGTTCAATATTTTTTCGTCCATGTATAAATCTCCGAATTTGAAGGATCAGTCAGTCTGTAAAATCCTGACGTCGTACTTTTTTGCCTTCATTCCTGGGGCGATACTGGCCGACCGATGGAGATGTGAATTCACTGGGGGTTTCACTAGTCTTCGGGGAGCAGGACTTCGTGGTGGCGTGCGCGGCGGTGAGCAGTCCAAAAGTTGCTCGGCGCTTTCTCGAAGCTCGGCAATATTATCAAGTACCGATCGACCACCGCTGCCTGCCGATCCAACGCTTTCCATGGGACAAGCGTAAGAGGCACTGCTATCACTATCGTCCCAAGAAGTCCCTACGAAGAAACGTGGAAAGAAAGGTGGTGAGAGGGGAAGAAGAGTTGGAAGATGGCCATGAGAGAAAGAGCAAGAACGGTGAAGTTACTTTTAGCCAAGGCATCGTCCCAAGACGTGGCAGACTCGGAGGCGGCAAAGGATCTTCTCCTAGCTGGACTGCCAGGAGCGGAGGAAGTCCTGGCGAGCTCAAGAGCCTCCGCGCACTTGTTCCTCGCGATGCGACACTGCTCAAGGAGAATCTCGTTACCGAGTTTCTCGGCGAGGGCCATCATCTCGGTAAAGTGTTCTGGCGGAAGTGGCGGCCGAGCCATCAGGAACTGCTGGGCCCGCCTTTCGCCGGCGATGCGCGCCTCCTGCGCCCACTCGTACGCGCGATCCTGAAGAAGGCAGCATCTTGACGTGTCCTCGAGATATTCGCGCCTGTCCTCGAGGCGTGAACCGAATCCTCGAAGATGCTGCTTCAAGGATCTCGCGAGCTCTCGGAGTCCGCTCGCGCTTGCCGCCTCGGCAAGGTCGCTTCCCTTATCGAGATGTCTCTGTAACAACGATTGCCGAGCATAAAATAACTTATACACGATATTATGTATTGAGGACATTTTCGGATATCGACTACACGCTTGCGCAACGAAAGTGAAAACGTTTCTCGATTTCATGTAGGTATATCGGCTTTTACGAGCGTGTACACGTGTCGTCATAGAATTGCGTCATGGGGGCGGCGATTGTTCATAAGCGAAATCATAATGGCTGCTCTCGCTTCCTGCTGGAAACGATGTTCTGGTTGCCTACCGTCGACAGATCGTGAAACCCCGCAGCGAACAATAGGAACAGTAGCTAATGGAGGGGTGATAAATCGACATATGGGGGTAAGCAACGTTACGATAAGTAGTGCACCCGCGCCACATTCTCAATTTGTTCGGGAGGGTGCGATTTTTTCTATCCTCCGGGTTTCTGCGTCTGTAACTTCTCCTGTCCCGACCGTGGAAGCGTGAAATCCACTTGGTCACGGCTCAGTAACATCCTGGAACATCCCGTTCCATGCCACTCAATAGACTACCCTCGCACTCTCTCGCCTGCACGGCTACTGTATCTATCCTTCCCTACCTATCGGACGAGTTTTCTACACGTACATCTATACAACAATATTATTCGTGTAGTTTCATCGAGCGAAGCCACTTGCTCCGACAGAGAGAAATTCCCTTATGTCGTTACATCATTCATGACCCGTAGCTTTGCTACACGGTATGTCGGACAATACTTATGTACTTAATATGACGGTTGAAGGTACTCGTTTGGCATTAGAAGGTAGATAAAAGTGCGCACTCTTCGTCTCCCATGACAGATCCGTTCGCTCGTACTATCCCACTGGGGACGGAAACGGTGTTCGTTGAAGCCGCGCGTTCCTTTTCCCTTCATACACGTGGCTCGTACCCTGCGGCTCTTAAGCCGTCGGAAGCTGTGCTTTTCTTTTCTGTCAGCGTTGAAAGCGGAAGGGGCACGGGAACGGCGTACAAATACGACACGTACCGTGTAACACACTTCCGACCAACTAACGAGGAACCTATCAACTGGATGTTCAGACGTAACCGTGAGCGCAGACAAGATTGCAGAAAGTGTATGTAGCAGACTTTTTCTACGATTCCTCATCGATAGAAATTTTCGACCGCTAGTTATGCACACGGTGCGTATAACTAGGGGAATGAGATTCCGCTAACCTCTTATTGTATTCCGATTACGTACAATGAACCATTACACTCGCATTCGCGCTGAACGCGGTGAAAGTCGGGCTATAATGAAATTCAAATATTATTTGCAACATGTTCGCGATGCGCTGTTAACTTTGGCTTTTCGTTCGACGCACTCTCGCAATACCCCACGTACCTTTGTGCATCGAATCGAAATGGACCGAGCGAAGTGCTCGCTGATTAAAGTCGTAAATCAGCGTGGGCTGCACTGAACTCGCGGCCGCGTTCATTTTTTTTTTTTTTTTTTTATCGAATGTTTCGACCTATCAATGGTTGGACCATGGGAGGACACGAAACAATCTCCGTTGAAAGGCGTATCGATTTACCAGCCGACTCACCCTCTCTTATTACGAATGGTTCGCAGAGAGCGTAAAATATTGCCAGTGGGGTCGTGATGATGCATCTCTTTCCGTTACGCTTAATCATCGAGACTGCCTCGATTCACGTATAATTCGGTTACGGTAAATGCGAAACCCTGTAAACACTCGTGGGCACAGGGGTGATCAGAAAATTCGATGCATTCATGGATACGCGGAAGCATGCATTTTTCCGACTCTTATACGGGAATGCACTTCAATCTTTCAAAGTATGCCGACCCGCATTTATATGAAAGTTTATGAGCAAGCACAAATGCTACACTCTCGCTACTAGGTTACTTGACAGTACACTGAACTCAACTTTACCATCGCGATTACACGGGCAACGTGTAATAGAACCGCGGCAAAAAAAAAGATAATGAAGTCAGAGTGCTGTTTGTTATTACAGGGGGAACGTAGAAAGGCGCCTCCAGAGACACAATTACTGAAGCATAAAATCAGATTAGGTAAAACGTGACCAACCTTGCAAATAACCGAAGGAGCGCGCGCACATTGCCTGAAGAACACATGCTCATTAATTGACGCGTACATTAGATTAGCATACTAAATTGTCAATTAATACCCGCAAAGGCTGCCGTTGCACGGCCGTTCATGTGTGAACATAAAAATGTACATGGCAGTGACGGTATAACGGCAATTATACTTTCTAATTATACTGATGCTGCCTCGTGCTCGTACGTGTATGTGCGGTCCATGACGCTGAAAACTCGCCTTACCAGCACAAATTGCGGCTGATCAGACCGCGACACTTACGCGAGACGACATATGAATCGTGCGGTCACGAGCTGCATTTCGCAATGGTAATATAAATACGCGTAGTTGCAGTAGATTAACGCGCGTTTAGGAGTAGTCTGGATACTAAAGCATCGATAATGTTCGGGGAATGAAAAATCCTGATCTTTAGTAAACCCTCTTCTAAAACCTATAAATGTGTGGTTATGGGTGGTAGGCGGAAGAAGATATGAGAGTGGGCGTTCTCATTCGTACGAAGTCAACATACGCAGCTGACGTCGCTTGACGAGGAGACAGAACGGAGGAGAGAAGTGCAGCGGATAAAAGTACTACTCCAAGCACCACTCCCCCGCGGCGTAATTAATTACCGACGAGCACTGCAAAAGACGCAAACAAACCGACAAAATGAATCACGCACCGTTCACACAATGTCCTCTTAAGGATGAAAGACTGCATTTACATCTTGCCGCGTGATCGATGGACAGACAAGCATCGATAAATTACATTTTCCGAGGGACATTAATAATTTGAACGGTTACAGGTTCTACACGCTATTTACCAACAAAGTATTCATCGCGCCTCATGAATAAGCAGAACCGCCTTAAGCTTCCCTTACCCTTCGCGGCAGACGTCGCGGAAATAGATTCTAAGCGCGTCGAATCGCGGAGGAAGGTATTTCCATAAAGAACGATGCGCCTTGCTACAGAGCCGTTAATTAAATCTTTAATCGGACCGTGCTTTATCAGCGACCTACTCGTCTCTCGAAGCTTCAAGCTAGCCAGTCAGTAGCGCCTTCCGATAGGAGAATTAAGTATAGCATAGGTCTACCATTCGCAATTATTTATATAACTTTCGCTGGACTTTCCGGTTAAACGATTATGGTTTTCCATTGCATTCCAAAATGCAATAGAAACAAGATGACCGTGCGTGTGCGGTGGTTGTAGTCGTTTATAGTCAGATCGAGACTGCGCGACCTATGCGTTACACGTTGCCATTAGAACGCGTACTTACTCGGAACAGAGACGCGTGGAACGCCGATCCGGTTCCAAACGGTTTTCCCTTGTCAGACCGGATTGACCGGAGATCGGCAACGAGCGCCGTTGACTTTTATACATTTCTAGGTTTAATGTTAGTAACTGTAGTCTTTCCCTGTCCCTGTGCCAACAAAGTTAGTTCCTAGGAGGGTGGTCAAACACTCAATCCCTGACGGTTGCCCAATATTTTGCGGATTTTCTTTATTTCATGAAAATGATGTATGTTTCAGAAGTTCAAGTGGACCGTTAACTTTCTCAGTTGCCACTTAAGGCATCACCTGCACATTGGTCGCAGACAACGACGACAGGTTGCTGACCACTTCGGAATGCAATGCAAGAAAGTTGCAGACAACATCGGGAGAGTATCGGTAAGAACGCCGGAACGGCAACTTTTCGCAAAGCACGCCGTATTTCGAACAACACCGCCTAGACGGATGGTGTTCAGTGAATCTGAGCTAATCTGTGTCAAGCGATATCTCGACTTTTCCAGAAGGACATTCCTGTCCCGAGAAAATAGCAAAAATGAAACTGAGTCGTGAGAAATCCGGCCGTTGCATTTGAGACACTAAAGCAGTGTGGTCACGGTGGGGCCCCTCACGCGGCTGCTTCCACCTCCACTAGCTGGACGCAACACCGACCCCCCTCCCCACCCCCCATATACCCTACCGGCTCAGCGCAAGCGATCATGTGACGCACTCAGCGTCGTCCGTCACCATAACAACGGGTAGTCGGGTGGGGACCCGAAATCGCACCTAGGTGCGGATCTTGGACCACACTGCACTAAAGTATGCATGCACATGCCCGAATATCAAATATCATTGATCATGCATGTTAAACTTGTTCTGTCACACATGTCATTCGCGTAAAATTGAAATACCAGCTTTCTATTATTCATAACACGGTTTGCTCGATACTCGATACAGTTTGACGCAATCAAAAATCTCAGTACGTTATGAGCGCGGGTCTAGAGGAATTTCTCGATCACGATTCTGACTCTGTCATTCTTTTTCTTGTAACCAACGTAATGCGAGACTTCTATTAATTTTTTTCGCCCCTTAGTGGCCACTCATTTCTCCGTGAAATTCTTTTGATAGATTCCTGGGTGCGTTGGTACGGTTAGAAAGTGAATTTTTCAAGGCGTCTTTGCCAGACTCCAATGAGTTTTCTTGTCGACCCGGACTGACTGCCAATTACAACGTCGGTTTTCTACACTGCCTTTGAAAAGTTATATAAATAATATATTTAGCCTTAAGAACAGAACTATTTTTATATCAATTGCGTCTCTGCAAGGCAACGACATGCATTTAACCATGAACTCCGCGTCGAGCTATTTGATCAGAACGACAACCCCGTTAGAGGAGATCCTCGACTTATTAGGGGACATTTGCTGGCGTTAGAGACGACATATATTTCTGTAATGCATCGTAATGTATACCTTCGCATTGACATATCGGTCCTGGCTAGTTGAATTTTTCTAATGTTCGGAAACTGCGGCGGGGGAGGTTGTTTCGCCGGCAGAAAGGAAAGATCCGAAGCAGATAGGTTCGATTAGAAAGTAGAATGGCCTTAATTTTTCGAGCACGTCTCCACGATGAGGGAACAATCTCATAGCCTAACGACCGTCGAGATCGCTTCCCTTTCCGTGTCGCCACAAAGATGCAAATTCGTACAACCCGAGCTGAACGGCGGGCGAGCGTTTCTTTGTATTCGACACGAGAGATTCAGCCTGAGTTCGCCAGCAACAAATCACCTGTCACGATACTTTCTCTTACCGCGATTCTATTGCACAGGTACCGAAACGTGTGGACGGTAGAATTCCGTGAAGCGAATGTTCACGTAGCCAAGTGCATGTAGCGAAATGCATGTGCTTGGTGCGTCGGGTCGGCCTGTTAGCAAGATGCGCCAGCCATCTACAGCTGTCTCATTGGGCGCGTGCAACGAGCAAAGATTTACGAGCCAAGGCAACAAGTCGAATACGACAGGAAGGTAATATTAATAATAAAATATTGTTCGTAAATAATATTTCACTGGCGCCGCGATCATTCCTTAATGACGTAGAGAATTGAGATGGCATACATCGCGTCCTTCTTAAATTCGGCAATTATTTTCCATGAAAATATATGTGCACAAAACGGCCTTGCAGGAATCGTTGGAGCATTTATTTCCCGCAGGAAAATTAAGATATTCCGGGCAATGGGGTTTATCAGGTTCGTAAGCAGATAGGCGTGTACAGGTCCTCGCCAATCAGAAGCAAAATGTGTACGCGGGTCCAGTGAATGGATGTGAGGCATTTGTAAGTCCCACGCAGTGTGCAAGGCGACTCAGGTGGGGGATGGGGGTTCAACAGGTTTGACAAACACGCTGCTTAATTGAAAAAACTATATAAACCCGCCCACCCAGGCGAGAATGTCGTTTAGTTTAAGAGCAGCCTTGTCCCCCGAGGTCGCGAACTTGGGTTGTTAATCGTAAATTAAAAAGTCCCGAGAAATGAATGCCTGGCCGTCCTTCCTCATTGCTATTATAATTGGAAATGAGCCTTTGACTTAATCTTTTCAGTTCATTACCCACAACCTCATCCTCAAAGTCCGAACAGAGTTCAAGTACTTTTCTTACTTTCGCTATTGCCCCCAATGACGACTTTCACTTTCCCTCTTCCTGATTTTTTTGCAAGTCGTGCCGATTAGCGGCAGCAAACAGCTTGCAATGAAAACTGGTACTAGTGGCACGTGAAATCGATAATCCTTCGTCAGCACGCGCAACTTAAGTGTCTCGCAGGATTGCATTCCAAGACCGCAAAGGTCGAGCGAAACCTTTCCCTCCGCTCATTCGTTGCCGTCGTGTCTCACAATCAGATGTAGATGCAAACTCCCTCTCTCTCTCTTTCTCTCTTTTTCTGCCTCGCATAATTCCCTATCCTCTATTGCTTCTTCTCGCTCCGTCCATCGTCACAAAACTTCAGCTTTTTTCCGAAAACTTGCTTTTGCTTTTCGCATTATGCAAAATGTTGTATTAGAAAGGACATCAGTTTTCTCTAGCTATAGCTAAAGAGATGAGAAACAGTTGCGACCATAAATTATCTCGACGTGCATTTGACCTTATACTGCCATGCGATGATTAAGGGTCGGACGAGGAAAGTTCGATCTTCTTATCAATCTCACCCAAACGTATAGATTTGATTACCTTTAAAACGCGTTTTTAGCATCCATTACTGATTACTAAGCGACAATTTGAATAAGGGAAACGTGCGCGGCACTGTAAAAGAATTCATTTAAATCGTCGTCAGCCGAGGCGAACGTAAAGTCCCACGACGGATTTATGATCCGCACGAATTAATCTGACAGTCGATTAATTGCCGAAGTCGACACCGATTCCAAACTCGTCACGACCGCCAAAGGCGTCTCTCGTTCGTTTTATTGGACCGCATTCTTGTTCGTCTTTTAAGATAAAGATTAAATCGAGAGAGAAAAACGGATAGCAGAAAGATGCAGCGTGAGAAAAAGTCGGAACGAGCATGCATGCTGGGACACATCCGATCGTATGCACAGTTAACTCGGAACACTAAGAATCTGCACAATTGTGACTCGCGTCCGGTAAAGATCACAATTAATGCGCTCGCGTGCTATGGGTACGCGTAACAACGATTATTCGTGTAATCATTGGTAACTGGATCGAATCGTTCCCGTGATCCAGTGAATTGCCACACAGTCCGTTGCTTAGCAGGGCGCATTTATCTCAACTTATCTGTTCCACTTGGTGCGCGCCACCGTATGAAACCCGACTGGTGTGACCTAAAATCTCTGCCGAGGCAGAGTATAGCGAGAACATTCACCTAAACTTTCCTCTTATCATCCACTTCTATGCTCCTCGACTTATTATAGGATAATTGCACGAGCGCAAGTGTGACAAATAATCGGAACATCGATCGTGAGAGAGGTCGAAGATTTGACCACAGCCACGGTTCTGCTTCTCTCTCGTTCTCGCGGAATCTGGGGAGGTAAGGAAAAATCTTTTTACGAGAGCACGATCTCGCGGTGAAACGCGTATAAACTGTGATTTACGATCGGTATAGTACCTTGAAAGCGGATGCGCCGAGGGAGGTTGGACGACCAAGACCTTCAGTTTCTTTCTCCTACCCTACAACCTCGCGGTTACGTATTCAACGCCTAAAGCCGTGACGCGTTATTTATTATATTCCATCTGACGCGCCGAGCTTCGTTTTGTGTCCGCGTCTGCATCTTCTTTATGCGCAACTTGCTCGATGAACCTTCGAAGCGTGGAACCGCAGTAGACCGTTCTAATACGCGCTTCTGCGGTTTGGCACCGGAAGGTACCTACCGAGCACACGAATAAGACGCAGTCTACTCAAATTCATAGTTAAATCTCGTCGCGACATGAAAGCCGTTCCTTCCGCACAACCATGAGTTATCGGGTGCAGTTATAGCGTAGCTTTCATTACACTCTGATTCTTTATTTCTTCCTACATTCGTGATTTATTATACACTTAGATAGTACAATTACACGCGACAAGCCAGAACGAGAGGGTGGGTTGACGGCCCTCAACATTTCTGCCATTCACGGTTAAACAAGACAAACATGACCACAATACCTATTGTCGGGGTGGGGTATCATAAAAGGACTCCCCATCTGTCGTTTCTCCCGTTCGAGATTCAATGTCCCCCCCGCACGAAAAGGTATATACAAACTACGTGTACCCGCGTCGCGCTTCGTTCAGTGTGAAAATTTACAGCTGCCGCTCGAGTGAGGCGAGGAAGAGAAAGACGAGAGTCGGTCGGTGCACCGAGCAGCGCAACCGGTAGATTCCCGACGCGACGTTCGAATGAACCGTCAAACAGAGCGATCGATAATCGGGATCACGTTTCGCCGCTGATGTCGATTAACACGATTACGTCGGCCGAGAAAATAAGGTTCGCCGGCTTAACGAGACGCGCTCACTCGCGGATGGAATTTGTTACGGTTTTTACGATGAGATCGGTCGAGCGCCTATGTGTGTACTCGTATGTAGCTGCTGCTCCACGCTGTTGGACACCGCACTCGATCAAATCGAGCGGATATTTTTCAGAGCGAAGTTTTACCCGTAAACCACCGCATCGACGCCGACGCAAGTTTCCCTTTCGGCTAGTGTTTATTGCTTTCACGACCATAATGGACATATTTCCTCATCCACTATTTGCAATCGCTCTTGTGCAAATTCAGACGATTGCCCCCCCAATGCGCTGTAAATAACTTTCGTAAAGCAGCGTGTGCGTGGAAAAACATATCGCGGGCTTGAAATCGGTGCACAAACCATGCGAACAACTATTCAACAGAGTGTAAACGTGCAACTTTATCGACAATGCGCGTATATTCGTTCTCGTGAGAACGTGCGTGCGGAGTAATTACACCGAGCAATAACGCGCTTGGATTATACAAACCCCATTCTTGTTTTACGGTGCAACGTACGCGGGTCTTTAATTTTCTTCTGCCCCTTACTATAATGGCATTAAGAGCACAGTAGCCGGACCCTCAATCAACTCCTCAGGAAGTGCTCCAGATTGATGGACGTAAACGTTTCGGCCATTGTCGTCGCACCTGGACTCGAATCAATGGTGCAATTTGACACGATCGCGATCGTAGAGTGGAGAACGTTTTAAAGAGAAAAGTATCACGCGCAACCGCTACGACTGGACTTTTTTTTGACACTGGCCATTCTCATGGCACGTTCAATGATGTGTTTTCATCTACTCCGGCCCGATCGTCGTGGCCTGAAAAGCACTTTCGTCTCTCATTAACATTAACGACGCTTCCCGAACAAGCTATTGCGATGTTAATTGGGACGTTAAAAAAGCACTCTGCTCCTCTTTCCACGGAATAATTGATTTGGATCTTGTTCTCCTGTTACGAGGTTGAGCGTGCCGATCTTCCTTCGCCATATTTAATTACCGGTGTCTAATTGCCGTAGGCGAGAGATGAACGGATAGTTTCCTACTTTCTACGATATACCGGTGAAAAAAAAATACTACTAACCCCACGGCACAGTAAACTGGCAGAATATCAGAGGAGACGTTACTCTTATCTTTAACGCACGACAGCGTACTGTTATCGCCAATAGGACGTCAGTGGTATGCTACAAATGACACGAGCACACCTTGTGCACGCGTACAGAGACAAGTGATAATACCGAAACTACGCTTGGCGGCGAGGAATGTCTTTATGAAATCGTCTGTCGATGTCAGAACCGCGCAAATGCCAATAAGGGAACGTTCGAAAAATTCTTGCCTGTTGCAATTCCGTCGTCTCGCCTAAAAAGGCGCTTTTCACCGTTGGCCACGTAGAATTCTCAACAACCTAATGGTTGTGCAAGAAGAGAGAATTGCGAGACAACGACGGGGTAATATCGGCTTCATTTAGGTTCCGATACCGTGCAATTCGTGCGTTTCTACTCATTTCCGAGACTTTACCGAACGAAAAGTTAATAGGCGACTTTTTCTTTAGAATGCCGGAGATATTAATTGCACGAACCGTGAGCCTACCCAATATACTACGGTGGCCTGCTCAATAATATGTCGTCGTTCTATGCCTTTCTCTATGCTCCAGTTTCGATTGCACGTGACTCGAAGCTCCGGACTCCGGCACACGGCTCGCTTATTCGTAGATCCTAGATCGTTTATTTTTTTTTACTCACCGGGATTTCGTTCCCTGATGCGCGTTTGTTTGTATTGGCCTTCTGCAATATTACAGAATGCTTTCGAGGGTGCATAATTACGTCAAAGTCAGTGGGCTGTTATTATATTGGAGCAAACAGAGGGTGCGCTTGAAGCATGCCCGCCAACTGCACCATATGTGCACTTCATATTTCTTTCGTAATGCTAGACTAGATTTAGCCGAAATTTAATGCAGCATGAATATCGCGTGTCACGCAGCGAGATAACCGAGTTAATAAGTTCGTAATCTTTCGTGGAACTCTCTTCTTGAAATCCTCGTGCATGCCTTACTTATTCTTAGATCTCGTGGCGTTTATTTTTCTTGCTCGAAAAGGCTGCGGTCTGTGGGACCTGTGCGCACTTCCATCGCATAAGTCGGTGGTATTTGCACTTCGGTGTCCACAATGTTCCGATAAGATATTGCTACGCGTAAAACGTTGCAGGAATGCATAAAATTGGCGTAGAGTTGCTCCATAACTCTGCCGGAAACGAGGCAATAAATTGATGTAACTGAGTCACTGAACATTGACGTTGATTCGGATAAGTGTTTATGCGAGCATATAGTATACACGTCAATCGATAATGCGCCACTTTTCATGCAAATGCGAGACTGTACAGATGACAAAATTATCTGCGAAAAGAGGCAACGGGAAATATTGAAATACTCGTTCGCACGCAGCAAACGAGCGTCCCGGTAGAGTCTCCTATTGTAATTCAAATCGTCGCCGTGTCAGGGTTAGCGTGTAATGTGCAATTATCTCGCTTTACAAAATTCTTTCCGCGCCGATTCACTCAACTCTTCGCAAGCGTTTATGTAACAGCGTGTTGTACACGATCGATCACGGCACAGGCTGCGAATTAAGGAGCAGGAGATTTGCGGTTCGTGATCACGGTGATTCGATCATATATACCCGGCCGCGGCCGGCTTAATCATCCGTTGCTCGGGGGATTAAAGAAACGGAGAGAGAAGAACGCGAGCAGCGTGGGACTCGTTCGTGTTTTGCTTAATTGTCTCGCGGCAAAGAACGGTAATCAGCATCCGTGACAGTATCGAGCCGCAATAGGCACTCGTAAAAAGAATCCGACGGTGACCGCGCCCATGCCTTACGTTTACGCCTTGCGCCGTGGAATTCCGCCGGGGAATCGGTAATATTCTCTTGTTCACACTCGTGTCCTCGCACGCCTTCGTGGCGCTGCAGGATTACCAGGACAAGGATATGCATACTAATATGTAGAAGCGCGCGGCTGCTCCGATCAGAAAACGGCCTGTCTACTATATGTATAGTGAAACGGAACGTGTCGAGACGAGGAAGACTTCGTGAAACGAATTATGAAGAAATGTATCGTCCCGCATTACAAGTCTTCAGTCCACATAGGCGTTTCCCTTACATTCGGCATTGTGAAGAGATTTTAACGGTATATTCGAAAACAAGTCACGCGGCCCTCAGGAGGCCTTCGGGCGCGCTCACGGAATACCGATATCGTCTCTCCCGGTTCGGAGAACGTCGTCGTGCAAAGTGCTTTCGACCTGATAGACCGTTTTCTAAGTGCTATGAATAATACCCCTAACGTCGGAGATATCGCGGACACGGAGGCATTCAGGTATCGCGCTTTGTCACGCAAATCCGCACACGTATATGTCGCGATCGCGTACACCCAGCTCAACCCTCTTATAACGGAACGTTCTAACAGGTCGGCCTTCAGTTATCTTTACACTCACGAAATGTGCTCCGATGATAGAGGGAAGATCAGAGTATATTTCTTGATTGCTCTATGTTCTCTACACTGACCAACAGCGTATTTTTTTTATCGTGACGAAGGTGCACCTCTGCCGCCGGAGAAATTCCTCTGGCCTCGCAGCCTCACACCTCTCGATCATTCGAATCTCCAAGCTCTATTGTCCTACATATAATGTCATCGACGTCAGACATCCTGCTTGACGTTCGTCGTGCATAAAGCTAGCTCGTGGGCTGATGCATGCATTAATTATCACACAGAGCACGTTGATAAAGAGCGAACAAAAGACACGCCTACATGATAGGTGGCGGACGATTGTATGAAAAGAGCGTTTAGTACAGTTTTACGCACAAGTAAACAATTTCGTATCTTGTTCCTTTAGCAAAACAGCACTATCTTATGTCACGCAGTTGCAGTAAGAATGCATACGCGCTAATGGGCGAACACGTAGATACGCTCATTGTCATGTCAGGGAAAAACATATGCCTGTGTGAGCATCTGCGAGCAATTACCACGGGATGGTCCTCGTAAAACATTCTCCGGACGCGTCATCCTCGCGCGAATACTGACACGTTGTACGCGCCACAACGTCCGTTATGTTTAACGTTTTGCCGTTAACGCAACGAGCAGTGCGAATATCTAATAGAAGTGGAAATCGTCTGATTAATTAAAAGGAAAATCGGCCACGCGCCCCGCATACCTAACCAAGACAGGGAGGATGAAAGCGAAAGGCCTACAATGAGCCGACGCACGAGGGAGATTGTTCCGAAGGATAACCAGAGTTTCAGACGGTACCTATACGGTTACCATATTATGCAATTACGTGAAACGTGCAAATTGAACGTGAATTTTAACACGGAACACGTTCCCAGTTCGATCCTTCCCTTTCCCCTTCACACTGTCGCAATCTGTTTTCCTTCGCTGAGGCCACTCGTCAACGTGATCCATCCTTCTTCTCCAATGACAATGCGGAACATTATGCAAAACATTTCGCTGATCTAATTGCCCCTAACTAGTATCGTCACCGTTACATCTCAGGGCCGTCCACGGTAATACAATTACGAGAAGAAGTCTTAAGAGCCGGCATTCCAGACGTAACGACGCGCGACGTTACTAATATACATACCAGATAAGAACAGTTACGGCGCAATGTGCAAACAACGGAATCGGTTCTGCATGCAGGACCCAACGACGACATTTTCAATGGTATACGGCAGGCGCGTGCGGTGAGATGCCTACCACATAATCGTGCGTCACGTATAATTTCAGGGTATCGCAAGATGAGCCGCGTTGAAATACCGCGCGGAAACATTATCGGCGATGCACACCGAAGGAAAAGGAAAATATTTTCCTTCGACGGGCTACTTGCGTCCCAAGCGGGGATGTACCGTGAAATCGACGTTATGCTGTATCACACTGGCTCGAACTGTTGGCGAAATTCGAAAAACGCTGAAAAAGTTGAACTATTTCACTAGTTTGCGACCATATGTCGATCACAGATTATCCCTGTCCACGGATCTGAATGTGACGGGAAAAAAAGTATGCTATACCTGCCTATCCTATACCTCGTCTGTGCTTGCGTTAATCATACGGCGCTTCATACACCTGCATGATACAGGCCCTCGCGCATATCCGCCAGAGGCGTACGCACAACTTCGCCACCATAATTCTCATCTTCTTCCAAACCAGTCACCTTGAAATAGCTCGCTGATCTGTGCAATTAAAATGTGCCCGAATGACGAGCAATTCCGAGGCAGCTGCGACTGTTATAGAACAAAGAGACGACGTGGAAAAAGAAAATGCAAATGTGGGAGAAGGATGGAAAGGATAGGGAGAAGCATAAAAGGAAGAAGCAGAAAGAGAAAAGGCAGAGGAAGAGAATGTTGACCAGCCGCAACGCTAAAAATACGTAGCCGTAAGCCGTAAGGCAATGACTCCTTGCCACTGGCTGAATTTGCTTTTATCCTCGAAAATACAACACGCGCCTCGGCCAGGAATTCCGGAGTCGCGTCATCCCCAAATGTGGTTTTAACTGCAGGGGGAGTATGCGAGAGTTAAAGGCGAGAACACCGGAGTATTCTGTCGTCGAATGAAATGTTCGACAATTTGTATGGATTGGCGGAAGAGTCGGGCGACAGAATGAAAAAAAGACGAAAAAAAGACGAAAAAAAGAAACCTGAGGAAACGCACACGCTCGATCGAAGTGACACATCTATCCGAAGCTGCGCCGAGCAGTCCGAGCACCGGACGTATGTACGCATTTGCCACTGGCGCGAATCACACACGTGGTTAAACTCTCCTACAGAAAATGACAGAAGTACGATACGCAAATATGTGTACCGCGGCGCGTGGGCATTGAGCTCCGAAGCGCGCATACCTAAATATACATTGACTCGGTGGGAGTCCCGCGATTACCGAGCAGATCTCATAAAGGCGACGCAGTACGTTTCGTTACGTAAATAGGAACGTAAGTACGCGCTCGAAAGCATAGATGCTATACTCGTTCAACGTACACTTCCTGGAATACGGAGACAGGAAAGCGGCGGCGGTAAAAATTGGACGAGATCGTGCGAAAACTCGTTCCGTCGGCGTACATACCGACGGATACAGATATTTTGCCCGCGTACAAAGAACGGTCTGCTGCTCGGCGTTACGCGTTGATTAATGCGAGCTAAGGTAAGGTGCAATTAATGCGGCTGCACGGACGTGCGTATATTGCGATCAGACAGAGCATAAGCATTTCCAACGAACGTGTCTCTTTTTTTCTTCTTCGCAACGTTGCCAGGAGCACGCACGTGCTGTTACATAATTCGCGTTTCCAACGTCGAACGTAAAAAGGGCTTATTGCCCGCTGATAATACTGTACCGCACCTGATAGTTTCAGAATTACCGTTCGGAGTCCGTTGATAGCGCGTTGGACAATTAATCATGCGGGGAATGCTCCTACCTCATAATTATCAATCGAATGTCTAGGAGGGAACGTCATTTCATTTCCATCGTCAGCCTTAATTCACGTGATTAGAGAACTATATTTAACCCATCCACGTCGACCAATTGTACATCGATGTCCGCGTTTCTCTTACAACTATCTAAATAGCGCGCATGATCGAGGTGACGTTCTCAATGGAATGTCAATGTTCATTCTAGATTAGCTAGTGCCACGAGCGTAGCGAGTCTATGCCGTCTGATGTATTCTTGACTTCGTTTTCGTAATCCTGTCGTCGCGTCGTGGTAAAGTAAAAATGTCAGCAACCGTGTTTTATGAACTTGACCGATTACGCGGCTGTATCAAACATCAATTTTCATTGGATGGATGCAAAAAAGATTGTCGGCTTCACCGCTCAAAGCTCGGTCCCTGTAGCAAGGTTCGATTCAAGTCGCGTTAAATGCATCATTACGAACTCATCCGACCCGATCTCGCGCGAGCTTACAATTGTGAAGAAGCGATACGCGCTTGTTAAGATTCCCAACATGCCGCGCAAAAAGGAGAATCGCCGTGAAAGACGCGCGATTTCCGCGAATTGGGAATAAACCGTACGCTCAACAAACCTGCTGCTGTTTAACGATTCTTTCCTATTAGGTAAAAATCGATGTCTGCCACATCCAAATCAGTTTTTCTATAAAAGCCGCACAGAAATACTTGGCTAGACTTCCTCCCCTCGAAGAACATGTTAGAGAACTGACGCCGAAATGACGTGAGTTCCGTGAATCGCATCGATCGCGACTCGAATTCTCCATTACCCTTTGCGACGGAATTAGTCCGGAAATAGAGCTGTTATCGTGTTCGCGCTGGACCCTCGTGCTCCGCTTTGTTATGCTT
Source organism: Priocnemis perturbator (assembly GCA_963942575.1). Lineage (NCBI taxonomy): Eukaryota > Metazoa > Arthropoda > Insecta > Hymenoptera > Pompilidae > Priocnemis > Priocnemis perturbator. The sequence continues at coordinate 14,394,202 of OZ012647.1, read as the reverse complement.
CGTCGAGCTCGCACTATTTCACTCGATAGAGCTTTGTACGTGGTGCATTCTCAGAAGTTACACTGCAATCGTAACCGTACACGAGATTGCTCCAGGTATGCCGGATGAACCCGATTCAATAGCTCTACTTTTCGAGCATCAGCGCTATTCTATCGCTTTGCGCTACGACGAACTTCGCTGAGAAGTTCTTAGCGGACGCATGCCACCTAACACTGTCTGGCGACACGGAATTTAATCGAAAGCTCGCTTGATCGAGGTAGGTTTCGAATTCACACTCTAGTTGGATCAGGCTCAGCCACTGTCAGAGATAACACACCGTCTGACACACCAGATCCTGAGTAGAGAAAAGGAACCTCAATCGGGCCGGGAATGAAGATATATTTTCTGTCACATTCTACACTAAAATGATAGTCAGCTTGTCAACTTGCCAGTTACATCACTCTATCATCTGTTCTCCCCTCATCTATTCGCTCCGTGTTAAATTACTTCCCCACTCGAGGATTCATTCAACCTGATACTTGCTATCGGTATGCATTGTCCACCCACGCTCATCACATACTCTGACACAGAGTGATTGGGAGTTTGCGAATATCGGAGCAAGTGAACAAAGCATGCCCGCTTATCGGATGATTCGCCACCTTAGGGAGCCAGTGAAGTAGCGAAACTTATTCAGGTCAGACAAGTCGTACAAGTGCACTGAGAAGCCGTTCACGTACACTAAACGCGATCGTCACTGTTAATTGTGTCAGATCTTTACAAATTCACCGTGTCGTACGAGCGATAAGAAAAACGTTCCGGGCAAATTGCGGACAGTATGTCCGAAGCCTGTATTCACAACTAATTCGAACCAATTAACCTCTTCCATGTGATTATTTGTTCGCCGATTCGTCTCATTCATACTGATTGTTCAATGCTCGGGCTACAAAAGATAGTTACCGGATCGTTAAAATTGCGAAGGCCATTAATTATGATAGAAGGTAAGCGGGAAAGAAACTCGGGCATTATGAGATATGGAAAATGTCAGATAGAATTTACGAACAAGACGTCATATTATTTATGGCACCGCATCGGCCCTGGTACAATGAAAAACACGAGGTCGTTTGCCTTTGTATATAATATGTGGAAGGGTAAAAAACGAAAACTAACCGAAAATTGAGCCGAAACATTATAGCGGTACTAGACTCTTGGAATTATTTCCTCGGATTCTCTGAAATCTCCGATACGGCCATTAGAATGCCAGCAGTCCAAGGCGTGCAGATTCGACTGGGCAGATTTGCATAAATTTCGTCGGGCCACTGACGCTGTATCCTAGCATAACGTACGACGAGTAAACGATACTATATACATTCAGGCACAACCTCATTTTATTGGTATGGAAATCCGAAACCCCCGACTGCACGTTGCGATTAGCCTGTTTACCCGAATATCGCGTATTCCTGTAAATTCTTCTTGTCTTATAATTAGTAGTGATGCCTATCGACCTCCATTACTTTACATCCAAAATAGCGCGTACGGTTTCTTTACTTTTAGTCGAGAATATCGAATCAACGATCCTACGACACACCGACTGCACGTGCAGCATACATCAGCATATTGACAATGCATAGAACGTTCTTTTTAAATAGACGGCCGCAGCTGTGGACGGACGTCTGTTTGGCGCTCTTATGATCATGAGCGATAGATTAAACAAATATTTGTAGAAGCCTTAATGAAGCACATTTTCTGCGGCGCCTTCGCACATTTCGTTAGAATAGTTATACGTGCCGTTCCAGGTAGAATTCCAAAGCGTCAAACGTGAACGGTGAGCTACCACTTATTCATGAGATATATAACCGATAACTTGATCTTACGTAATATGTGTCGTAGCAGGAAGAGAAGTGATAAGTGCTATCACCTTCGAACGTTTATGTCTAACACATATTAAGATGCTGCCGGAAGAAAAGGTGTTTGAATTTTAATTAAATTTACGTTATACGAATAAAATCTCCTGTATGGGCGATGATGCATAAAAAAATGCATTTCCGACGCACAGTATTCGTTAACTTCTCTGTTTCTGCAGAGAAGCTTGTTTTTCGATGTTCATGGTTCACGTAGAGGGCGTTAAAGATAGCCTTTCACGAAGCCGAAAATAAGTAAAATCCGCAATCATTTGATGAATACAAATTGACGTCAGAATTCGGGCAGAATATTTTACCTTAACCATCAGATTTGCGTCATTTGGTTCTTTTGGCGGTGGTTTGCAAACACAAATTCGATGAATAGCAGGCTTCGTAGAATCGAAAAATATATAATCAATCGGTCGTAAAACCAGTGCAGCATGTTGCCTTAGAGGCTATAAATTATGAAGGAATAATATGCGAAAAATAAAAGGTGAGCTCGAATGGACAAATTCGCGCATGCAAACATCGTTTAATATTTGAACGGAATCTGTGACACACACAGCCGGCCAAAGATTATCATCTAACAATCAACTGCGCCCGTCTCTACGACACACAATCGGCGTTTCATAACAAGAGATCTGATTAACAATATTAGCATCTTAAGATAAACGGCATACCAAGGAAGATACGAGAGCAGTATACGCGTGTGTATGTCGTAACGTTCTTGTATCTTTTTCGTAAACGTCGATATTTGCGCATTCGTCGATTCACATTGAACCTCGTCGTACGTGAATTCGAGTACGCGGACGGACACAAAGGCAAAAGGCAGGGCAGTCGGAGGGTACGACGAGCGACGCACAAAGACAGAGTGCACGGTACACGAGCAAGGCAGAGAAGTGAACGCACACCGATTCGCACCAGGTAAATTCCTGGTCGGGTCGAGGCGCTCGCCAACGCAAATACCCGAAGAGAGGCTTTCGCAAGCGAGGCGATCGACCCGCATCTAAATATCACGTTGGCGTTTTACTGCGCCCGCGTGTGGGTGCACCTTAAAGACAACACAATCGCATCCGCAAACAGGGCCCTCGGCCACCACCTACACGCAGATACGCAGGGTACATAAGCAGCAGCGCATTTTAGCAGGTTGATGATCCGGCCGACGATTTATCCGCGACGATATATGCATGTCGGCGGTAGTCGGAACGACCCGCCCCTGAAAGTCTGCTGAGAATTTAACGCGGTGCCACGCGAGAATGTATCAGAATGCTTCTCAATGGCCACGATAAATCGTCGGCGCTCCTCCTCTGACATCTGAAGAGAAACTCGTGGCGAACGAGGATGCCTGCTGAACAACAGCAACAATGAGACGAATTATCGGTGGAAGCCAAGCGTCTAACGAGTGTAATTGCAAGAAAACGGCGGCGGCGCGTGCATTTGAGCGGTGGCTCAAACAGCAAGCCCGATCCGGTCAACCGAAAATCGTCCGCGCTGCGAGAAGGAAGAAAGGAATGTAGGCCTGAGGATCGATATTGAGAGATGCGAAATTGAAGAGAGAAATCGATCGACGTCTATCGGCAATACGACTCACGTTCAGTCTGGGCACCGACGCGGATCTCCCGTTGATTCTTCGTCTTCGCAACAGTCTCGCCCGCTCGCGATCCCTTCGCGTACACCTGTCGTCCTGCCGAGGTATCAGCGACGTCGAGGTATTCTCTTGAAGCGGACGGACCCCAAGGAGAATGCATCCTTCGTCGTCATCGACGCCGGCCACGGCACTGGCGCAGTTCCGCATTCCATCGGCCTCCGTGGTCTCGCGTGTCGCGTGCCACCTGGACAGGTCCTCGGTAGATCGAGAGATCCACGCACCCTGTTGCTGCTGCTGCTGCTGCTGCTGTTGCTGATGTTTCCTTCTCTCGATCACGAACGACGACGCTCTGCCGCGAGAGGCAACGTCGTGCTGATTGTGAGCCGCACTTACGTCTCTTCTGGCGATTAGTTGGTCCGTCCTCGCCGAGAACTCCAGGTGGGGCCTAACACTAGGACGATGTTCCACTCTCGACCGATACCTCGTTACCTGCCCATCGATGTTTCCGTAGCACTCGACAACCTTCACAGCCACTTTCCTCGACTTTTGAGCCTTCTTCCCAGCGTGCAAGCTTCTTAAATGACTCAGCTCCTCCTCGACTGACCTCCCCGTAAGGGTCGTCGACGAAGAGGACGAAGATGACGACGCTGACAACGACGACAGGGTATCGTCCTCCACGTTAATGTCGTAGCTCGGTGCGGAGAGAGTTCTCCGGAGGGCACGTCGCTTATCGATCCTTGATGCCTCGCGAGATCGAGCGAGGGTATCGTTGTATTGAAGACTCACGATCGTCGTGTGTCGACGCTCGCTCGATACGCCACTGCAATCGATCGTGTCCAACGATCTAATCGACACCTCGAGACTTTCGCTCGTATTTCGGCGCGGCACGTTCAAGGTCGAGTTGAGAAGCGCCTTCGTGCGCCTTGGAGGCGCCACGGGCAACAGACTTTGGTCGCGCTGGCTCTTGCTCTGGCTCTTGCTCCTGATTTCGGGTGCGCTGACTTTTTTAAGGATACCAGAGGACGTTTTGACGATCCGCGGCAAACAGCTGACGTCGGGACGCTTCTGCCTCGCAGACCACGGGATGTCGCGTGCTCCGTCGACGTCGACGCACTGACGGACGGAGATCAGACGGCAACCGCCGTCGTCCCCACTATCTTCCTCCGTGATGTACATCCGAAATAGCTAGGCGTCGCGCGTCATTGTCGTCACGGCGCTCTTCCACGAAGCGGTCTTATAGCCGCCTCGTCGTAGAACACTCCGATTCGTACTGTCGGCAAAATATCCGGAACTCCGGATTTCATCATATCATCTTTTTCGTCCCGTCCGTGTTCGCTATACTCTCTTCGATCAAATTTTCAATTGAGACCCGAGCTCCGGACAAAACTTCTAACCGATCGACTCGTAGCCTTCCCGGAAAAAATTCAGCTTTCTTATTATTATTATTAATGACCCGCGTTATGTACTCCCTCACTCTAGACTCTAGAGAGGTAAGGGAAATCGGTCGTGTGCATACGCTTAACGTAATCGCGAGTACGCTCGTAGATTAGCACAATGTAACGTGAGAGTTTGAACGGCCACCGCCGCTGGTAATTTGCCTTTGCGAAAGTTTCCGAGCTCGTCACGCGATCGATCTTCGAGCGCAAGCGTCACGTCTGATCGCACGAAATCACACGTCAGTAACCGCTCGTTGCCTTCGGCTTCCCCGTCTTTGCCGAAGTTTGATCTTAGCACAATTTCTATTAATTATTGCTTTTAAAGAGCTCCAAACTGGTTGACACGTCTAGTCGAACAATTTTTCCATTATCTTCTCGAAATGACGGAGGTCGTAGTTGGTGGAAAAAGAAAATTTTCACAGCGACAGTTCGCACACCACGATCTGCACGTTTCGATCGATTTGTCCGGCAAGATCGACTGTGGGCCGGCTTACGGTAGGTCGGACACACGCGCGCGCGCGCCTCAAAAAGAGAAACGAACAGGCGTCGTCGTCGAGCGCCGTTGGCCTACTGCGGCAACTCCTAATCCCGCGCTACGGCATAGGTACTTACACGGTACCGCACGCCGCATGCACGCACCCACACACGCTCACGCTCGGAGAGTCGGCAACGTAAACATGCACGCAGAAGCGCGTCCACGCACACACTTCTCAGCACGCTCCGTTTCGTTCCGTTCCGTTCCGTTCCGTTCCGTACGATTCGACGAGGCGCGCTACTCGACGTTCGCGTCTAAACTCTCACCAGTTCGAATCTCTCATATGCCACCACTCGAAGCCCCTTAGTCTGCGTTCGATACAATCACGTCTACGTATACGTCGTTCTCTTACTCCCGTCTACGTGTGCGCCTACTCTACGCCCCGTCTACGTCGTCCAATCGGCGAACGATCCGGCACTTTGCGGCCTGGAATGCCTTTTCCTTTCAGAAAGCCGCTTCGGCGTCGGGCCAGTTGCGCTCGCAATACCGGCAAATGCAAGGACCGCGAAATTATTGAGAACCGACCGTTCGATCGATCGATGCGATCCGATCGTGCGAAATCTGGGAGGACCCGTGCTATGTCCCTCCCTAATGATTGCCGATCAAGTGGCCCTGCACGCTCACGGCGGCGATCGCCTCCCAACTCTTCCCTTTTTCCAACTGCCCACACACCGAATCGCCTCTCTGGCGCATTTGCCTTCCAACTATGTAAATTCCATTTCAATCCGCTGCATCGCATGGCACCACTCGAAGAATGTGTTAATTGGAATTGAATGGAATCGCATACGACGTACGTAAATGCGTTCACTTGCGCTTTTCGATGCTCTTTCACGTGAAACGAACACAGTGTTTATGGGAGGTGAAAAAAAAAAAAATATAAAAAAATTACAATTTCAGCAACGACCTATGGCACGACTACTCGACGACGGCAGATGTTCACCATCGATCGAAGAGAGCCAAAAAGAGCGCGGAGGAAAGTATCCCGCATGCCTCGTTAATGGAACCGGCTTGCTTTTGCGCAAACCGCCTCCCGATAAAAGCCCGTCAGACATTATTTTCCATTGTAGACATCGTTTCTCGGATTGCATCCGGTGTAGAGTTTCACTCGAATCTACGTGCCGCCGGCATTAGCGCTCGTGTTATCTAGCCTTCGGTTTCTATCTTCGCGAGGTTCAGCGCGACTTTTCCGATCCGCAGTGGTGTCTCGTGTCGCGCCCCGCGAAAAAACCAAGCAGAACACGTTGACGGCGTTTCTTCGAATAAAATTCACGACTATCAGAGCGTGTCCGCATCGATCTTGTCACTGGCGCGAGGCGTACTGAGATTTTATTGTACTTCGGGACACGTGACTGATAAAAAATGTCGTGAGAGGCTGCTCGAACAAAAGATTCATCATCATGTGCACGCTCGAGTTAGTTATTGCACGTGCCATTATCCGGCTTATTCCCTATGTCCCACTCGCCCACCCTCAGCCCTCTTCTTTTTCCACCACCCTCATCAACGTATTCATTTACGCACGTGCGGACGGGATTTTATTAATTGCTCGACGCTGCTAGCTCGCCTGTTTCGACACGTGATTCCGTCGATGTCCCTCTTGGGATCAAGCACACGGTCCCTCCAATGAGTCTGTGTGTGTTACTCGTAATTATAATTCGTGTAAATAACACTGGGATTCGATACGTCTACCGGATTACGTAAGCGTGAGAATGGACGTCCCTGCAGCATGGGGGAGAATCTGCCACTTCTTCCGGGAGACCAATTCTATCGCGATCTATGTTTGTCTTAGCTCACAAAAGATCACTACAATCCAATTTCATTGTAAAGTCACAAAGATATCCTATCCACATGCTGCCCGAATTTATCTGACAATGTTTGCAATGCGCCGTTTATGGCGCAACGTAAGTACGTGCACTCAGTTATCATTAGCCAGAGCAACTTGTTCAATGAGATACTCCGGTATCGAACGGGGTGAGCAGTCTGAAACTCGTCCTGCCCTTGAGTCGTTTATGGGAGTGACACGATCGGAACGTGACTCTGGCTTGGTGGCGAACTCATCAAGGTCGGACTTTATCAGACAGAAGTTGCTGCGAATGCAAATAACTGCAAGAAATTATGCGACAAGATTAATCTCATGTCTATCGTAAATGGCATCGCACGATCGTAGACTGCTATCGTTGACCAACGAGTACGAGAAACATGTCTGTTCTCACGTGCACTTGTCTCGGCATCGCGAACGATTCGAGGGATCATATTGCACGATAAACTTACGTCACTCGCTACCGTCCAATTTCGCGCGTGGAAAAGCGAGCGTGGCGGTTGCGAGAGAAAGGAGAATCGACTGGTTCGGCCGAAGGAGTCGCTCAAGGAATTCGCACAATTCCATCGCGGCAGTCAGATCGGCGCAAGAATTCAATTCCACGCGGCCACGGCGCGAACGTTCATCCGAGTAAATTTGATCGAACGTGGAAAGCCGATGGAGTAATCGATTGGAGAATTGCAAATCGTCGGGAGTCGGCTCCGTTCGCGAGGATCCCATTCAAGAAACATTGCAACAGATTGGAAGATTAAACAGATTGACATTACATTTCTCCGTCTCGACATCAAACGACGAGCTACACTGACAACTGGCTCGTCTAATTGAATAATTAGCGAATCTGATTACGCGCGTATTCAACGGCTTGTTTTGTTCACTCTCGTTGTGGAGAAACGTCTCCATGGCTGGACGAAGGCGCGCTGGGACAAAAAAGGAAGCCGGCTGACGGACGGAACGCAGGCATGCACTTGTTCGCACGAACGGATAACGCATTGTTCCGACGCGCGGCGTTAATGGCGCTTTTTGCCACAACGTTGCAAGCGACGCTCCTTAATCGATTAACGAGGGCCGTAAGTATGAATCCCTCGCAACGTTCAGTCCGGGTTACGTGCCGCTTTCATCGCAACTATGCCATTGTGCGGATGCATCTCATTACATATTCGTTGCGCGGAGATCCCTATTATTCTTGCGAGCTAATGAACTCTTGCTCGTATCATCGGAGTGCATAACGTCCTTGACGCGTTCCGTAAGGGGTCGACAATTAAATTCCAATTGTTGCCACGATGGCTTAATCTCTTAAGAGTCGCTGCATATCTTAATATTACCATCGAAACATTTTCGATTTCGAAAGGAGTCTTGCGAGTTTCGTGGAATGAGAATACAAGAGAAATTATTAGACTGGACGATAGACAAACAGACGATACGTTGTGGTAATGTTCCATAAACAGACAATTACTGTCGGTAAATCAACTCAGAGAGCAATTAACGCGAAATAAAAAGCAGAGTTCTATGATCGCAATAAAATATTGAATTGGAGCGATTAAATATATGTTCTTGCACTCGTGTTTGAGCGCATGCCGGTTTCTCTTAGCGCATAAAGCACAAATCGAGGTTGAACGTTGGCGAGCGAAGGCTACGCTGAACGTGTAAAATGGAAAACGAAGTGCTTCCTTCGGTAGTATACGTGGATAACATAGAATTGACTAATTTACAAGCGGAGCTCTGCCGCTGATTTAAATACACCTGAAAGTGTAGTAACCCAGTGGCACAGTTAATGTCGCTGTGGCGTAGTTAATGTCTCTGTAGGTGTCTGCAGGTTGTATGGACTTTTTCAATAGTGAGAAATGAGCGCAAAATCGACTGTGCTCATTGTATTTGCAATTGCATGCCGCGCATTTCTTTCTCGTCGAGTTTTCTTCGAACTGCGTCTGCAAAACATCTCTGTTATTCTGTCTACTATGAAATCCTTTAACATATCACATTTCAACGGGAAAATTGGCTTTAGAAAATTATTGGCCGAAACATTGCAGCAGGACAGAGACACTTTAAAGAGACTATTAACAACATTTGACACAAGCGCCAAACTAGTTCGGTGCCGAGAAAAGTTTGCGAACTGGATGATGATATCACGCGGTCTGAAAGGCAATTTATAAACGATGACGCCTTGCGAGAAGGATTTTGAGGTACAGTTACAATTTCCACTCATTCCTACGCGACACAGGTACGAGCGCACAACGTCGACATAGGGTCACCCACGTGATTTTTCATGAAGAACACGTACGAATCATGGCCCTGGGCTGGCGGATGCCGAAGATTCTTAACGCGATCGTCGATTGCTTCTGCGTACTCGTATACGTAGCCGGAGACATTGTGGAAAGAACCGTTACCTACTGAAAATCAATTTAAAGTAACAAGGAAAATCCTGTTACAGAATATCATTTTCCCTGTGCGCCAGTAATGAAAAAAAAGAAGCAGACACTGTTATCTAACGAGTAGCATTCCAGCTGGAGGAACGGGGCCTTTTGGAACTATGTCGACGCGTATCTTTCGATTAATATGCGATGCAACGACACGCATTACATCGTTAACACACTCATCGCTGCGGTCGCACAAACGTAAGCTTACACGTACGTACATTAATATCACGTGTACGCGAGTTCGCGCTTGCCTTTGCCGTTCACTCGCCAAGCAATAAGAGAAGGAGCGAATGAGATAAAGAGGGGCGAAGAGGAGGGCGTGTTACGCATAGTTGATCACGGGCGTAGGTGTGAAGGAAAGGAAGAAAGGTAAAGAGCGCGCATCGGCCGACATGTATGCGTGGACGTGTATGTGGGTTAATCGATATCCAAAGTGGAACAAGAATCAGTCGGTGAAGGCGCAGTAGAGAATGCCCGGTGTCGTGTACCTACGACGACCTTCGCCGGATGTCACTAGCTATTTGCCGTCTCTTTCTCTTCCGTTTGGCATTGAGAGTCATGTTTGACATGCCTGAGAACGAGTCTCGGTACTCGAAAGTTTCGGCCGTCCGACAACCGCTGATTGTGATGAGTCCGCTTAAAAACAAAGCCGTACAATTTTTCGCGTTATCTTCCGATAAGTTATTCACAATTTGTCCCGAGGTAAGCTCCTTCCTATAGCTGTTTTGATAACTTTTTAACTCTGCGTGTTAATATAAGGTTCAAATGCGGATAATATCGATGTCCCATCAGCCTTCAGTGAAAATTTAAGTGTTCGCTGAATGTTGAACAATAGGCGACAAGGAAACTTCGTCTGCGGTTTGTCGTATCTTTGACGTGTCGTGACTTCCTAACATTTTTACAACGAAGCTGGCAAGTTTTACGGTTTCTTCGGCAAAGTATAACGAGCGGAAAGACGGTATCGGTGACTGATGCCATTGCGTAATACAATGTCAAGCCTGTACCGTGTAACTTCTTCTAAGACTGCCATTGAGGGGTGGGAGAAGAAGGAGGTGAGACATGAACCACATTATGCTGCCATTTTGACACGGTTGCGTGGAATTGTCGAATGACGCGTCGAAGGCCGTGCGAACGCGCGCGAACTAGCATTGTACAATTATCGTACTTTGGACAATGGGTCTGGGGAGATGAGGAAGTCGCATACCACTTTGCGACAAGACCGAGAATGAAAAGAGCGTCTAAAGAATGCGATAAACCTGGCGATAGTGAATGCAATTTTTTAGCATCGTACCCTTGCCGCCTGGATCTGACATTAGCTATCCCGAGCGAATATTATGTTAGCGCAAATAGAAGGAGACTGGTTGGTGGGACGGCGACGGGAGGGCAAGCGTTTTCTCGGCCCTGGGTCAATTGTGTAACAGATGTTGCACGCGACTAGGGTGGGCATCTTCCTTCTGGCCAGATAGGTTTATCGCGCTAAGTGGGTGTTACGCGTGGGGTGTACCGTGATTACCCGATTAAGCCTTTTCACGCGAGTGGACATTGCCGCACGATAGTCACGTCGACAAAGAAGGGCGCGCGCGCGAACGTAATGTCATTGAGGGCTCGCAAGATTTCTTCGCCCTCCCCGTCGCCGATTTTATCTCCATGAACAGACAATTGAATCCATTGACGATGATCTGACGAAAGTTTGAAGCCGGTTACGGAGGAAAGTTGGCTCGCGGAAGGCAAGCGCATGTGGCTGACTAACGAGCATAACCGCCTTGTGCCGATTCGTGATTTTGCAATTGATTTTGAAACGGATCCCCGATCGCGATTCACGACACGCGTCCGGACGCGAGCGAAGAACGCGTCGCGCATGGGCCGGATGTAACGTCGTAACGCCACCCACCTACCCGGGAGGATTCTTTCGATACGCGGCCATTAATGCGCGATTAACGTTCAGATATATAAACAGAAAGTGGCTGATACTATCGTTAAATTACACGAGCCGCACTGTTGCATCCCGGATTCAAAAGCACAACATCCTTAGATCGACGAGTGCATCGTAATATTAAGAATTTCAAATACCTATTACTCGTCGCTCTTACAGTTTGCAAGGAGGACAAACACCTTCGGCTCAAGACATAGAATGAAGAGAGAACCGTGTAGCTTGATGCAGTGCATATTATGACCCGGCTCCCTGCTGTCGCGCGGAGTACGCTCAGAAAACGAGACTACCTTGACTTTCGTAAAAACGAGTGTCTGCCACTTTCACGATCGATTATTCCGCGCTGCCGAATTCCATCGCGTACGTTACACCCATTACACCGATACGACGATTCGTTTGATTAAAGTCACTTCGGACAAGTACTGCACGATTCGGGTCGTGCATCGTTGGTGCATTCCGATCGTTTCGATCAGTGAAATTTCTTTCCGCGAATCGTCGTTAACGCGGCAGTTCCGTTTGCCAAACGATCGACATTGGGCGGCGTACAGCTATAGGCGGATACGCGAGAACGCTAAAACCTATACGATAAGCTCGTTCTTATGCTTGGCGCGACTTCCACGCCTTTTCTACCATGTAATTGGGTTAAGAGAACAACCGTGCGCGTTGTCACGAATGGTTCGTTGTACCTTGACAGTTTGTTGATGTCTGGGTTGTGCGAGTAAGTAGCCGCATTACGGTGACACTTATTGTACGCCCTTCGTGGGAACGCGCAGGGTACATGTCACATTCTTAATCGCAGTTATTATAACGACAAGACAAATTTCGTCAACGTCGTAGCATCCGACAAAAGCTGCCACCTAAAACTATGTATACTTTAGCTACCCCGCGACGTGCATTTCTTTTTTCGAACAGCCGCCACTCGCGATACTCATGCCAATCGATGTGACTTTTCGAAATAAGTTATAGTCGGTGGAATGAATTGATGGAGTTTTCGATCGGCTCCTCCTCGTCTGAAGGCGACCGATGCACCGGCATAATTATCCCGCGCTCCAAATATCGCCAGGGTACGTACGAAACGCACGATATCACTTAAGAAAGAATCACCGATAACTCTGTTCCAGTTCCGTCAAGCTGACCCAAATAAATTGCCCTGCGATACGGCGTGCCAATAAACGGTGACAATTATGACAGCGTGTGGGTAGCTTGGCAATGGGGGTCATTGGGTCGCGGACTAAAAGAAGGAGCGAAAAACAGAGGCAGAGAGAGAGAAAGGATATTAAAAAACGTTCCTTCGGATAATGACCCATCCGCTGGCAACCTGGGTGATACAGATAATTGAAGTGGGTGCAACGTGATTAATTAATGTCCTGCGTCAAACTCGACGACTTCGTGCTACGTATCGTCACCGATTAATTAACAAGCGTTCCGCGATGGTCAACAGACTGCATTGCATCTTGTAATCATTTGCATCATACGATACATAAAAATTGGTAGAGTTTTCTTTGAAGGTCCGTTTCTCATTGTCACTGACGCGAATTGCAGCGAGAGCTGTTTAAACTTTTTACAACGTTGTCTTTCTCTTATCGGGAAGCGGAAGCGTTGGTGGGACCAACACATACCATTGATTGATAAGAAAAGACAGCGGTATCCACTTAGGCGCGTGCCACCAAACCGAGTTTCACTCGAGAAAATGCACTTTATTCGACTCTCCATCAGCTAAATCGTCCTCGGTACGTGTACGGCTCGAATTGCGGAACTTACTAAGATAGCCCGTGTCTTTAAATTGATAGTTGCAATCGCATCGCCACCATTACCGCGAGCCGATGAGATTCCAACAACTTAACTAGCTCCTCCATCTCGAAAACGGGAAATAATTGCCACCATTAGTATCGCACTCTTTCGGTCCGACTTCAATTTCACCGCTGTTTCACCGTCGCTTATAAAGGCGATGGTGTCCACAATTGGTTTCGACTAAGCTTGGCGAGGTGGCGCCACAAGATGAGTACCGATTCCGTAAGAATGGCCGATTGTATTTACAACATATTTTTTCTGCAATTTTCCCGTTTTCGGAAAGAACACTGCATAGAGAAAAGATCTCGAAGTATCTGTAATATTATTGAATAATACAGACTGCAATACAGTGTGGAAATTTGAGGATGAAAGCGAATTGCCGACGGAGTGCACGATTCACGTTAGTCGATAAAACAGCGAGCGTATAGATCATTGTCTCCTGATGGCAAAGTCAAACGGTTCACTATGCACTTATAATTATATTGCAATCTTCACCGACGTTGTGCGTTAATTCTTACTAGATAGTTGCTTTGTACAGAACACAGACAATATTCCTTGCAAATATTAAATTAGAATCAACTTTAATTAATGTCAATAAATCTATGTACAACCCTACTCTAGAAACGATGAAAAAAGAAAGCTCCTCTATTTCACGCTCCTGCGGCATCCACAGCAAAATTGACTTTGTGTCGAAACGCGACGATTGATTCAATGGGATGTGGTAAAAAGTGAAACATCTCGGGAGGGAAACTCACTTTGCGTTTGAGCATTTTATGGAGTGCTACTACTCACCATCGACGTGAAGTAAAAGTTCTCAAATTCTCGCTCGTGAAGTCGCGCGGCCGTAAGACTCGTGGCAGCGTGTTGCGCGTGCTTTGACAGTACGTCTTCGCCCTTTTTGCAAAGCCACGACAAAACCTATAATCAGAAAGATTACGTAGTTCGTCAGCGTTAATGGACACGTGCAGCATGGTTATTCAGTGTTACGGGCGCAATTAACGGAGGACTTTGTCACTGAAACAGTCAATGCCGAGCGTCACTGGCCTACAAACTGAACGAATGCGAGTTACGACATTCTAAGGATCGTTCCTTACCGTATGCGCCTTGACCGTCAGACAGTGAGTGATCAACGTGCGCACACGAATTCGCCAGATAATTAAGGCTCTTCGTCGTCACGTTGCCCCTGACTCGAAAGCCACAAGAGAGTTATTTATGATAGTCACGTGATTATCTCTAAAGACACATGTGCCGACCACTGTGCACAGCGTATATCACTCCATTTAGATCGCTAATTTGCATGCAAATGCAAGTGACAATGACAGGTTCGATGATCGATAGCGCGATGCTCACCCACGCGCCTTACGCAATCTCCCTATTACGTGCTGTTCCATTGTATCGTTGCTGGGACATTACTCTCCTTGTTACATAGAACCGTAATTCTCATTAAATCGGACGATAACAATACACGGCTTATTACTGAAGCACAGCGATATCGCAATAATGTCACGTGAATATTTACAACGAGCAGGCACAGAGATAAACATTTTGACCCTCGGCATCTAGGCAACACGTAACTAGAACGTCAAGCCAAGTACACCATCCAGACAGTGATTTTTCTAAATCACTCTCAAGCTCAATACCTTAGACATTTAACCATAGGACAAGAGAACTGTCCTTTGGGACGCAGACAGCGCGACTTGAGAGAACTGCAAGAGCAACGATGAGTGTTCGGGAATGTCTTGAGCCGATAATTAGATCGCCTCGATCGTCGCGCGGGTGATTAATGATCGGTCTTTGGCGCGAGGTGCGCCGGGGAGTGCGGATAATTAACGGGAGCAGTTCAAAGAGAGTTAAGGAGGTAGAGGGGAGAGAGTGGAATGGACGGAAGACGTTGAAGACGAGGCGTGCGAATAATGTGTACCAACGACCATTCCGACCACCCTCTCTCTTTTCTTAATCCTCCTTCGTCGCGGAGGAGCGGGCGAACTGGCCGGAAAGAGATGGAAACCGACTTCGATTATAAGCAAAGCACTGGTTATTCGGGTCACTGGGCCGCGTTAAGCGTACGACGATCGAGTATCCCACACGCAGGCGGGGAGGTATCCCCTCGAGCTCGAGCGTTCAACTCGCTCAAATCGCGCAATTTGTCTCCGGCCGAACGAATGCGTGAAGAGTGAGCAGCGATTAAATGAACTCTCACGAGGAATTCATTGAGTCGAGCCGTTGGAAGGCGGCTGCGCCGAAACGTACACTTAATCTCGCCGGCATTTTGCAGTGTCGCATGTCGGTCCAACTGCACGGCTCGTTTAAGTTTCTCTCGAGACAAGCGACAAGTATTTACGGTAGACACTCGTATATATGACGGTTGAAATGAGCGCTGAACCCGGCGTAGTTAGCTCGTGTAATCCCGCGTAATGGGGTGTGTTCGAGTACTTTCTTATCGCGTCACTAGTACTCGCCGAATGAAAATGAGATCGTTACGATCGCATGTCGGGATCTGTGAAACTCGTTTGCCTCATTGACCTCCGCTTAACCGTATTTGTAGGATTTCGCACTGCATCTACATGTACAGTGATGCAAGGCATAGCGTGACGCACTCACCGATGCACACTGCACAATGCATAGCCAATACCCACGGCCTCGTGGCGTGCAGGACCGTTATATATATATTTAACACACACGGTCCAGCGCACTGTCACGTAACCTCTGAGATAGCCTCGAATCCCATAGACACGGCGAAGCCGTGCATCGACCCGTTAAGGGAGAGGTACACGGAAAGCTCTTCGATCATAAGCAAACCGTAGGTTATGCGGGTCACTGGGCCGTGCTAAGCGAACGACGATCGAATACCGTAAATACGTATGGCGTCGGTGTGCCTGTGGTATCAAAGTTTAAATAGCCGAGGCATGGAAGAGACGAGTACAGGTGCTAGCGTGCAAACGAACGCCCGCGCCGACCTCTTCCTCTCCTCCTTCCAACTTCTCTTCCAGCAGCCGGCATCTTCGGCGTGCATAGGATCTCACGAGGAGGCACGACCTCGGCACTCGGCACTCGGCACTCGGCACTCGGCACGCCGGACCGTGCGTTTTATCTCACCTGCACGCGTGCGTGTTAAAGCGTGTAGACACGCGCTGTGTGTTGGCTGCACCGCCTAACGGGCGAAAGGTATTTAGGTTCCTTCGTGGCACGAGGCTCTCTGTAACTCGCTTCCGCCTGGCGCATCTTCTCACGATGTTGACCGAGGCAACGTCGATGCCATAAACGCCAACTCTTCGATCTACCGGCGACATCGGCTGATGATCGAGCGGCGATCCAAGGACCAGCGACCAACAGTGGTCGGGGCTGTGAAAGCCATTCAACCACTCGATTCTTTCCCGCCACCGCGCCAGTGCTCGTCGCTCGGTTTCGTTCATCTTCCGAGGTCGCTCGATAAAGAGCCGAAAGACCTTTATTACGAGGACCTTTATTGGTGTTAACGACGCGCCTTCCCAGAAACGCGCCGTTTTACGATGCCGCCTCGTTTGCCTTTCGGGACGAGCCTCGTTTTATCGTCCCACATTCGCGCGCTACGGACGAGAACGAAAGGACGTCGAACCAGGAACACGATCGCTTAGCTCCGAGGGTCTTCAAGACCCGAATTTTCTTGCTCGCCAAACGCCGAGAATCGTCGCCGTGAATCTCCCTTTCGCGTCACACTTACGACGTGCCGTGGCAAGAGGAGCACCTGATCCTTCGCATACGATCTACTTCAATCTCGCGCGCGCGATCTCCACGCCGGCACAGGCGCTTCGAAAATCCCTATAATAAATCGTACGTACGTTTCAATTAGCAGCGGGCATAGATTCGAATCTGAAAGAGTGTGTCGAGGAATTCGGTGTACTCGGTGGCTACTCGAGTAGAGGAGTAGGCGATCGAATGGCCGAGGACAATTTTTCACGCTTTCGACGATCGGTATTATCGGCCGAGAATCACGGACAAGCCTCTTCTTTCGCTCACGTGTCCACACCAGCTAGAATTAATGGCTCGCACGGTTCGCCCACGCAAGAATTCGTGATTCCCTATCGATCGAAGCGCCTGGGATCTTGGGCCTGAAGATTCCTCCTATTCGCAACAACTTGTACGATTCGACTTGATAAAACGACTGTTCCACGTTTTCGATCGGGCATGGGCAGAGAGAGCATTTCATTCCATCCGCAAGGATGGACAATGGAAGGTGAATATTTAATCGATATTATCGTAGCAACGAGTTAGTGAATTCTTCAAGAGAGTCAGGTCTTGGATCGACAAGCGCAAATGTCATGACGGGCGGAGACGGAGAGGAAGATAAAAAGTAAGATCGATAATCCGTGAGAGACGGGCCACGTTCCTCCGTGGCAACTCATCTCACGAGTTCGCTCACGTACCTGTACATATATGACGTGTATCAATGAACGACGACAACTGTTAATCGATCTCCCGTGACGAGCAGGTCCGTCCGGTGACTCAGCCGTCGGCGTCGCTCGGAGAACTCGGAAGATCGAATCGCAAAGTCGTGGCATCGATGACGTATGGTCGAGCGCGAGTCGTGTTACCCGCGAAATTGACAGGCCACTATCGGTCAAACGGCCGCCTCCCGGTGAATCGCGGAATGCGACGGAATACCGCAAGCCCCGAGCAACATGGCGAGATTTATGATCGACCATTTTTTTCCGCCCGATAAAATCAAAGAACCGTATGAAAAGCACGTTTTCGTTTCAACCTTTTTCCGGCAGTTGAGCATTTGATATTTTAAGTTTAAGCGGTTAATGGAGCACTCGCTCACTTTCGCGGCACACCGATCGAGACTCTCTTTGATCGAGATTTGATTTCGGGGTGACGGCGACTTTAGGCACCGCCGGCACGGATCGGTATGTGTGCCATGCATGCAATCAACGTCTCAATGAGTAATCGCATCGCCAAAGGCTGTCCTTGCACGAGCGGCCTCCTCTCCCGTTCTCTTCTCTTCTCTTCTCTTCTCTTCCATTTTCATCCACACTGCTCGACAACGGCACTGACCGGAGGGAAGGATGCTTCGTCCGCGAGAGAGACCGCCCAGTCCACGAGACAATTATCCCTCGAGACAAGGATCGATTCGACGCGCTTTCGATGCTCCAAACGGAACGACGTTGATCGAGTTTCTCCGCTCTCCTAATTATTTTCGTCCAACGAGTGCATCGCCGCCGACGCAACGCCGTCTTACGATCGTGCGATGTTCGACGCGATGCTCGGCACGATGCGCGACACGATTCCGAGAGATAATTCGCGTAGCATGTGCCGCGTCGCTGGTACGCCGGCGGTAGTAACAGAAAGACGTTTCGTCGCCGCTGCAATGTCGCACTTACCTCTTATATCACTCCCATCTTCACTCTCTTTCTTTTATCCTGTCATTTTCCCCGCCAGGCTTGTAAATAACCTGACAATATCTGTATAAGAGTGTCGGCGTAATTGTGCAGTTTAAAGATCAGTTATCATACAGTATAGATGGAGTAGGAGGTGAACATTGTGCAGTGGTATTTACGATACGGCAGGCAATATGTGCACGCGCGACAGCCAGTAAAGAGAGGAGAAGCCGAGACGTAAGAAAAAGTCGATGGACACACGCTTCTCGGACGATTTCTAAACGAGTTCCCTTCGATCACTATAATTATATCAACATACTAGCGTAGTTATATCGCGCGGGGCATACTTTTAATTACGTTAACGATATTACGATCGGAGAGCGAGTAGACTATACAGGATGTGGGACGGCGTATTTAACACCGGGACATGTTTCATGACGAATCCTATTTCGATCTAGATTTGCATAGCGTATAATGACTGTGGCGAGACGCTGGTTATCGGAACACCGTTCGCGAGTCTGGTAGTTTGCAGGTGTCTCCTCTGATTGGTCTTGCCACCCGATTAGTTGGAGATCGAACGAAATGGAAAAAAGTCAAATCGGCAATCCGCGTAGATAGAGGTGCTGGTGATCGTAACGACTGCGACTGCGACGGCGACGACGACGGCGGCGGCGGCGGCGGCGGCGGTGGCGGTCATACGAGAGGAGGTGCATCCACGTAATGAGGATACAATTTACTTCTAATAAGAAGATACGCATCATATTTTACGAGCGTACCCTCCGCTTCCGCGCCATGTATGGCGCCCCTTCGCATAAACCCGTTGCACTCGTACAGTCCTGCTGACCATTAAGAGGCGCGAACGTTTTAACGAGAAAGACCGTAAGGACGACGTAATCCTTGAAATATCCCGATGTCGAGCCGCTTTTACAGGATAATCAAACTCTCGCTTTCGAGAATCTCAATCGTTTTACTGCGGTCGAAAAAAATCACTCATTTCTGACGGATGGACGAGCGTACGGTATAACTACGAACAGAGTATAAAAACGTATTCGGAAGTTGAGTTTACGCGGCGATGTCGTAACAACGGAACGATCATTATCTCGCGTGTCCTTGGCTCGCGTTCTTGCACATTCACCGTGGACATCGTTAGTTACGCGCACGAAGGATGTACTTGCGCGTGACATTCAGTGACGCGAGAAATTTCGAGGAAATTGCGACTGTCCTCGTACTCGTTGGAAGCAGAGTTTAAAACAAGCATTGACGTCGGCTGTTCAGAAGTAATTGTAACGGAGGCGATGGAGGGGCTGGAGGGAGTGACGGAAGCACGAGGAGAGAAACTAAAATTACGTTAGTTTTCCGAATCGACGGAAGAGATTCGCCATTATCCGCGGCCGTTAGACGAAACTTTTGGTATTCGAGAATCCATCAAGGACCTAATCGCATTTTCCACTCTAATGGCGGCGAACGATAGTTCCGACTGTACCGCACTACCGAGTTACCGCCGTCTATCGGCCGAGGCGATTCAAACGAGAGAACTGCGTTCAGTAAAGTAGACGCCAACTGATTACGCAGCTTCGAAGAAGGATACTGCCAGTACGAAGTAGGCATCGTATATGGAAGAAAGGGGTCTTCTACTGGGTCTAGAGATTATAGTTATTACCGTAATAAAGATACATGGTTTGTTTGTACTCTGACGCGAAGGAAAAGGGTTCTCGGCGCAGTGTGCTGGCTGGTGCTCCCTACGGTTTATTCAATCGCATATCGTAGAGACGAAAAAAGTACACCCGCGTGATGAAGCCTCTCGTTGCCCTCGCGCCTTGGGAACTTTCGTGCTTCGCAAAAACCAAATGGACAACGAGTTGGCGAAATTACGATGCTGAACCGTCGACTCGTGATTCGCGAGTAAAAGATTCTCGGCATTCGTGCCGCGGAAATTTCAATCAGCGAAACTCATTCTTCCGTTTCGCTAATATGCCCCACCCCCGGCAGCCGTCTCTTTGAATTCGCCGTAGATAAAGTTTTCTACGCCGTCTGAGCGGGTCGGTCTTATCTCGGCTGGAACCCCTTGTTAATTGGTTTCATTCGATCGGCCCCTTATCAGCGGGCGTGCAACGTCGGCATAACAAAGTTTCTTCGACAAAGTGTATCCCGTGGGAACGGCCGTTAATTGTCCGTAAAATCCGCTCTCACCTTGCGCTCTCTGTGCTAAAAGCAAACTCGTGTTGCGGTTCAGGAGAGTTACGTGCGCGTACCGACAAAAAGACGCCGATGATCCAGAAGAAAAATCAGCAGTTTCTCTTGACCCGTCAATGCAGTATTCTCTATTAGAATCGACAAGCCTGCCAACGCGCGAAATCTCGATATCTCCTCGCCTTGAGCAAAGAGCAACTGTCACTTTTTCCGCCGGAGACAGATGGATATACGCGCCTTGTCGATAATAATTAACAGGCAACGTTAGACGCCGCGCCATAATTCTCTTGCTCATTCTGATACGGTTCGAAATAAAAGCCGCCGGAGATAGTTAACACCGCTGGCCGTGTGAGGGTAGAAATAATATTCACGCAAGCTTCGCTTAATTACCGCTTCAGATGAAACGTGACGTAGTCGATTATTGGCCGTGTACGATTATGGAACACCCAGTACATTCCCTTAGATGAAACATAAGAGCTCGCTGCCGAGACTCTCCATTAAGTCTCCGAGAGTCGAGAGTCGAGAATCTTCCCTCTCGTACGACGGACGTTTACGAAGGGAGGTCCGAGTTGAAGAAGCAATTTCAAGGAACACGACGTAAAGCAAGAGCCGTTATCACTCTTGGTACCGCGTCTGTCCGCGATAAGATAAGGACGGCCATGATGGGGCTACTTATGGTGACAAGGTAGGCTTTAAGGTATTCTCGAGTGAAGCGTCTAAAGTAATTACTTCATGTTCCATGAATGCTCACCGTTCATTTGCGCGATATCCTCATCACACTGTCAGATTTTCCTGCTTACACAGTTGATCGTTGTCCTGAATAAAGAGTATCGTGCACGATTAATCACGCCATTGACGTGTGTAGTATTTTGCTCCTGAATTGCATCCACTCGTTATAAGAGGCTCACACGCCACTTCATCCGCTTATCAGAGAATTCTTTCGTCGATTACGCCCTACACCTTCTTCCGTTTGAGCGAACGCGCGCGTCATCCAAAGTGGTTCGAGAGTAAAAAGGTCAATAACACCGACGACGCCAGCGTCCGCGCTCGTTAATCGAGCGATACTTTCTACAAACGAGAACATCTCCCGCGAGCCAGGTACGGGGGAGGGGAGATTTTTTGCGTACGCGCCGCTCCGCGTAGATGGAACCGGTGGATAATTTCGCTGCGAAAGGTGGATCAAAACTTCGCTTTCTACGATCGTCGAATATAGAATTACCCGCTACTTAGTGACGTAACTGAGAGAGGGAGAGAGAGAGAGGGAGAAAAAAAAAGCTGTGCGCGAGGTATCTCGTATCCGAGGGATAATTCATACGTAACCGTGAGAACCTATCGAAGATCTCCATCGTGAAATCGAATACAGGCTCGTGGACTCGTGCGGCGGTCGATGATACGTTTCCGGCTGCCACTGGTAAGACAGTCGACCGCTCAACCTTGTCCCAGCGAGACGCGTTGCTAGTTCCGATGAAACGACCAAACGAGGAGAGGCCGGAAGGGAAAAGAGGCGAGAATCTAGCGGGCACGGGTCCTCCTCGCGGCCACTTCGCCTCTGTGAATTATTACCGCGGCGCTGACCAACTGGCCGGGCAATATAATTCGCCGACCGTATAATATATTGCGAAAATCAAACACGGCTGACAGGCAGTTGGCTAGACAAAAGGCGCCATTGGCGAGACGTAAATCACCTTAGAAGCCGGGTCTACCCCTCGTGTCGACCGCCCCCTTCCCCTCCCTATCTCTCTCTCTCTCCTCTGTCTCTGACGGGGGTCACGTTCACCACCTTCCTTCACCATCGTCCGTCCGTCCCCTCGAGTGGTCCAAGCGGCCCTCTTTAAGGGGACCACACACCGCGAGCGTCCGACCAGGACACGTTATATCCCTCGAGAACTCCTGAGACTCCTGAGTGCATACGAACGCCGCTCAAAACTGTCGAGGGTACCCTGTTACTCGCAGCCCAAAGTGGCGCGATCCCTATCAAGACGATGGCCGACGTTTGTCCCCGCCTGTCTTCTCGTCCTTCTCCCCCGTCCACGTCCGGCGGCCAATTTTTTATCCCTGCACTTCCCTTGCGTACACGGCTTTTAAGGCGATTAAACGTATAACAAGCAACCGTTGAATTAAGAGGGTAGACGTCTCAGGCAATAACTCAATCCAGCTGGACGAGGTAGTGACGCGCGCAGTGATATTGAAACGCGAATACTCGAAGCAAATTGAATTATGCAATGTTACGGCGACGTCCGGCGTAGGCCTCAGCAGCAATTTCATTGAAACTGGCTGTAAGCTGTAACTCACGTTACCGGACAAATAGATCGCGGCTGCAAAGTGGAAATTAATCATCGCACTGGATCGCCGCGGCGGCGAAGACAATTGAAGCTCGTCCTGACGCTGCTCACAATCAGAAGCGGCCGCAGTAAATCACTGCGGACCGCGGACACTCACTTTGTGACTTGGCCGTGTCTATGCGTCGGCAAAGAACGTTCGCAGGATGTCCGCCGTCAGTCCGCTTCTGCGGCGCCGCATTTGCCATTGGTTCGTCCCTCGGACGTGGCCATGACGGAAGATGTGAAAAATCGGCATCGGTAAATCCTTAAGGTGATGGCACGTGTTTCCTTGGCAATTGGCACGACACACTCGTTCACATCGCGAGGAGGCACCGCGAGCGGTACACACCGACGAGCACCGACAAGATCACTGCTGTTGCCGACCGCGAGGAACGTTATTATCCGCGCGTCCTTGTCTGTTCACTCGCGCGACGCCGTACAATTAACGCGACGCGCGTTTGTATTCCGAGCCGAGCTGCTCCGATCGGAGTTAAAGCCGCGTGCCTGCGCACCAGCGCGAGCTCTATACCGGTTCTCTCTCTCTCACTCACTCTTTCTCGATCCACGACGAGGCCGTTTGCTGCGTTTCGATGCTGCGGCAGAGAAGGAGTCACTGATGCCCGGACTGATCTCGGGTTAAGACGTGCCTACGCCACCGTCAGCCAGACGCCCCTCCTACCTGGACACGAGACTTCGGTGGCACGTTGTACTCTCCTCTTTTCTTCTCCTCCTGCACCTTCGATTTTCAAAAGACACGCGCGTGCGAGTCTCTTCCCAGAAGCCAGTATCATTCGCCAGCGAGGCTCCGTTATCGCTCGTTTTTTGCCTTTCTCATTTTGCGACTGACCAACGCCGCCCGGGGGAAAGTTCATATTTACGAAGAGCGATGCTCCCTTTTAATTGGAATACGCCATCGATACTTTCAGATCGATCAATTTCGACGCAACTCGCCATCGAGCTCTCTTTAATTATGGACTATAATTAATATTGCGTTTGTCCTTCTTGCAATTTTTATACATTTTTATTTATTCTTTATGAGATTGTTCGGGTGTACCTTTTTCGTGATGGAAGAGAAGTGTAAAATTCGCAACAGTTGAGGAAATAACGCTTTCTCTACTGGACCTTAATTCGATCCAACGCGCGACAATGATGTTCGGCGATACTCTATCTCGATCGACGCATCAAAGATCTTCCAAAACGATTCATCGATCGTGCACGATAAAATTGTCCTACGGATCACTGCGTTAAATCGATAAATCGATTTATGCGCCTCGATGATCGCTCACAAAAGCGATGAAGTTGCAATGACACCGTGAGCGAAGTCGCTGCCTTCATCCAGCACTTGCCATTCTGCAGCATCATATTATAACAGAAAAGCACCTGTCACGTTTATGTAAGAAAGCATGGAGGACTTAGACGCCGTAAGTGTAGAACAATTTCCTGCTCGCCGCGCGCCTATCTCCACTTCCGTATCTATTAAGTCCTAAGAAGCTTGTCGACTCGAAATCAATTATCACTCGCTCAGACGCCTCGTTCTTTCATGTGTCGCTCGTTCGACGAGCGTTTTGTACGGATAATTAGCGCGGTGAATTAATGAACGGTCGGTGCCTTTTTGGAATGTCGAGAAAACGTCATCCGGCCTTCGCCGCCGACGCAGAGCCCCGAGTCCGGAGCTTGCAGGAATCTGTTAGACCTTAGAGAGTCTTCGATGTCGTAACCGCACCCTTACAACGAGTTCCCAGCTTCTACGTGTTCTTTGACCGCGCTGCGGTCCGAGGAAGAAGGAGATGACGACGAGGTGGAGGATGAGGACAAGGATGAGGAGGAGGAGGAGGAGGAGGAGGGACACGGAGCCGGCTTTTCAGTTTGTGTGCAGCATGCTTTACAAGTCGTCGTACCTGTGTCCAGCTGGATCGTCGTGCGTGGATGACCGTGCGTGTACACGCATCCCATTCCGGTATGTCCACCCATACAGGCAACAATGGACGCGCGTAGCTGCGTACGCACGAGGTTCGCAATTAGCATACCAGAGCGTTCCAGGAACCGGCAAGTCATTCTGCTCCCTGCCGATCCCGGGAAGCTGAAAATCAAGTGACTCACTCATGAGTTTTCACTCGACCCTCGTTAATTCAACTTACTCATGCGAATTTCTGCCATGCCTTACTCCCGCAAATTTGCTCTTTAACTCGAAATTTATTACGTCAACTTCCTGTGGTGGCGCTGTTGCAAAGCTTTGACACTCATATATATATATACCGGTCGTGTGTCGCGGGCGAGTGGACGGATGAAAGAACTGACTGCGCGAGCGAAAGAATGGCGCTTGGTAAACGATAATGACGGTGGGAGGGAGGCGTGTAAATTACAACGCCTCCTGCGATTGCGTTCCTGCGACACACCGCCAGGAGTGTCGCAAAGGCGTCAGACATGCCGCTGACAAACTGCATCTACGCATATACATGCACGTCACGTATAGAAGGGACTGATTGTGAGACTTCTCGGGCGGGTAATAAAAGTCGTTCGCGACCCGGTGTCTTCGGTACCAGGAGAGACACAAGAGTGGGTGACGGAAAGAAGAGAGAAGGGGCGAGACGTGCTTTCGTAATAACGACGGATACAGGAACGAGGCTATATAATTTATACTCGGCTTAAGGATTGCACAAGAATCGCCAGTACTGCAGACGGCGGCGCCTCGTGATTCGACGTGCCTTATCGTCGCGAAAGCAACACAACGTCCGCCATCGCTTATGCCTTATGCCTTATGCCGTCGCCTTTACCGTCGCGCCGTCTGCCGCCCTCTCCGTCTATCTGCTTCGCTTTCGACGAGACAAAGGACCGATCAGGGATCGTGAAGCGGACTCCTGGCGCTACGACCACGACGCACGATTGTATTGCCTTCGATCGTTACATACGTCTCGTGACAACGTTCGATAAGATTTCAAGATCGACGAACGACGCCCGCCGTCCGCCCCAATCGAGTGCTCTCACCGAGAAACTCACGTCGCGTAGTCACAAGGGTCGGTCGTAGCACCTCGCCATTTTCAAGGTCTCCTTAGACCGACCAGGAAATATCCTAACGTTAATTGCGCTGCCTGTTGATTGATCGACACGATCTTCCCGTCTGGCGAAAAATCAAAGCTCACTCGCCCGACCAGCTTTTATTTTAATCACTTGCGTCACGCTAGCTTTGTAACACGGCCATTATGTCGGCCGAGATCACGCGTTCTCCGACGCTCCTCTCTCACCCGTCGACGAACACAAAGAGAAAGAACCGAGCATCTTTTTAATAAATTATTTCAATCGACGATTTCACCGAAATCCGGATCGCCTCACAGAGCGAATCGACTCAGCTCAATCTCGCCAACAATCATCAAGATGCAGCGCACCACCTGCAAACGTCGAATTATTTTCTCGGAAGAATAAGCCTTAATGTTGATTCGCGTAACATCGCTCGTAAGAGAAGCAGTCATTATACGGACGGTGGTCTGCCAATGATGCAACACTCTCGCAGTCTTATATTTATCGGGGAAACCGCAGAGATGGTACTTTCAATGTTTTTCAATCAGTTTCTCCAGGAGCCGGAAGCCGTAAGATACCTACAGAAATAAAAGGCGAAGAAGAGAGCACCGAAAGTAGGGTAGTTTTTTTTAGCGCAAATTGTCCTTGAAGAGAATTTTCGTTATTTGGTCACGATTCTAAATCGTTCCGAGGTGATACGTTTCGACATATCTCTAAAGATAATTAAAAAGCAAATTGCCGATGGAAGGCATCTGACGATAAGTAGTAAAGACAAACATCCAGGCATGCGAGCGTTCGGTTAATATCGGCGAAATATTGGCAAGATTATTCATTGGCCCGCAGTCGACTTGATTGGCGATGAGCAAACTCGATAAGGGCCCCCCGGGCCTTGCGAAAGAATTTTCGGCTCATGGAGCAGGTGTCGTCTGTAGCAACCTGTTTCAGGACGGTGAGAGGACAAGTAGTTCAGCTGTCGCCTTCTACGAAGCTTCGATCTCGGATGCAAGATCCGGTCGATCCGGACAATTTGTACAAATTCCTCCTGAATTATTTATAAAGGCGGAGGCAAGAAGGTAATCAAAGTTCTGATGACCTCTTACTACTATTTTCTTTGATCGACGCAAAAATATGCCGATAGCCTGGGCTCAAAGTGACTGACAAAGTTTCGACGCGAATCGGAGCAGCTAGGCGGCACTCCGCCGATCCGTTTTAGCCGCCGGCACTTGCCGCTTTAAACCGAAGCAAAGTTATCGCGCGATATCACGACACATACATGAAAATGAGTCAATGAATGCATTCATGGCAGTTCATTAATTACATCGGCGCTTTGCCGTTCCTTGGAATTTCGTAATCGCACTAGAAGTCTGAGAAACATTGTACGCACGACTCACGTGAAAATAATATATAAAACCGCGTCTTTCTACAGGCGTAGATAGATAAAACTAGGCGAGTTCCCATGAAACTGGGCGAGGCCACGACCAGCTCGATACTTCATCCTTCGGGACGTCGGAAAACGATCTTATTCCGGCGCGCGGTAACGTTTTGCTCGGCTTGATATCAGACACAGATTATACGTGTACACGCCGCGGCAAAGATGGTGTTAAGATACGAGAGGTGCAGACCGTGCATCATACAAATATTTACACGGCGCGTACACGTGCGATATAGCAGCCTCTCCGTGAGGTTATGCCGAGGCATTGGTAGCAAGCGTGATCCATGGGGATCGTGTGTTTCTTACAGAACGAGCACTCTCTCTCATGCTAACATCTGACGCTCGTACAGCCTCTTTCACGAGTCGTCCCGAATTTGGTTACTGCACCCTCTCTTGCAAAGTGTCCTCTGGAAAGTGTGCACTGATTTCTTAGAACAGAAATTTCTTAGAACGAACTTAATCCGCCACACATACGCGGGTCTCCGGGATCATCGAAGGGCCGCCGGCTGCTTCCAAATCCAGAACCAATATTTGTTCAGAGAGGATGAAAGTCAAGGCCCTGGCAAAGCAGTGGATCGGGGAAAAATTACTGGCGCCGATTTATTATTCGAAAGGCAGACTGCATAAATACGTCGGCGCTGGCAAGAAGCAGCCGATGAAATTACGATAGAGATTCTATAAGGAGACCGAGAGAGGCGCTAATCGAATGGAGCGGCTCAATGTACTCCCTGCGATGCGTGCACGGAGTTATCACCTTTACGCCTAATTACTGAGTTAATTGCCAATGCGAGAGCCGTACGCGGTACGTCTACCTACGTTTACGATTTCGAGGCCGCCGTTCACGGAGCAAACGCGCGATTATCACAATTAATGAACGATTAACTTTATCTTTCGTTCTTACTATCCATCTCTCTCTTCCTCTCGTTTCGTTTTCTCTCGGTCTATCCGCCTTCGAACAAGAATCTCTTAATCTTCCGTAACGGTAGTGCATTTCTTCCTTCTCGTGCTTTCTCCTTCAGCTGCTGCCCCTGCCTCTGCATCTGCCCTTCTTTTTCTTTTTCAGTATCTCCCTCTATCAGCGCCTCGACGCCAGCCTACACTCGTAACTTCTCCGTAACAATCTCTTTCTCGCTCGCATTCTCACTCGTACTCTCGCTCCTATGATAAATGCGACTTAAATCAGTCGTGCCGCATTATAGGTGCTAAAGGTGGATTGCGGCCGAGGGAAGATCAATTTTTGCGGCTCGATGCGGTCGAATAACGTGGGAAACAGCGGGCACACGCTCACGTGTACTTACAATTAAACATATCGCGGCCTCTTTAAGCGATTCAATTAGCAATAATTGGCAAATTACACCCTCGGCGCGGCGTAACGCGCACTCACTATACCGTTTCGTTGGAATAGCACGAGTTTTACAAGCGAACCGTACTTTTACGTGCAGCCTTCTTGGCCTCTGCTATTACGGCGCCGTCGCCCGCCAGACGATTACACGGTGATAAAAAGCTCTCCGGAGATACAGTAGTCAACGGCGTAAAGCGAGCACTTGGAAGAGTAGCGTTGCGAAAAGTCGTCTTAGATTACCAATTAAAGTGAGGTGCTAAACCTAAATGGTGAAGACTTACGTTTTGACGAATGCCCAGGACAATTTATGTCCCTTCGACTGTTGTTCGAAAAAAGAACAGACTGTATTGAAAATAAAGTCCGCCATTCGATATATCATATTCCTTTTCTTGCAACCCTCTCAGAACGTTCCGGAGCGATCTGGAACTTGGTTCCACGGCCTCACGGCGAATTACGAGGGATAATGGCGGTGAGCGACTGGTAAGCCTAATAGCACGCGGATCTTGCCGGTTCGGATACTCGATACCCACCAGTCACGCAATTCCATAGTTCCCTCGTGTCCCGACACCGTCCAGTTACAATGTTTGCTTCGGATGCTGTCAGCTCTACCGTCACTGTCACACTCAAACTACCGACCTGTCTCGCAGTCTCGGTATGTGCATATCTGTTATTTCGACAAACCCGTAGTAGAAGCTTATGTGCAACGAAATCGTTGCGCATATTTGACTGGGACGGCCACTTCTAGATTAAACAACACTATCGAAACTGGACACTGTACACAAGAGCAGTCCGACACGAGGGCAAGAGGGAAAAATCGAGAGGTCCTCGAACCACTCTCTCTTCTTCTCAGTCCAACACGCGGAGGGTAATGTCGAACGTGGGAATCGCACTCATGGGTGAGCACTTTTTCCGCGAGCTTTGCATGCGGCGCAACAGGAAAGCGTTCACTGTCGATACGATGAAATTTATAGAAAGATTAAAGTGTAACTCGACGGGCAGAAACACTGACCCGTATTCATGGCGTGCGACGTGCAGCGTGCTCCTGTCGTTGCGTTTGCTCAGAGTCTTCGCAAACGTCTCACGCCCTTCAATGACAACTTACTTGCTCGAAATGCGCGGACTAGACACGTAGGAAATGTAACGAAGAGGAGAGAAATTACTCTCTCACAATTGATGGATTGCCGAATGACCGATGCGAAACGAAGGAAGAAGGGATTAACGAGGCTGTGCGACGCGATCGAAGACATAACGCAGGACTGTCACCTCCTTCTTTGTGCCTACTCGAAGAGATACTTGGCCAGGGAGGCTTTGATGCATGGTGGCTCCGGTGGGAAGATCGTGGAAGGTATGGCGAGCCACTGGAGGGAATAGGATCCTCGGAAAGGAGACTCAATGACCCGTGGACATCCTGTCCTTTGTAGGGTCCTTCGTGGAAACTATAAACCGCGCGCTGTACGGAAGGGACGAGATATAGAGAGCCGAGGGGAGATAGAAAGGGAGAGGGGGATAGGTGGAGAGGGAGAGAGAGCGACAACAGAGTCGTCGCCACCGCGGCAGGAAACGTTGCCTTTATACCTATAAGGCGTTATGACACGCCAAAGAGGTCTCCGCTTGCTTATTTGCATGCGCTTTGGTACAACAATGGTATCAGTACGGGGCCTACACGAGTCCTAGCCTAGCCTAGCCTCCTTGCTCGCCGTCGTCGCGTTGTCGCGGTCAGCCGTCGGCGCTTTCAAGTAGTAACAGTAGTAGTGGCTCGTTCTATGCGGCGTACAGTAGCTTCGGCGTTTACCTGCTGGCGCTACAGCTATTTCTAATAGGCTGGGAGTCACATTGAAAAATTACGAGTTTCGCGTGATTGCAAATTGCCGATCAGACGTACGTTTACCTTAGAACTGTAATTATGGGCGTAATTGCAACGGTCGCTTAATTGAATCGCGTTACCAACGCTGCAGATACAGATACTCTTGTATTACTGCCGGCTCTTACCGAGCTCGTACGGACAGCCGGCGTTCTGACATAACAGATTTCACGCTGACATTAAAGATTTAATCTTAACACTTTCGAATTCGATAACAGAATGAGACGGCAAGTATAATAGAAAAGACGTAGACGATCTTTGACGCGCATGACATTTTTCCTGCCAGCGAAAAGTCGGTATGACGGCAGGGCTCGTTACGCAATGAGACGCGTAAACACGTGGCGGGCGTAAAAGTCTAGTGCGTCGGCGAGAAAGAGCGTGCATCGCGCGACGTTTAACAATGAGGCAGATACGGACGGAGCGAGGGCAGATGGTGCGGATTATAAAGGGAATACACCTAGGCTGTCTCGACTAGTGATATGCGCCCGCTGTTTCTCGCAAGAGGAAAAGTGTTCTCCTTCATTGGCTATGCCTTGGCTCGTCGTTTTATCTGATGGAAAGAAGCCGCCTCTTTTGCCCTCGTGCGAGATCGAGTCCAAGACTTCTCTCGTGAGTCACCGTCAAGCGGAACGGGCACGGAGAGGTGCGGATCCTCCTCTTCGTGCCAACCACCGTCTCTCTCCCCTTCTCGCCCTTACAGACTCACTTTCCACAGGCGATGCTCCGGCAAGTTATCCGCCATTGATAGGTCGTGACAAGCGGATCAGGGTGGCCGCGCGGCGTCGTTCGAAAAATATGCAAATCATCCATTTGTTCCGGCCGCGGCCGCGGCCGCGCCGTGGTAATTTTTTGAAATTTCGATACCCGCCGTCATTCTTCTACTTGTTCCTCTTTAATCCCGCTTCTCGCAGGCCATGATCCATTACTATTGAGAATCGGAGTCGCGCGGCGCGCCCAGTGCCTCGGAGATGCATGAATCGCCGCCTTACAGGCATTACGGTAATTTTTTTTCTACTGCCCGTCAATGGGCAGGTCAATTCGCGGCGATGGTCGCTGATGGCCTCCGTCGAAGGTCGTGCGGCCAGCAAGTCGGACGTTGCACAATGACACGGAACGTGTAATTAACGAGGCATCCTTCTCGTCGTTCTCCCACGTAACAGTATTTAAATGCGCATCAATCTTGGATGGAACAGTACGAGGACAAGGCTTCCTCTCTCCAGGAGCGGCCGAACGAGCGGGTGAACACGTCAGTTCTAAATGATCTCTCAAAAGGTTCGATGTTCTCTATAAATTCGCGCTTAATGCCCTCACGAAGAGACGTCGGCTCTCGTTGAGCGATTCATCCGGCGGTCGATCGAACATTAATTTTCAACCCGTACCGAGCGAACGTTACATGCTTCGTTCCGAATGCAGTCGGGGCATCGGAGCTGCGCTGATCGTCGGCTTCCTCCGATCGAAACGGAGCCTTTCGCAGAAAAGCTTTCTCAGTCTGCTACCGGGCAAACGGGGCCGTTCATAAAACGGTGCCATTGTTTCGCGGGCAAGGTCGGGGCCTCGAGATATCAGGGTCTAGACTTAGCCAGACGAGAGGTAGGAGTTAGCCTTCGTAGAAGCCAGCCGTCGTCGATTCGTCGCGAACGCTTATTATCCTGGACACGGACGTCTGACCGTGAAGTAGGCCGTTCGCTCTAACGATCTCTCTAATAGTCCGCGAAATCGGTGTATTTCCCATCATTACGACGCGATTCACGACGAGAACTCTTCCTCCCGAGATCCCCGGTAGCCTCATTATCTTAGAAGCGCGCGAGTCTCGTTCGGTATTCGATGTGTAACGTTGCGAGAGGGCCTTTCGCGCTCGACTTCTCGCTACTTACCGACGCCGACGCCGACGACGAAATAGAAAGTTCCAAGTTGGGATTAAAACGCAGATCGCCTATGACACGTGATTTCGATAGTCAATTTGGACTTTCATTAAAAACTCGCATCCGATGCGTTAGGCGAAATTGCGGGCAACGCTCGAATATTCCCTGTCAATCAGAGCAAGTGATTGGCGCAATCCTTCCCCCCCTCCATCTTTTTCGATTACTTAACCGGCCGAGATCGCAGCAGAAGAAACGAGCGGCTCGGTAGAAGAAAGTCGGTGCTCCTTTTGTAGTGGGCGAGAGAACGTTCACAATGAGACACGTGAAATTACCAATTACTCACAATGTACCGTAGGAAGCATTATCTCTATTACTGGAAAGCATACACACGCGCGCACCTCTCGATCGGCCGGACCGGGACCGGGACCGGGACATTATCGTTATTTGCTCAATGCGCCAATCCTACCGTGAAAGTTCCTATCTTTTCACGCTCTCGTGCGTTATTTCTCAAATGGAAGTTACCTTCCGCAATTTATTTCCGCACAAATTGGAAGGCCGTGCGTGACGACCGGAGGGAGAAGTCGTTCTCGGAGACTCCAGGTGCCCGTCCCGAGAGAGGCGGCACGCGTTCGTTCGTTATCGATATAACTATACCGATGTGCTCCTCCGAGGACTTCCGCCCTTGCGCCTCTCGTTGCAAGAACGGCAACTCGAACCGCTAGCGCGCGCGAATCGCGAGCAAGGTGAGCCTAATGCGGCGTAATCGTCAGTCGGGGAGGAGCCCTCTAATAGAAGCCGGCAGTCTGTCGGAAGGCGATGGTTAGTGGAAAGTGGAGGTAAATGTAAAACGTGATGTGGTTTCAATCCATTGCGCGTAATTGGGTGTAAAAGTCGGCCCCGACCCCGACTTCACAATCAGAGACAACGAGACGCGGCGTGAACGGGAGGAAAAGAATAAGAAGAGATACCGAGGAGAATGTCCTGTCTCCTGTGTGCTGTCGTTCATCTCGAAAGTTCGTCGACGCTCGCCGAATGTTGGAATCGTGAAAAGCTTTGATGGCCACGGGCGACGCCAGTTCGCGGGAGAGAGAACGTGAAATTTAGAGTGAAAATATGACTCGCGTGATATTCTCGAGGGGTTCAACGAGTGGACGGCACCGAGAAGTCTGGCGGGAGAGGGAGACAGATTTAATTATCCCGTGGCACGATGCATTTTTCTCTACCGTCCATTCCTTTTTCAGCCCTCGCCTCTGGGAGGACGCAGGACCTGTGATATTACGCACTGCACGCGAACGACGTTGTTATTTACGTTCACCGATGCGAGCTGAAACTCTGCGGGCTAAAATAAAACGGTGTTATTCCTCCGGGCAGGCTTTTTTTGCGCGCGTCGCGCCACGGGACGCAGATATAATTGTGTGTCCGGCAACTACCGTGCAAAAGGTAAAATTCTGACCAAACAAATTTTAGGCAGCAAGAATTCATCGGAACTTTGTCATTCCAGTGCGTTTGATCGAATACAACGGAACAAAGAGCGAACTAAATGAGCTTCAAGAGTATGTAATTTAGAAGGATTTAGAATTCGAACGATTCAACACACATTCCCACGCATGCCCGTAATTCCGTAGAGCGTTCGTGCTCTCGACAAGAGGAAGGAACCGGTGTTACGGCAATTAATACGAGCCCGATCGATCCGCCTCTCATTCTTCTGTCGATTTTTTCTTCTTCCTCCTCCTCCTCACTTCTTCTGTCCGCCGTCCCCACTTGCTGCAGATCGAGGCACTATTCGCGGACCCTATTTCCGTGAACCAAATACGGCGGCCGCGGCCGGTCAAAGACGAGGGACAGAGAATGGCGATAATCACGAGCGCAAGGTGGGAGGGCGGCGAAGGTGGAAAGGACCGAAGAGGGAGAGAAGTTTCGCACGAGCCTCTCTCGGCCGATCAAAGTGGAACGTGTAATAACGGAATGCACAACGAAGAGATTCGCTTCGGGGCGTTCCGTCATTATTGTCGTGCGTGTAACATTTTTTATTGCCCCTCGCCCGCTCTCGCCCGCTCTCGCCCGCTCACTCTCGTGTACCGCAGCCCGTGGCCGCTCGGCTAGACAACAAAGCTCTCCCGCCGGTTTGTCGCTGCTTCCTTCTTGGGGTGAACCACCGACGCTGCTCCTCCTTGGAGCGTTTGCGGCCGAGGCATATATAGTATCAGAGCCATTTTCTTTATCCGCCTTCCTCGCCGACGACGGCGGGCACGCGTGAAAGCGGAGTATGCCCGCAGTGCTCCGAAACTCCCAGCGGACAATTAAACAATTGTCGAGTCCGACCCACTTCCTGCCGCCCAGGACTCCGACGAGCCCGACGACGTCCTTCCTTGCGCCGCCGAAACAACGCGTTCGTCTGTTCGCCGTGCTTTCTTTCGCCACGCCGCGGCACTTTCGACGTACGCTTCTACTCTTCGGCAAGATTGAAATCGATCGCAGGCTTATTTGGCGAGCCTTTATCTCGCTGCGGGAGGAATACTCGCGATCGGAATGGATGCCTGTCGCGCGACTTAATGCAAACATTGATCGAGCGCTCGAGTACACGAGCGGGTTCTCAACCGGTATGCCTGCTTAACACATTAAACGCCGTAAATGCCGCGGCCTCACCTCAAAATGGATGACGGCCATAGCTTCACCTACGACCTCAACTTTTTTACTTCTACTCTTACTTCTGTTTAGTTGTTTTTTTTTTTTTGTTTTTTTTTTATGCATATATACTGAAGGCTTATTTGCGGAGAAGAGAGTATCGAGTATCGCATATCGACGCGTTGGACTCGAACTTTCTCACGGGACCACGCTGGGAAGCCGACGAAAGAATGAAATGCAGTGTCGCAACGCAAAGTGAATACCGGAAGTGTCTTTCTTCATGCCCTTTTACGACGAAAATCTCGAAGGTCCCCGTTATCGGTTAATCGTGATTACGCCCGTGACAGTAAGTGGTGGTTTCGTCGGTGAAAGTCAACGGTTAGGCTCTTCGACGACGGTACACCGGGTATATATGAGTTCGCACGTACACACGTCGGACACAGCACGTGGAGCACATCTCGTATCTAATTATCGAGGAATGCTTTGTGCGCATAGGAAGCCGCGCTGCCGTTCGGACTTAACGACTTCGCGCAAGAAAAGAATCGAGTGGCAAGCCGGCGCGAGATTGAACGGTGCGGTGCGCGCGTGTGCCTTCCCACACGCCACACGGGATTCAACTCGCCCCTGACAATCATCGCTAAACTCTCGGTCCTATCTCTCCGTAAATATTCCCTTTAATGTGTAACGGATACAGCGTCGCCGCGAATCGCAGTCACGTAATGTGTTTGGAAAACTTGAAGCTATTTCATCCGAATGATTGAGATGGAAGCCGGTGCCACGCGGTAATTAAACTGTTAAATGTCTGGAAGTCGGATATGCAGAAGTATTAAGTTGAACCGTGGCGCGTATCACACGATAACTCATATCGAAGCAATAACTCAGGTAGCGGCCACCGACTGACGGTGATAAATTATTGACAGCTTACAATTAATTTCACTTTCTTGAAAGCGTGGACAGATACCGAGACGCAATTATGATTCAATCCCGATGGAATGTGCCAACGGTATAATTTACGTAATGGGTAGTAATAACAATCTCAAATTGATGATATTTCATTAGTCAGAGGTAAAAACATTTATAACGTTATTCGGTGTAATAAAATGATCTGACCGTGACAGCCTGTTTCACTGAAATCGCAGGTTGGTTCACACGAGTGTGTACATTATAGAGCCTGTACATATGCTTGAAGCTATATGCGTGGAGGTGGCAATGAGGTGCGAGGCCAACGTCAATCCGTGATTAGCGTACTTAATTGTCTGGCGCTAAATGTACCGAATAGAAAGAATAGCGCGTTGCACATACAAATTTTCATATCGCGCCGTGTTCTACTGCACCCTCACGCTTGCAAAGGAAAATGAGAGAGAAGCGTGTATGGGAAATTATATACTCGCAAACAGAGAACCGTACGAGTCATCCATTCGCACTTGAATCCTTGAGAGGCGTGGAAGCGTGATTCTTCGCGTGTACGGGACGGATAATTAATAATTATAAAGCGATCAGCAGGAGGGGAGGCAAGTATCGTCGGTGATGCGTCGCGGCAATTTCTGATTCGTGCTCGCACAAGCAAGGCAAGAGGCATCTCTCAGCGAACTTAATTCTACGTTGTACCCGGAGGCCTCGTTAAAGACGGACTCTCACGCGTAAAGATGCCTTTAGACGATGGCCTGTCTTGCTCATCATCGACGCACAAGACGCACGCACCGGTGCTGGCCATAATCGGCCAAATGGCGTATGGCCGGATTTGCTTGCCACGCTAACGCGGCGGTAGAGGCAGAGTAAAAAAACAAAAAGAGTGCACGGTCGATACCTTTGAATTCCCTTATGGAAGTAGCCTGCTGAGGGAACTAGATAAGAGCAGCGTGGTGGTGAGTGCGTCTACCGCGTTCGTTGCAGTCGGGGAAGGGCCGATGTACTGGCCGCCTCGTGTATTACCCCGATGATGCAGACAATTAAGAGAGTGCGAAAGACTAGAGTCGTTGCAGCACCGCTGCGTGGCTAATAATTTGATGGTGGGTAATCGGCGTAACGCTCATTGCCAGCCCACCCTCTCCCGGCGTAATAAGAAAGCGGAAGAACGTTTCCGCCTCGCTGGAGAAAGATTAACTCCCCGGCATATTCTCATGCAGTGCATTCTCCAAAGTACACGTACACCACTGGCCGCCCTTTCGCCCGGCTCGCTCGCTAATTCAGCGCGTGTGTTCTCACGATGCTCGTTTAGTGGAAGATTATCGCCTTTATAGAGTAACCGTTCACCCTCCTCGTAACCATACGCTTACCCCGCGCGTTCGACAACGAGTCCGGAGGCGCAGACATAAGGACGAAACCCGATCCTCCTTCCGCGATCCTAAGACAGTCTCAGGATCAAACGATTCCCACAATGCACACCGCCGGTTTCTGGCCGTTTACCGGCACCGCGTCGTTGCCCGATGTCGTATTATCGATTATACTCGGCAGGCGAAGGGAACGTCAGGAACGGGCAGCGTACCGGGTGTAAAGGCCATTATGGAAATTGGCGACGATAATGCCACGGCGCGGTAATTGCCGTACGTTCGCCATTTCCATACACCTAATACGGGGGAAATGCATTAACGCGTATTTGCTTTAGGCTCTCTCTCCCCCTTTCTGCGCGCCGGACAAAGCACACGACAAACGAACGGGTAATCAAACGAAGAGAGTCCGAGTCCGGCATCGAGAAGGGAGAGGAAAAAGGCGGGGCGGGTTAGAGTCGAACATCAGTCCGAGGTCGTAAAGGATCTCAGAAATGAGGTTAGCGATATCGAGCTACGGGTACATGTGGAAAAGTTTGTCGCTTCACGGACCGGCGCGCGGCGCCTCCCTGCGCCTTCGTTGCCGATTGATCTCCTGTCGTGAGGATCGATACGGAGATTGGATCGAACATCGAAACATCGATCGTGCGATTTTCGAAGTGAAAGTCCATTCGTGGAAGCGAATGTCCGGCGCAATAATAGCGAGTCCTTTGTCTGTCCTCTTTCTCTCCGCTGCGGAGAGGAGCCGACCGGTTCGATTGGACATTCCACGGGAATCGGATCGTACCAGGAAAGAAGGCACTGCGCGCACGCGACCGACTCGCGTGTAATAACATCGAGATAATCGTTCGGGAGAGGGATAAGGAGTAATAAGGGAATCTGAGAAGCTGAGGGCTCGAGTTTAACGGAAGTACGTATGTACGGAGCAACGAGACGACACGAAAACTTACCTCGTGCGCTTGATCCTCGATGCTACGTAGGACGGCGAGGTTGCGAATAGTGGCGCGTCGCGACTCGAAGGACGATTCGAGCCTGGTAGCTGCGTTACCAACCTCTTCCACTAATCTCCGTGCGCGTTCCACCGACAATCTGAAAGCGCACGTTACTTTACAGTGACAGCGTAGTTGTCCGAAGCGTTGGTCGCGATGAATGCTTCGAATAAGCTAGAAACGTCAGGCTCACCTCACGTGCTCGATATGCAAGAGCGGCGCGGCACGTTCTTCAAGAGCGACTATGGCGTCCTCCGCATCCCTCGACGTCCTTCTCAATGTGGGGTCCGTGAGGAGCCGACCGAGAGGAGTCAGGGTGCCCGCGAGGCTCGTGCATTCCTTCAACTCTGACATTTCGAGGGCCAGTCTGCGCCCGGCTGCCTGCCATTCCGTCATCAGGCCATCGTAGTCCTGCAATAAAGGACGCAAAATGCATGAGTGACGGTCAGAGGACGACGGCGACATCGGAAGTGAAGCGTGCCGGGTCCGATTGGAAAAGGAAAGAAGTCTTGATGGACGCAGATTGGAAGATTGGGGACGTGCGTGAAATTGATTACAGTTATTTGAAAGGTTCGTTTTACGCGCGGTCGTAACCTAGGCGCACAAGAGACGCGGAACGTACGGATTCGTAAGGCACGGCTGAACGATACAAAGTACCGAGTACCGAGTGGTCTGTCGGCCGCGCGTGACGCGTGACTCAACTTTACGGCGGACAAATTGTTCAGCGAGCTATGTAATTGTCGACGCACGTTACTGGAACGCGGCATCTACACACCTGGCTCACTTCCTCATTCGACTCACCTCGCTTACGTTCTCTCCCGATAGACGAAGTCGGGTGTCGTAAGTGGAAGTCGATCGCGTTAAATCACCGGAAGGCTAAGCATTTAAATGGATATGCACGTCTTATGAGAGAGAAGACGGAATCATAAATCAGCGCCGTACATTCCTGCTGACGCAGATCTTGCGAGACCGCTTTGACACACATCCGACAGCCGTTGAAAAAAATTCTTATCCTAGGTCCTAGGACAAGCGCAACCCTCGGCGAATGTGTTTGATATCGTTTGACGTCTTAATTTCGTGAACTCATCGAGCGGATTGATTGAACGGAAGATCGATCGGTGCCCGAGGGCTGCCGCCGCTCCGCGCCGGCTTGATTAGCTTCTCGTATCGCTGTCGTAAAGCGGTCCGATAATCGCGCGAAAGGTCAGCCGCGATCGCTGTTCAAGACACGAGCCGATCAGTCGCGATCGTTTATAATAATTTCCTGCCGAACACGGAGCACGGACAGGACGTGGTCGTCCCGCGCCGTTTCGCCGACCTTGACACGTTTTTTTTCCAAGATCCAACGAACGCGCCTAATAGGATCTAACGGGTTAGACGCATGTCAGACATATTAACGGTGAATATTTAATTAGAACACCGGTCAAACATTCAATTGAGAGCTGGGTATAGGTGGCCGGTCCGGAACGGGCTCTCGTGCGTGCCATCTCGACCGGACGGGACGATTCGCGGTGAAAAATGATATCGTTCGGGCGACACGTAAAACGCGCTTCTTAACGACCGAGCGAGTCGTCTTTATCTCGAAAACGGTAAACCTCAAAACGGTATACCGCGCGGTACATGCAGATTTCCCGTAACCCGGGGTTATATAGTTTATTTTCCTGGCGAGCGTAGTAAATTCTCGTTCCTGGAATACTTGGAGGCACGCTAGAAGAAGCGTCCTTACTTTCTGCTAAAGAATCCCAAGCGCTGGTGTGCGATCGGCTTCGGTGCAGTATGCTAATGCTCCTGCACGATATCCCCACCGGCCGTTATTTATAAACATTTCCCAAGTGCACGAGCGCCGTCGCATGCATGTCCGTTCGTCTCTCCTTGTAACACATTCGGCTTCGTCATATTGATAGTACATTATATAGCGTATATTTTTCACACGATTGAGAGCCACTGCAAAATCGGTAACGTCGGTCAGTGCCACCGTCGCACGATAAATTCCGCGACAATAATTACGGTACGGTTCGGACCGCCGCGCCGCCGCGCCGCCGCGCCAGTCGAGTGCCAGACCGACACAATTATTTCGCTCGGACGAATCCGGCCCGCCGCGTATTTATTCCGCCGAACCTGCCAAGTCACCGTCATGACATTGAATCAACCGACGAACCAAATGTTCTCTTTTCCTCGTCCTCACCCTCTCCTTCTCATTCTTCTCCTCCTCCTCCTCCTCCCTCCAGACCCCTAAACTTCATCTCTCTCCCTCTCATTGTGTCATCGCTCGACGGGAGCGATTATTTTCGATAGCAATTTGCCGCTACTTTCGAATTATCAAGATGAATTGTCTGCACCTGTTTGCCCCCGTAATACTTGCTGCGTGAAAAAATAATTTTTCTCATACTTCGGTCAACAGAGCTGTCACAGCGGTAATTTCAAGTATTCGGGAGTAAGTGCAACTTATTTTTTGTTTCATATACAGATGTCGGAGATGATATTTGCGTTTACGTGAAATTGGAATGTTCTAAGCTGTCTAATTTGACGCGTCACATGGGACGTTTAGACTGCCGTAGTAGAAGAATATTTTTCGATAAATCTGTAATTACCTTGTAGAAAGCAATCCATTGCGCTTGGTCGTAACTTCCTTCCCGCCTGGGAACGTATGCGTTAAGAGTCTCGTCACTCACAACGGTCGTCTGAAAAGAAACATTTTCATGATTTGAGCACAATTGGGAATATAGTCTGTGACAGATTTTATTCGCCATACGAGTGTTGCGTGTGAGCACGGTTTAACCGCATAGACACCTTGATGAGCGAATTTTACAGCGTTCATTACACTTATTAGGAAACAAGCTGGTGTCTAGACGCGACAACAACGTCTGCGAAAAATGGCCATATGCTCTATTAAATAGTGAAGGTTCAGAACCAAAAAAAAAGAAAAAGATTTTTACGTAGATATATTGGGCCATATGGCATATGGACCGGGAGTCTAAATTTGATTGGTTCCTCAAATTACAGGATATCCGGTTTTTACGATCACTAACGTACGTCCATAATCGGTTATTTGCTTAATTGCACTTACATTTAAACGCGTAAAGAATGACGCTGTATACTGTGATGAAGAACGACTGAATGTTACGTGGTAATGTGTTAGCAACGAACGAGAATCGATTGAGGCTTATCGGGGCCAAACATGAAACGGCTATGTATTGTCGACACAATTTCGTGCCCCGTTGTTACGCGGAACAAAGCTCACGGCCGCAACAGAATCGAAGCCGTTAATGCGTTGGTCGAGTCACATAACATCTTTGTCATGGAATTTGGGCCGAATAAACAATCAGTCTGGAGCTCGAAGGGTCCGGCTGCATGTCGAGTACTCTCTTGTGCAGCGACCAAGAAATGTATTCATTGCCGCGATACTTGAGAATTTAATTGTGCATCGCCAATAACCAAGAGTGCTTACCTTAACTCGGCTGAGGCGTAACAAAGAATCGTTCTGGTCTTCCGCAGCGGTGCCCCTTAGGACAAGGACATGCACCACGCTGATTCTGTCCTGCAACAGCGATCAAGATATATTGTAGCCGTAGTTGAGCCTACGGCACGATCGAACATCCTTCGTCAATATTGATCGTGTACCTTACCTGTAGAAGGGCAAGTGTACTGTCGATCAGCTCCAAGCAATCCGCGGCTTCACTGCGAATGAGGAAAGTAAATCCGCTTTTCGTGCTGTCAGAGCTAGAAAAGGGAATTTGCCGTCAACATGCATTCGTATAACATCCGCTTCCTTGACGGCAGTTTCTTCATGGAAC
Source organism: Priocnemis perturbator (assembly GCA_963942575.1). NCBI lineage: Eukaryota > Metazoa > Arthropoda > Insecta > Hymenoptera > Pompilidae > Priocnemis > Priocnemis perturbator. The sequence goes on along the minus strand of OZ012647.1, from coordinate 14,351,760 downwards.
TGCATTTGAGGCAATCAATTGTAATAACACACCTCCACGTGGCCTACTACTCCCACGCGTGACTTATCCAAAACACCAATCTCTCGTCCAATCACAGACCGAATTAGTTCGAGACTAGGTAAACTTCTCTGCGCACTCCACTTTGAGCATTGAGTGGCTCCTAGAAGTGCCATTAAACGAGATCGAGTGGAGTTGCGGCAGACTGCATTTACAAGCGTCCTACTACCTAACTAAATATTTGTTCTGTCCGCACAACTGCCGGGGATAAACTATCGAGGAAATTCCGTGCATATGTGAGTCAGCGTGATACAGTAGTCCGATGTCTGACAAGATCTCCCACGTGTATCCGCGTGTCACTGCCCGCTCTCCTTCTAGCCGTGGATATAAGTGAAGCAAGTCATTCGTTGTAGCGACACTTTTGCAAATCGACACGTAAGTAAGTGTGGCCTGACGGCCCGGACTGGCACCGAAGCAAGTCCAGTTTGCGGACTCCTTTCATTGGAAACGGCAATCGGTCTGCGTCGCGGGCACATGAACCTCTTTGATCTTTGTTAACGTTGGATTGACCGTAATGTAGAAGAAAAGACACCGAAGGCGTTCGGAGGAAAGGTGCAATCAATAATGAATGTAATCGATAGGAAGGTATCATCAACGCGCCACGGTGCAGCCACTCGAATTTATCGCTGGTTTCCCTTGAGCGCGGATGATAGATTTGTAGGATCCTCGATTTCCCCGTCGGATGTTTATCATTGAAACGTTTCGGTACATCCCTCCGCATGTACTGTAATGATACCCTAGCCGCGACCCAATAGCGCAGAACAGTTAGATACAGCGATTTTCCGACACCCGCACGATCGTCGCGATAAGTAAATCACTTTGATTTCCCGGAGTTAAGGTTGGGCGAGAGAAAAAGAGGCGAGAGGAGGAGCGAAAAGGACGAACAACCGTGACACCCACGTCAATTTCACTTGGCGTTGGTTCATCAACACACGATGTTACGCGTTCGACGTAGAATAAATATAGTGTTACGGGACGTCACGCGTCGCGCTCGTCACTTTACGATGCAATTCATTCGTAACGGGGCGAAACAGATCGATAAGAGGGCAAAGTGGCCGTGTCGACACATCGATCGCCGTTCGATAGAAGCGACAGTTAACGCGTTCCTTAAATTATACGTCGCGCGGGTCGGCCCTAATGAGAAGGTACCGCCTAGATTTTGTCGCAAGCCGAGATGCCGCTTAAGATTGCCGCTAATCTTTCCCGTAGCTCGGAACAAAATCGCTCGGACGGAAAAAACATTTTCTCTCCCAAACTAAGATGTTAACCGCGTCGACGTGCCAAGGGAACGCGGGCAAGTATCCATAATTGAATCTATTGTCCTTCAAATATATTCTTAAACTCCGGCACTCGCTCTCCGCACACTTGGTAGTGTCGCAAACTTTTCTTTCCACTTACGTATACCCCTGCGACGTGTAATCAATCGCTAACAAGTGATTCCGCGGCGATTTAGAGATTGAGCATTAATCGAGCGCTTCTGCAGTTTTTGCACGCATTGATCCGCCTAGGGGTTCGACGAACGAAACGTTCATGAGTGACACGCGGGATATTTACAATTCCGTCGTAACTGTCGCCTCGCTGACCGCCACACCACTGCCCACACTCGAGGAAAGCCATGCATTAGCACCATTGTAAAGCCAGAGGAACGTGGAAGTCGGCGCATTCGGTATCGCGACAGCTCATCGTGTGTACCGCTGCTGCAGCTCTCTCGATTTCTCTCGCTCCTTCGTACGGGGAGTCTAAAACCACGGCCACGTCCTGGGTGGGCAAAGGTTGTCGAACAAAGGCCGTGTCACGAGCGACCGTTGCCCGCAATTGACGCCGACGGAAGTGCCGCTGCGGACTGCAAGCAGGACCTATCATAATAAGCATAATTTTACATCCTTCGAGATGGAGCCGCTTGACTGACGATGATCGACGTTAATTCCTTCCTTCAAAACGAGTCTAATTAGAGGCTCCGTCTAAGCCACGTAATAAAAGCAACGTCTTTCGGGACAGAATCTGGGTCACGCGTTTTCATCAATGGCCCGAACGAAGGAGGGTTTTACGCGACAGGTGCGCGCAGATTAATACCTTCAATTGCAGAATTTCGAAACCGTAAAGGGATCTCGTCCGGTACGCGTAGAAAGTTGAAAAGTCGGGCCCGGTGTAAGTGGAGCGCCTTTACGGGTCGGTGAATCGTACGAACCGACACTAAAAACGGGAAGACCTATATTCTTAATAAAGTTCTAATAGTGCTCTAACGACCGCGCCAAGACCGGTGATATATAAGCGCGTTAGACACTGCTTTAATAGGCTGCGCTAATCGTCCACCTTGCCGCGGATGAATTGCGGCTAAAATGATCTGACAGAAGATACTGCAACGATATATATGGCGATCGAGTCTGTCAACATTCAGTTACGGCACAGTGGGGGTAAGAACATAGACGAAGTATGGGCGTGGAAAAGAAAAGGCAAGCAGTTACATCACAGACTCCTCTAACTACCTTTCGATACGCGCTTGGGAAGAGGCAGATATTAACGTGGCAAACGCTAGGAAGGTTGATGATTTTTCACTGGCACACTGTGCCGAGGGAAGGTTACTTTAGTTTCGACGGGGAAGAAAAGTGAGTGCAAGTTGGTGGCAGATACGATCTCGGAAGTGGTTCGGCAAACTGCAGCTCGAGATATTTAACGTCCCGGAGGGAAAAGCGAGATAGCGTTACTATCGTACGGAAAGGAGGGTGGCTGGCGGTGAGAAGGGCGGTGAAACTGGCAATGGACGCGGAGGGGGCAGGATAAAAGGATTGATGCACGTCCATAACTCATGCAGAAATGCGGTCAGGTGCACAACTGGATCACCGAGAGATCACCCGCGATCATATCATCCTTGCGATCTAAGTCGTGACTCCCTCTCACGTGATACACGATATACACGATATACCTACACGATATACACGATGAGGTGGCAGCTGCTCGGAGGATATGAAGTTTACCGTCCCTGCCCCATAGTTACCTATTAATTATTGCGCCGAGATCGGGCCGGTCAATTAGGAGGGATGTTGCCAGGCATACATTGTGCGCGTATAGGAGTACGTGCAGAGGAGCTTTCGCCCCGTGAACGAGAAGTTATGTTAATGGCGAATCGTGTGCGCCAAGCGTCGCTTTTTTCCCAAACTTAGTTTCTAATACAGAGTGAACGGTATAATTGCCCGGCGACATTAGATTTGCCGAGTGAAGCCTTGCCCTGTGCTCTACACCCGTGTTCCGAATCTATTAAAGCACCAATCTTTTTCCTTTTTACCGCCTTCTTATCTGCTCTCCTTAACCTATTTGCACCGCTCCACGCTCGTAACTATGCGCCGCATGAATATGCTTCACGCACGATAACGACCGCTGAGCCGTACACTTTCGCCGCATCGACTTCTTCTATCACTGGCCACGAAAAGGCGGCGCGCTTCGAGCCACCGGCCATCTACTTTTTCCTTTCTCCGCCGCGCCGATCGACTCAGGGCCCCGAACACCAGGAAGCCGCTCGGTGGAAATGAAAATGATCGACCTTGGGAGAGCGAGTGTCGACAGGCGGCAATTAGAGACGAAGATCTTTCCGCGTGATCAAACGTACGGAAATCCTCGGATCTTGACGTCGAGACGCCAAGACGCCGAGACTTGCCAGCCAGTTCGAATGAACGGCTCGTTCTGCGGCGAACGAGAGATATTGCCGAGCGAAGGTGAAGCTAAAAGAAGGGAAAAAATCGTGACGGTATTCGTCTGCGACTTATCGCGCGGTTAAATGGAAAATACGGGACGGGAGAGGTCGGCGAGCCGTGTGTGAAAATTCCGCGGCAGAGGTTTCACGTCGCGGCGGTTCCCAGAACAAGTCGGCCGAGGCGTTTTGTTACGCGTGCACGGCCAAACAAATAATTCGCATCGCTCGAGCGATACGATCCGCGAATAATCTGCCTCCGATAGCCGAGCTCACCGCTATGTCATCGCCGATCTCCCCGACGCTTTCCCACTGCGGCTAGGAGAGAAAAAAATTCTAATGAATCCCACCGTACAACTCGGTGTAACCGGTACACTGATTTATGGCGATCGTGTTCCGCTAAAAGAATCGTTATGACACCGTCGGCTTTCGTTGCTAGACATTCCTACGGACCGTCGGCGTCGCCGAGTCGCCGTCCTTATAGTATTCGTCAGCGATAACACATAGGTAGAGTGCATTATGCGTACTCGGATAGGTCTACGTCGCGAAATCTCTTTCGCGGCAGTTTGACAAGTTGACCCATCTACCTGGAGCCGCTGTTAATGGTGCAATTAAACTTCTCCTCGTTCAACAAATAATTACATCCTGTTTTAGTTACGTACTCTGACGATCGCATATCAGTCGTCAAAAGCGTCAGACTTTTGACAGAATGTGCGAAAACGAGGGAACATTGTTGAGTAGTAATTCATACCCTCGTCCGTCTAACATTTCCTTCCCACAACGGCAACGGCGCTTTCGCGAACGAATCACGCGGGCAACTATCAGAATTAAAAGAGCCATTAAGAAAGAATACGCGTCGTGACTCGAAATTCAGTTATCCGGTTGGCCCGAAAGGGTGTCAGTTGGACTAACGGGCGCGAGGAATCGAGGCATAGAAGGTAGTCCCGATGGGATCTCGTAACGTTTTCCCGCCGAATTTTTTCCCCTTGCGATCTTCAACGTCGAAGAGTTGTCGACGCGGAAACGGCTTCGCACCGAAGATGCCGAAAGATAGATCGGCGGCGTTTCTCGAAGTCGCCCCAAGCGAAACAACGCGTTTCACTCCCTTCTTCTCTCGCTCATCGACTCCGTCAAGAGTAAGAAAAAGAGAAGAAGGCATGGGACCGTGGCATCGTTGCACGGGGAACCATAAAGCCACGCGATGAACGATACAGCAATAGGCTGCTGTGGCTATCGTACGTGATATGTTTTATGAGCTGGAGAGTACTCGTATGCGAATGCGGTTGAGCGAGCGTTTGAGTTGGCGCGATGACGAAGACCGAGACGAACGCGACAAGCATAGACGACTGTCTCGGTACGCGTGAGTCGCGCTTCGCTATTTACGACCGCCTTTTGACTTTTGAGGCTCCTCTGAAGAGTCAAAACTCGGGACCCTGGCGTGTCTCCTCAGCACACATGGTGCCCGACGATCCCTAAAGTTTGCTGTAGAAAAAACGACCGTATGTTTGATGGAAGCGCAGATTCCTCAAACGCCCTCGATATGTGTCATTAAGAATTTGCTTATGAATCACTGGTTGAGCTCGCTGAAAGCATAGAGTTGCAAGCCTTCTGGCATAGCGCACCCACATCTCTCAACTTACGATACACCGAGAAATTGAGAAGACGGAACTTTCATTCATTGATCGGTAGAATGTGGGACTCGCCCCGATCGTCGATCGTCACGCAAACTCGTTTGCCATTGAAAAAGAATCGATCGTCACGTTCAGTCGCTTTACGATCATCTCCTGCACGGTTATAGGCATCCGTTCAATCGAATACCAGTGAATTGCCGTTCCGAGATTTTATGAAATTCGGTTGAATAGCGACCAATGAAATTTGAACGACCGGCGATATTCAGCGAACATTAAGTGAAAATATGACCACCCGACGATGTTCATAAATTGTCCAATGGATACTCGACGGACGTAATAACTTGCGCCCAAGTCCGAAGAGCGACGGTGTCGATGCGCTTGCTTGAAATCATGTATTTCGTTTACTCACTCCGGTGAGTTTGCCGACGTCGGCCGTACGTCTTGCCATACCCCGTTGTACTTATTGCCATAATTGTTATGTAGGTGCAACGCGTAATTTCCCCGGGGAGTGCAACGATTCAGACTTTATTTTTCCCCGCTCAAAGGCAATATATCGCATGACGATCATTTACCGCGTTTAAGTCCGCCAACGTTTAAGTACTATTAGATCCTACTACGAGTGCACTAATTGAATGCCTTTCAACCGGAGGAGCTTTGTTAGACAATTTGTAAGTGAATATACGCCGACAGGAAGACGATAAGCTACGATTTTGTTCTTCATCCGCGATTATGGTGGGCGTGACAGAGACGTCATGACGGCGACGGAAAATCATAATTGTTACGGATATTCGCTGCCGTCTAGTATACCCAGTGAAGAGCATGCGCTAATTCTTCTTCGGGAACATGAGAAATTCTCTATTTGTTTCCGCCCTGATAACCATGAGAACAAGAAACAGTACTATTCCGCGGGAAGCGCAAAGTATGATTTTTGGCAACTGAAGTAACAAGTACCTAGGCAAACGTGCGAGGTAGAGTAGAAAGGGTGAGATGTTTCTTGCGGTGAGATTATCCCTATTGGATCCGTTATCCTGAAATCGGAGGACCGGTCTTCCCTCCGTATCCGCGTATCCTGAAACAGAGAATAAAAAGAATCATTCATAAATGTTCCCCCTGGTAGAACTGACAAGCAACCGCAAGAATTTGTTTCACGAAAGAAATGAAGCTGTACATTGGGCTGACCTAAAATGCACATTGCTCGGCTCGTAACGACGAGAAGTGAGTTATCGTCTGCATCAACTACTTGTTGGGCGATTCGTAAGAAAAGGCAGACACTCGCGCACGATCGAAAATCAGTTAGATTCTGTTAGTCGATGTGCAGTGTTCGTGGCAGAGATGGAACGATAGCGAAGATACCGGGCACTCGTGACACGTATCATTATACTTAACGCACCGTTGGTGGTCGTAAATATCCGCGTAACACCTCCAAGGTTTCCCGGAGCATCCTTCTCAGGGCGTTAATGATAATTCATACTGACGTTAAGTTATCTGAGCGATTGCACGATAACGTGATAGTAATGTCCGATGCCGCGAGGCAGCTCGCTTGGAACTCGCGCACCTTCTCGCCTGTGGATAGCTCAAACTGCAAAGTTTTTCAATATCCCGCAGGCGATTAATTTATTAATCGTCCATCGCGATCGTCGATCTTGTGAGACTTGCATATGCTCGGTGTTGGACGATTAGAGCGTGAAGCTGATAAATTGTCCGATAGCGGACCTTTCGGAAAAGAGACGTGAACTGAGGATCATAGATGTCAATCGTCTAATGAGACCATAATCCATATCTTAATTGTCTATATCTTATTTAAGGAACCTCGGTACGCTAATGGAATCGCTCGCATAAGGCTAGGAGGCGCGCGGGTCCACAGTGCGGGCGGACAGCTTTTTTAACGATTCGAGGCACCGCACGGATTACCATAACCGATCGATTACTGGCACCGCGGATGAAGACGTCGATCCAGTCGGCCGGCGAGTATAGACGGCGCAACGTGTCTTCCCACATCGCATACGATGTCCGCAGGACGTCTTCGAGACCATGGGATCATCAGATATCTCGACGTTTCATCTGTCCATCCGAATCGCCATCGCTAAACGTCTTCGTTCACTCGATGAAACGTTCGAGACCGACGTTTTGCCGACATCCAGTACCATTGTCAATTTGACACTCTCGTCTCTATTGCTTGCCGACGTAAGCTCGTGATCTCCTCGATCAATCTTTCCATCCGCGCACCTTAAAAATCCGTCCGAGACTTAGATGGAAATAGCTATCTCCGGCGAACGCTAAAATCGAGTCTACGAATCTCCGATCGTATATCATCGTTGCAGTTTTCTCACTCCCTCGCTTCTCCCGTTCTTCGTCTCTGCTGGGTTCAACCGCGGCTGAAGCGGGTCCGAGTTGGCTTTTAACGTAAATCAAGCGTACTTACTGGCGTCATAACGTTCCTTCCCTGAGAAGAAGAAAGCTCCATGGTTGAATCCGGAGGCGCCGATCGTTTCGTCTCTTCTTGTTCCACACAGACCAAGTGGAAGCGGAAGATGGGGTCGGACTCGGTTGCGAGTCAGAGAAGCCGCGAGCGAACGTCGAACGTCGAACGTCGAACGTCGAACGTCGAACGTCCAACAAACGTCGAACGTGTACGGGGCGTGCATCGCAGAACTCGTGAGAAAGATGAACGATAGTCAGATGGATACGTCAATATGCGTGCCATTAGCCGTTACTTTTTGGATTTATTGCGCGGTGCACCGTAAATCCGTGATTTCTAATTACACGGCCACGTATGCCCGCTCGCCCTCCACGTTCCTCCAGCTCCACCTCCTCCCTATCTCTCACTCCCCTAGACTCGACCTCCTACTTAATCTCGCCCAGCTTGCTGTCGAGCGCAGATCGATTTCTATTAAAATGAAAGCGGCAACGCGGAGAAACAGGGACACCGGCAGAAACGATCGGAGAAGAAGGAAGATTGAGAGTCAAGCTGTGCAATAGGTGTAATTCACCGACAGTCGGTGAATTATCGCGCTTGAGTTTACTGCGCCGCGTACGCCGTAGCTGGACTCTGTAGGATCCGCGGCCACGACTCACAGTGCCAGATTAATACTCTCGTGCTCGGGTGAACCGCTAATCGCTTAATTAGTCGCCTCGACGGATCGACATGACGCGCCACCGGCAAAATAATAGCGTACTCCTCGTTGACACTAGATTATTCATTCGAATTTCGACATTCCTATACCCCCGTACCCTCGTCAGCACGGAGAATTAATGGGCCAGAGCGGCGATGAAGGTGCAATTATATCGATCCGCACGTTCGAGTTTCCTAGTGTGTGGTAAGGCCGAAGATGAAACGCGTATTGCACACCCCAGTCTTTCCTTTATTATACCGGGCTGCTTCCGGTCGATGCTTTATAGTCTTTATCCATTATAATGCCAACAGTTAGGAGAGAAAATATCATCGTCCTCCGCCACGAGTGTGAGCTCACTTGACCTTCCTTCCATCGATGAGCACGACTTGGCTCTGGATTAACACTCGTTAGCTCGTTCCAGACACCATAATCGCTTAATTAGTCGCCACGATGCGCGACCAATACTCTCTGGCAGTGTATCGCTTCCTCTTCTCCGTTGCATCCTCAACGATAATCACTTGTGAAAGATTTGCGATTGACGTTACCGATTTTTTCATTTGCCGCTCAGCTTGCAACATTGTCGATGAATACTACTAGCGCAGAGCGCTGCAAGCCGTTAGTCTCTTCACCTTTGCAGCTGTGCAATTAAATAGGCGTCGCGCGTCGAGCGTCGGGCGTCGGGCGTCGGGCGTTTGCGACGGTGAAGTATCGTGAAAACGGCACGTACGCGTTGCCACGACTTCCTCGTAAAGCGCTCAGTACAAAGGCAAACGACACACGTTGTCCGCTCACAGAGAACGCCCGCGGTAATGTGGGAAAAAGTTTCACCTCTATTAACCTTGAATCTTTCACCTTTCGACAGGCTATCGACTTCTGCATACCGCTCGTCGATCATACGCGATATATGTTCCAGGTGTTCTTCCCGTCTATGGACGCCTCATAGGCGTAGGTATATGCCGAACCCTGACCCGAACCTCTCGCAACTCGCCCGTCCTCGCTCCTACCCGCTCGTACTCGTTCGACGCACGCATATTGCGACGCTAAAATGACGTTAGCCACGCCCCGGCTTTATCTTTCGATCGTGACCGTTATTGAGAATCTATGGGAGAGAGATCGTGGAGCCAATTAGTAGGCGGCGGGATGGATATCCGTTAGAAATGCGCTACCGAACAGACCATTAGCCGCGCTTCGAATTCAGTGGCGATCCTCTATCGTAGAAATTAATATAGAATCCGAGAGCGGTGCACGTCTCGTGGGAAAAACTTTCGAGAACAATACTGGTGTCGCGTATACTGGTTCTGCGCGCTGCACTTAAACGCCGTATGGCGAAACGTATTGGCCGATCGGGCCGATCGACAAGGATCGCGCTAGGGGAAGAACTACTCGCACCTACCGTACAGATAATTCAATCGATACTCATCTATCTAGCTGCGGTGCGCTCCACTCTGCAATTCTACACACGCGTCGAATAATTTGCGCAGTTAGACATAAGCCAATAATGCGACCGCGAATACGATGGTGGTGAAGAGGAGAGCCGCGAATAGCGTTGCCGCGAATACCACCGCCGCGAATAGCATGCAAATAAGGTTCGATCTGAGAACGAGACTCCACCGACGACTTTGCGGTTTCAGACTCGACATAATTCAGCGTGAATGACAGCGTGCAGCATTCAGCCTAGCCCTCTCACGCATCCCTGTCGTATCATCCCGGCGCGGCGCACAGAGCGTCGAATATGTGTGTGTGTGTGGAGATCCAGAACGAGTACTCCGCTTCGTGCGTGGCTAATGCACTTGATCCAATCGTCCACGTGATAACCATAATCACGTAGACAGGGTGGAACGGGGGCAGTGGGGAGTAGAGTTGAGAGTGGAGAGCACGTGTGTATACAGAGGGGGCGGAAGAGGCAGAGGCAGAGGCAGAGGCAGAGGCAGAGGCAGCATCGGGCGCGTGATCGCACGTACGTTGATCGAGAGATGCGGTTGCTTTGGCAATGCCAGCTACGGAGGCAACGGAGGCAGAACCGCGTTGCGGTTGGACGTAGAACGCGTGTAACGCGATGGACCACCGTGCGCTCATGCCTTTCTCCGTTTCGCTCTTCGCTCCCATCCGTCGCTTTTACTTCGACATCATTTTCGTCAAGTCGCGCTAATATAGCGCAAACTTTCCTACGCTAAGTACTCCATTTCTCTTCGTTCCTGTCTTTGGCGTAACCGTTATCTTCCATTACCAGGCCTCCGTGTAGTTTTCATGTTTACTTTCTGATATATTACCGCCCGCATGCAAATCTTTGTAATTGTTGGTACGGGGATACGTGCGGGATTTATTCGAGAATAAATATCGTTCTAGGTCCAACACGTTTCTCTCTCTCTCTCTCTCTCTTCCATGGCACACTAACTCGCTCGAACAGGCTAACTCGCCAACGTATCATGGAGGTACCGTCCAGGTATCGTCGAAGTACCGGAGGGGCCCCCGTCGTGAGTCTCACGCCCCCGCGCCAACAGATGCCCATTACTATTTACGAGTGGAAACACACTATCGGCCGCCACCTCTGCGTCCGCATACGCGAGGTTTATTAATCACCCGCGTATTCAGAACGAAGCGAGGCCGAAGGAGCGCTTGCTTGCTTGCTTGCTTGCTTGCCGGAGACTATCACCGATCCTCGTAAGACCGGTCGTAAGACGGAGATATAGTATGCTCCACCTTCGCCTCCCCGACTACTACGCGCTGTTTCTCGTGATCGGGTTTTTCTACGAAACGGGATCACTGTTCCGTATTCGATGGTTTCGCCGAAGGAACGATCTTGCGTCGCTTCGTAGCGTTGCCGCCACCACCGCCGCTACGCACAGATGATCGCAGTGATAAGAGCATGCGATAACGGGTCTTCCGCGGGTGGGCGTACTTAGGTTTGCAGAAGCGATCGAAGCTGCCCGATCGAAGACCACCTTCCGGTTATGCGATAGGGTATCGTTTGATGCGAGGGATAGCCACCGCAGCCGTAGCCGCAGCCGCAGCCGCAGCCGCAGCCGCGGATTGTTTCAACGCGAGTCAGATGGTACACCGACAAGAGCGCGGGGCCTTATTTTCAGATGCAAATCGCGCGCGTCTGGTATGTCGTGCGCGTACGACTGCGTGGGTGGATGGGCGCGAAGTAATCTACGCGGATGTAGCGGTGCGATTGATATTTTTCTCCACGGCCCGTGGCCTGTCTATTATTTCTGATGGCCGCGCCGCCTAGAGACCGGTCGTACCGTCTTTTCGTCAAGTTACGAGCCGGTCGGGGGTGATGAGCGAGCCGAACAAGCCTTTCCCACGAAAACTGGTTGTACTTGATCTGCTAAAATTATCCGCTACATACGTTACGCGGAAGGCGGTACAACCGGACCTTAATGACATGTAAGTTCACCACACGCTGCTTCCGACGATACGAATGTGGAAGCGACGCGTTCGATATAGAGGCGAAAGGTAGAAACCGGAAGCGTGCAACTGCGTTCTAGCTTGCGAGCGCGATAACGCGTCATTTTGCCGCTGTACATATTTTCTTCATCAATGTAATGCGGAAATGGTCCCGTGAGAATATCAATTTCACCATCGATTCGCGATCGATTCGCAATCGTCCTCGTGCGAAGATTATCTTCCTTATTTACGATCGTATCCGTCCAACGACTGCGGCTAAACGTCTTCTTGGACATTCCTTATCCACATCGACGTTACTCATCGACGACCGAGCCAATCCGTTAGCATTCCTCGCACTACCGTCAACATTGAAAGTGCTGCTAAAATATGAACTACTCTCTCATATGGCATTTTAGTAATTGCAGTATGATTGTAATGTTATCACACTGTCATAGACGAGTCTTCGCTTTCCCAGATGAACATTGCTCATTTTAAAGGAATAATTGAAAGTCTAATAATCGTTGGCTACTAGTTCGAGCGCCGCATGAAAAAACTTGAGCTCTTACGTCATTCGATGCAGCTACCGTGCCGTTTGTTAACCGCGCTTCTTATCTCCCGTTGCATTCTGGCCTCGCGATACTGATAGAGCGCGGTGCTGACGCTTACATTCCGAAGCCATCGACGTTCAGATCTGTGGGAGCATACACCGCAGTGAAATTTTTATTTCAGCCAGCCACGATCAAGCTACGCGAAAAAAAAATAACACTTTCCCAGGCTCATTCGATGAACCCCAATTAGCGAATGTAGTTTTGCCTGCGAGCAATTCGATTTCAATTTCTTACCTTCTCTTTACACCGTCTCTGCCGGCAGTTTGCAAAGCGAGGCGTGTGTGAAATTGAACAGCGGGTTCGAAATTTCGCGCGCGCGCTGATAAACGAGCGAACCACTGGTTGCTGGCACGTTCTAACACCGTAGACTGCACTGATACGTACTATAAACGACAGCAATGCGAACGATCGCACGGCGTCAAGAGGAGAGTATGCCGCCACACTACTTTCTCGCTCATGCGCCCATTCGCTCATTCGCCCATTCGCCGTTCTCGTTCTCGTTCACGTTCGTTTCCGCTAGGCCCGCCGCGATCGTGTCGTAACGTTAAAACGTCATAGGAATCGCCGATTCCGCAAGATTGCCATAGCGCCATTAATGGCATGGAAAATCTATAGCACGGTTAATAAAGCGCGGCACCAAGCAGCCGCAGCGATAATCGAGCGAGGCATCGATCACTAGCAACCGTCGAAGAAATTATCGATTGGCCTCGGCGAGACCTTACCGCACGGCACACAGCTTCTTGATATCTGGGTCGTACCACAGACGAGATATAGGGTAGACCCATCATCTTACGGCACTTTCTGGCCACTTCAAAAAATACCGACCGCGCCAAACATCAGCCGATTTCAAGTGCACTCAACGTCTGATTGTGAGTGCGAGGTAAACAAATAGTACTCACCGGCCATAAGGAAACAAGGTACTTAAAGATCCAGAATCACAAAACGCTCCTTCTCGCAATGAACGAAATAACGAGGTACCTATACCTTTCGACATCTCTTTTTCCGCGCACACAATCAGAGGCACGTACCTCGGTCTAAGTACGCATCGATATACTGAGGGTAACAATTTTGTAATCCTCTAATTATCAAACGAAGAAGGATGTGTACCGTCTACCGGTTATTAAGGAAGTCTTACATATTACGCGAAGGCAGTACGTTTCTCTGCTTCTTCTCGCCGAGCACAGAGCACGGAGAGCAATTACAAGCGCAATGGCAGAGAGCGACTGCTGTAACGTGTACCCGGAGAAACAAACGTTTATCGGGCGATGTTTTGCGTCTGACCGTTTAACGAAACGAAACTTTTACCTGTCAATGTTGCGTATTTGCGCGGAACAAGCTGACATCGTAAAGACCCGCCGGGGAATGAGTAGAGAGCGAGGCTATTTCTTTTGCGGCAGTGTGCACACCATACACCCGATACTCTTTCAATCCGCACACGCCTCGCGCTCGACGATTCTCAAGGGAATCAGTTCAGGCGCACGAGCACATCGATGTTCGCACATTATCGGGACGAGGGTAATCTCGGGCGTAATGCGAGCCGACATCGTAACACGCACACGTACGCGTATCATCTTTCCCGTAAAAATGTCGAAATTTCTTCGATCACGCGTACGACCGCAAATGCTCGCTTTAGATAGAGTACGACAAACTACGAAGCAGTAATTACACTACTATCCGCCGCACACGATCGTGTCGCTAGAGAGTCTCCTTTGCATAAATACGTCCATTATCATAACTCGCCCATATCTGGCCGCTCGTGGAAAGGCGGCGCGGAAGAAGGGACGTAAATTTTCGCCGTTTTCAACGCGTAATAAATTATCCAGGCGGCGTCGGACGCGTGTACGTACGAACTTGTATGTTCGAACTTGCACGGTCGAGCGTGCGTGCAGGTTCGCGCGAACAAGTGTGTGCGCACGGACGGCCAATTTTTCCACGGATACGTGGGACTCCGTGAGGCCCGTTCCACCCACGTAAAGGCCAAGAGAGCCCGTGCCGGCTAGGAGGTACGAAAGGCGTGTTGCCGTACAGCGTACGGTATAAATGGCCATTGATTCATCGCGGGCAGCGCTTAGTGTCACGATAATAAAATCCTCCCATGTAATTAGCCCCGCGAGAGTGGCCCGATGTAGCGCTGGTCTAAGAGCGCAGACGCGATCTATCGATCGCTGCGAAGTGCCGGAAATGTTGGTACTCAATATATATATATATAGACGCTTGCACGTGTGGGTTTGACTTTTGCCACAACAATGTGCAAGCAGGCCGTGTCTTAGAATCGCGGTTGCCCCCCGGCGACAATTCAGAGTTACAGAGCGATTTAATGCAGATTTTGAGCGTCGCGGTGACGATGTTGCAGAGCCGCTCGCAGCAACGGACAGCCGTCCTCACATCCCGTAAATCTCTCCGGACAGATATGTACGACGGAATCTTTGAATCGTTCGATTGATTCGTGCGAACGCTCGGCCCGGCGCGTCCTCCTTCATCGATTAGTCCATCCATCTTGGGCCCGTAAAGAATTTTGCGTCTCCGAGATCAGTTCCGCCTTATGGCGGGCATGTTGGACGCCGGACGTCGGACGTCGGACGTCGGACGGCGCTCACTAGCGGGACAACTTTATCGTCTGGCAGGGCGGTCGTAAAGACTCGACCGCTTTCACGAGCTGGCTCCTTAGGCTAAGTTACGCGGCACGTTGAACGGAGCACGAGCCGCTAGGTAGATGAAGCCAAGCTTGATCCGTGTATTAAGACCGATCTAGCGACTCCCCCCGCGCGCGTCTTCGACCCTCCCGCAGCCGACATAAATCGTAAATCAGAGCGCTTTTATGGCGTTGTGTCTCGTTGTTTCTACCGCCTGTCGTGACGGTCCCGTCGTCCGCTCTTCCAATTTAGCGGCAGCCTTCTCTCGCCTCCTCACGACTTTCCTTCTCTTTCGTCACGCCATTATGCGGCTCGTCATTTTTCCACCGGCCCGGAGAAGTTTGTCGCCGTTTCGCAATGCTCGTTTCTCGTCTTCCCCCGGCAAGCGTGCGTCCGCGAACTGCGCGTTGCGTGATCCTGAGGCGAGCGAATTGGCTGATAATCACGCGGCGCATATCCACCAGGAGCGGCAGATTTCTCTCGATGATTTATGTGCGCGTCGCTAATTGATGCACTGCGCGGCCCGTTGCGCTCCAACACGGCAGCGCTAGTCTGCTATTAACTCGTTAACGTGCCCCGGCCGTTGATCCTATTTAATCTCAGCTCTCCACGGCGCACGAAAGCCCGACTGCCCCCAAACGCCAAGGGTGCAAATTCACTGGAACGAGATTGAATTGCGATTCCACGACCGCTTCGGGTTCTTCGGAAGACTAATCCCCCATCGGCCGATTTTCCATCTCGGCAGCTCGCCAACCAAGCCTTTAATCACCACCAATGCCCCACTTCTTGACGATCACGCTCGAATCCAGTTGCTTCCCTTCCGCTCCAACGCATTCGCCCTTCTTGCCGTGCAGAAAGACTTTCCTGCCTCCAATGCCAGCCGTCCCGCCTGTTAGTGCAAGCGGTCGCGGCGGTCGTTTCAACTAGCTAATCGGCGACAAAGCGGCAGCCTTGCCAACTACGGGATTACAGTTAGGTAGTAGAAACGGACTCTGAGGGTCTGACCGCCGCGCCGCCGCCGCTGCCGCCGGCAGAGCGCCGGGGAAAAGGGAGTCGGAGAGAAAAAGAGAACTCCACCGGAACAGTTGAACGCGGGACGTGTAAAAAAAGCCGCGAAGCGCAGCCTCTCGCGGACGTGGAAATAGGAATACCAAGTGCGCCGAGGAGGCGATGCTACATTGACTTCGGGAGACTCATCGCGAAACTTCGCGTAAAAAGTCCGAGCGGAAGTTGGACGAGCGTTAATCAGCGGGACATTGGAGATGTTGCCCGACGAAAATCGAACTTCAACGGTACATTGCGGGATCGCGCTGATCTCGCGGCGATTAAAAGCAGAAACGTGCGCGAAGGGTCGCCTCTGCCTTATCTTCGGAAATTCCTGTCGACATAGCGTGCTTCGAACGCTTTGTTTCCTCTTGCTCCTCGAGCACACCGTTTCAGGCTAACTAATTTGCGACAAAACGGCGAGTACGCCAACTAAGGAAGTACAGTTAGATATCCCTGGATTCGGCCGGGCAAGCAAAGGGACGGAGAACGGAAGGAGAAGAATGGAGCATCTGGGGAGTGGAATTGCGCCAGAAGAGAGAAGAAACGCCCACGGCGGCCTCTTAGGTCTCTTAGCAGAAGGGAGCTACATACTTAAATGGATGAAGACACGGGGATACGGAAGCGCGGCAAAAAGGTCGTTGATTCAGTTCCCACACATTGTGGCAATTAAGCTCACGTTTCCTCTTCGGTCTTCGCAATGCTGCCTCGCGTGCTTCCCGGTGCCGCTCGCCAATCAGGATTGTATCATGCGAGTCGGAGGAGCTTCGACTCGTAACCGTCTGTCGATGCAGAGATAAAGAGCTGAATGGGCGGCTCGTAGAAAAATCTTTCTTATACGAAATGCGAGTGGCGCATCAATGAACGCATGAGAGAAAACGACCTCGGTGGAATTGAAATGAATGGAAGTGGACGCCCTTTTTCATCTCGATTCGTCGCGGACTCGCGACCCACCAAGGTTCTAAATACGATCGCGTGCCGAGTCCTGCGCCCCTCTTCAAAAGGAGTCCTTCCGAGTGCGCGTAATCGCTGACAAAGCGGCAACTTCGCCAACTACGGGATTACAGTTAGATATCCGTAGATCCGGCCAGCTGAGCGCCTCGAGGAAAGCCGGAGAAAGGGACGCGAAGCGCGAACGACGGACCACGACGGACCGCGAACCGCGAGAGAAGTAGGATGGGGGCAGAAGAAGAGAGTGGAGAAAAGTCCGCGGCAGTCCATGACGAGGGCCGCGAAGTACGTAAATAGGATGCAAAGAGGCGAGTGAGGACGCGGGGGCGTGTGAACCGAGCTTAAGAGCCCCACATGGTGGTGGGTGTGTCCCAGCTTCCGCATACTCCTCCGCGGTCACCTCGTCTTATCTTTCGCGAGAGCACGCTAACAACCCAAGAGTGTCGCGCACCTCGAAACTGCCACATCTTACTCCCCGTACCGTACCGCGTGCCGCGTACACCCCATTGCGCATTCACACGAGGCGCTCTCCCCGTATTAATTTGCAATAAGGAGTGTTATTTTCATTAAGCTGATTCCAGGTTAATCTTATACGGGCAAATCCCTCGAGTCGTGCGTGCGGAGACGACGTTAGAGTCCAGACTGAAATTGGCCTTCATGATCGACTTTACGAGCAACTTAATGATCGTACGAATTGGTCTGAAATTGAGTGAAACGGGTCGAACGATCATCCGCACGACTGCCTAAATTTCTCTTAAATATTACGGGGCGTGACGCGTACTCAATTTCTTAAAATTCCTTAGTTTCGACTCACCAGGCAGCGTTAATCCACAAGTGAGTACGTGTTCCGGTACGTCGTGGATGGTTCTCGGTGAAATAACTTCATCGATCCGTTTTTTCGAGCCTGAAACAAAAAGCGAGGTAGGATCTCGTTACTCCCCATGCTTTACGAACCAAGCCTCCTCTCCCTCACTGTCCTCGGCAATTTTATCACGTTGTGTACTCGAATTCAGTACCAGCAGAATCGGGTAATTCGATCGGTTAGTAAGTTAAAAAGAAGCACAGCTGTACAAATTTCACGGCCGTACATCGACGAGGGATATCGGATAATTTTCGAAGCCTTATCGCGTGCGATCAGATATCATTTTCGACTGCGAGGGGTGATAAATTGGATGTAAAAGAAATAGTAGCCAGGACAAAGTTAAGTATACAGAAGGGTTGATATAAAAAAATTTGGCGGGAGGGCCGGTCGAAAATCGAGAAAATACTACGATCCTTTTTCGAAGTCGGCTTAAAAGAAAGAGAAGGTCGCTATCTCCCGAGCTTTTAACAGGATTATACACGAGAGCGCGATCGCTCGTGGATGATCGCCACGTGCTTCGTTACCCGTATAATTTGCTTCGATCGTGAGAATCGGGAGAGCGACCTTTCGAGGGGCCCCGTGGCAACCTGAGTTTATACGATTCGTTCCTCGTTTTCATATGTACGTTTTCCTTGGCCCCGACGCGAAACGTGGACACAGTGCCAACGAGATGTGCGTTTTCTCTCGCGCAATCAGGCCTCGGCCACGGTAGCCACAGCACTTTTATGAACATTTCACCGACTGCGTCGACACCGACTGTACAAGCATATTGATTCAACCCGTGAAGCACGCGATGCTTTTTCCTTCAATATTCCGCCTCCGCTTTAGCCCTCGTCCGACGTCGAGAGTTTATGTACGTACTCTCGCAGTGAGTGTCGAGAGTTAAGCAAGAAGGTATCGCTCACAATCAGTGGTGGGGAAACAGCATTGCTTCGCAACTGCCATTGACCAAACTTCCACTCCGGGTCTCTCGCCTCTCGGTTCATTAGCCTATCGAATTCCTGCATTTCGCTATAACGATTTATTGAAATTTTTAATCACCCTTGACCGACTTTCATTAATAACATACGAGCAGCGTACACGCAACAGATCTCTCGAAGCACCTCAACCTCAATACCCTTAGTCTCTTCGATTAAAACGTTACACTGTGTGGTAAGTAGTGAGGATCCAACGAGGACGCTCGCACAATTACGAGTCGATTTACCCGACTGCACGGTAAGGTGTTAATGTTGCGGGAGCGGAGGCACGAGTTCACCGCTCGATCGCGGCTCGTAGTGATCGATCGCGATCGAGGATGGAAGCCGCGGGAGTCCGGTAGTAAGCACGCACGTGCGTGCGCGGGCGAGCGAGCGAGCGACCGGCTCTCTGCATGCGCACGTGCATGTAGAAACGAGCTTTGAACTGCGAGGGTACTCTAGCTTGACCCCCTGGTCAAAAGGCCCCCTCTAATTCCACCTTTTAACCCTCGTCACCTTCCGCTCGAGACGAATGTGAACGGCGAAATACGCACACGAGAGTGTTCTCTCGAGTTCCTACCATCGCGATACACCGCATACAATCTGTGTCAGCTGCTTCGATACAATAGATCGAAATCCTGTTCGTCATGATTTCGTCGCGATAATTCATTTTTTGTTAACCGTCGACAATTCCTTCTTCTTTAATTCGGTAGGAGCTAGGGTGGAGCATAAGAATATTTAAGTATGCCAGGTGCCAGGGTGTTCTTGCGATAGTTCATAGCAGCGTGGTGCAACGTACAGGGAACTGTGCCACAGCAATTACTCGAATCGATATCGTACATATTCCGCGCACGTAATACGTGTACTGCTTCGGATAAGAGGACTTTTTCATAACATGAAAATCGCTTTGAAACTATTCTTGTCGCTTGGCGTGGACAATTTCGACGTTGGGACCGGCCGTTTTCCCTTCCACTACTCCCCGTGTACACGTAATGCCTCCGTGTAGTCGATTAGCATTTCCTACTTGCTCATGAACGTTATTATGCGATTAAAAGACATTTCATTGCAGACGTTAATTGTGGGTTCTCGCTATTAACTGCCGTTAAGTTAGGTTTATCACGGTCTCGGCACTCGTTAGTGAATCAATTCGGGGCTCAATCGAAACGTAAGCGCGGCTATATTCCTCATTATATTAGCTGGATTTTATAAGACAGATACGACGCTCCAGGAATGAACGCATTGAGAGCAAGAAAACATTTGGCGGCCGTAGAGTATATGTATCTTGCGTAAGCCAGCGAACTCACTGTTAAGATACGTCCTGCATCGGCTACGTGCGTCAGTTTTCTTTTCTCAACGAGACATTCAGCACGACTAACTAATTATTAATGTAACGTACCGGTAATTGCGTCAGAGAGACAGTTGACTAACTAAAACACTTGGACGTACTGCGAGAAACCAATAACGCGCAACATTGCGCGAAAACGCTGTAATTACGGAACATTATAAAAACTAGTATTTCCTCTAAGTACCATAAGCAATATCAGGCGCACACTCGTACATTCATAAACGTGAGCATGCACGCGCGCATGCAAGCTCTTGTAGACATTTAATCACGTTAAAAACTGTCGCGGATGTTGAGGCGAGAGAACGCGTCAACGAGCCGCGGGAATGGTTCGGATGCAAATTTCAACACTTGAACTCATTAGAAGAGGGCGTTAATTACGCGGCAACAGCGACGGTGCGTGCATCTCACGAGACAATGGGCTCTAATGCATCAGCGCCATCATCGCGCGTCGTCGGCGTGTGAAAACAAAGGCTTCTGACGGGCAGTAGAAAAAACGCGGTTATCGATGACTTATCGACGCCGGTTCCGAGGAACTCGTCGATCAACCGGACGTAGTGGTGAAGTCGTAAGAGTGCTTGCGGATTGAGCGTACGAACCTATTCGTCTGCACTCGTCTTCGCAGATGCATCGACGAAGAGAGAGAGAGAGAGATCGGCGATAAATATTCTGCCGATTGAGCTAATTATCGATCGTGTCTTGTCGATGGTCTTTTGTTCCCGTCCCGAAGCAGCCTCATTGATGTCCACAGACAGCCTTCGTACACGGTCAGAATTATTGTAACTTCATTTCAGTCTCAACTCACGGACGAACATTATCCTCGAACGTAACGCTTAATGCTTAATCGAACGGAGGGCAACAATTGCGTTTAGAGTTATGGTTCGATAGCGACCTCGAAGCGCTATTATTCTTAATCGGGTATCGTCCATTTATCGACGTCAATTCCAAGGAATTTGACTGACAAACGTTCAGAGATAACAACTGACTCCCATAAAGCATTGACAGATTAATCATTGAGAAGTGACGCTCGATCTTGTTGCTTATTACGCCATATCAGTGCGGGTACATGGAAGAAGAAGGCGGAATATTAATGATAAGTGCGCATTGGGACGATAACGTTAATGGTTGAACAGTGAGTCATAAAACTTGCATTGCCAGCGATTGCGCATTTCTTTCGACAGCTGCGGTACTATAAGCGCATTGCTATTACGTTGAACAACGCAATAAATTGGAACGTTCAAACGCTCCTTATCATAATTATTCTCTCTTCTTCACTTTGCACCCATTTACCCGACGCGAAGTCTGTCTTGCTGGCAACACGGATAATCGGCGACACTTAATTTAATTAAACGGATATTTAGTTAGCTCGTTAAATCAATCTGCGCTCGTTGCACGACGATATGCGTCGATGTAAGTAATTGCGGACAGTGTACGCTAATAGTTCGAAATAATGAGTATGACCATTACGGTAAGAGGTGCGGAATAAACGTTGACGCGAATCGGATGACGTTGCTTATGCAAATTTCAAGCTTCCGGACGACGAACGGTCGATTCTAGCCGCCATATTATAGTGCGCTCGAAGTTTCTAATCTACACACGACCCGTCCAAACGAGCGCTCAAACTCGCGTGTTGCGCGACTCGAGTCAGGTCATCAGTCATCGGGATCACGTGTAATCGATGAAACATCCGTATTGTTGTGCGGCACGCGAGGGAAGCAGCTGACTCGATTAGCTGCACCGTCCGGAGGCATAACGATTTTTCTTCCGTCGCGACGTTCGATGTCGACATGAAAAAATTGTTTGACTGCACGCGGCGATGGGCGCCCAATCTTCCCTTCGACAAATTGTTTAGCGCAAAAATCTACCAGCAGTACTGCACTGAAGCGAAACTATGCGCAGGACGTTAATTAGACTAGAAAACGGAATTGGCGAAGTTCGGCGAGGGAAAGATGCAAATCGTCAGTCTAGCGGGCAGAGATGAATCTATGCTAATGCGCCACTCCTTCCTCCTTTCGACTCTCATTGTCAGCGAAAAGAGTCGCATAATCACGACAATCGTTATAATAATACGAGCGACACGGACATTGCGTAAGTGGCGCTTTCCCATCGGGGACACGTTGAATTTACGAAATTGCCTGAACAAAGCGTGGTGTGCGCCACTCGTGAGCCGGCGCAGCGGTGCGCGCCGCATGCTCTCCATTCGTTCGCCGTACGATCCGGTGACTACGAATCAGGAAGTTTACGGTCTACGCGCGCGGATGAGTTTCACGCTGATGCAGGCCAGCTTCCTCCTCTCGAATCTCCGTGGGATCATTGACATAATGATCTGAATGGCTGAGGGGAAGAGGGAAAGAGAGAGAGAAGGATGAGACGATCGAGGTCGCTGATACGCAATCGGATGCTGTTACACATGCTGTCGTAAACGCACCGGCCTTAGGCACTTTGACGCAGAAACGACAGAGTTCGAAGGGCGAAAGTGGACCTAAACTATCATCGCGGCGTCATATTATAATCGCGTCAATTACAGCGATTCAATATTCTCGGCCATCCGATATCGAGTCTCTGTGGATTGAAGATGCGATTGATGAGTCGAAAGTGTGATTTATCAAAGCCGCATTCTTTCAGCGCGCCGATCGTAGACTTTCGACGAATCATTATCGCGCCGACTGCGAGACGCTGCAATTACGAGTGGATTCGCGGGTGGAATGGGTTAGAAACGCGAAAGTGTAACGCTCCTCTCTTATTCGATATTCGTTTCCTGCGTCTGTCCCTAATCGCTCCTACTTCACGCTACTCTTTTCTTCGTGGTATTACTACCGGCGTATTACTTCTGACGGGTCAATCAGGGCCAAGACTAGCCCAAGGCCCAACCGAACGGAAGATCTCGTTCGATTGAGTCGAGAGTAGTCTCTCTCCGCCTCCGGTGAATACATTTGGATTTGGGTTAATGCACGTTAATGCATCGAACGTGAAACCGGTTCCCTTCTGCCATTGATCGTTGATCATCCATAGCAAAAAAAAAAAAAAAGAAAGGCATGTATGCGGTAAGAAAGCAATAGGTTTACTCCAAGGTTTGCATCTGATTTCGCAACAGGCTGCGGTGAAGAAGGAAAAAAATCTTCCCACAATAGATTTGCATAGAGGAGTGTAACCACTGAAATTCGCCGCTGAGAACAGTTGGGAACTTGAGAGCTATGGGAATTGTCGCGCACCTTTTACCGACGCCGTCGATCGTCGCTCGTCGCTCGAAGCGATCTATTAGCATAACGCAAAGGGTGTCACAAGCCCGTGCTTCGATTGACTCGTAACCGAAGGTTGATTGGATCTTCTCGCTTTACGACGCGGTCTTTGCAATTTAAACGTTTTCATTGACACGTTTCCGCATGCACACGACCTCTCGACGCTTTCCAATGATTTTTCGCGACGAGCGACGCGACACGAAGCCGCTGGGGATCGACATTTTTTACATTACGTACGTACGTGACTTTTTCAGACTCAGCAAAAGTTCGGCCTCTTTGAGAGAAGCAACAATACTGGCCGTATTATTGTCAGATTGTAATCTGATTGCGGGCAGAGTTCGTGCATTACTAAGAGGAAGCGTCTAATGGCCTTCCGTTTCGTTGTTCATTATTTCGATCGAGTCTGCGGCCTATGCTTTGTAAATAAAGTCATGGCGTAATGATCCGTGTAATTTTGCCGCATTTATTCGCCTCGTTGAAGATCGGCCTGACCATTTTGTTCACGGTCAAATTAAAAGAGCCGCCAGCCGCCAATCGTTTTGCCGAATTTACTGTCGTCCCGAGAACTTTGGCGTCGCCGACATTTATGTCTGCTGGCCACCCTTCTTCCTGTCGAAAAATGGAGCTCGTGTACCGAGGACGTCACGTCCAACTAATTCGTTTAATAAGGGAATTCCTTTAATTATGACCACTCAGGGGGTGCATAAATCGCCTGCTATTTGATCTCGTTCTACGAGAAAGAGCAACGAACGACTCGGCGCGGCGTCTTGATCGAACGCCATTGAAACAAGCTCATCTAACTCAATTGTCGCGGACAAGGGAATTAAAGGTCTGAATTAATCCAATTACCGTCCGGGTAATCGAATTGGACAGAAATGAAAAATCAATAGCTGCCATAGCCGAGAAATCAGTAAGAGTGGTCGTAGGTGCATAAAAGCTTTGCAATCTCTTTTGACCCGCGTTTATTCACTGGACGAAGGCATAAAAAAGGGAAAAATATGAAAACGATCATTCTCGATAGAGTAGTCCGGCCGGAAGAAGACGGAAAACTTTACCGTCGCCGTTTTTAATGGGAGCAAGTGCGGTTGCGGGTGAAGCGGACTATAGAGGTGAACAGCCTCTATTGTGGAAGCCGCTTGATTCCCGCTTAAGTAGATATGATTGAGGGCCGCCGTAGGGACGATCAATGAGCTACTAAGTATACCCAGCCCATGAAGCAAACGTTCAATCAAGCCGCACTGCTTGGGATCAGCTCGTATACCGAAACACTTTAATTCGATCGAACCTGGAGGTACAAAGTAACGATATCCAGAAGCACTCGGCAATCGTCACGCTTCGGCAAGCGACGCGAAACAACGGCTGACTCGCGATCATCATTTTTCGAGTCGAATTAAGCGGAACAAAGAAAGCCGACGTCATCGAGGCTGATGACTGCACCTGCGAGCCGTTCATACTAGCCGTTTTTTCTGCTCGTTCTTTCAGGCCGTACTAGATGTATGTCGCGGTTGCGTCCGACGGTTAAACTCGCGGTTGATAATTTTCTCCGGTTAGACCTCGGCGACCGAGGACGGTGTGCGCATTCTTCTTCACCGCCAAGGAGCCGTTTGAAAGCGAACGGCTTTGAACGAAGGAGACAAGCAGCCTCGAGTAACTCTGCCCGCCAGAGACAGAGCCTTCTTAATTCGTCGAAATACAGAAGGAAGAAGAGCGAAAACTTTTGCCATTTGTCAGACGTCAGCAGAGTCAGAGAGGTGAATAAATAATGTCTCGCGAGTCGCGCGACTGGAAGCACGCGGGGCAACTGAAAAAAGGGTCACTGATCTTGCGGGGCAAGATTCAAGGGACCATCCTGTAGCAGCGACTCCTGCAGTTTACCGGTGTAAAAGCCAAAACAATCGCTTGCGGAGCAACCGGTACTACCGGTAAGAAAAGGAGAGAAATGGCGTGAATTATAAAGTACAGTCCGATCTCCGGCTACCATAAGTCTCGTACGAGACGAGAGCAAGAAAGCGAGAGACGCGAAGAAGCTTCTTCAAGCGTGGCAATCGGCCAATCCGGATACTTTCCGAGAGAGTACGCGCGCGTTGCTCGAATTCTCTCAGACCGTTCTTGGCCTGCTCATCCTTGATCTTGCCGCAAGGAAAACGGAACGAAATATTCGAACGTCTCGAGAGTTTCACGCCGGTAACTTGGCATAACTCATTTCGCAGGCCGCTTTTTGCCGGGCGTGGGTAGCGAGTTTATGCCCGAGGGTTATGTTCTCGGCCGACGAATCGTTCGAAAACGTGTAGGCAGCGGTCAGGCCTGTGTGCGAATGTGTCGACTGTGAAGCCTTAGTCGAGAGTACCCGGCGTCAATGAGATCCGCGTGCTAATGAAACGCGACAACCGGCGCAAAGTCATGTCCGATCGCGTGGCGTTACAAGCTTGTAAGTAAACCGCGCGCGCGTTGCAGGTTGCAGAGCCGTGACATGGCAATGGTCGTACGGCAATGGTAGTACACTTGATCTCAGCATTCCGAAACGTCATGCTTTTTCTTCGTCGTACGCCGCACGTTGACCTTTCATGCGTGCGATATCGCGTAATCGTTGCGAATTACCAGTCGATAATGAACTACGCACCTAACCGCTTTCATAATTACGCGAAAAATCATGATATGCGTGAAGGCGAAGACGGAGTAGCGCGTTGGGGATGCGCATTTCATTAGCGCCTGCAGGACCATTGAGACGAGTTCGTTGCTCCGGCCATTCTTAGACTCGCCGCGTCGTCGTTGTCGTCATCATCGTCGTCACAGGTCGCTCGCCTCTCTCAAACCTTGCAATCGCTAACGCCATCGATACACAGTTGGCAGACAGAAAAAGTGAAGGAACCTTCGGGCCAGCACGCAGGCCAGCTCGCAGGCCAATTGCCAAGCCGCAGTGGCCGCTCGTAATAGTTCGCAACGGTCCGCGGTATCTGCGGTCGGACGATCTTGCTCTTAAAAGACGGCGTTCTAAAAAAATCGTTACAGCAATCGCTGCGCTCTTTCTCTCTCTCCCTCTCTCTCGTCGTATCGACGCTTATCAACGCAGAAGTACTTTCTTTGGACTCGGTCCAACGGCAAGATACGTCGTTACGCGTAACTGAATGTCTCTTTCAGAACTAATGATACTTTCGCTCCTCGATCGTACCTTATTTGCAATTTATCAATGATCTACGCGCACGCTTGACCGGTGACAGTATCGCGGACATTTGCGCCGTCTACAGCGACGGAACGTTGAAAATCAGAGCGTCAAAACGTTGTGCTCGTGACAGGAATGTAAAGACGGATGCGTTATATCGCCGACCTACTGACGTCTCGAATAAAGCGTTCCAGGTTGACGGACCTGTTGAGCGGCTCTGTGCCAAAGGACCTCGCCGAGACGGGACGGGATAGGATGGGATGGGATGGGATGGGATGGGATGGGATAAGACGGGACGAGACGAGCGTGGGAGGACGCCGGAAAGAGATCGGCCGAGTCACGAAATTTCAGACCTCTTAAACGTCGAGAGTGACTCCTCCTTTGGGCTTCCACCGGTGAAAGATCGAGTGACAAGCAAGCTCGCCGACAATTTGCATACCTGTTCGTTACAATTACAGCCTCGTCCGGCGCGAAAGTCATCGTTCGTTAACGACGCCTCCCGGCGACGCAGGAATGAATTGAAGAATTTAGAGATAACGGCATGGAAGTGAGAAGAAATGAATACTCACCGAATCCCATCCGTACTTCCTCCTCGTCGTCGCTGTCGATGTGTTTGATTCCGGCCACCTCGAAAGTCCTCGTCTCTTCTTTTCTCGAGGGCACGGTGGACGAGGGGCAGTCGCAACTATCCTCGCCGCTCTCGCAGCTGCAGTCGTCGCCGGCACACCTGCAGCCCAGCAGCGGATCGTCCGTGTCGATGTTCCTGCACGCCGGACACGGAAACGTGAGGTCGTCCAGCGAAACCCTCTCGATCTTCCTCTCCACCGTGACGAGGAGATTGGAGATAAAGGTCGGCAGCTCGTCGTCCGTCACTTGGTCAGGGTGTCGCGATTGCA
Organism: Priocnemis perturbator; assembly: GCA_963942575.1. Lineage (NCBI taxonomy): Eukaryota > Metazoa > Arthropoda > Insecta > Hymenoptera > Pompilidae > Priocnemis > Priocnemis perturbator. Next base: position 14,324,190 of record OZ012647.1, on the reverse strand, counting down.
GGCGCTCGTTACGCGAGATGTCCTCCTCCTGCTGCCTGCTCAGCACGGCCTCCTCCAGACGCAGAGGCGTCTTCAGGTCGTCCGGCACGAGAATCCTGCTTCTCGTCTCGCACCTCGTCGTCTCCTTCCACTTCTCCATCGTCGACGACGAGACCACCTTGGCGCACCTTTTTACTTTGGCGCGACCCTCGTCGCCGGAAAGACTAGAGTTCTTGGAATTGGTGCGTCCGCAGGTTCTGGCCACTTCCTCGTCGAGATCGCGCTTCCAGGTGTCGACGACGCTCGACGCTGACCTCGACTTCATGACCGCGGAGGAGGACGAATTGCGCTCACCATCATCCTCGTGCCGCTGTTCGAGCCTGCCTATCGACCTGACCTCCTCCTTCTGCTCCCCCTGCTGCTCCTCCTCCCCCTGCTGCTCCTCCTCGTCTCGATGACGTTCGGTGGATTCCGCAGCGTACTCCTCGCGCGACCTCCGACGCGGCCGCCGGCTCACCTTTTCAGCCGTGGACTGTTGGTGAGCGAGGAGGCCCCTACCGTTTGTCCTGCCAGCCACTCTGCCAGCCGCTCTACCAGCCGCTCTGCCGACCGCTCTGCCGCTTGCCGCACTCGAGCTTGGCGCCTGGCCCTTCTGCGATAGCTCTCGCCAGTCCATCAACTCTTCCTCGCGGTCCCAGCCGAGGATCCCCGGGGCCCTCATCGACGTCGCGCGCCACACCACGGCTATCTGCGTCAGACACGGAATTTACTGGCCAACGTCGAAATTTATTATCCCTCGCGCCCTTTCCGCCGGCAACGCAAGCAAGCTTCTCGCCTCCAGGTCTGCGCGTGCCTCGCTTTGTCGCTGCGCCCGTGACTGTTAAACGAAGGTGTCACCGCTGCGCTGGCAACGACGCTCAGACGTTGCTCGGGAATTCGCGAGAGGGAGAAAAAAGAGACAGAGGGTCGTGACTCACCTCCACGGTATTCCGTTCGACGCTTTCAGCAGCGCCTGCCCCAGAGCTGTGCGCCCTGCTGTTTCCACATGCAACTGCGCTGCCGCTGCCGCTGCCGCTGCCGCCGCTGCCACCGCTGCCACCGCTGCGTATGCAGAGGTAACATTCCCCGAGTCGTAGAGCGGAGGTCTCGAGTTCTCCTAGCTGCAAGACGAGGCCGCAATCGCCCAGTGTGAGAGGCCACCCTTCCGGCACCACCGATTCGTTTCCCTGGAAGCAAGAACGAGGGAAAAACGCTCAGTTAGTTGTGCAACGAAAATCGTCCTCGATCCTTCGCTTCGAGCGCGAGCGTGATTTCGCTAACGAGAAATAGCGTACGTCGCTTCACGATTAACCCAAATTCCCTTCGCGGCTCTAGCCAACTCCGACGCCTCTCGTCCCGTCCGCGTTCCTTCATTTACGCTCGCACGAAACAAACTGTAATTGACATTTTTCGTACGCCGCGAAAATACTCGTTGAGAGGTTAATTAAACTTCCTCTAACAAAATTCCGCGGAAGGGAACAGAGAGCGAGTGGCGAGTGAGAGCGAGCAAGGGCGAGGGCGAGGGCGAGGGGGCCAGATAAAGCGATTACGACGCGGAGCGAGCCGAAAGAGGGCGCGCGTTAATTACGCTGATTCGCGAATAATGAACTCCCGTAGAAAGAGCCGAAATTGAGGGAACGTGCGCGTCGAGCAAATTCTCCCAGAGTCTCGGCGCGGGAGAAAGGGCGCGCTCGCCGAGGAGCGCGGGAATGCGGCTGGAATTTAATCGGATCCAAATTGTGCTTTGCGTGCGAAGAGACATCCAGGTCGGAATGCGCTGACGAGCCGGTTACCTGGACAGGTGCACTGCGCCATTCAGCTACCAAACTACCTAAACGGTATAAGGGTGTCGAGAGACGACGCGGTAAAGGTGCAGCAGCGTGGCCACCTTCTACCTCGCCACTACCACGTCTACTTACGTACGAGTACGTGTACCATTCACAGGCTCGTGTGCGCTTCTAACGCCGGGGCACGGCACGTAAGCAATTAGTCGGTGCAATACGCGGATAAAAGCGAGCGCGCACACGCCTCGCCTACATACCACGCGCAGGTAATTAGCAAAGTCCCGGATAGGGCCAGACCGGACTCTATCGTTCGCAATTTTCATCGTCGCAGCCAGGATGCCGCCCCGGCCGGCGAGGACGTAATGTGTCAGAGGGTAGTGACCCCGCCTGACAATTCACGTGTAAGAGAAAGTGTGAAAATACACGGGCCAGAAACGGTTGCAAGAAAGTGACAACGTTCGCCGAACGTTAATTCTATGAACCGACAATAAGAGGATCGTGCACCGTGTCGCGACGTTTCGTTGCATGTGCATCGAATGCCTAGCGGAGGAACGAAACGCAGCAGGAACTGGCCCAGATTCTTCGGCGCGTCGAGAGTGACGGTTAGTCGAAGAACGAGCCATGAGAAGGAGGCCGAGGACGAGTGAGTGCGGCGAGAGAGAAAAGTGAAGATAAAGCGGGATGGAGCGGGGAACGATAGATGAGGAAGCAATGTGAGAATGGAAATTGTATAAGAATGGCGTTGAAAAGGAGAGCCAAGGAGAAATCCGCGCACGTGGAAATGCGAGAAGAGAAAAGTATATAGAGGAAGGGGGAACGAGGCGAGGCGGTAAAGAAAAGTCAGATTGGACAGAACGTCGCCAGGTTACGTATCGTGAAATTTCATCGGGCGACACAGCATTGTCGGCTCGCGATCTGCGCGAGCGCGACAACGAGGACAGAAACGCCGTGTCGGACGACGGCGCCTCGACGTTTATGATGTACGCCTGTACGCGATAAGAAAAGCGGGGCCCGGTGTCTGTCAACGGCTTGTCTCATTAGCGATAAACGCTCTCGCGGAAAGACGTATCTACCGCGCCGAAACTAACTGGCTTTCACTGCGCCGTGATTTACCGACGTAACAGCGTTCGCGCTCTCGACTCTCGCCCTTCAATTTACGTCGCGCCTCTCGGCGCGACTAACCTCGTGTTTCTGCGGTTTCAAGGAAATCAACTGCGCCCGCTCGTAAAGGTGCGCGTAATTCTAACGAAGGAACCCTGGCAAGCCGCGAACAGGACCGCCTGCGACTTTGTCTGCGCCTGTCGCTTAATTCGCGTCTTAAGTACCGTTAAACCTGCCACACCGCGGCGACAGGATCGAAGAGTGCTGCTCGAGGAACATGGGTCGCGCGAAAAAGAGTCGTATCGAATGCATTGCGGCACGCCGCCACTCTTCACTGTCACGTCGCCGATCCATTTTCGCGGAATGCATTTAATGAAAGCGCGTCTTTCGTCTTTCGCCTAGACCTAGCCATACACCGACGACGCGACGTCGTTCCCGTTTCCATGCCGCGGTCATTCGCTTGGCGCACATCCAACTGAACATTTAATATCCTGCGCGCGAGCGTGAAGTGGGGGGGACGATGGCGCGTAATGATAGCGCCGGGAGCGTTCTTAGGATAAGCGGCACCGCGCTTACGAGCAGCGCGTAGCTATGATTCTGCGAAAAGAACGATTAAACGCGGTAATGAACGATTAAACGGAAAAGAAGGGTAGCCCATACCGGATGCTGTCAGAGTGACAGACAGCCGGGAGCACGCGCTCGACCACAATCACAACCGTTGTCTACTTGGTGGGGCAACAGATTGAAGGCGCGTCGCACACCATTGCTATCCGCGACGGTCTGCTGCCTGCCGGCTCTCACCGACGAGCCTCTGAATTTTGTTAAAGGCGCCCGCCGCGAAAAGTACAGAGTGCCGCGTAGATGACGAACGATTATTAAGCTCGGAACCGAGGGTGGCTTGTACCGGATGTTGGCGGAGTGACAGAGCCACGTACGCGATTGATGAAGGCTCATTAATCGTGCGTCACCGGCACCTTCCTTTACGCGTGTAACGCAGTCAGAAGTACGATCGAAATGCGTGACGGGTGAGGCCCGATCTGATGAAAGTACGCGGCGCACACCGGTGCGCCAGGATGATCTCGATCGAACTCGTCCGGCTTCGCTCCAGTCGCTCCACTGCCGCAAAGAGGAAGCGAGCGAAAAGCGATTCGCGCATACGCTTGTTTGGCGCTCGGGCGAAAAACGCGCGTGCGCTCGCGATGGATGCCGTGTACGCTCCGCGATCAAATTAATCGCCATGACATCGTTACTTCTCTCGGACGCGAACGCGGACGTTGGACGTGCCAGCCAGCGAAAAGATGTAACGGTTCGGCCGATAGAATTGTGACGGTCCGAAAGGGAGAGAACCCGCTGCATAGAGAGCGTTCACAGCTCTCTCTCTCTCTCTTTCTCCATCAGTCTGCCAACTGTTAGCTCCAAATTCAGAAAATTCACGAGAACGCGATAAACCCAGCGGCTGAAATTGCATGAAATTTCGTGAAGCACACAACGGCCACGTCGGTTAATATCCGACTGTCATTAGTTCCATAGAGTGCAATCGATTGAATCGTGTCAACTCTCGATCCGTAAAACGGATGTTTTCGCGGAAGGGCGGAAGGAGTCGGTCGGAGTAGCACGATAATGACGCGACTGCTAAAGAGGGCAAAAAGGAAGCAAAAGGGAGGAGGCAAAGAGGAGAGGATGGTCGTGAGGTGGTTGCGATGCGTCTCTTGTACGCTTCGCCGGTAACGCGCGATGAACATAGGCGTGTGCATAGGCCGATTCCGGTCGCGCGCGGAACCGGGGAAGAGAGGCCGGCTGCGAAAGCACGGCTCGTTTAAAATGCAGATTAGACCTTAGGCCGGCTTTTAAACGCACGCCGCCGCCAAGCCGGTCGTTACCGTCTAGAGTCGACAACGACGACGACGACGACGCCGCCACCGCCGCGGTGTCCGAGAGAGAAGCACAGAAGACAAGCAGGACGCACAGTCGACGACACGCCATGGATACGGCTCTTTGGCTTTTGAGACAATTTCACAATGGACGACCATTTGCGGCATGCAAACCCCTATTTGGAGACGCGCCGCTCACCGTATCTCCATTTTTATTCGGCCTCTTCCTTTCAGCCGATTGTCAGCGTCTTCGATACAGTTTAAACATTCTCGTGCTTGGTTATATGTTTCTAATACTAACAGTTTTTGAAATCGTTTTTTATTACTTAAAAGGCATAACTCTCGTTTTGTAATAGAAGTGGTAAATTATTCTTGGTACAGGTATGGGGCCACTAAACATTTTCCGATGTTCTGTGCCTTCAGGTTAAGAGCGGAGACTTGCATGAGGTCAATCCCTCGAGATGCAAACGATTTCGGTCTCGGGAGGAGAATATTCACTCGAGTGTCTAACTCTTTCGCTGGTTCTCACAGCTCTGATTCGCAAGCCGTTACAGACGATGCGCACAAAAGCGAGGATTTCATTCTCATCTGCCGCGTCCGGGGACTGGCACCTGCTTCATGACAATACAAAGTGTCGGATAGGCAATATAAAGAGAGGAACGGAGCGAGAGAGAAAGAGAGAGAGAGAGAGCTTTTTCATCGGCTATGTGGTCAGAAACATCAAAAGGCCGGTTAACGATTCGAACGTGGGCGTCAGTCAGAAAGAAGTGCCGTCTAAGCGTCAATGCTCGGCATCACCCAACCATTACCTGCCAACGTCGTCGACTAAACGACACTCGTTTAATCGCTCTTCAGGTGTCACTCCGAGAGAGAATGAATCTGCTAACGGAACGTGTAATAGTTGTAACAATCTCCATACACCTGTCTCATGACGTTCACGAGACTCATTACGTAACTTAGAAGTGCTCAAAGAGACTGTGGTATCAATGCACCCGTAGTTGTTCACAAATAACTGCTAAAGATTCTATCGAAATTGACGGAGCGAAAGGGCTTGGGTTAACATTATAATGACAGCGACAGTCATACGGTCTAACGCTCTGATGAAGCTAATTACAGTCTGTCATTTGTAATTGATTATTTAATTTTCGCTTTACTTTCCGAAGAAACATGTTCTAAACGATTTTCACAAGTTTACTGTGCTCCCACATATAACACTTTTGGCGGGTCTCCTTTGAAGACAGAAGATGAATCTGATATTTATTCTGGACTTGTGTCATGGGATACACAACAAGAAGAGCAGCAAAATGCTGCTTCGAGGCAACGGCTTCTCACTTATTAGATCGCTCGGAGGCATGTAGCGGGTGTCTCTGTCGCTTCTAGTCCTGATGCTCTTTTTTCATTGATTACCCAACCGGACGACAAACTAGCTCGGGATGATTTAATGAAGACGTCGGGCGCACGATTAAAGAGCGCGTCCTTGGCACGTTTAAGTACGGTCTAGTGACGATGTAAGGGAAGCACTATGGGTGGGACGACGTTGAACTAATTGTAAGGAAACTTGTGCGAGGAGCTTGTGTAATGAAGCGATCTAGCGTCTAGAAAAATTGTCTGAGAAGGAGTTTTTGTCACAACGAAAAATTGAAACGTCCAGCAGAACAATGTCCTTATAGACTATCTTGAGCGAAGATCTTGAATCGCCTCGAACTTTCGATTTCAAGATTGTTATCGTAGGAAGATCAGATCGTCCTCCTGCACTCACTGAATCGGTTCGATCTTCGATCGAGAGGCGGTCCAGGCGATCGTTTATCTCTAACCAAGTGCACCGGACGGCTCATCGTCCTTTTACCCCGGTCAGTGTTGGCGCGCGGCAGGATGAGCCGCGGGTCCTTTTCAGTCTCTCGCAACCTGCCATTATCTGATGTGACATTTCATGAAAATATTACGCCGGCCGTTTGTTATTACGTGGCCTATCTCCGGCGTCGTGCCGGTAGGTAATTATCGTTCTCACGGTATAATTATCGCGATTGTTATCCGGTCTTAGGGCGAGGCCAAGGAGGTCAGAACTAAGAGGAGCTCTACGGAGTTCGAGAGAGGTCCTGCTTCTTCCCCCGTCTATCCTCGCCTCCATTGCCATTCACACGAAAACAAAATGCCTATTAATCACTGTATCGTTACTTTCAAAAGCAACATACACGCACGGTAACATTAAGAACCCACTCTACCGTTAAACGTGTCCGACGGACATCCATTAACATTGAAACGTTAAAACCAATTCTCTTGGCAGAACTGTCACGAAGACTAGACCGGTTAAATGTAGCAAGCGCCAATAAAGTGCATCGTCTAATTAGCAGACTGCCAATCATTTCATTATCGACATTCTTTGTTAGCGTAGTATGAGGCACGTCTCCCCCTAGACAGGCACATCCTGTTACTTATTGACAAAGCCCCTGGTATCCTCCTAATAGTTGCAAGTTCACGGCATCGTGCCGTCAACCTCGATAAAAAATATTGTTGAGTCATAGCGAGCCGAGAAGAAAAAAAGGTGCATATTTCCGTCGACGGAAGTAATATTTTCACCGGCGCAAAATGGCTCTATCTCGCTGAAAGCAGACTGAAGCCGTGCAATTCTGACTAGGACAATTAACTTTAGCTATGTACATAATTTAATTGGCATGTACTCGTTAGACAATGAATATCTTTCTCTCGGAGCACTTGGTTGCTTCTACTTTGGCTCTTGCATAAGCTAGCGGCGAATTAGAAATACAGAAGGTGCTGGTATCAGGCTGCAGTATCTTTCAGGTGCATGCACATCCGAATAGTAATTATGATAATAGTTGCAGCAGCCGATTGCGAGTATACCTGACGTAATTAGTAATAGCGGCAGACGGGTCTTCCGTGTCAATTTACAACAATTGATACGCGGACATTAGGCAAACGATTGGATCGCTTTAGCGACTGCTCTTAGTAATGAGACGAGCGTTTTTGACTGAATGGAATCCGTAAAACAGAGCTTTGTATCCGCTCACTTTAATTCCCACTTAATTCTCAGGTGTCCGTACTACCGTACACACTCGTCGTCGTGGTCACTGTTCAGCAGCTTGCTTTGTAACTAGGTAATTGCAATGGTAAATTATTTCAAGCTTCTCACGAACCCACGCCATAGTAGTACGAACAGACATACGGGAGTGCATATTATCGGGCCTTTTATGGTGAACACTGTACACATCCCTGGGGATGCAGAACGTTAGGTATCGTGCCTCCAGAGGCTCTTCGTTAAGTCGAAGTGTAGTTAAAATTGGAATTGAAAGAGTCAAACGGAATGATCGTCTTCCTCGAAGAATCTGAGATACCATCTGAATCTACGCAACTTATCGTCGGTTTTCCGCGTACCGGCCGATACGTACCTCAGCTCGTAGACATCACGGCCATTAATTCGTGGCACACCACGCTCGTATAAACGTCGCGCGTAAGTTGCACGTGACTGTGAGCACCAACATTGTAACTGAACGTCGCGCGTCGCCCGTCGGCGTCGCCAACAAATATCCCGCGCTCGACATCAATTCAACCTGGATACCCACAACGGCAGATACTTGAGCGTACATGAATCACGCCCTTTATGGCACGCACTGTACGTACCCCTGAGGTTAACGCAGCGCCTGGGATCTTCCTCCTAAAAGATGCCACTGGCAAGACAACTAACGTAAAAGTATTGCACTCCCTCATTCTCGTCTTGTGTCCCTTGTGACTTTTACAGGTCTTTATTCTGTATACGTACATGTCTCTTTCAGATGAAACTAATTATAAGGCCGCGGAGCCATCGAAAAGAAAAGTTTTTTCGCTAGCGAAAAGTCGTCATATTTCGGTTTCGTCCGTGAACTGAACGTTCCACGCGGAGCATTCTCATTTAACGAGAATAAACGAGACGAACGGAGAGCACGAAACAGGGGTACCGTAACCGCGACAGCACGAGAAAATCACTTTGAGCAATCTACACGCCGCGCCGAGCCGCGCCGCGCTGCTTTGTACCGAGCAGTGGAAACGGTCACAGTGAATGCGGACAGGGGACGCGGCCACTCGTGTTGTCCGTCCTCCGAGCAATCCATCTCATCCGTTGCGTGCAATTTGTTATTACGTATGTCATCTCCGTGGACCGCGGGCAAAAAGCGTCCTTCAGGGTGGCGATCTCTCAACCGCTCATCACTACGATGAAAGGAGCTTCATTATTCATCGGTTCGACCGAGAAAAGGGAAGTGCCGAGTGGACGTGGAACGTTTTATCGCCGACGCAGTGCACCTCGTCTTCAGCTTAAGCAGTGCTCACGTTCCGGCCGACAAGATGTCCCTCATTCAAATGGCAATTGTCCATCTTTAACGTGTCGCGCAAATGATTTTTTGATTAAATCCGAACGACGCTCTGAGAGGTTTGCCGCCCGAGCAAAGCGGATTTCCACGCCCCGGGACGGGTTCAACGACCCATTTATTACTCACAATCAGTCGCAGCCGTTCGAGCATCCCAACAGAGAGAAGCAATGGAAATCGGAAAGCGAACGAGTTTTTACCGACAAGAGAAATGCTTACGGCGTCTGCTCGAACGCGTGCCCCTCAACTGTTCAGCGTAAATGCAGCCTCTAAGTTTGACACAGCAAAGGGTCTTTCAGACACCACGGGGAAAGAACGAAAAAATGGGACAATTATAATAGTGGAAGTTTGATCGGTATTGCGACGAATATGCCAATGAGTAATCGTTGCCCCAGCGCGCCAGGACAGGATCGGAGGCAATTGATTTATAGAGGTATTAGCGGCTGATAATCGATCGCTCCTTTTACGACTTGCTAGCGAAGATGCGACGCGGTGTCGTCGACGAATCTAATGGCGCCCCCCGAATGGACATCCGTCCTTTTACGCGTCCGCCAGACGACCGACTGCCATTCCGTGGCATTATTAAGTCGCGGACAGACACACAGATGTTCTGCCGTCATTTGAAACTTTACTTATCCCCAGGAGCGTGACGATAAATTTGCATAGGACTAAAGACTTCCGGGACATCTTCGTTTGTCCAACGCACCTGTGTCTTAACCTACCTACACAACGGCATCCAGCTACCATCAGACAGAATTCAAGCAATAACTCGTGACGCATCTGGCCAATAGGTTTGCCTCGACGACGACGCGATCATCAGAATTTTTCATCTCAAATGTAGATGTCTGTGGCGCAATCTTTATCTTCGAAAGATTTTTTGACCGTGCAAAAATCAAGAAAGAAATGAGAACGATGCCGCGAGGATATTGGCGCAACGCGGTTTTATGCGACTTTCGCAACGTTGTCTGCTGGTTAACTGGCTTAATAACCGCGCTCCTTATACGTGAGCGAAGATAATTGTTTTTGCATAATCGAGATGGCTCCAATCTCTCAGCGTTCGGCGCACGGAAAGAATTTCGCGCGACGCGACGAGGGCGTTACATGTGTGCGTCGCGAAGGAACGTGCCGTCCTAACAGCACGCGTATGTGTCTTGCAGTTGTTGCATAATGCACGGTATAATGGAGGCTCGAGGAGCGCGGGACAAAATTTAGCGCGCGGCCATATATCGTCTTGTGTCAGAAAAACCGATCGCCTCATATTGAGTAATTATAAAACGACCATAAAATTAGACTTGTCACACGAGACAACTTTCTCATAAGTCGCCAGTGTGTGGACAGATAAGGATGAGCGATTAATAGAAAACTCGTAGAATGACAAACGATCGACTCGGCAAGAGACGAGCTAGCGGACTGGGGACAACGAACGTCCACGCCCTGTTGACATTTCCGTTAAGCGTCTACTACCACTGCTAGCAAGGCGAAACACGCAAAAAGGGAACGCAATCCGCCGACTGGCTCGGGCGAGAACACAGGGCACCGACGTCGATGCATCACGATGAGCCATTACAATATTTCAGAAGAACCGTTTTCATTGTTCCAACGCCGCGCGCATAAAAGCCACGGGGGGGTACTCATAAGCACCGACCGACCCAACGCGTGAAATATCACCGCTTTGCGTACCGACGCAAACGCGAATGCGAACGCGTCGGTAAGACGCTCATATTAAGCCTCCATACGTCCGAACTCCCGAAACTTTTCTTCTGACAATCAGACAGCGCGACAGCGGTGAGACGAAAGCGTGGGTAAAAAGTAAAGTGGCCCGCCGGAAATTGATTGGATGGCTCGGAAAATCTGCCGCATGTCGGCCCCGACGAGGCATCTCCGGCAAAGGAAAACTTGACAGCGAACCGCTAAATTACAGGCTTGCCGAGTAAGAAGAAATCGGCATTTTGCATAGTTAGAGCGGCGTGCGGGAAGAGCACGGGCGCACGCGCGCGCGCTTCTCCAATGAATTATCGACGGGTATGATCGACCGTTCGATCCCCCTAACCACCAATCACAGGCGCTTTTCTAACGACAACGAAAGTGACCGCCGAGCACGACGATTTTCGAGTGGAAACTGCTAACGAGGACGAGGATAAGGTCGACAGCACACAATTCACCGGCATATTCCACTGGCGCCGGCATGAGGGAAAAATTTGTTCACCTCGAAACTGATGAGCAGCTTATTGATTCGATTGAAAAGCCGAAGCTCGGCTGCATTATCGGGACGTTTCGTCTCTCTAGGGGCTCTTGAAGATTGGCCTCGCGCAATCGTTGCTCGGCCCATTTCGATCTCGCGCGTCTATCGCCGATCTGTCAAAAGACGGAAATTGACGTTTGATCTTTAGCTTCAGAAGAACGTGAGAGGCCGTGGTCGGTCCCATGGGCCACGAACGGTGGTCGCGTGGGAACTCCTTGCTCGCTCTCCCGCCCTTCTTTTCCTCTTGGAAAATTGAATGGTACGACGGATGGATATGGGCGATCGTTAAAGCGAGCCACTTCGTTCGTTCGTCCGTTCGCTTGTACTCTTTGCCTACGATAAGTGCATCGATAACGAGCGGTCAGAGGACCAAACCTTCTCTACGTATCGTAGACACGCTACTTTATATTATAATCGTTCCTCTGTCGTACACAATTTATTCTATTCCATCGGACTTGACAGCGACCGACTGTTACACGTATGTCTCGATCGCGATCCTCATTTTACAAAGTAACACGCGATGTCAGACTACCATAAAGTTCTCCATTTTCTTCAATGGCCACTCTCATTTGCTTGTATTCTGTTTAATCGCTTCATGCAATTCATTGCCGTGCCCAGAAAGATTATTACGATTTTACGATAGCTCACAGCAGCACTGACGTCATGACTTGTGGATTACGAAGTATTTATGGTAAATGGTTATCCGTGCAATTATTCTTAGAAAGTACTCGGTAATTGTACAGTTTATGACAATAACTAGCGCTTCTCAGTTACCCCGGTTGCGTGAGAAATAAAAATTGAGCGCTCCCCATGACAGTATCCGTTTAATGTTTCCTTTAATGATCCTTTAAGTGGCACGCGTAGTCAGGAACTGTTCAGTACGATTCTCCGTGATCGTTACACGTTTGGAAGAGGTTCAAGCACACCGGATTCTCGAGGATTTGGTGAAAGTCGTTCGTTGTGTCGTTGGCTGATAGTCGGCCAGGCTAATAAAAATATCTTCACGAAGCGTCGACAAATATTTCCTGGTCCGTAAAGTTACACGATGAACCGACAGAGAAAGCCATCGTCTTCTGTTGGCAGCAAGGTGCGCGAGGGAAATAGTGTACCCTGTACCCTATTAACCCGGGACCGTTCGTTTCTAATTACTATTCTCCTATATGATAGGTATTACCGAGTTAATGATGCAAGGTGAATCGTGCGTTTCTCACTCGCCCGATTCTTTCAGTCCAAGTCTTTGCCTTCGGTAGAAAGTACAATGATAGGACTCGCAGAAGCAACGTGGGAAGAGAGGATATTTCATTGTCGCGATTGCGACAAAAAATATTACGATCTGCACGGTTTTCTCGAAACATCACGCGAGTATTGTGTCAGGCGTGAAAATCTATCGGCGAATAACGATTCGCCATTTGTTCTCGTAAAACGAATTGAAAGACCCAAGTAGGAGAGTGTCGCTAATGGACCATTGTATTTATCGAATAGAAGGAAACGGCCGATTCGAGTGAATTCTATGCGACTCATACGAACGGCCGCAAATGGACATGCCGTGGAACCCGACGAATTAGTCGCTTCGTTACACCGTTTAGCCGTGGCCCCAGCATCCAGGACCTTTCAACGTAACAGTCGCGCGACGCGTCGTCCCCATCTTACCAGGATTTCTAATTGACAAAGTCTTGCTGCCACGATTTTCTATGCGGTGCCGCAGGTAGAAGGTCCTGAATATTCAGCCTTTTGTCAGGCTTGCTCAGCAGGGACTAGCGTTCGTTATTTTCTGAACTTCTACTACATGGTCGTTTCGTTGCATAATTATTCTAGATAACCGGTGTTACGCTTGAAAAATCAGCAGCATTGTATTCAAAATTCCCGAATCGGTCGGCGATCAGGATTGGTCTCTATAAAGAATAGCAGTGGAATTTGAATGAAAAGCGATTGTTATTAAGATGTTCTCATTTGGTCGATGGATGAAGATTACGATTCCAATAAAATGGCTGAATCGTGGTTGTCAGCGAATACGAATGCAGCTGCGATTGCAACGCAGGACGAAGAGATGGCTGGGAAGAAATGATATAAAAGGACCACACACGGCGCAGGGAGAGCGGGCAGACCTCAGAACCGTACGTCGTACGACCGTGCGGCACAGGCGAAATATATACGACTACGCCGTGACTATGCGGAGGGATTTACCTTACGTCGAGCTTTGAATCGCTCGTTTAGGATGAAAAGGATCGGTGGCTCGACGTCCAGCCACGTGGGTGGTGCAATGAGGAAGATGAGAGGCCGGAAGGATCCCAAGCGGGTTTAAGGGTTCGTAGAGCTAACGTCCGTCTACACAGGCGCATCCGGCAAATCGTCCGACGCGATAAAAGCACTTTTGACCGGGAACAATCTCCGACGGCCGGCTAGGATTTCAAAAGCGACGCGTCAAATCTTCCGGGAGATAACGCCGGAGAAATTGCGGACGCCGATTACGCGTAGCACGACGTTACGACAAATTGTTATGCAAATCGCAGCGGTGTGGCTGATACGACCTCTTGAACCCAACCGAAAGGTTCCGACGGTTCCAAAGCCCACTCTCGTCTGGCCAATCAGCGCGAGGTGCAAGCGGCTGACATTTAGTCGAGTTTCTTGTAACCGTCGCAGGCGAACACTCGATTAACAAACGGCGCGCGGTAGACGATAAATACATTAACATTCGCCCTGTCGACGAGCCTCTTAAAGCATCCGCCGAACGGCCCGTAGGCACGGCCGAAAAAATACAACGAGCTTATCTAGCAGAGCCTGCACTTTTTATTATCGCCTACTCGTCGCCATAGAGTGCATTGCAATGGGAAAGCGACGAAGGATTTCGCTGACCGTCCGATCGATCGAGCCATCCGCCGGCGCCGGTTGCTGCTGACGACCCCCGCGAAAACGCAATTACGCTTTACGTGCGAAACTACTCTTCCCGACAATATTTCAGATTGGAACTCCCTTCAGGTGCACATTGTATGCACGCACGTCATTCTACACGCGATGTCCATAATAACCGCTCCATTCGATGTCGATGCATCGTGATTTTGATCGCTCAATACGTACGTATTGAGGCAGCGGCAAAAAAGAACATATGGTTGTGGAAAGCGTGATTTGCACTGACGTTGATTCCGTGCGAACCTAATTTCCTTCTTCCGCGATAGCTCATGTTAATGGCCTAAAACTCGTGGGTACGGATTTTATCCTTTTCAGTGCTGCTTTGAAGTGATTGTTACATCTTTTCAAACTTTTCTTTCTACGATACCTCGTCTTTCTCTCTGCTCAACCCCTCGAGCGAGTAAATCGAAAGTCAATAGGCAATAGGCTACAGGAGGAAGGCTTCCTCGTGGCGGGTGTCGAAGCCTAGATGAATATCTAAAAGGCGCGTCGCCTCTTCCGCGACATACCTTTCCACCTACCTTTGGTGCGCGCGTAAATTTATTATCCGCGCTCCTCCTCGCGTGCTTCGGAGCGAGAGGGAGCCCTGTCGGTGTACATACATACTTCATCCACCAGCCACCGAGCACCGTTCCTACACGCCATACGTGCACGCATGGATTCGCATGCATATTCATACGTGGGACGAAGGCGCATTACGCTTCTAATTGAATACCGACCGCAACTCGGAAGAATGTCACTGCCGTTGCCGACGACCGTACATTCGTATGTAACGCGAACAAGACACGCGTGTGTGGGTCATAGTCTGTCACACGCGGTCCGACCTCCGACCTTGCACCGGCATGGCAAGGCGCGCGCGCGGTTCTGTATTAACGTGCAAGCGCGAGGAAGCTTCTCGTCGTTAATGGAGCGCTCTTCCGTCTTCCCTCCAACTCCAAACTCCTTTCCGTTCCTTACGCGAAGCCGCAGAACGGCTCCTACCCAGAGCAGCTTAGAAGTTTGCTTAGAAAGCGAAGACGCCGGACGGGAGTGATGGAATTAGAGATTAAATTGGTATCTCCACCTTCTCCTTTCAAGAGGCAGAAAGGTTTCGTGAGAGTGTCAACGCGTAGATTGCGTAGAAAGTAAAACTGCCGATAAAGGTGAAACAAAGATGGGATAACAATCGGTACTTTTGCAGACGGAAGGTAGACGCATCACGACGTGTATATTTGCTGCGACACGGTACTATTAGAATCGCATTAGACGAGCCGGAGGCCTGATTGTGAGTCGCCGCAAGACCGGGCGGCGTCTCTGACAATGAATCACGGGACGACCTCAGGGGGGTCAACGGCCGAAACAATTTCTTAATTATTTCACGTCTGCGACGTGAATGAGCCGCCTGCCGCGAACTTTCGCCGGGTCGGCCGATCCGAATCGCGGCACGAAAATCGGACGGAAGACCACAAGCCACAAAGAAGAAGATCCCCGAGCGGCAGATTATTTATGTATTCGCCGCTCGAGTCATCTCGCGCTGAGAATCACTGACGCGAGAAACGGCTCGCATGCAGCATGGCCAGGTCTAAAGACGCCAGTTCTTTTCTACGAGGTCTCTTCCCTCGCTCATTGAAAGGGGCAGAATGTAACCCGACGGAAGAGCATTATCTTGCCTAGCGGTACCTTCGGCTCGCCAAAAGAAAGAGCATCGGCTATCGTGCAAAAGCGACAAGGTTATAGATCGTTCGCGATTTCGATTTGAAGCTTGACTCATGAATGAGCAAAGAGGACGGCTAGCCCAGCCCGGAGAAAGATAGGGATTGGTAAGACGTACAATGGAAATGGTGGCGAGGGCGGTCTTTCAATCATTCATACGATTGAAAACGAGTGCAGGCGCGATTATTAACGGAGCAACGACGATCGGAGTTTTGTATAAATCAGATGAAGTTTCGTTCATTAGTTTCTTTTCGGCATACGGCCGGTACGCGTACGTGTAGAGTGTAGAGGAACGCGCGGCTCCCGCGATTATCTCTCCGATTAATCTGACGGTGGTCATAGCCACCGCTTCCCTCGTATTACGTCGCACGACCTACGGACGCGTACGTACACAGACTTACCTCTATCATTCTCAGTGTACTACGCTCTTTCGCGACTTCTTTCGATCGCAGAGACGCGTCTCGCGCCGTTTCACCCGTGACACCGAATGACAGGTTTATCCGTTCCGGTCACTTTCATCCGTGTTCGTTCAATCGACGGCGGTTTGGCTAAAACGTAATGTCTCGAGATGCGAACTGCTGATCCGTAACGAGATTCACGGGAACAAAGGCCCCGACGCGACGCAAGTTTCTTTCGCTCCAAATACACTTTTGTACGCCAATCATCCGTACATACTGAGGTATGCTAACTTTCGGTCGTACGGTTTTCTGAAAGGAACACGCCCGCTACAAACCGCTTGCGTTCTCAGGCAACAAATGACTAGCGCCACTCCTCCTCCGACAAGAGTCTACGCGTACAACCTCCGCTAATTACTCGGTAAAATGAACGAGACCTTCTCAGCCTTTATCTCTTCCGTGGTATCACGGTTCCGCAATGCTGGTCTCTCCGTCGAATATGGAAAGACTGTGAGAAAAGGACGACGATACGGAATTACGTGGAGTCGCGGGTCGCGGGTCGCGGGTCGCGGCGAAATGACATGCGTCGGTGAACGACAGATTAGCCATTGCGCGACAGTCCGTTTCTCCGTTGGCAACATCGAGAGCGCTGTTCGCCGAGGGCCAAGGCAAACATTGTATGTATTTGCCCACTTGCCAGGGCGTCATTGTTAAAGTCTGCAGCGGGGATAAGAGAGCAATAACCTCGAACGGGCGCTCGTCCTCGTGAATGAAACCTTATACCGCGCGAAGGTAGGGCTGTGCGCCGAGAAGCGCCAACTTCTTGCCCACCAGAAAAGAGAGAAAATGAATTGACACCAGTGCAACAATTAGTCTGACAATGAGAGCTGGCCGAAAGAGGCGGTAGGAAGGGATAAAGGTGAATGGGAAGGGGGCAAAGAGAAAGAGAGTAGGCGAGGGAGATAGGGGCTGCCTCGATGCTTCTCACAGATTTATCATCGCCTCGAGCCACGGACTCCTGGGCGAGCGTGCATTCAATTGCCGTTGCCAGCTTATTCGTCTCTCGTTAATCCCGGCCGATCGTTTGTTACCTCTTAACTCGCGATCCACGAGCAATTATTCTCGGCATTACGCCTTCCGCACGCCGATAGGCAGCCGCTCGCACGACGATTAAGTCGGCAAACGGTCTCGGGACGCTCGCGACTGCAGGTGCCATGAACGATGCGACGCCGAAAACGGAAGTTATTTTGTGGGAATGAACGACTATCGGGTCTAGAGATTCACTCTGGAATGAAAGGCAGGAAATTTTCATTCGACGATGCCGTGCTGACCGGCAGGCAGGAAGAGCGGCAGCGTAAAAGAGGCTTATACGGCAGTTAACGTGTTAATCCACCGGCAGTTACTCCCAGCATTAGGTCCCCTACACTACGGTAAGCAGCTTAAATTGTCAAGCGTTTCTCTGAGCGCTCGTTGCTCTGACGGACGAGCGTACTTTGCCCGGAACCAGTTTTCAGAAAATCCGCGACGTGCACCGGCAACGAGAATTTCTCCAAACAATTTCTTGCTTCCGTCGGATGGCGTAACATCGTGATAATTCGTCGAAAAGTCGATGTCGGGCTACCGGGTGTATGCATAATACAAAAGGGCAGAAGCAAAATGAAAGGGGAAATGCTGCTGTCGACCAGCATTTTAGCCGAATGGATAAAACTGATTGTAGCATTTATCTAAGAGTATCGATCCGTGCGAAGTGGATACGCCCCGGCTTCAGTGAGTAACGTGGCTTCCCCGATGTCTTCCGCACACGGGTTTGTCCTCTGGCGCGAACTTTGAACCGCAGCGAAGGCTCCTTCGACGGCAAAGTAACTGTACAGGTCATCAGACAATTTTCATTCTTTTGTCCTACGGTGCTGGAACGGTGCTTCTCGACATAAGCGCACTTGTGGCACAAGTGGAAATCGATTGCGCCCACCCGTTGCAACGAGCCACGGACAAGCGGGGACCGGCGAGACAAGAATCTTTACAACGTCTATTACTAAAAATTCAATGGCTCTTAATGAAGCCTCGACGGATCGGATCGGATCGGATCGGATCGGATCGGATCGAGTTTAAGGACCTATCTTCTATCTTCCATCTTCTATCGGCATCGAAATCCAGACGACGTATGGCGTGTCACGTGCGAGAAACAGACGATGACGAAAATAAATAAGAAGCTCTCGACGGAATTTATATCTCTGCGCTACTCTACGGACTCGCACGTAAGCGTTGCTGCCGGCAATCACCGACGCAATTAAGCTGCGAGTAAAGGAGCTCCATAAGGTATCGCGTTCCGAGTTTAGCGATTGTGGCGCCGTAATAAATCGAGCTCGTTAATTTCGCGTCGGTTAAGTAGCCGCATTTTCACGCGGAACCCGTTCGACGAGAGCGCGCAAGAGTCGCAATAATAACACGAGCGTTCTGCTACCGGCGACGGTTAACGATGGCGAAGTGACGCGCGAGCGGGAGCGGGAGCGGGAGCGGCACGGTGTGCACACGCTTCCAGAGAAAGGCTAACGATAAAGCCAGCCGGTGCGAAATTCAGGGGAGGAGGCATCGACGACAACGACGACAACGACGGCAAATGCGCCATTCGATACGCCAACGATTTCTACTCACAATCAACCTCTAAACGCCAGGAGGAAAAGGTCTTGAGCGCGGGTAGTTGGAAAACGATTTGTAAGCGTCGCCTCGACGCGATGACCGTATCACTTGCCCGTTACCTTCGTGAAATGTTAATCGAGCCGCGCCGCGCCGCTGGAAACTGGTCGCCGGGCTGGTCACGATGGCAAAAATCTCTCACGACCGCGCTGGAACGAGCCGCGTTTCCTTTTGCAAACTTTAACGTAATGCCGATCATTGATTTCCACGGGCAATTTCAATCTGCCCGATTCCCACTGCTATCGGACGCGAGATTAAGCGATCCTCTCTCCCCTTCGCTTCTCTCGCTGTCCTTTTGCAAATGTCACCGGCGAAGGCGGGAAAAGAATTGCGCCACCCAACGGAGCAGCTGCCGATAGAATTAAGCTATTAAGCGAGTACCGTTAGCATTCGCACAGAAGAAGCATACGAGAGGCTCCCTTGTCATCTTACGGGGCTGCGCCAAGAATTAGCTGAATTCTCTAGCACCCTAAGATGGTGGGAGCAAAATATGCATTGCATGATGGATCTATCTCATACTTGGTTCGTTCAACCGGCCCGATCTCATTTTTCCGAAAGCAGCCTAACCCTATTGTATCTAGGATCAAAACGACCTTTATCAACGATCATGTCGATTATCGCTTCGACATGGGAAAACGTGATTTATTAAGCGAGCCTCGTGGTCCGTATGCTCACTGACCTGCCTCGTTATCCTTATCGATGAAAGAATATCGCTTATCCGCGAGGGGCCGGGCGACTTCCTGCTTCACCGTGTCGCGCTGTCACGTTGGCAAGATTGCGTCCAACTGCATTTTACCCGGAGAAGCGCGTACACGCGCATATTTACTTATATACACGCGCGTTTCTTTTCGCCCGCCTGCCTTTTTACTCTTCTCCCTTTCTCCGCGTTCCCATCCACATCCTGCTCGGTAGACGTGCGCAAATGCACAAATTCTTTTCGCTTGTCCCCCGAGAGACTTGCGCGGAGATACTTCTTTTCCTTTACGTACGGAACATGAGTAAATGTTACGGCACGTGCCTCGCATACGCTTTGCCTCCCAGCGGGCAAATGCAAAGGGGAGAATGTTCATACGTTTCGAGAAACAAAGTTCTGCGCGTAGTGAAAAATAAAATCGATTTTCTGCATAAAAGAGATTTCTCAATGACCGAGACAGGGCAGAGCGACACAGATGTGTCCACTCACGAAAGGCTGCAGACTTCGGAGACGTCTCAATCCGGAGAACATTTATGTTGTCAGGAAAAACACGATGGGCGGCAAAAAGATTCCGGCAAAATGAACGTACTAGGTGAGAATCTGAATAACCGGCCATAAAAGTATCCAAGAAACGAGTACATTCCGGCGACATTTACATTTGCGACATCGTCCCGTCTGGTAAGTACACACGCGAAGCAAGTAAGATCCGACAATAACGTTTTTACTCGCGAACAAGGAATACAAAGCTCATGTAGGATTCAACGCATAAAGGCAGGGTTAACCGTGCTGTTTCGTCTGCGAGCATAGTGCGTGTAGACGTGTCGTGGTCCGCGATCGTTGTACTCGCCATCTTGACCGTCTTTCGTCGTCGTCGTCTTCGTCGTGCACCTCGAATGCAAGGAGAACTGGTATCGCGATATCTCACGGCGGCTGCCGCCATTAAGCGCAGATTGCGCTTTCGCGGTGGTCTACCTATGGGGTTATTACCAACGACCTGCCACCCAGGATCGAGGTGGGTGTGCCAGGTACTCGGCGCTGCGTCGTTGCTCCGTTATGCTAAGCAGGCGAATCGTCTTTCTGCCGATCCCGGACCGTGTCTCGGCTTTGCTCCTCTGAGAGACGAGAAAAATTCTACGCGCCAGACATTGAACGTATGGAGGAAGATAGAGGAGCCGACGCAAAGGACGTCACACTCTTATTTCCCGACTCTCGGAAGGTGTTCGATATTTGAAACAAAGCAGACGAAAGACATTTATTGCGGTCGCAACTGCGCCACCCATGACGCGCGTATCCAGCCTTGCGTCCCCAACTTGGCGTTTTACTGGTCTTTAACACGTTTACTGCCACGTAAAATAATAGTTTTTAGACCTTCGCAGTCGTATTTTCAAGTACAATTTTAACTAACCATCGAATATTTTGCATGTGTCGACGAAAATAGGTAGAACCAATACACGTGTTGTTGGGCCTACCGTAAATTCTTCTGTATTTACATATTACAATATTAGGGTAACAATTATCGGTACGTCGTGTTCACATTCGAACCCTTTTCGACAGGCCATTAAAGACGGGGAGAGAGAGAGAGAGAGAGAGAGGGAAGGAAGAGTAGGAGCCAAGCCCTCAAGAGCGGTAATCTAATGGCAGTCTAATGTCTAATGCCACCGACCGACGCCGACGTTTAGCTCTCTCGTCTGCGATTTGCTCCGCTCGACGGCGTATCCGACGAATTCCGTGCTCGCACGCACGTGAATAATGTGCGTACGCCCACACGCGGTTGCATGCCACAGTGTCGACGGTACATGGGAAAGGGAAGGTGGAGGGTGGCCCGTGTGTAATGGACCGGACCGGGCCGGCGCATGAAAGGAAAATGAGACAAACCCCGTAGAGGACTGGTCGGAGGGCGTAAGAAGGGCGTCAGAAGGGCGTAAGGAGAAAATGTCCCTGCGCGTAGGAGTACGTCAATGAGATTGCTGCACCTCCACGATCGGTGTCGACCCGTCTCTACGTACTACATATCCCCACGTTACTCCCTCCACACGAGAGCCCAGACGACATACATATACACACGTGTACCCGTCGCGCTTTCGTCTAATTAGCCTGCACTCCGGATTACGACTTAATTACGAACTCGTTTGTTCTTCCAATTGCCACCTCGTATTCCATGTGTGAACGTTATTCGAAGCCATTATTTACGCTTGATCGATCGCCAGGAATGTTCTAACATTTTGTCAAACTTATCTCGCAAAGTATGTTTTCAAAGTTCGATGAAAAATATCTCGATATAATATTTCATGCCGTTGCTCTCGAGCGGTGCTTGACATGAACGAGAATACATCAAGGAGCGATCTTACGTGTCGCGTCATTTGCTTTAAATAGCTATTACGTCAACGAGTGTCTCGTTCGTTATGCACATGATACGCTCCAGGCGTACCAACGCAACGGCCAGACTGTCATTCCGCGTATCTAAAGATTTACGTGCGAGAAACCTTACTAGACTTTATCACGGGCCAACGAGCAACTCTGTTCTCTTCTCTTCGATCGGAGAGGAATTAGGTTACTTTTTCTAACGGGTTCGTTTTCTAACGTTTTCTAACCACTCGAAAGAGTGTGAGGAAAATATAGTAGATTATTTTGGTCGGCATCTAGCGTGTGAACTGACACGTATGTTATACAGTCGCAAACGACACACCTGTGCTTAATCCGATTACAGGCCTGGATCGACGGTGCTGTCCAGAGACGATTGTCCGAGATCACGTTCTAGCTACCTGAGAGTGAATGCAGGTGACGCTAAGAATTCGTGACGTTGATCGTTCGCACAGTCACTCCAGTGTACGCGATTCGATCAGCCTGCTCAATGGTACAAAAGTCTTGTCGTCCGCTTGTCCGCGTCTGTTTTAACGCATTTACTGCCACACGAAGTTCACTAATAGTACGTCAAGGAGTAGAAAGAGGAATCAGCGAAATTCTTTGACGGGCCCATTTTCGGACGATCGTGATGTTTAATGTATGAAAGTAACCGTGCTGACAACTTCGACGACGCCAAGCCAATATCCTACTCGTTCGAAGGCGATTAAGTTTCTCGGCGATATGCTTATCGGTTAATCGTAAAAGACGTACAATTAATCGGAAACCTTCGATTCCTCTTCAATTTGATGCAACGATTAACTGCATAGGAACGACGGCTTAATTGAAAACAATTAAGTTGGCCGAAGTAAAAATGCTCGACGGCAAGGAATGTGCCACTTTACAGTTTCCTTGGGCGAATCTCAACAACTACAACGCACACTCGAACATCGAGTAATCCATCATTACGTGCACCTTCCGCCCGGAAGCTCGTTATTTTTTAAGATGCAATTACAGCGATACGTGAGCGTCACAAAGGTCAAGAAGAGGAACGCGGAGTCGGTATACGAGTGCACGAAGAAATATACATGTTCAGGTGCGACCGCACTTTCCATCGTTAATCACTCCCGCAAAATTAAACGAAACCGATGTACCGCGTCCCCTACCATGCGACCATTGCTCTCTTCGGAAGAGAGACTCGGCTTCCATTTGTCTGCTGTTTAACTGCGTGTTAACGCAATGAACGTCGCATCAGCCGAAAATGAGTAACCGTACATCTGCTATTCGAAAAAATGCAAAATTTTATATGTGTAGAAAAGTGACGTCGATATCAGTGGCAGTTGGGCGTCTTAAAGCCGAGGGAAGTAACCGACTTTAATCCGAGCTGCCCGACGGATTTCTGTCGACGGACCACCCAGTGAAATAGAAACGACCGGGGATCCCGTGATACATTGACCGATGAGCCAGCCGATGACTAATGGATCCAGTTGGTGCAGAATGAACGTATCTATTCCCCGGGAAGATAGGCAAGCCCCGCGGATGACTCGAATTCATTGAGAAGCCACCCTGGAATTTCCTCGTGACGACCTTTATATTTATTCTCCCATGTATTAATGGACTCGAGGCCGACTTAAGATATCTTCCTGTCTGCCCTGTCTCATCTCCTTTACGCACAGCAGAAGGAATTACGATTGGATTTCTCGTGCACACACGTACGTCCATACACATACGGCCACTCCCTCCATCATCGCGATGTACGCGTTCTCGTTTTCTCGGCAAGTCTCGTCCCTGTCATTAAGCGATAATAAAAGCACCGGAACCGATCGCTGACGATTCGCGTTTACCGAAAACGACGTGCGCACCTCATTCTCGAGGCAGTGCCGTGCGTGCTCTGCACGCTTTTTGCGCGTCAAGGCATTTTTTGGAACTCGTGCTCGGACGGAAAATAAAAGCCGGCGAGCTTCGGTCTCCAGTTAGCACGATAATCATCGCTCAAGTCGTGGACGCCGCTGGACAAGAACGCGGAGACCGTGATTCCAGTTCTTCTTGCTCTTCTCGGAGCTCGTGGGGAAAGAAGGAGGAAGAGACGGCGGAGAAGGAGAAAGAAGAGAGGAGGTCGACCTCGGCTATCCGAGCTTGTCTTGAATTCTCGTACCGGTAACGAGGCGAGAGTGAAGACCAGTCCTTCTCGCGGAATTATCCAACCTATTATGCAATTGCTACAAAGGTAATCTTGTCGCTGTTATTTTTGCTCCGTTCAACGAAAGTGCCGTCGTCATCTTCTAGAAGAGCACTCCGTTGGTCGGCAGAAAAACACTCGGCGTAATTCAGTCTATCGTGGCAAAGAAATCTACCATTCTAGCGTCCTTAATTCTCAATGAGCGACATATCGTTTTCATCGCTTCTTACTCGCCTGCAAAATCGAATGGGTCGAGGGGTGGCCATTGTTAGAGATCGTCAGATATCGACATCCGGAGCATATGTGCTTTCCAGGAACTCGTACTCGCATAGTCCGAGGAAGAGAAGGAGCAGGAGGAGAAGAACGACGACGACGACTACGTCGAGGAGGCGAACGAGGAAGAGAAGAAAAGAGAGAGACTCTCTGGATACGCCGACGTGCGACGCGCGACGTGCGACGTGTCCTCGAGGCAGAGGGTCGCGTGGCCTTCGACGTGCACGGAATGATGCGTGCATCTCGATTCGAGAAGTTGAAGCCACGGAGGAAAAGAGGAAAAAAGACTTTCTACGATGTTGTGCAGGCCGTAAGACAGCAGCGACGTGGATCGAGGGATCGAAGAAAATCATCAGGTTCGTCGATCGCAATTAAACTCCGATCAAAGGCGACCCTCGTCAGCGCGTCTTGTTTCGCCGAAAGGAGAACGATTGGATACCTCCCACGTTTAGGTCGTTTAGTGGCGGAAAAGAAGAGGACGCGAACTGTACGCAATTGCCTTTCGTGAAGTATACATTGTAGCGCTATAACGAGAGATGTAAATTGATTCAAGTGGGAAAGATTGTCACGCGACCAATATTTTTACTGACCCAACTTTCACCGAGGAAGTCTCTCTCTCTCTCTCTCTTCTGAAGCGCACGTTCAGCTCCCTCGACGTACTGTTGAGAACATCAGCGGGGTAACGCGGGGAAATTTCAAACATCGACCGTCTAACTCACCATCGTTTCGACGCTTTAATGGAAAAGCGGCGAAGCGCCGACATGAATCGATACTTCCTGCCGCTCGTAGATCGAATCGATCATGCAATATGTATGTATCGATCCTTCATCCGAACGGGGCATCGATCGATGGCCGAAGTAATGAACCGTAGAAATGCAGCTTTTTTTGCTCTCGCAGTCGAGGAGTCTTTCGATCCTGCCTTTTTGCCATTAGCGAGCAATATCGGTCGGATGAGGTGGCCGTGATGGATATTGGTCTGTCAAGTTGGTCGGAAGTAAAGAGGAGTGTGGAAAAATGGTATAGTTTGGCGGGGAAGAAGTTGCGAAGATAGGAAGGAGAGTGTAAGTTCGGTCGGTCTAACCACGCCCCTCGAGTAAACGATT
Source organism: Priocnemis perturbator (assembly GCA_963942575.1). Taxonomy (NCBI): domain Eukaryota; kingdom Metazoa; phylum Arthropoda; class Insecta; order Hymenoptera; family Pompilidae; genus Priocnemis; species Priocnemis perturbator. Next base: position 14,298,539 of record OZ012647.1, on the reverse strand, counting down.
GTAAATTTTTGACGCGCGCAATGAAAGACATCGAATCTACACCGATGGCAGGGGCTTTTCACGACGCCTGCCCGCCAGACTGAGTAACGTTTGCGCGCGATCAAGGTGCCCGAGAAATCGACAAGCAAGACCGAGGACTCTCGGAGCATGCCTCTCTCGCCGTCCCGGCCGGAATTTATCTCTCGCGGCCGTCGTTGTCGAACGATTTTCTATGTGCTCTCGTGCGAGTCACACAATGATCGGGACACAACGATCGCAGTGTACTTTCACGCGCGTTCCTGAATTACGGGATCTCACGTGGGCGGCGACACTTTTCCGCGTCGAGCTGCAAAATACGAGCTCCGGCATCGGCATCTCTTCCTATCTCTCTCTCTTGCCCCCTTTCTCCACATCTCTGGCGACGTGGGGCGGACGAAAAGGGTGTTTATGAAAGGCGAAGAAAGACGGTGCGCGGTAGTAGCCGTTTACCGCTCGTCGTTATCCGCGCACTTCCTTCATTTTCTCGTCTACACCGGCGGAGTTTGGATAGGCACGTGAGATACGCCATACACACGTATCGAAGTCGCCTCCTCCGCAGCCCCCCTGTGGCGGCACACGCTCCGACAGGGCAGCTTTCTCCGAGATTCTCCTATCGCATCTTTATTGGTCGATCGGGTCCAGGTGTCGCGGTGACATTATGAACACGACGCGCCGCGCCGGATCGCACCACGACGTTGGCGGCGCGGCGCTCTCTCGCGTGCGCGGGACGTGCTTATGCAAAGCGGATCTCTGTCCTCTTCCCCTTCCCATCGCCCCATTTTCTTCGCCATCCGACGAAAGCCGAGAGAATTTTCTCGTACGTTAATAAATCTCACGCCTCCCACACATTCTGACTCCGATCGTGCGATGTGCCCCCGGCTACCGGTCGTCGGAGGGACGGTTCGGTTCTTCCTTTCCTCGCCGTGAAGTGGACGGGTCAAAGGACGAAAGGCACCACCGTGGGATCCTGGGTGAGATAACTATAGCCTCCGAGAGACCGAGTGGGATGGTAAGGAGTGCGAGACCCTTACCTCTTTCTCTCTCTCTCTATTTCTCGGTGGGTCCTCACGGCCGGTTTCTAATACCAGTCTTCCGAGAAGCCGCGGGACGCCGCGATCGTTTGAATATATGAATGGCTTATGAGGGAAGGACATCGAAAGGGGAGGAAGTGGGAGACAAGAAGACCGCCTCGATTCTAACCCAGAGATCGTAAAGAGGTGCGTGCGCGGCAGAGGACTGGAAACGACAAAGCGCCGCTTCTAAATATTGGATTAGAAAAACGATTGTGGTCATGATCGGCATTGTTAGATATTTCAGGTAGACTGGCCTCGCGTGCAAACGCCGCGGTAGCCGCATCGTGGAAAGTACGCCTGACCAAATTCATTAAATTCCACGTGCAATAAATCGATGATAAACGAGGAAGCCAGGCAGCTCTCCACATAATTGTCTCTTAGTCGGTAGAAGGTACGTCGGCACAATTCAATACATAATACCGACCCATTGTCTACACCTAATTAGAGAGCTGGCGGTGGAAGCGGCCTGCAACGAGAACAGCCGAGCAGCCGAAGAGCCAAACCCACAGCGTCTCTAACGATCTACGAAAATATTCATGGCAGATCGATCGTATCCCGAGCGTCTCGTATGCCGTTTTCTCGTGGTTCTCACGAACATCCGAATAGGGCAGTGCGACGGAAGGAGGGAAAGAGTTGGAGCTGCTTCGAAATCGGTCAGGGGAAACTAGTGCACCGGAGCCACGAAACAGTGACACGAAGACGAAGAGGCGAAAGAGTCGAGAAGAAGGAGGATGAGGATGACGACGACTATCGGCGTGACGATCCCATAACAGTCTCCACGGTCTCGTGGCTCGCGTGTATATACAGGCTCCAAGGACCGTTTACACAACGAAGAAAGGAGGCAAAGATCGACGAAGGGGATCGGTAGATCGGGAACCGTGCGATCGTGTGACGGACCAAACGGGACGTAAGGCCGCGTACACACTGACCAACTGTCAATTTCTGCCCCTTTACGGATACGTTTTCAAACTTCATTGCCGGTAACATGATTTAACCCTATGGTATTTAAATGCCTCGTTACCTCGCGGATCTCATAGCGTGACGGCTACTGTCAGTCATTCTAATTATTACCTACGAAGCGTCGAAAAGATCACGGCGTGCACCATAGAGCATTCCTCTCCTTCTCGATCTTTCAGAGATCTCGGCGAGAGGAAGAGATGGGTCACGTCGTGCTTCTCGAAACTCTCTCTCTCTCTCTCTCTCTCTCTCCCTCCCTCATTCTCTGTCCGATTCACCTCCATCGTCGGGTTGTCGGTGGGTGCGCGCCAAGTTGGCCTTCCTACGCGACGACAAACCTCAACGACCGGTAATGCGTCGCTCTCGGATACTTTGGAGAGATCGCGAGGCGATTATCCCGACGGCATTATCCTTCGCTTCTCAAAATCGATATCCCCCCGCGAACGTGACCAATCTCGATCGCCGCTTTCATTATCGACGTGTTCTTCGAAATGACACTATGTCGCCACGCTCCCCGGCTCTAACTTTAGCCCCGACTTCGCTGCGCCCGATTCTATTCGATCGTGACAGGCTACACGAGTATTGAGCGCAAAAGCGAAAAGACCCGGCGTGAACACGTACTTAAGATCGAGCCGACTTAACTGCAATCACGTACCGGACAAGTTCGAGTGCGCCACGACTCCGAGTTCAGTCTTGCTGCCAGAGCCCAGGCACACCCACGTTCGTTCTTCGCGCCGCGCCGCGCCGCGCCGGCCATTATACTTGCAACATTACCGCGCCGGAAGGTCGAGAAAAATTCGAATTAGCCGTTACTCGCTACGACACGCTGACGATTAATTAGGACTTTAGGACAACGACTTTCGAACACGACGCAACTTGTCTTTCGCGCGAAATCAATTTTCAGTGTGCTGCACTTCTGATTCATTTTCCAGGGAGTTGCGGACAAGCGGACTTTCTGTCGCTCTCTGTACTAGTATACTCGCCTATGGGCAGAACGTTTCGGACGAAATCGAGATAGGCGAGATACTAGCGTGCCGGGCCCACGTAATATGCATTAACCTTTAATAAACCTCGTTATCGTATCATTACACGCTGTTATCGCAACGGTGTCAGCTCTCGAGGAGGGCAAACTCACCGAGATATCTGACACTTATTATCGTAAATCTGGGTGCCTCGATAGAGCGGCAGTTATCCCGCAGCAGAGAGAAAGAGAAAGATACTCGTGGGAAAATATTTTGAAGAGCTAACATCGAACTGTCTGCCGACCACGAAACCATCTCGGTGGCGAGAGTAGCCGACTTTTACGAGGGTAACACGTTCACGACACGATGCATCGTAGCCTACATCAACGACCCTGATACGATGGCAGCGGCAACAGCGGCTGCGGCGACCGCGACTTCGACGAAGAGAAGAAGAAAAATGAAGGATCGCGGCGATGATCGGGTAATGACGGAGCGATGACGGCCGGGCCGCCACGCGGTTTCGGCGCAACTCAAATGAACTCGTCGAACGTCGCGACTGGCGCGGATAGATTGCAAGGCGCGCCGCGGGACAATGAACCGTGGGGTACTTACATAAAGGCCGTCGCTGACGCCGACGTCGACGCCGACGTTTCAAACATTCCTATCGCGCTCGTATAACGATCGACGAATGTCAGAGAGGAGTCCGGACTCACGTGGGCCGTTTAGAACGAGAATAGGTACGATCCCTGTTCCCACATCGCCACGATTTCTTCACGCTGCCAGCCCTTCACCACCTGCCGTCGCCCATACGTGTCTATGAAAGACTCACATACACGCGCGCATGCACATCCAGTCGTTCCCCCCTCGCACGCAAGAACTGGTCCACGTTTTACAACGGTACGTGATTTACGCGATTCAATGAAACGATAACGGCTACCTGCACGGCGAGCATCAGGAACGAGTCGTATCGTCAACGGCGGAGACCAATTTCTAGAAATACCGCGTACTCGCAACTTACGTCTACGACTTTCTAATAAACTAATAAAGGGAGGATCGCCTCTTAATCGATTCTCGCGATAGATACCGGCGCTCGGCATCTTTAAAACAGCGGACTATCACTTTCCAGATGGTCGCGCGTGACTGCACGCGTATGCCAGTCAGAGTTTTAGGTGGACGCGCGCATGGTGAGACAGTAGAACGGCGGCTGCTCGGCATAGAATATGCAAAACGACGTTGGTTGCGCGTTCGCATAAAAATGCTTCTAATGCCGCGCTGCATTGGAGCTCTGGCAGCCTTGCGCCGGCGCGGATCGGCGCGGAGTGCCTACCCGCTGTTGGTAATTACGCGTTGCAAAACAGAGACACGACATCGACGACCCTACGACCCCTTCTCGAACGCTAGCTAAGCCAGGAGAGCCTGCCGGTTGTGCCACGAGGATCACGAGGACGAACGTGGCCCCAAAGTGAGCGGAAGAGGGAACGTCGAGGTCGAATTTCAATTTTCTTCCGATAATCATTAATGCGGGAGAAACAGCAATCTCCGCATCAAAGAGGCAATTTCAAGAGGCCAAGTGTGGCAGGGTCAAGTGAGCATAAGTAAATTAAACAAAATTGTGTTATAATTCGAATTCTCGAGAATTCTGTAGCAACTATAGTTGGAGGTCGAACAAGTTCCGGCATTCGCCGACATTGTGCAGCAATAATGACGAAGCAATATGCGAGCGTGCCGCGCGTACCCGTTTCGAGGGCAGGCGGCAAGAGTCGTCGTCATCTACGTTCCTCAAGAGATTCTCAGAAAAATTTGTATCCGACTTCCGTTCGTCATGAGTGGAGTGTATAGGCCGGGATCCATACCGTATGCCGTATGAATTCTGTTATGCCGGCAAACGATACATATTCATGGGTGAATTCATTTGCTGGGAACCATGAAGTGGGCAGCGTCTCATCGGCCCGGTTTACTCCCTTCTTCCTCGCGTCGGCTGTGTCCCATCGCGGACCTGCTCTCTTCTATTCATTACGGTTTCATATAGAATCAGTAGAGGCCGAAGTGACCGTACGCGCTACGTATGTAACGCGCATTTACCAATTGATCTCAAAGCGGACCGCCCATCCGTTCTTGGAATAATACATGAGCAGGAACTTTTCATTCGAGCTACGCCCTGCCTATATATCCTGTTTCCCCAACGTCACTGCATTACCGTCTAAATACCGGACCGATCTATTATTCGGCAAGCATCACTATCCGTCCACGAATTCCGGCACCCACGTTATTAACGGACGTCTTTCACGGAGCAGAAATTCTGCTCGACAGCCGACGAGAAAGGCCGAGATTGGCTTAACTCCGATCTCCGTCGGTTGCAATTTGACGCGTGGGAAGAGAGGCGCGTGAGATTGAAGGTGTTTAAAAGAGAGCCCGTCGTCGGCAATTGTTCAATTTAACGCTCGTAATGGCTGTTCACACGGGATAGCTGGTGAGATACTTGACGGGTTACTGAACGTTGTCTTAAGGGTTGTCGAGCGAAGCGGCTACCTAAGTGCGCCGCTGCAAATTAAGGCCCGCTCGGTACCGGTTTGTTGCAACCTCGTTGAAAAATTGCGAACGTCAGTGAGTACTAACGGTACCCGAGGGAGCCTCAATTTTCGAACCTGACCCGGTTACAGACAAAATTGTGCCGTGAGAGTAAACGCCATCTTAAAAAGGTGAACCGCGAGGACGTTTCAAAAATTAATTACGCATTACTTACATGAAAATTAATTGTTCAACCACTTTTGCGCTGCGCGTTAACTCAGAGTAGTTCCAACTTAGGAAGCTTCGGCAATACATACCTGAAACAGAAAGAAAAAAGAACATACAATGAGTTCTGTTACTTAGCGGGTTTGCTTTATCTAGAAATAGCGTCGCAGGACAAGAATACGTGACAAGATTAGCTTTTACACCGCTATTGCGTAGAATCTGCACGTTATGTGAAAGGGTGCATACGACCGGTTGATGTCTCTGCACAAAGAGGCGAATAAAAAATAGAAATGGTTAAGCACAGGTTCGTTCACGTGCCGTGTTTAGGATACGCAAATAACTCGGCGGGTAAACGCATATCCTTGGCAGAGTGCCACTTAGGTGATAACGTAGGGTCCCGTTGAAAAGTTGGCTAAAGCTAAAGTTAGATGAAGTACGCGTTAGCCTTGAGGACACTGCACCCTAAGTGCTGCTGTTACCACTGTGATTTACGCTATGAGAATAGAGCAACGAAAACGTATCGAAGCCACACAGAGTACTGCGTCGACACTCTCAATCACGATACTTCTTACTTGCTCAATACTACCGAGTGCTCTTCGTCATCAGCATCTTACAGTATACGCTATACGCCGGCCTATCCAAAAAAGAAGCTTTCTTCGCCTGCAAATAATTGTCACGACTCCGAAACTATTGACAATTCAGTGGACCATTTTCCGAAGACGTGCCTAGGTTCTTTGTTAGATGACGTCAATCGTAATGCAAAGGAATGCCTTTCTCCGCAGCTTTCTCCTAATTTAACTTACAATTTTCATGAATATACAGAATTTGCAACGCAAGCGTGCGCTTTAGTGAGAAGGTTCCGCATAGAGATGGAGACGCTTACGAATGAAGATGATTGCCCGCGGTGAGGTTAACGTCAAGAGTGCACATTGTAAGTTCAGCTGAGTTACGACCCCACGCAGCAAACAATTTCGTGGACTACAAGCATTACTCAGATTCGAGCACCGCAAAGAAGCTGCGCTCGTTAAGCGTACATCGATTGGCGAGAATCTTTAAGACGATATTGTTTCGGGGGGAGGCCGCGCAATAAACAAGACCTCACGTCACGAGGCACCGAACGATAAAGTTACGACGGACGTTAACAAGATGCGCCGTATAAGCGTCGTATATGCACCCACCGAAGACGAAGATACGAAGAAGACCCGGGACCGGCTCGCGTTTACGAGCCGCTCGTAAAATCGTGACAGTAGCCCGAAATCAGGACCGTGTTTATCGACTCGCACCTTTTTCTTCCAGTGGCTCGACTGCTCGGATGACACTGGAAAATATTTCGGAATGACAGCGAGACGAATGCGAAGAATAATGTATGGAAAGGCAATATTACGAGGATGAAACCTGCCGATAATACGGCAGGTGTGGCGGTTTATGCTTGCGCACGAGAATGCCGTCCACGATACTTTAGTTCACCATTACCTTTAGTCTGCGGCGCTTGCTATCTAAGGTACAACTTCCAGAAACTAGGAAAATACCGATGACTGGGGGAACGGTCGACGGCGAAGATTCGCAAGCTATTTTTAAGAGGACCTCGTGCGAGGGTATCCTATTTAACATACAATAAGGACATAATTCTTTGGTGCTCTTTCTCCGTACAGGATACCGCGTGTCGAGCACCCCTTACTGCTTCTCTTCATTCTCCGGTAGACCGCTACGGTTCCGAAACAAAGGGTGATTCCGTGAATCATTGGAAATCTCTAGCTTTACATACACATATACTATCATCAAACATAATCAAAGTCATATATGTACAACGAATATACCAACAAACCAGTAGGTATGCTTCCAACAGTTAAACTCTTCCCGATTGATTAGTAGTGATTGATGACTTTTTTTCCCCGAATATATGTACACTTACAATCAGTGACGTAGAAATATTGACTTTGACTGAAGATACGAGTGCGCGTCTGTAAGTGAGAAAGATTAGGTGAGGGCTGAGAGATTTGCAGGTCCTGGCAATTTGTTATCGGCTGACGCTATTAACTTCGTATCGACGTAGCACCCAAGCCGGTCGAAATCTACTTGAATCTTATACAGCCAACACGCGCGGTTATTGCACGGCGAGAAGGCTAATAGCTTGGAACGTGAGTAGCGAGTAACGAAGAAATTGTTAGCAACTGGAAAATCGTGAAGCAAAGACGATGCAACGAGGAATTGTGCGGCACTCGACGACATCGATTCTGAGAAACGATCAGCACCATAAAGTCGCAGGCCGTAGTTTAGTACACTAGCCGCAGTTCTCGTCGTCGTCGTCGTCATGCTGATCAGTGCAGACTTAGATGGACTACCTGTTTCTACCGGTTTGGTATCGGCGCCAGCGCTTCAAAAGGCACTGCCCGTCTGACTGTCTGTCGGCCTGTACTGTCACGCGGCAAACCTCACGTATGTAGTTGCTTCTTGTAGTACCTAATCCATACAAAAGCCACTAAGGCCTCCTAAGATCCAATAATAGAGTCAATGTCAGAAAGTCACTCAACGCTGCATCATCATTTTTCCAGCAACTTTTTCTGGCATATGTGTTTAACACATTGCCTGCCGCAGTTAAAAAAGATGGATGGCACCTGTCGTTGTATAAGAGTGAGTGCGTTCGGAAAAGAACGCTCGTGATATTTGAAGGAAATAACGCGAGCGGTATCTGGAGCGAGAGTTCGAGGGAGAAATGTTCGTCGAAACGTGATAAATTCACGCGATACATAGGTATGTCACGGACACGGATTTCTCGTAACGCTGACACGCTAGCCAGTGCATCGATCCGTGCGCTCAGTAGAAGCAGGCCGATGTAGTTGCGTTTGCATGCATTTGCAGTGAGACACGTGACGTTTCGGTAGCGCGTGCGTTCCGCAAATAAACGGTCCCACGCACGCACAGGAAAACACGTACGTTACAATAATAGCGTTGCGCTGGTCAGTGACACCGATACATTAAAGGCCATTGCACAATGAAATGCAAGATGGATAAGAACATTATTCGCGGCTGAACCGCAGAAAGACAAACGATATAAAGCGTTGTCGATCGAGGGCGCACGATTTATCTCTCTTTTCTCGAGACTCCGATCGTTTGATTCGATTAACGAACGGCAAATACCATTTTCTCATATCTTTCCGCAATACTTCTGGCATGTTGTATCGAGTCATTCGCATGCACATACGCCATACGCGTAACATGACAGTCTGATTAACGCTTTTCTCATTCGAGGCAACAGGTACCGATATTAGAACTTGTTACGTCGACCAAATTACCGTAGATATTTTGCGCAACGGGAATGAAGATTGCGGCATCCATTAAGCGATCATTGCATTTTCAGGTATCTCAAATGGCAAGGGAGCTAGATGGAAAGCGGATCAGCATGACAAGGCGATGTGAACGCGAGCAGTGTTAAAACGTCGCAGGATAATTCCAATAAATCAATCGTCACGATCTACATACGCGCATAACGGTTCTCAACAAATTGCACGAGTGCAGAAATCACGTGAGTACGTGCAACGTCGGATTGTATTCTTAATTGTTCGAACAGCATTTGGAAACGCATGTCACCATCCGCAACGTGTCGTCGCTCACCGTGTCGGCGTCACCCAGAGTTTGCGCGACATTAAGTCTAATTAGGTATCACGAACCGACATACGTTCGCGCTTGAAACGCGCAAGAGTAAACGGACGTGTAAATTTCTACGAGTGACACGCGCACGTGCACGTTGTCGAATTAGGTGACGAGTAGGACGTACGACGACGATGCGCGTATGCATAGTTCTCGAATGACATTCAACGAAAAATCAATAGCCCGACAGACGAAAGTACATATTATGACATGGAAAAATCTTGTCATCGTTCAGCCGTATCGATGTTTATGTCGCACGTGCGTGCCATTCGAAATCACTTGCAGCGGTATTAGATGCAATTTGTTAATGACGCTGGCACGTCTGACGACGCACAAGAAGAGCCGGCGGAATAAATTTTCGATAACACGTATACTAGTAAGTGTGCGCGGCACGCCGTTTAATATGCGCATACTAAAAAGACCCGCGTGCCGTCCAGAGCTTTGCTCCTGATTTATTGGAAGTCGATTCGAAGACTGTATTCCCGACGTTCGATGGCTGGCATTTGCCACTCGAATCTGACTAACAACCGATGTCGTAATAATCATCGCCTTTCCTAACGATTTCTTTCAATTAGATTTAGATAGATCCTAACAATCCCTGCATTTCGCCAAGATACGTGCAACAGGACAAATTAGACGTGGAATACAGTTGAGTGCGGCGTTATCTTCGATACGAGCAGTGCATGTAACCCAAGTCACTGCATGTGTAACTCGAGCTACTTCCCACCAACGCGCTTTGTTATAATTTGAAGAGAGTACTCGGTTACCTACGTAGATGACGATCGAAAATGAAAAGGGCATTGCATCACGATCGCCGGCAAAGAGTCGAAAGCCGAGGCCTGTTTCCCAAAAACGGTCGCGTCACGGCATGACGTACGCTCCGAGTGAATCTCGAGTGCGTGCCCGCGATGTTATCCGCCCACGTTATGTAGTACGCAGGTAAGCGCATAGGTAATAAGTGCGGGGAATGCACACGTGCGACGTTGCCGCTCTGGACCGTAGGGAGTAAGGACGTAGGGACGCAAACGCGTGACTATACTCGGACGTTCAAGCTTTTGCAGAGTGCCGGCGACGCATTGTTCTAAAAGTCTTCAGGATGCATCGCGTGCAATAGTCCAGTTTGCAATACGAAACTGTCTGTGCGGCCACGAGCCGAGGCCCGCTTCGCCGTACACGCACGGTAGGAACCTAGGTCAATACTCGTACATAATCCAGGTAGGTATCTTTGAGCTATATAGAATGGTCCTATGAGATCCTGCATTACATCGCTGCGAAGAGAGTGAGAGTGAGAGCGCGCCAGTGGCTGCGATGCAATAGGACATGTAGAAACTATCAAGCATTCGCATAGCGCGGGCAACGGTGGTAGATTAACAGTAATTTCTAATTAGCCTTACCGATCAATGACTACAATCTACTGACACACCTAAAATGGGTAAGAAATAAAACGGGATACGTGGGTCGCGTGCATTGGACAGCTGAGATATTACTCTTATCGAAGGAGAATGAATGCACTGTCGGTGTCTTCTCTGCAAATAGATTGCAATGTTCATTGTTCGCAGGAAGCTAATAAGCTATCCAACGCGCACCAGTCTCACCCGCTCGCTCTCTCTTACTCCCCAATCGTGTCTCTCTTCTACTCGACGTATAGCTCCACTGCAGCGCGGTACCCGGATTGAACAATGCATAACAAGCATTGTTTCTCCGTTCCGCCCTCCAATTCCATTCCACGCTATATTGCCTTTATCTCTTACTCCGCTTATTCAGCCGCGATCACGTACGGAAGGAAGGCGCGTGCGCGCGTGCGTTATGCATACGAACTCGACAATGGGATTTCAAGAAAATACATATTGCGTATCGTCTAAACACTGCTCTGGCCCCGAACACCGACGTCGTCGTCTACAAATTATTGCCTGAAATGAAGGGAGAAACGATCCGTCTCGTTTGTTCTCCCTTTCTCACGTATACGCATGCACACGGACATGAAGATTGCTCCATTGAGGCGCCCTCGTTGCACCAATCGACCGCCTGCACTTCGATAAACAATCATCAGTGTCGATAAGGGCGACGCACTCATTGCGACAGTCCAATGTCGGCCTCGCGAGCACATACATAAGTGGAACGGCCCCATTGTCTGTCTGGCGTTGATTAAGCGTAAACTCTTTTATCCGGATGAATATACATTAGGCTCTCTTCGGGAGAGCGGAATTCAATTAGAAGGATCGTGTTATCGATCGTCAATTTTCCCGAGAACCGCGTTGCCTAATCAGCGCGCGCATTCTACGGAACGTTCCAAGAAATCCGATTCGTTGCGCCGGACCCGGTCCCAGTCGCGTCGAGCATGCCTGCTCCATTATATCTTCATTGTTCAGCATCCTTGCATACCGACGAAATTATAGTGACCGATGACCGTTGGAACGGCCCGTCGAAACTCGGCATCCTCTTTCAATTTAGCCGTGTATCGTCCGGCTCTCTAATCGTTGCTCTATTCACGAGCACTCAGCCATTATCCAGGGCCCAGACAACGCGCGCACCGCCCGCGTCTGCTGGCTACGGCCCGTGCGACAGGAGTGGTGAAAAGGGAGAAAAGGGATAAGGCACGTAAGAAGGTTGCTAATAAAGGAAAACGAAGGCTTAACAGTATTAATGGCGACGAAAGTGGTTGTAATAATAATGAAAGAAAAACCGCAGGGCATCCCGCGGCGTTCCGTCATCGAATAGAGAAGCGCGCGTTGCGGTTTGCTGAGAGTGGAGAAGGTGAGAGCTGGCGCGTGTTATCCTCTCTGGAAGCGATGCTTTTTTTTACCTCATTCAGCCTCTCGCCTCCTCGGTCCATCCGCCTATTTATCTATCTATCTATCTATCTACCTATCTGTCCCAGTCACAACATCCCTCCTGCCCCTCGTGGACGAGGAGAGCGAGGAAACAGCGAGCATGTTACCAATCGTGTAGACACAGGTGCGCTCGCTGTCCGCCGCAAGACACGGCAATGCAGCCATGCACTTTACGCGCCGTCAGACGCGTGTGCGAAATTCCAAGTCGGTTAAGCGCCGGGCAAATGTTAACCGCTATCACCGTTCGTGTTCGAGCGCAATGGAAGTATCTCGTTAACGCGATTCCCGTCTCGAATTCATTTCTTCGCTCCCTAATCGCGCCACCGCGCTGGCCGGATTCGCCGCACGACGAACAACGCCTTAACTTGGCGCGCAATTTCTCCCACAGATCGGCTCATTCATTTTCTTCCCGGCGCCGGCGTTGGAGGCGGATAAATTCGGATTAGCGAGGCTTACGTAATTGAGATCTTTAGTAATGAATTAGCAAAGATAACCGTAGCGCACGGGGCTTTAATGCGCGCCGCGCCATCATGACAGCGTAACGTTATGAAATTATACGCGTTACGAGTTGGACGACGCGCCGCGCGCCGCGCGCCGGCGCGGGATATAAATATGGGCGCGGAGGTTCCGGATCGCGATCCTCGTGACGACCATTATGCACGTACGTACGCGGCGAGATTCGCGCGACCCCGTAACATCCAGTTTTGACCGGTCTTCAAAAAAGAAAGACGTCATGAAATGTCACTTGTAACTTGGAAGCCGCAAGAAATGATTCGTAGGCGTGAAACACCTTAAATGAATGGCCTTGAGAATTTGCATCGATCACTTTCGGATCTCGCGTCGAGCGCGAAGACTAATCCTTTGATCGACCCGAGGCCCGAGGCGCCCTTCCCTGTGCCTTCGACTTCGACTCGGCCTGCACTTACGGGGTTTCAACGTGACATGCAAATCTCAGATACGGGCGCTATCGCATACCTGAGAACGACGACCGAGTTAACGTTCGATCCACTTGCGAAATGTGAAACGACCGGAGCGGAGTCCGGCTCGGCGATCGTTGCGTGAAAAGCTGCGACCGTTGACCCGCGCGATACTGCGAATATCGCTCGCGCGCATTAGTCAGTCGTCTTGCATAACGTATTCAATCATGCCGCGGCACCGTTCGTTTAAACTTTCTGACAACCTGATCGCAGACGTCTGGTCCGCGTCACGAAATAGGAGAGCTGCAATTCGTAGCAGATTTGGTAACTACAAAACTCCCGCGGTGCAAGGGGCGGCTCTTGACGAATTCGCCGAATCTGGATCAAGACGTGTGAAGTGGGCTAAAGCAAACATTTCGCGGCGTCGCGCTTTCTGCGTGGCAAGCTCAAGACACTCTTCTTATGACGGCATAAAATCAATAACGCGACTAAACAAAGGGAGCCTCTGTTGCACGATGACCAGTAGCCGCGCCGACGCGAGGTCAGATAATAAATGCTCCAAGCGTCGCCGTCGGTGGATCTGCAAAGAAGTCGCGCTTGTCACTCACAATGTACAGTGAATCCAAAGTTGACCCGACGCTTCTCCGATTTTTCACATGCTTCAACGTGCGCGAGGAAGAATGCACAGTATGACCATTGATTGATCAAATAGAATTCGATGAGAAGGAAATTTGTGACACGAGATTAAATGGGATGTGCCTAAGAGATCTGCTGATTTTATTCCGCCTTGAAGCCGCGGTCGGAAGGATATCTTCTAGCTGTACAACTTTAACAAGTCGCCGTACGAGTGGCATCGCGTTGGAAAACTACGCTGGCAAATAATGAACTGCGAAGAGAAACTGGAACGGACAGGAAATAGCTGGCAATTCCGCCGTAACCTGCCATGCGTGCGGTCAATAAGTGACTCTTAAGGCTGACTTGAGGTCGCACGCCTCTTCTGTCATGCATCCGCGTTCCGCGTTAACGCAATACACGAGATATTGAATGGCCAATTCTCGCAGCACTCAAATGGACTTGGAAATTCATAGTTCTTCTCCTTGACCTCCATTCAGGAAAATGGAATGCGCGAACCGCGGTGCATTCTATGCATAAGCCTATGTCGAAAAGTGGTAATGTAACAGTAAAGTATCAATGACTGCGAGCAATAAAGCTCACCGCAATGAAAACCTCAAACTAATATGTCTCCCGGTCTTCGAATGAGACTCCCCTCGAGCTCGTATTGCCGATTGAAGCACGTTCACGTCGCCACAGAGCATTATATTCGTTAAGCGAGATAGCGTTATTAATTGAGGCGGTTATATAGTCGCGTTGATACGATTCATGTTGCGCGCCCACACGATGTAACACCGTTAATTTGTCAGAGAGTGCCTGCCTGCGTGCGCTCGTGCGTGCGTGCGTGCACACTGCACAGTTGCACAGCCGGCCGATGACGTTAAGCGCGCAATTATTTACTAGCCTAAGCCGATTGCGATATCGGAAGGCGAAGAAAAATGATCGGTCAACCCGTTTCCTTTTCCAGATAATTGCGTACACGGTGGCGTTACGTTTTTTACCCACTTGCACCCGAGAGTTTCCCGGAATGAGGAGCGCACGGGGATGCGAGCGATGCTCCGGTTCAATGAGACCGAGGAAAAATTTACTTCCGTCATCCCAATTAGCGTTCTTATTCACTCGTCCGTTTCAATAGTCATTAGGCGGTATGACAATTGCAGCTTCTTCTTTATATAATTATCGATTTTGTATTATTTGTCATCGACGATGCCGATGCATAATGTTCAGGTGCGTCAGGGACGTTCGGAAATCGAAGCAATACGTTTGTCTAGCAACGATCGTGCCGTAAAGTGGTTGGTATAATTTCGCCAGCGCACGTAAAATAGGCCGCAGGCAAACAGTTTGCGCCGGTGGGCAAATAAAACGAAAGGGGAACGATATGCGTGCAAACAATCAATGAATACGGCATGGCTCGTAACAGTAAATAGTCATCTACATAGTGGACAGCCAGCGAGCGCCCTGGAAGTCACGACTCATCGAAAATGGACTTGTTCACGCCGCTCGTACATTGTGCAACTAGTGAGTACAGGCGTCTTATCGGCTCCTTCATTATATTTCTCGACTAAAAAGAACTGCTCCTATCAAAGCGACCAAGGCCCGATTAATAAAAGCGACCGGTATTGGCAGCACTCGGAGTGCGAAGCTTAATTGCCGTCGCATGAAAGACGCTTAGGACGCACGCGAGTGTCGAGCGAGTCCGTCGAGCGGATCCGTGAATGTGGCGTGGATGCGCCGCGATGTATAACTGTAACACACGGCTGTAATCAGCCGGCGCTCTTCTCTCTCGTAGCGCGTTATTACGATATCTCGTGTGCGCAGTTCCGCGGGCTGCTTTTCCACGAGTCCCTCTCCCTCTGCCAATCTCACCCGCAGCCGTATGTGCAAGAGTTAGCGTGTTTCTAACGCTTAGAAAGGACTCGGTGCGCGCCAGTACGAGCCCCAAGCCGCATCTACACGGCCCCCAGGCAGACGCCGACTTATAAGTATATGCATTCATTTCTTTTCAGGCGCAAGGCAAAAGAAAACAAACGAGCTACGTCTGATAACCGATTACTATAATCCGGTACACGGGAGTCTCGACGTTCCCACGGAAGGTCGACGACTTCCTTTGGGCGCCTCTATCGAGAAGCGCTCAACATACGGGAGCTATAATATTCGACGATACCAATAGTCCGACCACGAGCTACCGACTTCTACAAACGGTTCTTGCCCTGCCACTTCTTCAAACACCGAATATCCATTGGAGGATGGCTTGAAACGTCCTATAGTCCAGCACCTGCCATAATTCTCTCGGCAAATCCACGCTGCCGTTTCCACTGGTTGGAAGTGCGTTGACGACGTGCCTGTACCGACGGCCGATTATCCGGACGAGCGTGTTGTGGGAGTAATGAGAGATTACCGAACCGGAAATAGTCGCCATTACGGAAGGCAAACAATGGCGTGGAACATGCTCGAGAGCGTATCGAACGAACGGCATGGCGGTCATACGTGGCCGGTGGTCGCGTCTGCTAGGAGAAAACAATGAGCGTGTCATAATAAAAGCAAATGGCGAGGAGTACGTCGTCGTCGTGGCGCATTAGAGGAATCGCTAAATTAATGGTAGGAATATCGGTGATCGCAAAGGTAGCCGGCGCGCCACTCAATCGACTCCTACGTACTGCATACCCGTCATTCCGTCTAGAACGTCTAAATAAAGAACGGCCTACGCGATTCTATCGGTTATTAGCGGCGTCACTTGGCAGAGTGCTCTTCGTATTCCGCCGAGCTTTCGCATTCATCGTTGCACACGCATTCCGCGTGCAGTTGACAGACGCAGTCAGGAAACATCAACGTATGCCGAATGTAATTGGGCCACGCGAACCGAGATCAAGGCAATCACCGTCGAAACGACTCGCTCGATTTGCGTCGGACGTGGAAATTCTAGGACTCTCGATTTCCCCAACAACTCGTGCCAGAGCAATAGGAAAGAACCGAATTGAAAGCTTTCAAGAGAAAGCACAAAGTCTTCTCTATCTTGCTCTCCTTCAAATTCGTGTTCTTGCTGTCGTCTGGCACGTGTGAAGAAACAGCGCGAGAGAGACAGCAGTACTTGCAAGTGTCAGTGAATCGATATACATGAGAATAAATGAGACGACGATCCAGAATGCACCAGCCTCCTTGTCGATCGTGAAGAGTCGCGGCGAAAAAGTTCGAGCCTTGTTTCATTCTACCCGATGCACTTTACGAAACGACGCCGACGGTGAGTAGGTGGGCGTTAAGCGCAAGGTAAAACACGGCGTCCTCTCAAGCGAAGAACCACTTTTCTGCCTCCTCAATCTTCTCACGTTTTCTTTCCATTCGGCGGAGGCGCAAAACGTCGCACAGTCCTCATTTTTCCCCTGCATAACGCGAAGAAACGAAGGCAGACAGGAAACCGGTGCTGCATTACCGACTTTACACCCCCCGATATAATCGTGAACATAAAGTCGATCGTTACGGTGCACTTTGCTGGTTACATTTGAACGAAAGCACGTTGACAAGGTGGGTCGCCAAAAAGGGTCGTAACGCAATCTGCTCTCGAAGGTATAAGACGGTCTATACTGCCTTTACAGTCGCCAGCTACAGCAAGTTGATAGAGAGGATGGGATGAAAAAACGTTCCACACGTACCCCGAGGCGAACGCGGTAAGATTGTCGCCCACCTCACTTCCCTTCGTCAATTACGAAAGCAGCAATGTCATAATTGCGACGATTACGAGGTGCGACGCCGTTGTCCCAGTTTATTTGACTCTCGAAAGCGGTACCTTTCGATCCTGAGTAGTAGTCGCATCTAATGGAAGTATGCAGTATGAAAAGGAGGGCGCGTCCGTCCTTCGATTGCGCCCGTGTCACCTGGCACAGAATCAGCGTTGCGCAAACGGGACGTCGACGACGTGGACGATCAGCTTCTATCTTCTACCTTCTATCCCGGTCTCCCGGCACAGACTTTCCCCTATGCGCGCATGCACCTGGCAGCAATTATAACGCACCAACCGCCTGTACCTGTCGCCGTGTCGTGGTTGCGCCGGGAATGCGGGCCCCCTTCACGGTGAGGCTTTTCGAAATCAGCGCTTTTGCGAGTGCATCGCCCACGTATCGACCGATTACGCGCCATTAACCCGCCTGTCTCCTAAAGTCGAACCGCATCGGTAGCGTTCGCTACCTGCCAAAGCCGTGGGCAGTCTGGAATGCATATGCGCCCAGTGCACAAGCCGTTGCCCACGTGTCCGAGCACCCACACAAGCGTAAGATCGCGCACCGAGAACATGCGCATTACCGTCCTAATACCGCGACCGGTGAGCCGTCTTTATTAACAGCGCGCACGCGTTTTACCTGCCGTGTGCTGCGTGCTGCGTGCTGCGTGCTGCGTGCTGCGTGCTGCGTGCAACAGCACCGAACCGGTAGGCTGCAAGTACGCCCACGACGTTAGATAATTCATATCATTGATATTACGAGGCCCCGCGGCCAATGCACCGACAACTCGCTACGTCATTCGCCATAAAGATCGGCCCAAGAGATTCGATGTTCGACGGAGAGTGCGCGTATCTAGCACCGCACCGGCCGCTGCTGGTGCCGCGCGCACATGCATCGCGCTCTGGCTCGCACGCACACTCACCAATTACGACGTCTCGCTTCGACTTATTGGCCCTACCGCAAACGGATCTCACTAGTCGACAATCCTCCTTCAGACAGCCCCTACCCTCGCGCTCCTCAACTTCTCTTTTAATCCTTCGGATGCTTCCGACTTCAATGTCCATGTCTATATTAAGAACTGACGTCAAGTGTGTACCTACTGCAGCTTACTCGTACATGTTTTCGTCGACTTCCAAATCCGGAGAAGATCCCGCGATAAGAACGACCGACGTCCGTGGAGGAAGCTCGGAAGACAGCGTTGAAGTTGGACATTGCACGTACACCGTCAGCACGTGTAATGCGCTCCTACGTATGCACGGGGCAGGCTAAACGTAGCCCCGCAACACTCGTTCTCGCTTGTATAACGAACGGGAGCGGCATGCTTTTGCCAAGACGCGTAAAAATGTCGAAGGAACGATCGCGCCGCGATCGCGATCGCGATCGCGTTCACCGGATACTTTACGGTAGGAGCGAGCATATTCGTGTGCGAGGAACGCCGTAAATCCCATCGTACGCGAGCGTCGACACGTCGTTATCGCCACGCGTTGTTGCGGTGCGGCCACGAAGCTAGGTGCAGTGGCTGCTTAGATACCGCGGTTACGCCTGTTACACCCCGCCACCCGCAGTCGAGCGGGGTGAAAAAGATAGCAGTAATAATAGCCGCCTTGCTAAGCGCATTCCCCGCGTACCGCAGTGACGGTGATCATTACAACTGACTATCAATGAGTTTATACCAGCGACGCACGTGCATATTACCATGAGCCAATTCTCCGTCGGTCGCATGCGTCATTATGCCTGAATTATTATTGCCATTCTCCGATAAAACAACGTCACAATTAAGAAACATCGATAGTCTGGCCGGATAGACTTGCAACTTCCTTCACCGCGATCCTCTCGCGGCGCAAGAAACGCGAGCGAAGAAATGAAGTGGCTCATTAGGAGCGCCCACGATACAAGAAATTTCGTAACTATCACTTGACGCGCCAATCGTCGTTGCGGAATGTAGCTCAGTGCGCGTGCCGTCACGTCGATTTCCGCTAAAACACCATCCGATGCCGCCACGCGCTTTCGAAGCCAATATCGTTTGAAAACCGCTTTCGAAGCGATAGCTGGCCACTAGCATTCGCTGTTTGCGCTCGCGCGCAATTATATCCGAATGGGCAATGAGGTCGCCGGTTGGTCGAGCGTCATCGCGTGTCGTTACGACGAACGCTCGTAATTCTTCCCGGTGAAGATCGCTGAAATAATTACGAGTCGCGGCGGGTGCGTGCTTAATAAGTCTTCGACGAAGAAGCGGTCTTGAGATATGGGATGTGGAAGCAGCCGGTGAAACAGGGGGTTCGCCTACCTCTCCGCATACCGTCTTCTCATCTGATAATGTGAAGGTAGGTGGTACGACAAAGAAAGAGAGAGAGAGAGAGAATAGGAAAAATAAGCGTCGCGGAGCAAATCAGTAAAGAAATTGACAGAGGAAACGAAAGGACACTATCTTCGGGCAAGGTTCTCGTTCCGCTCCACCAAATAATACACAGTTCTTTGCTACAATTTCCCGATAGGACAGCGAAAGGATGTTCAGCAACTTGTGCATCTATCTATCTGTTCTCTCTACAAGTACCGTAATAACGTGTGCGTTCAGTCTGCCTACAATATAGCGTCTTAATTGTTACCGATGGTGCGTCACTTTGTTCGCCGTGTTCTCAATGCACTGTGAGCAATTCCCTTTCACTATATTGTCGATCGTATCATTTTGCGAAAGTTAATCGAGCGTACAGCTTACGTTGCACCCCGTCAAAGGAAAAGAAACAGACGATCATTGTTAATCCTTCACTGTTGCTGTCATTCGGCCTCTGGTCGAGGCAGATACGGCAGTCTTTAAAATGGATACAAAAATGATACACGGCACTTTAATCACCTGTCTTTGGAGGGCAGGTTGCAATCTTAGGGCCAATGATCTGACTTTTGGTCTGACTATATTCTGCCCTTACTACTGCTCTTTACTAGATTACATGTGGAGACTACAACTGCGCCATCGTTCTTAAATGAGTTTGACATACACAGCAGAGCACACACCCACACACACACAGCACTGCCGAGAAAAGATAAATTTCGAAATATTTACAGAGCCTATCTTACGCGCAACTTAAAACGCGTCCTATCTACCCAGCAAGAAGGCGATGCAATCGCTCCCTGGCCAACCGAAATCACTAAATCATCTTTTCCACCGAGACAAGGAGCATCCGGACGATACTTTGAAGGTAAGTTTAACGTCTGCGTAATTATAGCTATTGACAGTGCAGTTTGAGTGGGCCCTCACGTACAACGACGCACGGTTCCCGCTGCGCACTCACTTTCCCCCGCGCCCATGGCATTCCACTCGGTTTTCTTTTCCGTTAAGGCCCGTGGTCTGCTTTACGACCCCTAAACTACAGCCGAAAGAAGCTTTTCGAATTTCGAGATGAGACCAGGCTGGCCGCGCAGGCCTCAGGGCTCTTAGCCCGCCGTGAAGGAAAGAAAGCAATGGGTATAGCGCGTATGGGAAGAGAGGCAATTTCGGAAACCATTACGCCATTCCTCGCTCGAGGTTGACGTGCTCATTTCGATGAAAATGGCGCCGGAGGAAATAAAAGCGTTTCGGCAGCCAGGTTAGCATGCGCCACTCGCGAAACTGCTCGAGTCGGCCGCAAGGAAAATATATATTCTCCAGTCTCACGGGCATGAACGACGATGTCGCGGCGTTGCAGATCAGAGGCTATGGCTGTGGCTATGGCGGCGGCGGTATGCTACAAAAACGAAATGGATAGCGATACATAAATACGCTCTCGCGTCTCGACAGCCCTTTTCCGCTTCGTACCCACCAGTCCGAGCGGCACCAACGAGTCTACATGATAGAGCAATAAATTGCATCAGCGATACTTAACGGCGATTATACTAAACAAACGTGAACTCGGCCGAGTGCCGACGTCTCACCGTAGAAAGTAACCCGCGGCTTTGTACGGCCTCGTGTTTTCACTGCAGCCGATAACTTTTGTCACACCCCGAGCGGCGACCACGGGAACCGGAAAAATCAATCGCGGGATAATGTTCGCCACACGATTACGCAATCGCGAGGAAGATGACAGAGCGGGAACGAGGAGAGGTCAAAAGTTCTACGTATGCTTCCCCGAAGCGAGTACGGCGCAAGCAAAACGCGTCTCTTCTGGGGTGAAATGGCCTCGCTTTCGAAAGTCTTACGTCCCAGGACTCGCCTTTTAACAGTGTTACTCCATTTCGTGAAGCTTGTAACGCCGGACGATATAACAGGCCCGCCAGCGATAACGAGAGCGGAGAGTTTTAATGCACCTTCAAATCGACGATCGTCGAAGCGTGAGATCGAACATCGAGTCGATGCCGATCGCGACCCGATTAGGAGTGCCCGAACCGAGGTTTGTTCCCGCGAAGGGAAGCCAAAGCAAACGTTCGATCGATCGCACCTGTCTCAGCATCAATATTCA
This sequence comes from Priocnemis perturbator, assembly GCA_963942575.1. Classification (NCBI taxonomy): domain Eukaryota; kingdom Metazoa; phylum Arthropoda; class Insecta; order Hymenoptera; family Pompilidae; genus Priocnemis; species Priocnemis perturbator. The sequence continues at coordinate 14,276,648 of OZ012647.1, read as the reverse complement.
CTTCTACCGAAAGGAGAATGAATTTCAGAATTTTGCCGCACGTAACGGAAATGAAGAATATCGTCTAAATGACTTCAAAAACATTGAGACGTCGGTAAACGCGCGAGACATTATCTAGCTCGAATCCCCGTGCAAACACCCCTCCTACCAGTTTCTCACGTCTCATGATAAATACCCGAACGAAGAGTGCCACTTGAAGCGTAAACGCCGCTACAAAATTCTGCAACAGGCTTAACCACCTGACGTCACGTATAACTTCCCCGAGTATAACTACTTACGCGTCTCGTCACTAAGAAACACAGGCAATCGGGTAATGTCGGTGTTTTAAATAAACTCCCCGCGCGTTACTTCAGAACTTGCCGCGAAACCTGTCCCTTCCCTTTCTGCGTCCACCTACAGTGACAAATTACTCGTAAACGCAGCACGCTCGAAGCGAAAGCGCCGCACTTGCCGGCTGAATGGAAGATAACGCTGGGGGCCATAATTTACAATAGCATCGAGTAAGCGTCCCTTAAGTGTGCATGACAAATGGAGCAAGGGAAAGCAATGGTCGACGGGAGTGGGCCGATTAAAAGTGCGTAGTGCACCGATGAGTTACCCCGATGAGGGTACTAATTTTCTGTTAGCGCAGCTACGGCGTACGGTGGTCAAGGTGTCAAGCACGTTTCACGACCACCGACGTAGGTATTATACGGGCAGCAGGGAGGGGGACGGTACCTTTTTTCTGCCGGAGCCGCGACGAAGCGAGGAGAGGGAAGCGAAAATAGCCCGGGCGGACCTGCGGACCATTCATACTTCGCGGTACACATTTTTTTCCATGCTACCTGAGCCATACTCGGTCGCTCTCTTGAGATAAACGCGATTACGCCCGGGCCGGGAGCAACCGGACCGGTCGACCTGCCAAACTCGTTTTCGCGCGAGTCGCGAGCACCTCCGTGAATGGAAGTGAGATTCGGACGACTCCTTCCCCTTCTTTCTTCTCTCACTCCCTCCCTCTGATTCTGAGTTTCCTTCCTCTCCCGTCCCACCCCCTTGCGTAATTATTTGGCCTTTTGCGCCCACCGCGGGTGCGAAGCGTCGAGGGGGAGCGAACGGGGAGTAGGGGAACGTGCCTTTTAATTAATGGCGCCTGGAAATATACGTGTCGCGGGTCCGATTTACGAGCCGGCCGGATTGGTGTCGTAGCAAGCAGCGATTTATGGTAGCGCTACAACGTTTCCTGCTAATATTTAACAGTGTCAAGAGAAAAAAGGAGCTTGACGAGCTATGAAGAACCTATTGCGAAAAAGCGATTGACTCACCTGATAAACTGTCAGCAATGAAGGCCGCACACAAGGCACACAGAGCAATTCCAGTAATATCTCCAAAATGCACTTACGGTTCCATGAATAGAGTTCTAGGCACTATTTAACACGAAAACTTGAGCGATTTTGCTTCACTAAAATTAATTTAAAGGCAGGGTCGTAGCGGGGTGAGAGAAGAATAGGAAAGAAAATGGCACAGGATTGACGAGACGGCGACCGTTCGATTTATCGATTCGACCCAAGATGCGTCTGATTCTGAAATGCTGGGAGGAGCTGAGGTCCGTCGGCGATGAGGGCAACACCGGGGTCGATTGTGAACGTGATACGACGTCAGGACCATCCACCGAGCTTCTTGGAGCTATACGCCTATCCAGCATAAATCCGTAGAAGAGCAAACGTGCTCCGAAATCAAGTCTCCAAGCGGCGCGTCGTTCGCCTCAAAACGAGAACTATCCACTGTACATCGATATGGATGCGATACCCGAATCCTGTTTGGGCGACCGTGACCTACGGTCAATCGTTCTTCATTCACAAACCGGCACTGAATGCCAGAGTCAGGCCGCTGCTCGGGGAAAAGAATTAATTGAGAGAGGCGTCGAGCAAACGAGGATAGGACAGGACATATCCGTACTTAATCCTCGGAATAAACCACGCGACCTTGGCCTCCAGCGTGAGAGCTAGGACGCTCCTGCTCCGGAACGCCGGCAATCACGACACGATGAAGCCGTCGCGAGTCGTCCGTATATTTAGACGTGAGTACGTGCAACGCGCGAATTTCACTCGCGGCACTCGGAAAACAAACGTCCGCAGCGGCGCATCTTGCTATTCACATTCATCCGGACGGGCGATCGCGCGCGCGCGCGCGCACACACACATCGCGATTGCACCCTCTTCGCTTCGTTTGCAAATAATTAGCAAATCGTACGATACGACGTCGAGGAGGGACGCGTCTTGCTCCCCGCTCTGCCCTCTTCGAAACACGTGCTCCAAATTGAATCTCCGTGGAAACTAGTACTGCAATGCGAAAGGTATGGCGAGACGACGAGCGAGACGGTCAATCGAATCGTACTGCGGCCACGACCAGCCACGACGGCAATGCCCCCGCATCGGAGGCATAAGCGCCGCCGACGCGCGCTCGAGAACCCTGCCTCGAATCCCCACCATCGAGCCGTTGCCCCACCATCCAGCGCCTTCCTCGGCGACACACCGGTTGTTCCCTACAGTCTCGCCCGTCCCAACCGTCCCAACCGGCAAACCACGTCTTCAGGGTGCACGCACGCACGCACCACCCACCCACATTAAACGCCAATTCCATTCAGAAAATAAATTATCAAAAATATATCAGAATCATCCTAGAGCCGTGAGCGGAAGAGTTTTTATCGTTGAATAGTTGAATGATGAAGGTAGGTGGACTGGCGAACGTTGTCATGAGGCAGGAGAAAAGAACAGAAGTGTCGGAATGAAAAATTGGTGCTCAAGCTGTGTGGATAGGGTGGTAAGTCTCGTGATCGTGACACGACCGAGAACAGGTGTCGGAGTTTTAGACAATTTGGACGGTAGACGAAGCACGTATATACCCCCTCGTTTCATGCCGTTTCAGCGGATGAGCCGCGACATCGAAGCCGATCGACGCGACAACAGACGGCAAAGCGTCACTGCGGCAAGTCAAAAGGCCAGTGTTTTACTGTCATTAAGGATAACGATCAAATGGGCATCGAGAAGCGATAAACTGTAAACCCTTACTCCTTGTTGGGATTCTTTGTGAGCGAGCGGGGCCATATAATCCTCGTCCGTAAGGAGTCAAGAATGAGAGGAGAGCGCGCACTGTCGGAGGTCGAAAGGCAGAAATAATTCCTGGCAGCCATCGACACAGCTGGCAGTTGTAAATCGTCTGGAACGATCGACGGAAAATCTCGAGCAACGATGTGATATCATCGCGTACGTCGTACGACGACGGATGATCTTTTGATGCTTAAAGGCAAGTTTTGCGCGAAGAAAGCTGCTCCCGACCTCGTCGCCGCCATACTTTCCGCCAGACGCTGCTGGGGAAGTCGCGATAACTACGACTCGGAGGTACGCGGTGCTAGGCCGTACCTTGCCTGACCTACCCGTCGCCAACCGACACACGGCACGAACATGGAAAAATATGTAAATATCGGTCTCATCCATTATCCAACACACGGCGGTGGCGGTGGTGGCGGCGGCACGAAAGACGGGCGTGGAGGGAAAGAGGGAAGGGTCTTGCTTCTCGTCCTCCGTGTGCACCGTGCACATGTGCGTGTACGTCTGTGCACCACGTGCACATGACCTAAGACCGGAAGGTACGGTGACCCGTGCCGAAGGAGGCCTTCGCTGTCGTTGTTTTAGCAACGGTACGCGGTATCGATTGCAAATGGAACTGCGAACCTCCGGTAATTTCTAAATTATCCTATCCAGGGCCACGCAGCGAGGGTTTCGTCGTCGCTGGAGAGCGCGTACTCGTTATGCCACTCGCAACGTCTGACTTACGACTGATCATCGGTAAACAGACACGGCGCTACCGCTCGTAAATTTATACGACTTTCCGGACACATCCGTAAAACGATATTCTACCTCCGTAAATAAGATCGTTCGCGGAGCGCGCCTCGAGATGCACGTGCGACTACCGGTCGAGAAAATGAGAGGAAGGCATAAATAATGCGGCGTTTCTAACAAGCTGTTCCGTCGGCTTGATTCGTCGACGCCGGCCATTCGATTCTGCAAAATTCAAGCGACTCTTCGAATTCGAAGGTTCTTCGGGGCAGATTTCAGTCTCCAACGGGATATCACTTTCTTCGGCGAGCGAGCGAGCGTGCGAAGTGGTCGGTGCTAAGGTGAGAAATGAAAGAAATAATGACGGGATACGGAAATACATCCAGTTCCATAACTCCTCTGGCGCGTCGGGATTTCCGTGGAGTCACGAGTAGCTGTGATCGGCCGCTTCCGATCTCACCGAAGTGAAAACGCGTTTCGGACGGTGCGCGTGCACGGTGCCTCGTCGAGAGATCGACGAGGGTAGGTTCGCCCACACGCGCCTCTCCGAGAACCCGGCGAATTTAATTTATTATTCGCTTAACGCGCACGGGCACAGGCGTGTTTCCAGATCGCCCGAGGAAAAGAGCGGACCCGCCGAGATATTATAATCGCCGTGACGACGTGATACGCAATTAATCCATCGCGCGTCACTCTCCCTCCCTCCAGCCGTCCCGCCTCTCTCTTGCGTTCCGGCAAATAATAATGCATATCGGCACCGCAGGCCTCTCTCGGCTCTGCAGATCTATCCGCGTGCGCCACGCAAATCGTACGTTCCGCGTACGAGAATGTGCGCGCTCTACACGCGCACGAATATGATTAATAGCGTCGCTATCAGTGCGTGAACGTGACAAAACGAAGACAAATAGTGCGCGTGGGGCACTTTAAACGCGCGCACCGTGAATCGCTTTACGTCGAAATCCTGCCTATGAGGCGCGAGAGATTATCGCCTTTACATGATCGCGCGCGCGCGCGAGCACGCCATTGCGTTGACATATCGCGTTGACGCAGCCTGTCGGAAAACTTCCCACTCACCGCGTGCCTTGCAGCAGCGATCCAATTAACCGATAATGCGCCGAAAGCAGCGTCACCGTCCTCAGCCTTCGAATTAACAATAACGTCGCTTGAATTTCGAAGAAAATCAAATCGTATTCGAACGCGAGAAAGAATTATGTCGAGGAACGTCAGTGCTCGTGACACGATCGTGCCTGGTAATAAAGCTTTTTGAATGCTCTCGCGATCAACAGACACGATTCAGCCATCGGGCGGTAACACCAGACCCCGAAAACGGCACCGACTGTGCCGTGCTTGCGCCTAAAGTGCATCGTACCCGTCGAAACTTTCGTGAGCTGGAAACTGCGGAAACTTCGAACTTTCGCTGCACGATGCGAGAATCGCGCCGCGCCTTTCTATCTTGCCCTTCGGGGACAGGGGTGTCGGGGGTGGCAGGGGCGCTAGGGGATAGATAGCGAGACGCAGAGCGAAGAGGGTGAAGGTGGGTGGTCGGAGAAAAGTAGCGAGGGAGCGGGACGGAGAAAGAGAGCGCCTTGATTGACGACCGCAGACTTTTAATTACTCTCGGGGCGCATTCAGGGTAAGTCGCGGCACGTGGAAGCGAGAGATAAGCTTCCTCGAATGGAACGAACCTGACGATGCCGCTGCGGCTGTGGCGCCAAGTTATGCCGCAAATTATGCAATTAAAAGTCCTACGGATTTAGGTCTCGCCACCGTATCGTTCAGACAAACGACTTCTGTGCTAGCCTAATGCGGATATCGACGTCTGCTTCCTACCCGTTAGCCCACGCGTTAATTACCCTATCATTCGATAGCCGTTCTTGGTGCATGCACCGTCGCATACGGTAAGCGTATTTATCGCTATTACGACATTTTACAGGAGCCGCAATGGTGTTCCGTAAACAATAAGACGCGTGCGAAACGTGCGACCACCGCGAAGGAAAACAAGAGTTACTTCATCTTTGCGTCATCCTTTATCTTCGCGCTACATCCTTGCGCTCTATTCTCGTGTCGATCATTAGTCAAGGGGAAACTTTGCAACTTCGATAACCTTGGAATATTTAATTAACTGAGGAGGCTAATGAACCGGGCACGGACCGACACTTTCTCACTCCCACACTGCCGTTTGCTTATACAATGGAAGTACGAAGACGAAAGGTTGTCACATTATGCATCTATCGCCACGTAAACTATGAAAAACAACACAGTATTTCGCTTTCAGTTTTCATAATAATACAATGGTAATTCTAGTGCAACGTCGCCAGTGATAGAAAAGCATCGATTTTGAGAAAAACAAGGTCAGCGGAAGACCTCAAACGATCAATAGATAAATAGGTTAATCGTGCAAACTGTCGTCCTCGAAGCGGTCTTTCTAGCCGAGCGGAGTCTGCTGGCCATTGCACAAACAACCTATTCACGATACCCATTCGGCGGAAATCGCATGGTCGATGGACCCTAAACGTCGACCCCGACCCATTATGGCCTGAACACAGGTACGCAAACGCGGACCATATGCGTGCAACGTGCGAGGAGCACGATGCGGAGGGCACGAGATTTACTCGGCTGCATGAGCTGACCGTCACGACGATCCTAATGGTGGGGCTCCCACAATGCAATATGCCGTGAGAATCACCCGTCACCATTGCCCACGATAGATGTGTCGATATCCTTCCTATCAAGAATGGAAATCGCTCTGTATCGGAGTCAATGAACCGGATTACATGGTGACAGATTGTAAAATTAAAAGTCGCAGACTCAAGCGCTTAGTCCTTAGTCCATCGCCAAACGTGACGAAGGGAGCCGTATCGCGCAGGTGGCCGCACCATGTGTGTCGAGTTTTATTAATTTATTGCTCTCGGGGCCTCGGCATGTAACGCAACGAGAGAGGGGTTGGTCGTCGTCTTTATTGTTGTAGCCCAAGCCGAGAAGAGTGAAATTATACATAAAATACTCTACACACACACCAACCCCCCCCCCCCCCCCCGGCCTTTCACTGGATGAAAAAAACAACACGGATCTACACAACAACCCCCCCCCCCCTTTTACCGGCCTCTTGTAGAGTGTTATTATATTTGAGTGTAATTAATTCACCCCCGCAGGGGTTATCAAAAATTGCCGTAGCCGATGATATTTCACATCGTCTTGGCGGGGTATTGGTAAAAGTTTTCAACTAGCAATAATCGCACCTCGGTAGAACCTCATTGGTTACGATATCGCCACTGCGCAAAGCTAACGATGCAATCTTAAATGACGGTAAATATAGATGCTTTGCTGAAACTTCAATTGCGAGAACCAAACCGCACGGAACACTACAGCTGCCATCTACTTGCCATAACGTGAAGCAAGCTCGGCAGTATACAGACAGGCTCCTGCAGATCACTTCCACTAGGGATTACACCTTAGATTTCGATTCCTTTGTGGCTACATCCAACTTTATGATTATAAAAGGAAGGGGGAAGAAGGAATGCATAACGAGTTCAGACCCTTATTCATTACAATTACCAATGTGTCAATTATTGCGTCATAACGTCGTGAGGGTCATAATACTTTTTAGTCCGAGTCAGTGGTTTTTCGTGCTGGTCACTGCCTCATTTAGAAAACATGACAATTTTCGCATAGCGGAATTACTTAAGAGAAGGGACAGTGTTTATTTTATCAAATTATTGCATAAGAATTATCGAAACAATAGTACAGTAACCGCCACCGATTAACCGATACAAATCATTTAGGCTTTCACGTATGGACTAATCATGATGCGCGTCTGATTGGGAATATAATATAAACTGGTTTGTAGCCTTGGCCAAGAGACCCTGACCCTGAAGAGGATAGACCATCCAGGATAGGACGCCTCACACTACACCAAAAGTTAATTACAAAAACTATTCTGTTAAGGCGTGTCTTCCAAAAATTCCCACGTGCGTGATGTTTCAGTGTTTTAGAGTGCGAATGTCTGCGTCTAAGATCAAAGGTTAATTATAGGTTCTTGTCAAAATGATTATTTTGTACCTGTTGAAAAGAGCAGGCGATTTAACTGGGTATTAATTAAAATCATCGTAGCGATGATTCGAATCAACAGTGAGGGGGGAAAAAATCGAAAAAAGAAATGGAAATTTGCATGTAGAAATGTAATTATGATGCCACTCATAGTCATGATTTACGTTTCTAACGCAGGAAACATTCAGTGGCCGTCCAAGAAAACATACCCATAATATGTCTGACCACGAACGGTGCTCTTCTACCTCATACGTTGGAAAACACTGAAACATTGATCGCGTTGTCAGGACATGTACGTTGCACTTTCTCTGGTGAATATCACAGATTCCTGGTGCGTAGCACATTTAGGTCACCCTTTTTTAAATAGCAATTCCTGACGCCTACAAACTACTTGATAAGGCACTGGTCGGCCGTACTTTTTATAAGTTGCGACATTTTTTCGTTAACAAAGGGGTTGAAACGCATGAATTAGCAAGAAATCTGAGAACTCGTGATCAAGGTGAGTCTCGCGCGTTGGACCGTAATCATATTCGCGATACAAATAGTCCCGTACACCCGTTATTATGCCCAGGCATTCGTGCACGTACAAGATAAATCTGAGATACTCGATCACCTTGACAATCAATCACGACGAAAACTACTGCTCACTTTCACTACGAGCAACGTGCTTCGTTGGGGTCCGCCAGCCTTTCGTATTCTTCGCATTCATGCCTCTCTTCCGATCTCACCGAGCAAATCGACAGATCAATTACTGCCACTAATTATTCCGTTTCCGTCATCAATTTCTACAACTTCGTCTCCGTTGGCGCGCGTTAACATAGTAAAACGATATCGCCTCCCCCACCGGTCGTAAGATGCGACATTTAAATGGCCAATGAAATCTGCGTCAGCCGTCGCAGATATCGTTAGAAAACATAAAGCACTCCTCAAGCTACGCAGTGTACTAAAGAACGCATGAGCGATTTCCAACTGGATGCAGCGATTTACAGTGTCTCGCCGAAGGAGAAACCTAAAACGGGACAGTGTAGAACTCTGCGAGATACATTCACACCCTCCGCAGATCGAGAAAGAGAGAGAGAGAGAGAGAGAGAGAGAGAGAGAGAGAGAGAGGAAGAACGGTGAAAAAAGGCCGTCGACAAGCGGGAGTCTCTCAGAGAGCGTACTCCCATCTGAACGACGCCGACGCCGAACGCCGACGCGACGTAAGCGCGCCGGCACGTAAATCGTGCGAGAAGCGCCAAGTAGGCAGTAATACGTAGCGGAGGCGCGATAGAAAGATGCCGGCACACGATGGCGGCACGAAAGTTCTTCCTGAACGGCGCGCCGAACAGCCAAAGTGCTTATTACAAGGCGTATAATAGGCTTCCGCGCGAGTCCCGTGTACTGTACTAGCTCCTGCCCGACTCGTGTGCGGCATTGCATACGGCATGCGGCGGCATACGTACACGAGTAGAGTGCTGTGGCGTGAACGAACGAGAGAAGCGACGAGAGCACGAACGAAAGAAAGCGACGAGGAATAGGAGCGCGCCTACACCGACGGCGGCCAGCAGCGAATTAAAGTGCGTATAATGAATAGCCGAGGGTGCGACCATTCAATTAACATTCGAGCCGCTACGACGACGAGCGACTCGAAAGTTCCTACCTACATACTGACATGTCCGTCGACGACCGTTTACAAGGACCGATAAGCTTTGCGAATGTGTGCGGCCAGTGCGACTGATAAGACTGCACCTTCCGACTTCTAGTGTCCGTCGCTCCTGTCGTCTGCGTAGCCAAAGTCGTGCGTGCACGATGGAAGTGTTTACGCACTTTTAAAGATCCCACCGACCGATGCGATGGGAAGCTTCCACGAACGCATAAGTCAATGCCTTCTTCCTACGCAAAAGTTACGCGTACGTTTAGCTTGCGTATATACCGACTAATTGCGTGCGCTGCACGCGACGCTGCTCCACGTTTAGACGCGTACGCGCAATTCAAGTCTGCTCTCACTCTTGTCCGCGATAAAACCATACCGTGACAGACCAAGGCATACACGCTCTATGCTTTCAGTGTCCACGCGGCTAGATTACGAACTTACTTACGTCATGTAGGGCTGTGTGCTTAGAACGGACATTGCCCACGAATTTCTATCGAAAAGTGTTGATCCGGAGCAAACAAAAATTCTCGTCGTTCTTACATATTGGGAGCACTCGAATTTGCGTTATTTTTACTGTCTGTCGGTATGGGACTAATTTATTAACTATACTGAGCGAGCATTACAGCACCGTTCCATCGGCAACCCTTATACCGCGCGGCGGGGGCAACAGCAAGAAACGCATTCGATCTTCCGTCCAATCACCGTAAAGAACGAGCGGCTTCGATGCTTCGGGTTTCTTCGCGCCACTTTCTTTCCATCGAAAGTACGATGGCTTCGTCGACTTAATCCTCCCCGCTTTCAATTCATTTTCAACCGTGGCGCTACGCGATAACTCAATTATTTCCTCGACGCCTGCAATGTCTTGTACCTTCACGGGTGCAGCCTTGTCTGTGTCTTCGCTTTACACCAGCAACGAAATAGCCCGGAAAATGAATGCGAGAAAAAAGCAAGTGTCATGAACACGTCCAACGGATTCATTAAGAAAGAGGCTCGAAGAATCGAATTTGCACTGGCGCGAGAGTAACGAGAGCCGCAAGAGCGGAGTCAGTAAGATGCGATCTTAAGTAGAAGAGATTTATCGCGTCAAACGACCAATCCAAAAGGATTATTCATGTCCGCAGCTGTAGGGAGCAAACAACGCGTTAATGATATTTTCCATTGGCTATATTGACGTCGATCGAGACGAGCAGACGCGGAGTGAATCATCGAATGGAAATCACCTGAACGCGAAATGGATGGAGTGAGCTTGGCGGAAACAAGTCAAGTGTATCTTCCGCACAGCACAGACGCTAGCTATCTTGCTTCCTTCGTCGCTACCTCCTCGCGATACGATGACAACCCGCGGAGTCTATCTTATCGCGATCTACATCGGAGCAACGCGTAGTTGAATGTTTTATACCGTAGACACTGTCTCCGGTACACTCTGCCACCGACGAGGTATAACATAGACCGCTCATCCAATGCAAATTTTTGTCTCACGACCTAGAGCCCCCTTACCATTTCCGTGTCACAAAGTAGGTACGTCAATTTTGCGAGAAAAGTAAAACTAAGAATTCAAGGAGTGTCTATCCCAAAGTGATACCTCGGTCGATGGAAGAGTTGAATCGAGAGATGAATAACGGACAGAGGGGGTCGACTTCTATTCGAAATGAAGACGCCTCGACCTCACTCGTAGCCTTATTGTGTCTTGCACGGAGGTCGGGGCTGTGACTCGTTTGTGCGGCCGCACAGCTCTCAGAAGGTAGGTAGACCGATTGGGCTTGGGTTTAAGTAGCCGGTATCCAGGATTGCGGATACACTGTCTCCGCGCTGCCGATATATCATGCACTGACGGCCTCCGCTTCGTGAACGTGTCGTCGTCGTCGTCGGCATCGGCCTCCCGGTCTGCGTTGCAGCAGTCGATTTCATCAACTCTCGCCTCTGCTCCCCTCAAATCCTCCATAATGTTGGTGGTGCCGCGCTATCATAGATCGTAGTACGTCTGCACCGGGGCAAGTGGTCCGCGATGACCCTATTAGGTGGCCATTAAACGAAACATCGCTGTTCGCGTAATTAGGACAAATGCTAAACGATCAGCGTCCTCGGGTCGGGCGCGTCTCATATCGGTGTTACAAGGATTTCTCCGTGGATCGTGCACGAGGCCCATGAGAACCGCGATTAAAAGGGAAACGAGAATGCGGCGCGCGAATGCAAGGGTGTTAACCGGCCTCGCGACAAAATAAATTATAACGGCTACTATCTCGATCGAGCTCGACAAAAAGGACGGCGTATAAATCGTCGTGGCTCGAGCTCGGAAACATCATCATGGGAGGTAAGTAATACCGCGATCAAGATCATCAGGAACTCGTTGCTGGGTGATAGGGACGCGTGGGCCGGCGTTTCCCGTTTCTGTGCTCCCGGCGCAGAACTAGTGCCGGCCGAGATTAAGGAAGAAGGAGATCGATGGATAGCCAGGTAGAAATATATATCAGTGCTTTACACGGAGGTTGGGACCCCGATGTAGTCCAGAGTCGAACCCCGCAGCCTTCAATCATTGTCAATCAGTTGTTGGACGAGGCACCGTTACAGTGTCTTCGACGGTCATGCTCTCTCGTCGTCCAATACTCTCTGGATACACCTACTAACCATTCTTTCGCGGCATTCCGACGTTACTACGTAGTCCCGTTTTCCACGTCGACTATTCGACCGCGCTATCATCGACCTGGCCGCCTGGCACATCTCTCAAGTCGATCATATCCGTCCAAAGCACGAATCAAAGTGCAAGCCCTATGAAAGCTTCGCTTCAATTCTTTCAGCCTTCAGAGTGAAACCGGAGATTCGTTAGCCACCGAGCATTTCCGCGCCACAAGGTGCTGAGCTGGACTGGCTTCGATGGACGCCCAGGAAAAACAGTATAGAAGCGCCGCGATGCAAGAAGAAACATGCTCTGGAAAAAGGTGCACAGATAAGGAGACCGAGTGGCTGTGCAAGGTACCGCCGCGACGGCAAACTTGAACTTGCCACTTTTGCGAATCGCAATTGCCTTTACTCACGGCTGCCTTTATTAATTTACATTTAATCTCCTCCGATTACCTTTACCTCTTCAGGATGAACATCTCCGTAAAGAATTGTAATGAGCGCAAGGCTCGAGCGGAAAGATTTTCTTAAAGAATGAAGATGGGATAGAAATGGCCAAGAGCCTTCTTAATGGGCAAGGTTAGTCGGAAAATTCCCTCGTGGGCAGAAAGGAAGGCGCGCGCGATAGTTACGGCAAGGCGGGCCAGGGACTAATTTTCAAGAGGAGAGCGCAGGATCTCATCCCATCTGGCGGCTATCTCGTCGGGCTGACAAAGCCCGTAGGTCGACTATATTAGGTAGAAGACGCCGGTTCTGCCGACCTACCTACTTTCAGAAATTCTGCACTAACGAGCGAAGAGCGGACTCATGACGCGACGCTCCGCTTTCCAGCGTCGGATGTCGCTGCCCCATATCTGCCAAATTGTCCTGAACTCGCGCATGTTCTTCTTTATTGCCGCTCTCCGCGGAATTTATTAAACGGCCTACGGCTCCATTATCCATAAATTTCATTGTACGCTTGAGATTCTGCCGAGAAGTCGCGTCTGTCTGCATTCAAGAGTGTGTGGTTATCATGCAGTCTCAGACACGCACGCGCGCGCAATCTGGGCACCTACCTATCAAAGAAGAAAAACCAAAGCGATTACCGCGCCGTTACAACTACTTGCAAACGGTTCAAATGACACGCTATCGGATATCTATGAGAAAAGGTAATATTTCAGAGCTGCCCGATGTTAATTTACGTGTTCAAAAGCACGGCGTCGATCTGAGGAAATTCCACAACTCCATCTCGTCGTCCATTCATTCTAGGTCGGAAGCGAGGAGTCGCGGCGCTATTATTATGTAAAATACGCGCACAATCAAGTGCAGCAGAGTGACAGGCTCGCCGTTATATCGCGACGTGAATGTGTGATTCACGTGACGCCGATTGAAGTACCACAGTCCAGGGCGTTAACGTCGGCGGATTCAATTAAAGCCGCTATAAACGAACGCCAAGATATGCTATGACGCTCTTACAAAGGCCGCCGAGGATGAGAAAAGCGGCCCCCTCCCACCGCTTTGCATATCCCTAATAACCTCTGTTCTTGTGGCTAACCATCTCACCCCTTGTCATCGACCCTCCGACCCTCCGAGCCTTCACTAACCTACGTGCCGCACGTGGCTGCTGGAGGGTTAATTTCGCTCGCAAACTGCTCGTGGACGAGGATGGCGAAGGGGTGTGAGTAAGGGCGACTGAGACGAGTCGAGTACCCCGAAAGGACATTTACGAAAGGCCGACTTAACGATACCTCGAATTTGCCGGCACTCCGTGAACCGCGAACCTTAATTAAGACTCGCCGAAAAGGGATCCGAGCAGCATAGATTGCCTGCCTTCCTCTCAGGATCTTTCATTTATATTCAATGACAAGCTCCGCAGGTTTGAATTTTCAAACATTCAACAAAGAGTCTAGAAAACGTATTCGAGAAAAATGCTACTCGAGCGACAGCGATAACTCGGATTTCGCAAACAGTCCTGCCCGACTGGATCTAATTGTAAGATGCGTACCCATACGAGGCAGAGGCCGCACGCACGTGACTGATTGCCTTAATCGCTTCGAAGAATAATCTGCTCATCCGACCACATTTTCCTCCGCTTCTCACCTTTTTCTACGTAGCCCACGACCGGTTTTGCGAGCGCTCTGATCGGTGGGAGCTGTGTGACAGGTGCGACAGCTCGATCGCAAAAATAATGGGAGAAACGAACTCACCGTTTCGGAAGCGATGCATTTCACCTCCGCAAGCAGCGTCGCGGCCGGCGAAAGATAAGACTTCACAAAGTTCTCCATGTTGCCATGATATGCGCAGACCAGGATGTCCCGTGCCTGCCGTATCAGAAGGTTGATAACGCCGTTGCCATAAATCGGCCCGAGTAAATTTCGAACAAGAGAAGCGACGTCTCCGCGTCCCTGTAACAGAGAATGTGATCGTTTGTTAGGCGATATCCGCTGAAATATCCTTTCAGCTGGAAAATCAATGCATCTTAACTCGCGCGACATACGTAAGTACATACTGTGTGCCCGAGCACCCTCGCGCAACGTGGGGAGTCACGTGCTTCGAGATCGCGCTTCGAGCACAGTTACGGAAACCGGAAACACTGAAGGCGAGGGAACTCGCAGGCTTAACGGTCCTCTGACTCCTTCCACGCCCTTTACGGAATCGCGGCTAGGACAGAAGAATCTGTTACCGACTTCGCTCCCCTTGCCACTCGGGTAAACAAGGGGAGAAGAAATTCGATTTTATGACAGAAGCTGCCGGTAATGCTGCTTGGGGCCGCTGAATCGCTCACCCGAGGGAGACGACAGTACTTTCCATGCGGCATCCCTTGAATCAATATTCTTTCAAGTTTCCCTATCAGACACGCGTGACGTGAAAACGTTAGAAAGCAGTATTTAGAGATGTTGGATCCGAAATTTCTGATTCATCCGTAAAGGAGTTACGCGGCAGACACTACGCTACATTGAGCTGGCACAATGAATAAAATTAGACCAATGTTAAGATAGCGATATACGGGGAAGGGAGTAGAGGTCAGAACGGACCCACCTCGATGCACACTTTTCTCACCGCGCGCCCGCCCATTCAAATACTCTAGTGCTCGAGTGAACAAGTGCTTGTCCTGTGTCCAGTGTCCTGTGTCCTCTCACAAGCAATATGGGTGCATTGTATCGGACGTCGGACCGCTTCGTTGCACCGCAGTGCATAAACATCGTGGTTTAGTGTGAACACGCAGAAAAGGGACAGCGCGATGTAACCATTATACGTGCACCCGGCCGCCCACGCGTTTCCGCCCTCATGCTCACGCGTGTACGGCTAACCAAGACATAAACGAAAGAGAACAGAGCTTGAGCTCGTCTTTCCGATTGAGCGATATCGGGGACACTTTTAGTGGCAGGATCCAGGCAGCGATTAACGGTGTAACCGGATGTTTGGCGGGCATTGTGGCCTGGCTCGGCGATCGACACGAAGCTTATACGACCCTACACGCACATACCAGATATCCCACGGTTTAGAGAAATCGATTAAATAGCTGAATCAACCGAAATATATACGGCGTTTTGATGTTAGGGGCTGAAGGTGTAGGTGCAACGACAGAACAAATAGTATTAACTGCTGACACGCGCACAATGTGTCCTATTATTTCGGGAGGGTTCAGTAACAAGCGTTTCCTTCAATGCGGAAGGGAAGGAAAGGGAAGGGAAGCCATGGGAAGCCCGGGCAGTTCGCGCTAACAAGGCAGCAACAGCTCCGCTGCTAGTCAGTACCAATATTTGGCTAGCCGGTATTTATGGGAAAAGGGTAAGTCGATGGCGCATAAAGGGCTCGTTAGGGTGGGAAGCACTCTCTCTCCCCAAGGACCCGAAGGGACCGAATGGATCGAAATGAGAACGTACACACGAGTCAACACATAAATTAACCGCAATTCACGTGCTAGCGCTTTTTAATCGTCTCTGGCTTATGGGTTTGCGTTCTTTATTAATGCATTTACTCGCACAGACAGGGTTTACTGTCATATATTTATCGGCCCAAGTGCTAATATGCAGTGATTTATTCGAGAGAAGGCAGATGCTACTTCAAACCCTGTTCTCGGTATATGAAGCAGGCTGTGCGTTACGTATACGAGAAAAATACAATGGTTACGATGCGACGACGGTTCGGCCGAGCATTACTGAAAGCTTGTAATTGTGCCGCGAGTTGTGGAAAAAACTAGGTGCAAATGAGTGTTGACGAAACAAAGATGCATCGTTGGGCACGGAGCTGCCATAGATTTACCCTCGCCTTTTGAATGCAATTGACAGAGTCCGACGCCACCCGGCAAATCGAAATCCAACAGAGTGCCAGGCCGGTCTTGATTAGCTCCTTTGTTTAGGCGGTCGCTTAATTTAATCGCACCCTGCGTGTACGTGACAGAAACCTATCGCGGCTCGCTAAAATTACATTTTACTCGCATCGATTTCCTTGCAGAAGCTGTGCCGGAATTTCAATTTCAATTTCAATGTGTACACGAAGGTAAAACGAAAATTACGACTGGATGTCGCTTTGGGCACGTAAGGTGGCAAATTGGCACGATTAAATTCTAATGAGACGTAATGAGAAATTTGGTTCAGAGTGTGACAGGACTTCTCGCCGGACTGGGAGCTGCGAGATTAAAATTATGTTAAATTTCTACTTTCACCGCAACCGGTCGCTTGCTAAAACTTCCAAGTCGGTAAGAGGCCACTGCGGTGAATCGGAACGGAATTTTGCATTGAATTAATGCCCGGTCACTCAACAATCATGCTCGGATAACCATTCTACGCAATAAGTACTAGCACTTGATGAAAATGCAGTAATCAATCGCGCGATATAAGTGGCGCGATAACGTCATTTGATTTATTGCTCAATTTGAAAGCCAGAGAAACCAGCTTCCTGTTGGAATATCGTTTGAAAACACTCAACTCCCCATCGTGGCGCACCTCTCGAATTTCGAATCAGCCATCGTAGTCGATTAATTCGTATCACGTACGCGTTTACTCAGCCCCGAGTATACGTGCTTCTCACCCCCCGCGTATCCACTCTCGTTCGACCCTTTGCCGGGCAACTTTCACCGTGCAAATATTCCGATGGAGGATCGGAAAAATCCCAGCCAAGGTGAACAACCGGGCAAGAGTAGAAATTTTAGCGAAGGAGGGCGGAGGGCGGAGGGCAAGCAACAAATGAAGAAGCTGAAAATAAGTGAAGTCAGCAGAAATTATCCCAGCAGCGCGGCGCGGCGCGGCGCGGCCCGTACGGCCGGAATAACAACAGAATGTCAGCGTGCGAAACTACGTTCCATGTACCGGAAGCGACAAGGAGGCACTGGGAGAGGATGAAGGAGCCAGTAGATGGACGGAGAGTCGCTATTCTTCGATGTAGCTAGTCTAATAAAAGCAGTTAGTGAAAACGTTTGTTGCACGATCTACCTGAGACCTGAGCCAATCAGCCAGACGTCCGGCCCGTTCTCCGCGATGCGTGTCCGTGTACTGCGGAATATAATTTAATACATTTATGTAACTGACGGGATATCACTCTCCCTGGCATGTCTGACGCGGTTTGCACGCTCGTTATTCACCAGGTTCTGCTAGATTCGCGCCCGTCACTTGCACTTTCGTGGCTTGCTTAACCCGTGCTCTATGAAAATGTACAGCGGAGGATCCGTTTCTTGCCAACGCTGCCTCCATCTATCCAGCGTCGAACTTTCATTCAAGTGGTACAGATCTCAAAGATGTAAGTCAATCGTCGGACGTAGATAGAGAAACAGCTTCATACAGTCGTTTCACCAGATACATTTGGCATCGTAAAATATCGTCAGTACGCGTACTTTTATCAACTTATTTTTCCCCGATTTCGTCCTGTTAACCGGATAATAGGCAATGCTATCCTCCCTGCACCGTCAAGCAACCGATTGATGCACTGTCCACATCATTTTATCGAAAAATATCGAACGAATTGGCGTCGTTAATTAAATTGCCGCCAGATCGGGGAAACCTATCGGAAGCGAAACGCGCGTGCCGTTGCACAATACACCAGAAGCACTCGCGATATCCATCAATGTTGTACTGTTTAGGATCTCACGATAGTGCAACGGACCACCGTAGCGAGCGAGAAGAGAGAGTTTCTCGAAAGAGAACGAGACGACAATACGCGCTGCGAGGGAGAGACAGCGGAGGAAGGGACACCATGGAAACGCGCATTAATCAACCTCTGCACGTGGAAAGCCTAGGATAGAGCATGAAGTGCCTCGCAATTCAATTGTTGATCGGGGGGCACATTGCCTACGGACATTTTATACTAATTAATAATATTTCCTCGCACGTGCACCTTTCGAATCGTCGAGAAACAAAGCAAAGGTAAGAACTGATTGTGAGAGATTTCCGTTTGAGGACGTCGATTGCTTTATCGTCCGGTATATCCGTTGGTGGTTAGACAACGTTAGACAACGTTAGATCTCGCTGCAAGTACGCAAAAGGCGGTGCCGCCCGGTCCCTGGCGACCGGCGACCGGCGACCGGCGACCGGCGAGCAGCGCAATTGCAATCGTGCAACGACGACTCAATCCGGCCACGGTGCATTCCAGGGATTTGTTTCCACTCAGATTACAACGCGAGATATCGGCGACAAGCAACCGATATTTCATGTTAGAAACGATCACCATTGCCATCACGGTGCCGTTAATTCACCATGTGCCATGGCGCTCAAGCCAAGAGGCGCACGGGCGCCTACCTACAGTATGTTTATACATGTACGTCCGTGCGTACAATCATGCATACCGTACTTGCGCAACTGCCGCCAAGCAGCTATGCACATTGTTCAGAGTCAGAGTACATCATTGATTACGCTAAACTCACAGGCACTTATTCGATTCCTCGGACCTAACTACTCGGTAAGTGCTATGCTGCTGCACGAATTTTCAGCTGCCGCTTTTTGACTTTTCGCAATTTCTTTATATCGCTCAATCGGCGGACTTGCATCTTTTACCTCAATCTCTAAAGAGCATATTTTTCATCATTTTTCCACCCATTTTCGGGCATATCGCATAAACTATAGTGTCGGGCAATAGACCACTAAATTTTCCATGTGCTAAGCTCAAAGAATGTTGAATTAAGTGACGTCACCCCTTGCACACTCTGCAACGGGTCGGAGTCCGAGCTTATCGGTCGGATCAAGAATCCACGTTACTATGTGGCAACTTTTCCGCGAGGTAAAGAATTAGTCGCTCACGGGTCGCAGCGGCGGGTCACGGCTGCGGCACCCTGTATATAGAACGATGACGTCACCCATCGCGGGTTACCTACGAGTGCAGAGTGTATAAAATGCATCCGGTGGGTGTGTCGCTCCCATACCCTTTGTGACTCCGACTGGCGCTAGGAGCGACGAGGCCGCTATTATAAACGCTGGTGTTTAACCGCCATGTAAACGGCCGCACACGAAAGAGAAGGTGTAATCGTGTGCCGACCGACCGGGTCCCATTTTGTCACTTTTAAATTTCTCGCTCTCTCTCTCTCTCTCTCTCTTCCTCTCTCGTAGAAAGACAAAACACGACATACCGAAGTGACTCGCGCGACCAGGCAATGCGGCACTCTCTACGACCACTCTTGCAATTCCGCTACAATTGCGCCTCTCTTATTTAGGACGAAGCTCTTCGCTTACACTGATCCACGTGCAAACGGATGGCGCGGCCGAATCGTATGCGTATGACTTTACATGAGCACGACGACAGCAGTGTCACCGGCCTTTGCTTTCACTCAATCATTGCTGCTTTTCCACCTTGCTTCCCTTCCCTTTCCTTCTTCGTAAATCGTACATTTTGCTACAAAACGTCCGAAAAACGCACCACTTTTGTGTCGAAAGGCGCAATAATCATGAAAGTCGCGGATAATTCGCATCGGCCGCATGTCGAAAGTATCGTGGCACGTATGTTTATCCTGGGAAACGATCATATCATCGGGGCTAGACAGGCAGAAAATTTTCTCCTTTGACGATTACTTACCCGATACCCAGCGCGCAGAATGCACTTGCGACTTTGGTTTCAGCTCAAGTTTCAGTCTCGGCACCTGAGACTCTTTCTCCCGACCAAACTCGTGCGCCGTTGTAAAATCTTTCCGGTCCCCAGGCCATGTCCGAACATCGAAGAAAGTTATGGACGCCGATCAATATTCGCACGCACGTAGAAAAGGTAAACACAACCGATATTAGAGCGGCCGAGAGGTAATCGAAAATAGCAGAAGCGCTTTACCTTCCGTAATTGTACGCTTAATATGCGTTACACGCCAAGTCGCGTGACGCTCGCGGATATGGGTGCCCTCCCGATCGGCAATCACGCCGTCTTGGAACACAACTTCCGCAAGATTTGCCAAATTTTTCCTTCGAACCGCGCGAATCGATGCACCTGGTGCTCCGTTTCTGTGAAATTCCACGTATCCCTAATGATTTCGTTTAACTGATCAATACTCACAGTAACATAAGGATACTAATTTAAAACGTAAAGCATGTTACACAGCCGTTCGTGTGACTCGTTGATTGAGTTGTATGAACGACGTCTGACCACCGGAATTCTCGCTGGAACGTTATTAAAGGCTGGTGTCATACGAGATCGCCAATTACAATCTCATTACTCGATTCTGACATAAACATCGCTTGGGACTCGGGATAATAAACAGCGCAATGACAGTAGTGGCAGTAGACGCAGACTAGTAGTGGCATTGATTATGTTATATCAGCAATAAAACGCTGTTGACTTTATGTTGTCTTATTAATAAACAAAGTGTCCTTAGTTTTAACACTGACAGATTTAAAATCGGAAAGATCATTCTTTCATTTGTACCTAGGTAACGGTTCAAGCGGGCCCAATCATACTCGTTTACCTGCTCATAGATGCGTAGTTTGAAATAAATAGGGGAAAGTCAAATAACCCACCGATAGCTGAGCGAGTAATAATGGAGATGTGACAGATCGTAGAGGAGGCCCATTTACTCTCGAGTAGGCGAACTCTCTTTCCATCCGCGCCGTGCCGCGCCGGTTCAAAAAATCGGGCATGACGGGCACACGCGTCGAATTGACAATCTCTCGTAGAAAACACGTCCGGAAAGAAATACCCTCAGCTACTTACGCATGTTAATCACAGTCATTTTAACGATGTGTTTCGCGATATCGAAGACAGTGCCAATTATCCACTTCTCATTCGGTTCGTCCGAAAATTAGTCGATGCATGATTCTCATAAGATTATTACATGCCCCACGTAGAGCCGAAGGCATGGTAAATCCAACTACAAACTCCGCTTACAGTTAGCTTAGTGAAACATTTTCTCGAATTGCGTATATATTCATTCGAAAGCATTCCATTCCGCGGGCCTTATAATTCCCCATTTTCCTAAAGTTCCATCTGGAAGTGAGACGTTTTCCTTCTTAGTAAAAGTTGCGTGATGTGGTTCCCAGATACAGCCGACCGGATTAATTGCTTCTACGAACACGATTGACTACAGCAAACTTGTACTACAGCTTCGTGACAAACCACCTATATGTGCGACAGACTCATTAATTCGCTTGACAGCTATGCGGTAACGCTACACTTTTCTTCCACTACGAGTTAGAATGAATCGTATTAATTAGTTAGAAGTGGTAGCAAATGCGTAAAAAATAATTCTGGCTCGCCAAGTGACAATGCCATTAACAAGGGAAAGCAGGGAAGCGTACGCCACCGATTTGGTCCTCCGTGAAATATGTTATTATGGACGACAATCTAAGAGACCCGATTTTGCTGTGCACCTCTGAAGGAACTGCAAATAATTCATCCGTCAGCGTCTATCGGTTAAAATGTCTTCTTATTCACATTCGCAGTAATAAAATGACAGAGCCAAGTCGTACATAAAATAATACACGCCCAATGATGATCATTGATCCAGGTTGATGGCAGTCGTTGACTGTCGATGACAGTGGACGGCGGATATGCGAGGATGCTTCCCAAGCTCGTTATGCCCAACGACCGTTCGCCGGCCGTTTGGAAGATTTGAACGATACGTAGCCGTCCCGATACAACGTCGTTATGATCGACGACTACATCTTGTCCAGGGTCAGGTTTCCACCCGAGTTTTCCGCGAGGACAGGAAAGGAGAGGAACGACGACGACGACGACGCCGACGACAAGAGGACTGAAAGAGGACTAAGAGAAGATAGGACGAGAGAAGGGAGGGCGACTTTCTCCTGGGCCACGGCCTCGCGCTTGGCACGACGATCACGAGGGGATCGACTTCGATGCATAAAACTACTGGCGAGAGACGCCTGGAGATGGTCGATTGTAGCGGGCAACAGTGCCTCTAAACGAAATCGCACGCCGAATGGAACGCTTCTTCTTCTTCCTCTTAAGCGCGGAAACGTCCCCCCTGGCGACTGGTGGGTGGAAACTGCCTCTCCCTTCCTCGTCGCACCGCGCGCTCCTAGGCGCGCGCAAACGCGCGTTAAGATCGGCCGTGGTATCGTAGGAGCAACCACCTCTCGAGTGGCTCGAGTAGCACACTCGTACTCTTTCCCTACATGCACGTGGGTGCCTCCGTGTGTACTCACGTATACCCCCCTTTCCCTCTCCCCGGCACACGCGGCCACGTTTCTTCCCTCCTTCGCTCGTTTTTCACTTGCTCCAGGTGCTTTTATTAATCTCCGCGCGAAGCGCGCACGTCCTCTCTAGCAGCGGCGATGCCGCAAATATTTGCTCGACGATCCCACGTCGGTGAAAAGGGGCTGGGAGGACGGGAGCGAGGATGAGAGCGGGGTCGCTGGCCCTTTTAAAATGTTGGGAACCGTGACGGTCGTGGAGGAGCGATCGCGGAACGAACCGTCGTCGTCAAACGCACGAAATGGCGACGGCTCACAATCAGAGTTCCTCGCTGCTCCGGCACCGCGGCACATCTCCTTCGGGCGAGAATCGGAACGGGCTAACCGAGTACATACTTTGTAGCGCTGAGAAGCCTTCCCTGATTCTCCGCTGGCGACCAGATTAACCAGAATCCGCCGCAAAAGCCCATCAGGCACTGTTGCCCACGACGTTGAGTTAAATTGCTCGCGTAATATCCACGGAGATCTTCCGTTTACCCTCCCCCTCCCCCGCCTCCTCCTTCACGGTATTACGCGATTCGAGTTAAAGCCAGCATTAAGCGACAAACCGCCCGCGCCGCGACGTACCGCTAGGACGTAAGAGAGGCAACGCCGACAATCGGCTAATGATTCCGATAACCGTGCCATAATGGCGCCACATCAGTCTCCGAGTCGTCTGTCGAGATATTAATGGAAACAATTCTTTACGATAAAACAGTATTTATTGCTCCGTTCATGTGGGAACTTGAAGCGCGCACGGTATGTCTCCGGCCGTACTCGTATTGTCCCGTCGTCGCTGCTTGGCATGCGTCGTCGAGCTACGAGCCTGCATTCTCTAATTTCAACTGCAGTATACAACTACGCCGCCGACTTATTTCTTTCGCGCCGTGCCGCCATATATTGAAGCATACGGCAGGGTACCTATTTACAACGCATTACTTCTGGTAACGATGCAGGTAGATACGCGTCCATTTGCGCGAATAATTAAGCGGACCCACCACCCAGGCAGCGTGTCTCGAGTTCCTAGCACGCCTATCAACGTCTGCAGGAGCCTCGAGTTGGCATTATCAATCAACATCCTTAGAGTTTAGAGAGCGAGGGAGCGAGGAACTTGGTGCATGAGCCAAAAGAGAAGAGAAGAGACGGCTAGAAAAAGAGAACACGCGTATGCGCGCGCGACTGAGAGAGAGAGGGAGAGACTAGGGTCACCCGCATAAGCGGAACCGTGATAAATCGTATGGCAAACCCGATGCTTGGCCGCTGTCCAACCGACCGTCGAAAGCGAGAATGGAAACGTTAGTGCCTCTGAAACTTCAATGCATACCCAGAGAGTAACGTAATTTTACCATCAGAAAGACACTCCGAATGCAGTGCTTTCTTACGCGGTCAAACAGCATGCTAACAATATATTTCATCCTTTTATGAGACTTACGAAGTGAATCTACATTTATTGTAACTATTGTTATTGCGTGACACTGCAACAAGCGAAAAGATGTGTTACCCGGCTACAACTGCTGTAGGTTGTAAGTGGAAACACGACACCGAAAGAAAAGAATAGGAAACGTCGCCTTCTAATCAACACGAGCGCAATTTCTCCACACGTTTACACGTCTGCGGCGCTTTCGAGTTTTCCGAATGCATTGCTGCTAATGAGATTACTTAAATTCGACGAGCCAGCCGTGGAACTCGTCTGGCATTCCATCGGAAGAAATCGTTATGTACAAATCTCCTTCTCGCGTGAAAGTAAATCTTAGTCCCGATCATCTTGCGACGCATCGATTAGTACGTAATTACCGGCTGAAATTTACTACCGCCATTAAGACGCCACGCGATTAATTTCGTTAGTGCCATGAACGCTTTCACAAATGTACCCTGAAGCCTTGATTGCCGCGGTAGCTGACGCAAAGTATCTATTTTGCAATTAATCTGTCCATACGGAAGATAAATATAAAAGTTAAGGGACATTATCAATGCGATCGATTCTGATTTCAGCTCTCTCTCATCCAGTTGATTATAATGCAAATACTGAGAGAATCGATATTACGAAAGACAATGTCGTCGATAGCGTAAGGGAGCAGATAAGGGAATACGGAGGAAAATTCAAATTTCTCGGGCATTTATGAAAGACTGCGACGTAACACCGTTGCTCGCGTTATCCTCGAGGTTTCTCAGCGGGAGCAGCCGGAAGTGAGCTTCTAACGGGACGTTTAATAAAGGTAAACGCATGCCGCGGCGGAATTCGATCCGCCGGTGGATAGGTCGTATTATTCTGGCGAGCCTGTACTTGTACAGCCATCCTTACTAAACCTGGAGACGCACGTATGAAAGCACACGACGCGCATATGTCCAAGATCGTAGATTAGAGTGATAAAGGCTCGAAAAGAGCAGACCGCGGTTATTGTGCGTGTCGCGCCGCCGGACAGCACAGTAAGCACATTCTGTCATTTGCAGGCGTTTAGGAGGCGTACAAACCGCGCCGGTTCCTTTTGCAAAACAAGATCGGCAAATGGCGTGCGTGTCGCCAGCGGCGTAGGTGGATGCACCGCAGACGCGTCCCTTTCTTCTTCTTCTTCGTCTCGGGCTATTCCTTAAGGGGGCAACTTGATGCAAATGAAACGAGGCCGTGGAAATGATTGGCGAGTTTCTCTATTTCGCCTTCCTCCTCTCCCTATGTGCACAACGTGCGATGCGAACGGTACAAAGATGGGGCGCATTTCTGCGTTTCTTGTCATTCAAATTCTGCCAACTGATGGAGGGAAGAAGGAACAGACCAAGTTATCCGGTGCGCGGAGAGCAAAGGGGGAAATCGCACTTCCCACGCGACAAGGACGGCGGCGGCGGCTAAATCATCGTGGCTGACAGACGACGGAAATGTAATCGAAGGCCAAACGCTCATGGCACACCGCTCTATGTAAAACGAAGAGCCGGGCGAGCGATCGTACGCGTCATAAGGTTATCCGCTTCCAGGTTATGGGGAGCATTAACGTCCAGAGTGACGATCAGGTAGGTACCTGTCGACGGCTACGAATACACTTGTCAGACGTCCACGCACGTAAACGTGCGCGTGAACAAGCACGTCCGTGTACGGACATCGGACGTCGTAAGTGTACGCTTCTTCCATCATATTCGAGACTTTCATTTTCATTTTTCCGTCGATCAGAGCCACGCGGGGCCGCGACTGTGTGTGTGTTTGTGTGTGTAAAGTCATGCAACGAATCTCTTTTCGCCAGTGAAACAGTATCAGGCCAAGAACAGCGACGCTAGAACACGAAGCGAAAGCCTGTAACCTCACCTTTCCTAGGCGAACAAAATCGTGAACAACTGCGATCTCGGAGCATCGATCATCGGGAAACATGGTCTCTTACGGAAATTACTTCCGCTCTAAAGTTTTTATCGGCGAGAAAAATTGAAAGCACACACGTTAGTTCTGCGTTAACAGCGACGCCCACTCGATCCAGCGAGGGCGCAGCAGATCCAGCCGCAATGGCGGGACGCGAGGATAGTTTAAGGACGCGTCATATCTGCCTTTAAACGAAGAGCATTATAAGGGAAAATTCTTCCGCGGACGGGAAGAGTGGAGAGAGTAGACGGACGACGCAAGTAGGTGCGCGTCCTGGCATTTCTACTCGGGACACACTCGATCGATTCGCAGCGGTTATTGCCGGCGTTGCTCGTGGAGGTGGAAAGATAATCAGGCCGTACATGCCGTGCGCTGGAAGCACCTAGACGGCTAAGGGAATAATAAATATCGAGCAAAGAGCCGTGCATCGGCATGCAACGCCAACGAAAGAGCCCGGAGAGGACGCGTGGGCTACGTCGTAACGATTATCTTCCTCGGTGTTGGCCGTTTAACGACTCGCGAGCGTACCTTCTCTGCCTACTGCCTACTGCCTACTTATGCCACGCCACCAGCCACCAGCCACCACTTCGCTCCGCTTCGATCGCCGACTCGTCAACCTGCTTAGACACCGCCACCGGTCAGCTAGGATCTATGCGTTGGAGCGTGATATCGGTGAACTTTAGAGTCTAAGAGCCCCTCCTTTTAACGGCGTATGAAGTAAACTGGACTCGGTTATTATGCACGGTAAAACAAGCAATTATTCAATGTGCTACGGCATCGTGTCTGAATGACGCCAGGGCTCGGATAAACGACTCGTACGCACGTCGCGCTCAACGACCGAGCGAGTAATGAATAGCGAGCGAAGAAGCGCGCATGCGGCATGCAGAGCAAGTAGGAGAGGCTGGAAGGACACATAAACGACGTAGCCTATGTCGTCTACTCGGTCGTCAACCCCGTAACCCTTGCTTCGGCGCGCTTACCGCGACTTGTCCATTGATCACCGACCATCGCTTCACGGTCGCCGGTCGTCTAAGGTCTTTTGTATCGACATTTTTATCAACTTCGCTGAGAGAGCAGGAGCGGAGAGGTCTTTTCTTCCGACAGATTTCTCACTCTCGCTCTTAACGCTTACTAGCGGGACCAGTCGAACGAAATAAACGACACGCGTATCTTCGACCTGCGAACCAGGGATCCGTTATACCAACTGTGTTCCTCCTACAGTGGACAACGTCTAACGAACGTACGCACTTTCCCCGTAAGCGGCAGTTGTCCAGGAGACAGGGACAGAGACAGGGGGTGACCTTTAATTGCGGTGCCAGATCCCGTCGTGACTCGTGACCCCGCACACCATCAGCCGTTGGGATGTTTTGCGCCTTCGAAGAGAGCCAAGGAGAGCCCTGCGATTCCTGCGAATGAAGTGTAGAGCGTAGAGTGACGAGGGAGGGCTTTTTCCCTCCTCGTAGTTGCAGGACTCGATTGAGCCGTCCAGGTGGACGTCCCGACACACCGGGACGTCTGAACGGTCTTTAATGAAGAGAGACATCCAGTGTCGTGCTGCCTGACGGACTACAAGCGTTGCTAACGCGGCAGCGATTCCTCTTCTTCTTACTCCTACCTCGTGTCCTCTCCGCTCCGTTTACTCTCCGTTCGTCGGGTCCTTCTCTTTCGCAGACTTTCCAGCGCGACCCTTCGCCATTCCTCTTCGACCCCATCGCCGACCCCATCGTCGACCCCATCGCCAAGCCCGCCCCGCGTTCAGCTTTCTTTGCCAAAGAAACCGGTGAAGTGCGATCCACTGGATGCCACGGACTTTCTACCGATCACGACGACGCGTCGTCGTCCGACGTTTGCGATGAAAAATTAACGGTCAGCGAGTAATTAAAACAAAATTTCACGTTCGACCGAGCAAAACATTTCCGGATTTCCGTCTCGATCCGTCTCATTCTAATATTAATATTCTTCCTATCCCGAGAAAATCTCTCCTACCCAACGTACTTTCTACCGCGAACAATAAGCATCCACACAATTGGAGTCGGCATCGAAGATAACGCTTTGATATGAAAATAAATACGCCGTGCCAGTTTTCTCGACGAAAGACTCCGAGATCGTTACCGCGAAAACACGCGGTTGCAGCGGCCTATCCTCCGCCCTAGCAACTTCAGTCATAACGATCGGACTGTCTCCATAAATTTATCAGAATGCCGGAGATAGTGGGGCAGTGTAGAAGGAGCACGAGCACAGCTCCGCCGTGCCCATAACATCGGCGCGCGGCGCAAAGAAAGACGAGCATGCCGAGACAGCGAAGATGACAACAGCGAAGAAGAGTGAGACGATGTGGAAAATGTCATCCTCGTGGCGGAAGAGGAGCCTCGGTGTTCTTGCTCAAAGCGTGGGATGTAGGTCACACAGGGCCTACTGGGTGTGATCGGTGCGGAAAAATAAAAGCATCGATGCGCGTCTCTAATGTTACCGGCTAGAAGCCACGACCCCGGGGGACACTCACGTCACGCCAATAATGACCGTCTATTACGTAATACCCGTGCAGGGGAGAGTCCATGATTTTCAGGCGTGTTCGGGCGTGTTCGGGCGCCGAGTGTACTGTCAATACGGTACTGCCACGGATGACACTCAACGGCAGTCGGTCACATCGTAATTCCTATGCGTCGCCGTACCCACCGTGCCGACCAGATCATACTTACGTTCCTATAGAGGAAACTATGAGGCCATTTTAATTCGTAACTGCTTATCGAACCTATGGGCTACAGCGTCACAATGAGATCCCCTCAGAGATCGGGTTGACCGACTGAAAGAGACGGTAGTCAAGGGAAACGTTTGTTCGTGGTACTGCGCAACTGTACTCGTGATCGATTGCCACGATTTATCCGCGTTCACGATTGGGAAAATAGGTTACACCGACCGGCTTGTACACCGCCGGAGCCGTGGAAATAGAATCACGCAACCCTCGTCCTATATCTCGAGCGTGCCATTCTTCATTGCGAAGCGCACGAAAGCCGAAGTCAACCGTTAGATAAAGCAGCAAACGTCTCGGTCGCTCGTTAATCGACAATACGCTTCAATCCGTCGGGCATGCACGACTTCGAACTCCCCTCTTCAAATGTGTCTTTCAAGACCTCGAAGGAAGTCGTTGAAGTTGACAAGGTTCTACGAAATTTACCCCTTAAGATAGCGGAATTTCACGAGTAGCCCAGGGACGGCATTCCTCGAGCAGATACGATGCTAGATAAAACGCAAGCGTCTACTTTCTTACCGTAAAACCCATACTCACGGCGATTATTTAGCCGCAATGGCAAGCCAAAAGGAAAGAGGAACGTTAATCGAGGTGAGTCCCACGAAGTCGTACGACGACGACTACAACGACGTTGAGAGCACTCGGCGGAGGACCGGCTTCAACAAGGAAAGAGGGTATCCTACGAATACGCAAGGCAGGAATCAATGTCTCAATGGATTCCCACTTGGGTATAAATGCGCCCACGGGCGTCTACGCGGACGTGAGAAAGTATCTGACACACGCTTCAAGCCATTGCAGCCAGTCACGCAGCGATGTAACAATAACTCGCTCGCTCCGAGCAAATGATTTTCACGTTTCCTTAATCGTATCCTTAATCCACGATCTCAATGATTTCTTATCGCCCGAACGGGCCAGTCAACAATTTTCACATCATTCTAACCGACTTCAAAATGAAAGACCTTTAGAAAAATTGTTTATAGGAGTAAATTATTACGTCAATGCGGTTTGAGACGCAGGAATGCGTTGGGGGCGAAGCTTTGCGTCCGGGCAGAACAAACGATCGACAGATGTAACTGTTGCCTCGACCTCGGTGGTGACGTGAGCCATTAATTACCGGAAACGTGACCCGCTCGTCGATGACACGCGCAGCACGGCGCACGTGCATCAGGGGCAGCAAGAAGATATCGTCGTATCACGAACATCACGAGAAGTATCGCGGAACGCCGACGTTGAGGGCGTCCCGGCGTCTTTCTGCCCAATCACTTTCTCTCGGTAAACACGTCCAAGCGATCCTCATCTGTCAGAGCGTAGGCCCTGTCTCATGAATTCGCAGGGTGGCGCTTTATGTAACGCGCTCTTTTTCTCGAGCAAAGAATGGTCGTCAGGACAGACAGGATTGAAGGCGTCGTGCTGATCATTGCTCCTCGAAGCTCACTCACGCGATGAAAAGTGATTAAACGCATTATGAGTCAAGAAACCTACGAGATCTGCATGACTTCAAAGAAGTTAAAGATAATAATGTCTCGTGCATTCAAAATTCATCATAATCGCGAAAGGGCATCTGCTCCATTAACTTTCTCCCGATAAATAATCCGAAAGTGATCCCCATCTGACAGAGCAAAGGCTCAGCTGGCTCGTGATGCCTCGAACGAACCACCATACGAATTTATTCATGTTTCGCAAATCTATTCGCACCCTCTTCATTATCAAATATCGATCGCTATACTACCGAATAATACTTCCACGCATGCATTTCTGTCATTGTCAAATACGACATTTTCTTGTGATTTAACCTCGGTCAAGATAAATTGATATCTACCTGTCGCAGTTCCCTCTGATCGATCAAACATTTTCCAACGCAATTCAGTAATTCAACTTCCGGATTTTCTCAAGAAAAATTTTCACGCTGTGCGTCGGAAAACAAACCCGAGTGGATGTCCGAGCGTCTCACAATCCAATCACTTTCTCTCGGAGTACATGCACGAACTATCGTCATCTGTCAGAGTAAGGCACTTATCCAGGTCAGAATAAGCACATTGTTCTCGCGCCCGTTAATCAAATTCATAGACTACTTCTATCGCACACGAAACGCTGGAAAAACGTGTCGCCGACTAATAAATGCCAGTCTCATATTCACAGATAGCCCTTCATTGATCTTTTCATCCTCTTCCCGCGGGCATGCTTTAGTATTTCCTGAGAATCTAACCTCGAGGCATTAGTCCGCACGGTCGCGGCTAATTACCATTTTCATGCTACGGCGTAAGATGCTTTTCCAAGAACGCGAATGAAGACGAGCCGAAGTTAAAACAACGAACGCGCACACCTGCGGAAAGGTTACTAACTGCAAGTAGGTGGAGTCGGTGTCATGATTCACGAGCGAGTAATTTCCAAGCGAGGGAAGTACGCGGAGGAAAGGAAAGATGCGAGAAGAAAAAGAAGAGAGGGAAGAGTATCGCTCGGTAATTTAGCTCGCGCGCCGTCTAATTGAAAGAAAAGGCAGCTCTCGAACGAGGCGGCCTCCTAAGCCGCGAACGAGAGAGGGATCAATTGTAATGAACACTGGCCGCGATTGCTCTACACCACGTGCGGTAAACCGCAATGCGCGTAACAAGTGTGAAACGACATCCACAGCACGTGTCTGGTAAGCCCGCGAAATTTAATTGATTATATCGGCTCGCCATTTCCACCCTCACAACGTTCGCGTTCGATCGGGCAACTCGATGTTCCCCAACTATATTCCCCTTACAAGTGGCAATTACCGGTAATTATTTCATGACAATCGCATTTTCGTGCACTCTCCTGAAAGTTATGCGGCACAACTTAGGCTCGTTTGACGTTGCATTGCAGCACTTGAAGTTGCTTTGCAATTACTCGCGAGCGAATATTCCTCAAGCCCTT
Organism: Priocnemis perturbator; assembly: GCA_963942575.1. Lineage (NCBI taxonomy): Eukaryota > Metazoa > Arthropoda > Insecta > Hymenoptera > Pompilidae > Priocnemis > Priocnemis perturbator. The sequence continues at coordinate 14,244,970 of OZ012647.1, read as the reverse complement.
TGGGGCCGCACGAGCATAACCCGGAAATCATCCGACATCGAGCCGATATTATGCCGGGGTCCGCGAACGTTGACACCTTATTATCGCTGAGCCCCAGGCCGCGATCATTGAGAAGAAATTGCTCTCTGCACTCTCTGCACTCTCTGCGCCACAGCGAAAGTCACGGGAAGAAAAGAATGGCCTGCTAAACTATATACCGATCGGAAGTCACGCGGAATAATCCTGCCTTGTGGCCTCTCTCTTTCTCTCGAGCGAATCGCGCGAGCCACGAACGGCAACGATCGAACCGCCACGGTTCAATGAAGAAACGATCTTTTATTCGGCACTGCCGGACGCCGCGCGTACCCGACTCATTCAATTTGTACGATATTCAAATCGTACCGGACGGTAACGCGACGGTAACGAGGACCTCGCAAAGAAACGACCGCCTCGATTCTGTGAAACCGCGCCGCGCATTATTTGCTAATGGCCGACATAACGAATGGCCAAAGAAACCGCAACGACGACTGCTGGAAAACGCTCGCACGTGTAACGAAATTGGAGCGCCGCACGATATATTTTCTAATAAACTGTCGACGGATCGGAGCTATTCCGATAATAAATTTCTTGAGAAAGTATCCGGAAGAGGCCCAGGTTTCTTACACTCACTCACGATCCTTGTCACAAGATATTTCTAGAAACGTGCAAGCAGTTTTTGTTAAAGATCACAATGGTACATATGGCTAACGGGAAGATTAGAAAGAAAGATTCCGACTAGTATTCCCCCGAGAGAGTGACTCTACGTCGCTGGCGCGGACGGTCGCAATCCCGAATTGTCGAAGAAAGCGAGGAGGAAAGAGAATACGGGGACGTCCATTAAACCTACATTGGCCTCTGCGCACTCGTATTACACCCGCGCGCAAATGGAATTACGAAATGAAGCGCGGGTAAAGAAGCCTTTACAAACGTCTTTCCATCCGACATCGTTAGTGAGAAAGATCGGCCGTATCAATCACGCGTAATAATAAATAACACACGCGTTACGCCAGCAATTCTCGCGTACATCTATGATGGCTCGCAGCTTCGGCATAATGCAATTTAATGTTCGGACATCGCGGTAATTAACCCTGCACAACCGGACCTACGTAAACCTCGCGCCACGAGTTATCCACCGCTAAAGGCAATCTGCAAAGTGCAGCGTGCTAAATGTTGCATTTAGCCCGATGTACGTTATACCGTACAGTTAGCTACATTTCCTTTTAATTTCTTCCCTATCAAAGTCACGTAAACGAAGAAATAAATATGCGCGTCTGAAAAAAATCACGAATTTCTCTTTCGTTGCACTCGGACGTCTGGTTACAAGAGTTAATGGCCTCCGCCATAGACAATCAATGTCCTTTCTTAAAAGGAACAATCGCGTAGCCCACACCGCCTCGAAGGTTGGACAAACTCGGAAATCCAACTTTCTACAGACAAGACGAAACTATCGCCATCCATCGCGTCAACTCTTGTCGAAGCGGCCAGCAATTGACATATCTCCTGAATATTGAGAACGCATCAAACATTCGTTGAGTCAGAAAGTTGCAAGGTAATAAGCGTTGCGTTAGCGAAGAGAGGATTCGACGCCGACGGTATTTCGACCGACTACTGTCGTCTCCACATAGAGCCAGCGCCGACGCCACAAGCTAAAGAATTGTATGAAAGAAAAAGGGCGTTGGTCGCAGTTACGATCTTATGCAATGGCAATCCCCTGCGCCCATGTTAAAAAACGCATAGACCACCGATTGAACCGGCTAGCGCGAGACAGGATAGCGACGCGTATAACGGCGTGCAATCTTTATTGCTCATCCCACGTCCGGACGTAAAATATTAAGCAATTACGTGCCACGTGAAGACCCCGGCGGGCCGGTAAATAATTATGATGCGCGTTACAGGTTGCACTAGGATGAACGTTCATTTAAATACTCGTACATTTACATGGCGCTGTACGTTCGTCCGATAATTTACATTGGGCGGTAAGAAACGCATCGGGACCGAGGGCAGATTGAATAATCGAAAAGGAAATATTTTGAGGACCACCGCGGGAGTTCCTTCACGCCCATCGCTTCCCGCCTAGATCGTCCTTGTTGGGCGAAGAGAGACGGATAGCACGCGAGCGAATGCGTGCTCGATGCGTGCATATACGACTGACTCTTCTCGGCTCTCCGTCGGTGACTTACGATCGTGCGTACCTACTGACGAAGCGCATCGTAGAATCGTGTATCCTATACGTAAGTGGCTGCTGGCACGACGGTGGTTGCCCGCCGCGGCTTCGGCTTCGGCTTCGGCTTCGGCTTCTCCAGCCGCTCCAGTCGCTGCGGCGCGGCGGCGTAAAACCGTCATTACCGCCAATTACAATAAATCCCGCGCCGTATTCCGCTTATCGTTTTCCGCGCGTACACCGGAGGTGCGGCTTAATCTATAATCCGATGTGAAGGTAACGGGGCGTAGGTATACGTGCGTGCTTTAAAAGAGACTCGAGAAAGAGAAAGAGGAAGGAGCGAGGATAGAGTGTTCTTAGGTTCGAGAGGTACGGCAAGGAAGACGAGAGGGAGAGAGAGTGGGAGCAAAAGAGAGAGGCGCAGGCGTGTGCAGCGAGCACAACTGTGGCTCGGGCAATCATTTTCCGTGGCTACACTTTCACGACTGATGATCGGGTAGCGTTTCAGCGGCGATCGGCACTGTCGACCAGTCAGATTTACGCCACCCCGCGCGCACATGCGTTACACGCTCGTGGCTACGGTCACACCGACGCGTAGTCTAATGCCAGTGTAAACGCACCCACCTCTATATGCCTCCTTCCTCCTACTACCTGCTTCTACCTGCCTCTTTGCCCGCTTTGCGCTATCTCGCCAGAGAACTTCCATACTTTCATAAACGTACAGAAGAAATGGACTGAACCTAACCCTTTGGCTTCCGCGTTTGCTCGAGAATTATCTATCCAAGTTGTAGGTGCAAGCGCTACACGGGGCGCGCGAGTAATTGTTTCGTTAGTCGGCGGGGAATATGTACTTCTTGACCGTCGACGTCCGCTGGAAATATCCGTGAAAGCGGTACACTTCGTTCCCTTAGTCGGAAGAATGTTTGCTCAATTTATTGATCGGTTAGTGAAATAACGGATACGTGAAACACGTGAAGGCGATGCGACCCACATACGACGCTGCTCCTTAGACTCTCTATATAGTGAGAATCTGCGAAGATAGTGAGCCGTACAATGTGTAAAGATAGTGCAGGCGTTTCCGTCGCCTATGCATGTACCATTAGCGAATAATCTGACCGTAATTGCGAAGGTGTCAGAGGAGGGAGATGTCCTGTAGATGGACACGAAGAAGAGACGAAGGAAGAAGTAGACGTAGGGAAAAATGTTAGGGAGAGCGTTTAGCGATCACGAGGTCGTCGATGCAACGTGGCCACGCCGTCCATGCACGACGCCCGTCGACTGCACGTGGTGACTCTCGTGCGCGACCGCACACCACACCGTGGTCCAGATAGATCACGTCCGATATAATTAATGAGCACGATCCGCAATTCCCATACACACCTCCGGCTCCGCGGGTCCGCCCTAACAAGTACCTCGACGAACCCAGCCTAACCCAGGCTAACCCGAGGAGTCAGCCGTGCCAACAACGGAACTATTCTGTCCGTTCGTGGGGAGGCATTATGTAGGTATCTGGGTGAGAGAGGCCATGCTTTTCCCCTCGGGCCATGGGCTCCGCAACTGATTCTGAGATCACCGCAAAAATCACCAATTACGATCGAGACGAGCGTATGCCGATGCCCGCTAACCACGCGCTCTGCCCTATAATAGCGTCAAGACCGTGTCGGTAGTCCAACATCGCTCTTCAAACAGATCTGCAGATCCTGCACATTCGTTTCCTTATGAGAACTAGAAACTTACCGGTCTGTTCGAGCGGAAAAGCGAAGGAGGCATCCACCATTTAACCCTCCACCCTCGAATTAATCTCTACCGCTACTTGCCCAGCAATCACTTGCAGTTTTGTTTGCTTCTATCTACACTTTTCATTCCGCACAAATGGCGATAGAACTCGAGTTTGAGATGCCGATCGAATCTAACACTCGATTGCTTCGGTGCATGCTGTTTACACCTTTACCTCGCGCTACGTCATTTATGGAAGCGCATTGTGCATTGAAGTTACCTCCAAGTACGAACGATGCCACCCGACGACCCCACGCAATTCATTTCGTACAAAGTCTTATAATAAGTGGAGTAACCCCAACTGCTTCTCCACCTTGCAGTTGTAGGTGTGTGTACGCGTGTGTGTGTAAAGGCAAATCCCACGAGTCACGTTGCCTCTCGTACCTGTCATCGATAAGAGCCGATCGATAAAAGAGACAAATTCACGACGGTCTTGTCCACGTTCCGCCCACACGAAATTCGTCGGTAGACAACGATCGACGATACACAGCGGAATCCGCGATACTTGGGCGGTGCGATAGGTATAAATTGACTGATAACGATGTTTCTCTCTTTACCGCTTTTACTCCCCGATTGCCTTTCAAACTTTGTGACTCTTATACCGCGCCCGTCACGTAACGTAACTTTCACGCAACATCTCTGCGCGCGGTTCCGAAATTCCTAAGGCCGGTCATGATCAAAGGCAGAGCGCGTTTGTTCGTCGCTCGACTAGAACCGATCGCCCGCGCCGCGCGTCTCCAGTGTGAGAACACATCATTGTATCATTTCGTAACGATTCTCATACATCACGAACGAAGAAAAACGACCTGCCCCCGTCGTATTTCTTCCTATCCCGGGAAATTACGTTTTAATCATCGGTGCAAGTGCATTAAGCCCGAGATCGTAAATTACCAACGGGCGAACCTGTCTCTACCAGTGGTCGGAATATATGTTGCAATTTGTTTTACCGGTATGGCACGCGGTAACCGTTTGCGGTTTGTATTTAAATAGCCACTATACTTTCATATCTATGCAACCCCGGTAACGGTGTCGTTACATCAGGCATCGGTGCATACACGTATGTATTTAGGCGCAAATGCGGAATTTTGCGTGAGTACAACTCCGTCAAGCAAACTCCATGGAATAGATACTGAAGTGGGACTCACCATAGACAGCGACCGAGTCGGCGGCGTGAGTTCATTCTCGATACCTTCTTCCTTCTCGTCCGCCGCCTCTTCCGGCGACTCCTCCAGCCGAGCCGAGAGAAATTCGACTTCTGGATCAACCGCGGAATCTGCTACTTCCGCAATTTCCATTATCAAAGTGTCGCTCGAGCCGCACTTGTTTAACTTCGTGTCTTCGGTGGTTAGCGTCTCCAACGAGACAGCATTGTTCTTCTTTCTGTCACAAAGCTCCTCGGACTCTTTGGCAGAATTAGACTTTTCGGCAGAGTCACATTGCTCGCTGCACAAATGCCCGCAGTCGTCGTACAACGATGTCCCACTACAGCGTCCTGTATCCACTGATTCTTTTTCCACCGACAATCTCTCGAATAACTGGTCCGATACATTTTCACTAGTTTCTTCCTTCGAGTCAGCCACCGTTTCACATACAGGGTGGTCCTGTACGTCGTCCGAGGTGCATTTCTCGTCCGACACTTCCGTGTATTTTTCGAGGACACGATCGTTGTCCTCCGAACGACCGGAAGTGGTTGGAGCGTCGTCCAGATACCAGGAAGTACAGTTTTCTTGGCGTTTCTTGTCTGTAGAACACTCATCGTTCTTCGAAAGAGCACCCTTACACTTTCGCAAATAACTTTTCACTTTCTTCGTCTTGCTCTTCCTTGTCTCTTGGCTTCTAGGCAGAGTGCTGTCGATGTCACCAGCGTCCTCTACCGTGGAGGATGCTTCCGGCAACCGAGAACTTCCTTTCTTCGACTCAACCGCCTCCTTTTCCGATCCCTTCAACTTCGAGTCTCCGACCTCCTCGAAGCAGGGACAAGGATCTTGCGGGTCCGTTGTCAGCGACCATGTCTCATCTTTGTCGGGCAAACGACGATCCGCCGGTATCACCTGAAACAGTCACGAGTGCATCAATAATTATGAGCGGTGTGCAACGAGCAATCCGAATCGACCGAATGACCGGAGCGGAACAAAACAAATGTAAAACTTATTCAATATTTCTCGAGCATATCTCGTTCGAATATCGGTCAGATATACACCCCTCCGTACATTTATTGTAATTTTCACCTTCCACCGATCCCAGACATTGAGTACGCTCGAATTTTCCTGACGACATGGCGTCTGTGATGCTGCGTATTTACTATCTACAACTGTATTAGCAGCTGCTGACGATCCCCAGCGGCACATAAGACAAAGGGCTTATAGTAAATATCGACGACGGTCCCGTGCCGGTCATGTAATATTAACCCCCGGCAAACGCATAACGATGATGTTTTACGCCACGCTTTAGCGGATCCCTTTAGACTCGTACTCATAAGGTCACTGTGAATACAACTTCCGCGCGCAATATCTCCGATTTCATAATGCGACGCTACTTCCTGGTTTCCTGGGTTCTGAGACAAAACGATTCTCCAAGTTGCAGGACTCTTGACTCAGAAGCGGGTATGTACTGCGCGTCCACCCGACGAACGATATCTCGATTCTGCTAAACGATGCACGCGATATTCTATCGATGTTAAAGGCTGTCGCCCCGTCGATGCGCATTTGCAAAAAGTCAATGTGTACTCGCTCGACCCAGAAAATGAGCAACTTTCACGTTTTTTACGAATTTCAGCCTCTTCTGTCCGCCGACTACCGAGCCGCTTATCCTGGGGCACATCGGCCATTCATTAGGCACGAAGGTTTCAATATATACACGGAAATGGTAAACGAATATCTACGTCGTTAATAAGTTTGCCTAACAGACTTCGCATGTTTTTGCAACATACATTCGTACGAGCGGATCAACAGACGAGGCGACCAGCTTTATCTGGTTTTATCGTACGAGGGGTCTTAAGACGGCGAGATTGAATCTTGCGATGGCTGAGATAGCGAGATGAGGCGTGGGAGCGAGTCGAAGCTAATCTTTCGATGCGAGCAGCTCATTCAAAGCGCGTGTCTCCTATCCGATCGTTCTCTCCACTCTTTACCTATGAAGAGGGAAAGTTCGCTGATTGTGAGACGCATTCTTCCACTCATCGCTCGAGATTCCTTTATAACAAAACGTTGTTTTCCACCGAACCGTCAGACCGAGAACGGAAATTTGAACGAAAGATTGAGGCCAACGTTCCGTAATAAATCACATATTACCAACACTTTTACTTTAATTCGAAGTGAATCATAATGAAGGAGTAGTCACGAGAGGTCCCGTTACAAACAACCAAAGTGCCAGATGTAACGCGTCGAATAGGTGTCTTTAAATCGTCGATTGGGCAACAGAAACAAATTTGCAAATCATCGATATAAAGCATACACTGACCGTTACGTTTGACCAGAGTTAACGTTTAGTGAAAATGAGAGAGGGTCAACGATAAAGCCCGGCGGCTATATGAGGGTAAGCTGGTAGTCAAGATGTTTGCTTATTCGCATCATCGACGCGAGCGAAGAGAAATAAAACGATAGACAGAGATGTCGCCCTTTCACTGTCTATGGAAGAACTCTACGCTCAATTTCTATGTCTGCTTCTCTTCACAGCATGAACTTTGCACGATTCAACATCCTGCAGCCCACATTTTTGAGCCAAACGTTGTCCATCGGCTTTTACAAAGACGTTTACCTCCTTTACAATACCCACAAAACCAAGCCACCCTCGTGAATATACGTTGAACGGATCGAAACAATGGCGTGATAAGTATAGGAATTATTTAACCTCATCTTTCAACCTAAGCCGATAATATACGCGACAACTCGTGAAGTCGGCACGTCGGCCACGCTAAATTATGCGACTATATCCTGATCACACTAAATCACCATACAGCCAGAACGGTGGTTTAGAGATGCGTGTACATTCAGGATGATTCACTCGGGGCGTAGATCAAATTTGAATACGTAATAAAACTATTAGTTGAAAGACTTGCAATTCTGATAATTGGCTCTACTATCTCTAACTCATTTCTGACTCACTATTTTACTATTCTTCCACTCATTCGTATGAGACGAACACCCGAACACAGTCTATGTCGAAGAAACAACTTGAATTCGGCAGAGATGCAGAGTGAACAAAAAGTTCAACATATCACCCCTGTTTTGGCTATATCTCTTAGAGTCCTAGACTATGTATTGCGATTTTCGCTGGTACGATATGGGTTTTCTGTATTTCGAGACAATTCTTGACATCCATTTTCTCCCCGCTGTTTTCGCGTGAAATTCATTGTACCTACGTCAGCAGTGAATCATCCTGTATAATAGGAATATGTGCATCGCGCGCGCAGCCCCGTCTGCACAAGGAAACCCGTTAAGAAATGGCCGTTTGTAGCCCACGGTAGTCGTAGTAACGAGGAGTTACTGATCGTCAATGTAGCCGCATGAAGCTTTATAAATGGGTACGGTACTGCGTACGTACAGTATTGCACAACGACTCTCACCGTAAGGGTGTACCGCCAACGGAATGGATAATTACGCAACGCTTCTTGAGAAGACAATGAAATGACATGTCATCGTGTACGTTAGAAAAGGCGCATACAAACGATATTATGGTACGCGTAAGAACGTTTTTCCGGAATAATGCTGGGGATACATAACCATAAATTACCGCCACCTACTATGTATACAAGCAGACATTCACAAATAACGGCTCTTACGCGATTAATCGACTGTAGTCTGTGCATGGTAGGCATGCACCTTCGAGTATAGATACATCAGTCGCGCCAAAGGATTATTATATAACGATAATGGGAAATAAAGGAAACGCGCCTGCGTCGGATGGAGCTCGGTTTGAAGGCGTAATAATGGACGCTGACGATAGAAATTTGACCGCGGCAGGATCGCCAATAATTTGCCCCCAGCGATCAGTGAATAAATGAAAGACCAATGAGACAGAACCGCGAGGTTGCCATTAACAGACGCCACTGTACCGTAGCAGAAAGGACTCAATTAATCTATGTACCCGCCCATATCCCCTTAGCAACGTCTCTACGATATCGGCCGGTTCAGCGACAATGTTAATTAGTCTTGGGATAATTTATATATCTGCGCTCTCCGTCCGTCCCCCGAAGCTCCCGGAGCGGAGTGGATTACATTAGGAAAACTGAGGAGAGCACATGCGACTCGCGCGTAAATCACGAACGAGGTGCAACGAATGGAGAAACCGAGACCAGTCGTCTCGCTCGAAAGCGTCGCCGATTAAATATTGAATGAAGTACGGTACGTGTGTGCCTTACGGTGCATGCTGTACGCGTATCCCAGACGACAGGCACAAACTAGACGATCTTCTTTGACGGTGTTACCGGTCAACGAAGCATACCGCAGCGTGGCACCCACTTTGTTAAGACCACCGTACGTACGAGCGTAAAGATCCGGTGAACATGCTTTATTAACCCCGTCGCGAGCGAGACAAGCATTGAACAGCGTTTGCGGTGCTTTGTGAAATTTAACAGCTAAGGGTTTCTCCACAATTGCCGGCCTCGCGGGCAGCGCTGCGAACGGGTAGGCTCTGTCTCTGCCTCACACCCTGCCGTTAACCCCTTCACCGACAATCACGCTCCATATAATAGCATGGACATGCCTGCGAGAAGTATTTTGTCTAGCCTGCTATTTTTCTACGCGGAGGAGAGGCACGAAGGTGTCATTCTTTCTGCTCGAATAGGCACTTTGACTTAATCGCGGCTAGCGTAACGCTGTCCGTCATCCAAGGTTGCGATCGTGACAAAGAAAGAGAGATCAGCGAATTCGAGCACTGATACGTAACTTTTCATCAGCAGATGTACGGCACGTGACTAAGTATCGTATGTCTGCAAGATTAACGAAAGACACGCGGTGACACGTGCGTAAATGAATATTTATATCGCTGCATCTGTGTTGCTGCTCGTACACGAACAACCCTGTACGGTCACGTCCAAGTTCACGTGAGTGCAGGAAAAAGACGACACGCGTGATAGATAGCGTGCATTTGGAACGATTAACCCCATTTATAAGCATACTGTGATCACAGACGGCCGGCAGATTTCAAGCGTGGCCGAGAAGATGGACGCTGCTTAGGCAGAATACACGAAAGCAACAGCTAACGGACGATGCTCGGAGATTCAGAAGCTGATTGTATTCGAAGCATAAAACCGGCATTATTAAAGTTTGTCTCAAAAAAAAAACAAATGGATATGCGGACAAAGTATAAATCTTGCTAAAATCAATGCCATTTATCATAAGCTCAAAGCTAGGTGAAAAGTCATCCCTAGCATTGATTCCAGTGTAACACTAAACTGCTTATCGTGTTAAATGCAAATTAAGTATTAATCTTGGGTTATCTAAACAAAACGATTTTACACGAAGCGCGATATTTTACGATCGTCGAGGAGCTAGTTAGTCGACGGGCAAGCGACTCTTCTACGGTGTTTTAGTCAGCGAAGCGTGTCTCGACGATAGCATCCACTTTATTACAGCGACAAGCAGCGGATTTATAGAGCACAGATTCGCGTCACTTAGAAAACTAATAACTTAGATATCTCGTGTATCCGCGCCGCTTAATATACGACTTCGACATCCAACGCACGAGTCAGAGGTCTGTGTGCGACACAAATTTACTCGTAAACATTCCCAAAACTAAGATACACTCTAGACTGTCCGCTGATTCATCATCGAACTGTCCGTAACGTCGTTTCTCAATTTCACGCTCGCCGATCCTTACCCCCGCGAGGCTTGACCACTTTCTTTTCAATGTTACAATTAGTTTAATAATCAACTTTCTACACCGTGCGGCTACTCAAGTTCCGCCAAACCTCTTTGCTTATACAGACATCTTTTCATGGACTGAGCCTATAACGGTATGTAATAAATCATACTACATCGCATGTACTCTCATGCGAGACGAGATTACAGATAATTCTAAAGTTTTAAAGTATTGTCACCGTCATCATTTACGTACTTCAGTAACAAAAGTTTGATCCGTAAAGAAAGCGTTTCGCAAGTCCCCGAGAGAAACGGCTATGACTTGATGAATTTGCAAAGTATCCGTGTCGGTTTCTCAAGTTGTTCACGATCGACAAAAATCGGATCCTACCGTCCATGCTTCGACATTAAAGTCTAGCCTGGCATTCGTCCAACATTGCAATCGATAAAGACTCCATTATAACTCGCCACGTTCGGGATAGAATTTCATTCACAGAGCGCACGTTCCTGCGCGTTGCAGAAGCAGAGGCGAGTGTACGTGTATGCGATAACCGATGAAGTTGGCTGCGCATTAAACAATTCCGCCGCATATACGTACTCTGTACGAGCGGCACTTCAACCATATCCGACTAGGCGTAATTCAATCAGCACTACGTCCATTAAGAATAGTTGCAAAGGCATTATCCGCCATAGAAAATCCAGTTCTCCTCCAACCCTTCATTCGGTCTTTGCATAAAATCAGAAAGCCGAAACGAGTTGCAATCGTCTCGTAACATCATTTCGAGGTGAATGAAATAGCGTCCGGACACTTACCTAGTCAATCAAAAGAAATGCGTTGGCTTCCCTCGTCAATAAAGTACGTTGCGCGAGTTTGTTAAGCTAAGTTAGGAAAATCGACGGAGAGCCCAAGGGCAAGGCGAGGCTCGAAAAGTGACGGTGCTTAAGGGAGAAAAGGCACCGTACTCCAAAGCTAGATTTCCCGAGGCTAGATTTTCCGAGGGTGCTGCGCATTTGCTGGAAAGAGAGTAAACGTGGAGGGATGTTGCGGAGGGTGGATGGAAGGGAAGACGACTGGTCGGAGGGGACGATCGATTCCTAGCCCCACCCCGATGCAATAGACGAGAAACGGAGGCGGCAGTGTCCTCGATTCCTTGCCGTCCGTAGACGTATCGGCGTCAAGCTTCGAGCCTTATAGGCCATATAAGGTGCACGACCCCAAACGGCGATAACGAGTCAAGATATTATTGATATCTTTTGACGCCCGTAAACTGAACAACCACATCGCCATGCTTCACATCGCGCCCGTTGAAATCACAACTTATGTCGAGATATGTAAAATAGACCGACCTCATCGGCTCGTAGCCACCTACAGAGGCATGAGCATATGAGTATGGCAGAATCGGTTCCCTACATGTCAATCACCACACATAGGCTGAGCGTTGCAATCTGCACCCATAAAGGAGACCGCCGTCAGGAGAAAACGGAAGTACAGAAAACTTCATTACCACTGATTGCAAGTGTGCGGTTCCGCGTCGGCAGGACTGCGAATTTTCAAATGTCATCCAACGGTCATGCAGAGGCAAGAGAAGGCGGATGCGCGCGTGAAACATGAGAGGCCATGGAAACTAACGCCGCGTAATCGTGAAGATAGCTAGCGTGCACCAGTATTATGCATTTGCAGACGTAAACGGGAACGTTGGTGTCGATCGAAAAAAAAATTCGTCGGCAATACCATAAACCATAAGCCAGAAGGCGAAAAACGCACATAATCTGTCAATATACAATTTATTGAAATTGAAGTGAGAGACACCTAGCCTCGGTGAACGATTATTTGAACCATCTCCTTACTATCTCGTGACAGGAGTTATTCGCGATATTTCAGCATCATTGATGGACTATCAAAATATCATCCGGCTCATTCGATAAATTTAAAAGCGCGGAGGCGTAAATCTAGATTCACGACATCGCGGTTGTGCCTGAAATAAGTACACCTGATGCAACTTAAATAGCTTGCTGCAGACACGGTTATTGATTTTAGACCTGCATCGACCCTCGTTTAACCACCCTGCCGGTGGGCAGTATACGCTTCCGCTGACCTACTTTAAGACCACGCGAACGCACGCACACATTTCGCCTCCAGGTAACACTACCCTCATCTGTTCATACATATTTGATGAATAAGAAAATTAGTTTCGGCTTGAATATTCGCGCACGCTGTCGGAGCTCGTACCGTCAAAAGGAGCACGGCCTGTCTTTTTTACAAAGGTCTCCAACTGGGCCCTGCACAGTAGGTATTGTACTGATGCGGATGGACGTAAAAATAACTCGCGTTGCGTTCTAGCTGTGCACATTTCGAGTTTCCTGGCACGATCGTCGACACCGTCGCGATTTGAATACGGGAGAGCACCTTTATAAGCCCTTTCCATAACAAGGAACGTAAAGATCAATGTCCCGAGATGCACGGCAAAGGATCACCACGAAACACGTTTTATTTACGTCTCGCCGGCGCCGCAACCCGTAGTGCACAAGTACAGTAATGGACAGAGCACTTAATTCCTTATAATACGGCGGTCAGCGTAGGTAACCACATGAAAAATAGTCATTGTGGTTACCGTTGCTAACGACGCATATTATAAACTGTTCCTGGGTTATAAACGGTAAAATGCGGTAACTGCGCCGATCGAGTTGCCTCAATATCTGACGGACAATATTTTCAAATAGTTCGCAGCTAAATACTTCCTGGTAGAACTAGTTGATTTATCAAATCCAAAAGACAACTTTTCTGAGAGTTTTTACTGACTTAAAAACGCGCTTTAAATTTCTCTACTTAATCTATAGTATGTCGTCAATCCGAACATCGACGTTCATTTGCGGACGCGCGTCCAGTTGAAGCGTTAAGCGTTAAGCCATAGGAGAAAAGCCAGTAGCAGTCGATCACAGTCGTAGAGACTGGTTAATTACATCCGCCGTTTGTACACACATCGTACGAAGAAAATTGCTCCCGATCACAGCGTGCTACGTGCGTGTTATTGCGCGCGTGCGTGCAATAAACCTGCGCCCGACAGCCACGCTGTCCTTTTTCAGATACACTTTACACAACGCGTAGCATTCCCCCCGTTGCGTCGGACGAACGTTTCTCCGTTCGCGAGCGCATTGCCCCGGTATCATTCACGATCGGTTGCGAACCGATTAAACATACCCAGCGACGATCGAAAGACTAGACGGGCGAAAATGCTCTCCCACGAAGCTCTTCAATCCGACATTGAGCAGTAGAAAATTAATCATTCGCGGAATCGTCGTCTCCGTGCCAGGCGAGAAAACGGTCCCTAGAAATTCGCGATAAACCATTAACACGGCACACGCAAATGTCACATTGATCCCTTACTGAATCGCGTATGCGCAACCTGTTCGAGACAAAATAATACCCGCGGCGCGAGCACTGCTGTAATAAAGTACGTCAATGGGATATTCAGACGGGGACCGCACAGAGAGAACAAACGTGAATCGAGAGAGAAAGAGCACGGTGCGCGTTATACAATGCTGCATTGATCGACGTACATTTTCGTCGGAATATGTACCGATTACCGGCGGCACGATAATTACAAATCGCGCTCGACAATTAATTTGGAAAAAATTCGAGCGCATTGATCCCTGAAATTTAATATCGGCAGCAACGCCTTCTCTGTGTTATGCAAATCCCTACTGTATGTTCTCGCGCGCCCGATTGCTGGTATTATCCCCGTGCATGGCGGGGCAGATACCGCATACCGCAAGCAAAAACTATACCCACGATTCCAATAAGGAGGCGAGACGTTGGGTTGTATCGCCGACAGCTGTAATCCTATTCACGATCCCGTCGATCATGCGGCACGGCAGTTACCTAACTTTAAACGATCGTTAATTGGAAATTGCTTCGATATACCCTCTATACAGCGACGCCGGCGCCGACGCCGACGCCGACGCCGACGCCGCGCTGCAGTCGCATCGAGCTCGCACCGCGAAGCGCGAGAAAGACTCGTATACAACTCACTCCGCGTAGTAATTCGGTTGTTAATTAAGCGAGCGCCTCGGCAAAGTAATGTGGATTTCTCGAGGCAGTCCGTTTGTTTTCTCGCGGTTTCCATACATTCCCGCCGCCACGGCCCAATCGTTTCGTCGACGGTGAAAGCCTGGCTAGATGTCATACGATACATACGCCTACGTGCCCTACGTGTATCCAAGTTCTGTCGCTGCTTCGCACACACGCCGCGGAAACTCGAAATTCCCATTAGCAAGAGGTGCTTCCAATGACAGTGCACCGGCCCGCCTTCGCGGAGCAGTGCCTGAAGTTGAACTAACTCTGCGAGAACACGTTACTACGGAGAACAGTTTGCACAACGGGGCTGATGGAATGTGCGCTTGGTAGTGCAGAAAATGACCAAAAGCCAAGAAAAAAGGCAAATTATATTTAAAGCTCCGATCTACTGCTCAAGTGACTTTCCGATCGATGACGCGACGTTTTCTACGTCCCTATTAATCGGTATTGACCGGATAATACCAATGACCCACGTGCACCGATTCGTCGTCACGTTCACTTGCCCTTCCTGCAAGTCGATAAAAGCGAGCTAAGGCCAGCAGCTCTCGACGGGTCAAAAGTTAAAGGAAAGGGCACGGAAAGTGTGCGCGCTCGGCATCGATGCACCGGGGGCATACCTTCTTCCGGCGTAGCAGCTTCCAGTCGAAGTGACTCATCCTGTTCGGCTCGTTAGTATCTCTTTATTCTTTTGCTCCTTCGCCCCCGTCCTCCCTACTGCGCAGTCTGGTCCTTTAGTCCTCTTTCTCCTTCGAACTCGACGGAGAACGCGAGACTCGGTTTTTGTGCCACCCTCCCTTCGGTCAATTTATTCCCACGATGCGCCTTCCTGCCGCTATTTCTCACCACTACGTTTCGTTCATACGCGTCAACATGAACGGTTGCGAGCTCGACGGCATCCAGAACGAGACACTATGGAGTTTGCATTCTCGGCACGCTGTTGCCGCGAGTCTGCACGTTGAAACCCTCATTGTGCCGGCCCTCGGGTGCCCGTGGACGGCTTGGACGGCATGGACACGTGTCCTTGGCACGGACAGTGGCATCCGCCCACCTTAAATGCACCGACGAACACGCCTTGTAACCAGGATACTTCGAAGGGCAACTCCGCCAGTCCACATGGAGGGTAGCACAGCGTCAAGGCTTTCGACGAACTTTTTGCATCCTACTTTAAATTCCACATTTCCCGTGCGAGCGGCTGAATAGAAATGAGAATAAAGGTCCAAGATAGTGACGCTTTCGAGGTTATACCATCACCTCCACACATTCCGTTTCTGTATTTCCTTCAGTCTTTCAAAGTCCCTCTACAATACACGCAGAATCTTTTTCACAGCGCTTCGACACCCTACAGGTTTAGGTCCCCTCAGGGACCCTCCCGAGGAGGTGTTCATCTCGGGATGATGAAGCAGTGTTCGCACTTCCAGTCTCGGGCACGCTTATTCGTAAATCCAGTCGCAGCTCCTTTTCGTATCCAATCCGCACTCGGCAATTACAAGACGACAAAATATCCCGTTAATCCTGATATAAGGAGAATGACCGACGGAGAAAGTCTCCACCGAAAAGCTAGAGACGAAGCCTGGAAATGCCGAAGGAGCGCGCGTCGCACGAGGACATCTCCATTGATCGAGGGCAATATAATTCCGCAAACTTCGCGAATGACGATAGGCTCACTCCTCCCACTTATGTCCGAGCCAGTCAGCCCTTTCTATAGCCGTCGGCAGCGAAGAAAGGAGACAGCCCCGTCGCGCACAAACACACTTTACCTAACGTTCTCTATCGACTGACCCCGTTCGAAAGGGGGTATGCTATGCGTTTGAGCATTTATATCGACCTTAGCGAGGCGGCGCGCCGTCTCGGGACGCGACGGGACGCGCGACGTTACGAGCCGCTCTCATTGTGAGGTGCGACAAAAAAATTGACGCCGGCTACGGACGAGCGACGACGCGGGTGGCATCGACCCGGTCGATGCAGGGCGGTGTACTGTCAAAATATCTGCCGATTCCACGCAAGCAACGATGTGCCGGGAGCCGACCGTGGGCGCCGTGACACGAGCATGCGTGATAACGTTCCTCTCTTACGTAGCCGACGTCGACGCGGGGATATAATCGAACTGCCACCATCGACTCTCTCCCTCTCTCGTCGAAGGCCGATGTGAATGAGAGCGCTCTGCACGCTATTGGACGATCTACCGGCGGCCGAGGGTTTGCCGGATTACTCGTGTCGTATGTCAACACAAGCCTATTTCATTGACAAATTAAATAGGAAAGACTGAAACTTTCGAAACGACAAAATCGCGATGCTCCGATACTTGCTTTATCAAAAATTGACTGACATGTCGGTGAAATCAAAGACGACTCGTTGTTGGCATCCGAGGATCACACAACGGTGTGATCACATTTGCAATATTGTATGATTTGCAGAAATCAAGACAGCAGAGTTGCGTTTCATTAAGAGGGCTGTTGTTCGGGTAGGACTTATACGACTTGTCATGAAGAATGATTTCACGTTAATTGAATGGCCCTTTCACGGAAGGTCCAGTCACCCTGTCAACAACCCTTCTCACCGGTTACACAAGTTCTTTCGTCACGTTGCCAAGTCTGTTGCTCCGTTACGATTTGTCGATTGAATTAGCACGTTTATTTAAAATAACCAAAGAAAGAAACGTCACCGTAACTACCATCTGTAATTTTTTATTAGATCCTTAACTAATATCATCTAATCTGCCGCTCTTTACGACTACCGAGTGCATTCTTAAGACGTCTGGCGCCATCTCCCGGCGGTGAGCTGCACTCCACTAGCTTCTGTGTTGCATCAGCAATGCAGAACAGCAATTAAAAAAAAAGTAGTGAATACAGCTATAAATATACAATCACATTTTAATTCTTCGTAGTATTAAAGGACTTCGGAGCATCTCGACCATTATTGGAATCATCAATAGATTTACGATCTTTGTATTCTAATCAGTCGTCGCGCAACTCACAACAATAAGCGATCGGAATGGAAAGTCTCAGAATCAGCGGAATTGTATATATCTTGTCGCCAAGATAGGAAATGACAGATGAAAAGCACGTACGTGATTCATCGCAAACGAGTAGGCCGTGAGTTGACGACCAATTCAAAGGATACGTACGACCAGCACTATGATTCAATTACAGGATAACCGGCATCACGATCCCGTGTAAATCGAGATAAATCGCTGGTATGCGAACTGTCCTGGTTCGATGATGCTGCGATACCGATGCCGCATAGCGATCAAATTCTCAGACGCTGTAAGTGCGAATCCGATTTTGTGATCATTTATACACGTTCATCGTTGCGTTCTCCTTCCAAGGAGATTTTATATTTAATTTTTCCTTCCCCATTCGATTAAATGAATATAGTGTTCCATTCCGTCAGATGTATAGAAACATATTCCGCAGGAATTTGACAACCTTCCTGTGGTCCCACACAAAACCGTTTTGGCCGGTCTCCTTGGGTTCCAACCCACCTCCTGGGATTGCATGATGGTAAGAGTGTCGTTTCGCTTACCAATCGCCCAACACTCTCAATATATACGCACACATGACGTGTATCCTCGAAGGGTATAAAACTCCGTTGGTGGCCTCTCCGATGTCGACTACCTCTCGACTGGGACCATTTATTTTCTAGCTCTCACCTGTAGTGCGTCAAATGACGATCACGCATAACGCCAGACCTTACCCTGACCAAATCGGGAGCACTATGCGCACAGCTAATTTTAGCATATCGAAGTTTTCCATCAACGTCACTCCCATGATTTGTATAGGTCATTCATATAGTCCTGCGATAGGTAATTAAATTGCACCACGGCATATTCTGACACACGCGCGCAGCTAGCACATATCGTTCAAGATAAATAGTCTCACGCAGGTTGCACATTTTGAGCTATCCCTGTATCCGTTCAAAAGCGTAAGGTAAGCGTTTTTAATGAATTGCTACCCTGTGGAGGACTCAGCGGGCTATCTAGTTGGTCCAGTCTATGTTGTTAGATTCGCCTGCAAATCTATTTTTACTCTTAATGCTTATTGCGCAGAATGCGTTACGCATCGTTGGACAACGATCATCGACTGTTCCTAAGCACCCGCAAATTAATTATATACCTCACGTATGAGAACTATCTCACTAATCCAAACAGCTACCGAATTGATATAAGAGATAATTACGATCCTAATTAGACGCTGGCGCGGACGCATATACGTGTTTTCTCATTAGAGTAATATTACAGACCTCATCGGGCTTAACATTCCACTGTCCAGACGAAGGGAAACAAGGCAACGTCTATAATTAAAACGACCGATAGTAATTAAAGTGCGCTAACGCCATTAACAATTAGCAGACGAACTCTCCATTCATTCATTACGTAACAATAGCGCAGAATGGCTGGTACGTTGAAAAATCACAATGCTGTCCGTCGCTGCGACCTGAAGATTCATTAAAATCATGAAGACTCGGGAATAAGAAAATTATTCTTTATAACTCAGACAACGTATAACACGTTAATTGCGCTGTCGAGAGAACGTGTCTCGCTTTCGAAACTACGTGGCATGTAGAAAATCGGGTGAAGGAGTGAACGTCGGTTTAAAGCTAAGCAAGCCAGATTTTGATCTAAATTTCGGTCTCCAGCTCATATCGCGTGCCTATCATACCTGGGTATTTATATAGAAAATTGTTACCCCAACTCCCAGAAAACACGCCCGCTCGTGCTAGAGGCACATTGTCCAACTACTTCAAAAACTTTCATGTTCTGATGCATGATAAAAGTCAAGAGTTTAGTACAGACTGTTTTTCAAATTAGATATCTCAATGAAGCTTCTGTAGCAAAATAGAATAAGATGGCTAAAATGTATCGAATGTTGTTACGCTATAGCCTCTAACGAAGCATTACTGAATTTCACGTTGCATTCAACGTATTAAAATAGGGTATTGCAGCAGCCAACCATAAGGAGCGAAATGTTTCAATTTATGACTCCCACCTCAAGAACATGTACAGTTAGTCGTGTGAACGCCGACTTTAATAACATTATAAATAAAGATACCAATCTCCCGAGATATTCCAGCTGCTCCACCGTGAGCTCGACAAGATAAAACCCGTATGAAACGTACGATGTGGCTTTACAGTGTGGCTGACAGCAGCGATGTCCCATCCCCAGACTCTTTCCCTTGAAACTTATGTGTTCGACCGATAATCGGGAGTCGTCTGAAGTGCGTACGAAGCGTACTTCATTAACATCGAGCCGCTAACTTCCTCTGCCTCGACCTTATTTCGATCATTCTTCGCAGTCCGAGCATCCAGATCCACGAAAGTTAGCGAGATTTTTTGTGGCTTGCCGGTTCCCAGTCGAGCCAAAAGTGGGCCGGCGAACGAGAGAATGATCGAGTCTAACGTCTGATACAATGCCGACCGCAATTCCGGTTTTATAAACGAACGCATCCAACAGGCCCGATCACCGTGTCCATAGATAGCGTAAGATCGACGCTTGTTTTGTGAAAGAGAAGCTCTCGAGCTGCGGTAGAAGCGCTAATCTCGAATGAAATGCTTCACAGCTCTCCTTAACAACTTCCTCGTCGATTGTAATAAATAACGCAGTTAGGCGTTTCTTCCTCATTACCCCTCGGTACCGTTTGCTGTTGCGAGGAATCTTATCGTTTGGCGAATTTCGCGACTATGAAAAGTAAGTAGCCTTTCGCGTTAGATAGAATTACGCAATCGATCGATTTCCATCCTCACGGTCAGAAAAATGGGATCTAATAACGATTACAGGCAAGTATCGGTGGTCTCGCTTGCACGAGCAAATGTGCGCGGACGGCAGACATGTGCGCGGGCGCTTATGTACGGCCGCTTATGTACGAACGTCGACTGTACCGCAAACGAAACGTTATTGAATAACGCGCGATCGTATACCGGCTGCCGGCTAAGTGAGTTACAAGGTATTCCAACCTACACCTGTACGTTGGATTATTCATTGCACATCGAGTGTATCGTACGTTCAATCTTGCGGCTCGTACGTACCACAATGAGTATTGTTATTCATCATATCTTACCTCCGGGCGGAGGCAGATTAATCGTTTTTCACTTTCGTTAGAAGGCAGATCTGCTGCACGCGGGTCGTCGTCCTCCGAGGAAACTTGTCTTCAATGCAAGAGATATTCTCCGAATTGCATTAAACGGTAGAAATGTTTCTTAAGAGCATCAACAGGTTGATCAAGGTGAAAAATCGTGACGAACGGATTTGCAATAGCGGAAGACCCGATCCGAGGACCGAGCGAGATCTGAATCGACAGAGTCTAGTAAACGCGGCTTGTGTAAAAAGTCTCCTCGAATCTCACGGGTTTCTATCGAGTGTCACGCCGATGCACAAAACAAACAGGAACCGTCTCACGCTCTCGTCTCTCGCCGAAGTCTATTGTGACAAAAAATTAATATTAATCAACACGACGTTAGATCTCGTACGTTGTACGCAGATAACCAATCCTGAGCTCGTGCAACGGCATGTTGCTCTAACGAGTTGCCTATAGCCTATCGAAACACCGTCGAACTCATGAGTAATTAGCAAGTTATTTTATCCTCGTTAACAGCATGTCACGGAATACCGTAATCGAAATTTAATGAAAAGTCGCGCCTACGTCACTTTTGTGCGTGCTCTATCGAAATGCGTGAAGGCGTAAGTTAAATCGAAGCCGCGAGTGCACTCGGCCGAATGCACGCGCCTCCGACGCCAGTGGTGCAGATATCAGAGAAGCTGTTTTACAATTAGATATTCCTTGTGCAAACCGCAAATGGCTTTGCGTGGTTACATTTCAAGCGGAACGGCCTCTATCGCTGATTACTGAATAACTGAAAGTCGACAACTACATACGACATCCGAAATGAAGCGCTCGTCGGTAGTTTGCTGAAATGGTCATTCCTTCTTTTTCGGCTACTCTTTTTTTCCCACGACCGCTTACTATGCAAGAAAGCACAAAACCCGCACACGCGTAGCCATACACGGTGCTAAAACAGAGACGCGTATTCTCTTCTCCATAATGATATGGATTTGAAACAATGCCCATTCCTGACGTGAAATTGCTTTAATTACGATTAATGTTTTTACGTAGAATTCCGGCACAAGCATGCCGGAATTTCCGGTCGTAGGTTAGGATTTCTCTCGCAGGAGTGCCACAAGTGTGGCTAAACGGGCAGCACAAAAGCGAAACGAACCTGAAACTGTACCTTTCGCGAGTGAAACGAGACCTTCCTTGTATTTCAACATTACGACGGTATTGAAGCAGAAGCTCTAGTTCGTCGGAAAGAAGTACGCAGTCTCTAAATTAGCAGAAGAAATCTCCTCTCGTGGATTCGTATTAAAAACGAACCAGCTTGAGCCTTTTACATCGAAGTAAAAATCTCTCCTCTAAATCAACGCCATGCCTCGCACACTTTCGTTACACCCTGTTTCCTATAACTCATATACGACACGCAGTACGGAGCACGGAAAACCGTAGTTGGATGAGCGACAAGTTCAATTTTACCAGTGGCCTGTCAAGGCTGAAAGGTATAACGCAAAAAAGAAGGTGTTCAAAACGGCGATGCAATTTTACATACACGCCGGGACACCTGCTTTCTTTTTCCGCAAATCATTCCGTTGATCGGAGCTTGTTGTCCTTTACTCAAGCCGCGTAAGCATCTTATAACGATACTTAATCGACGTAACACTCACTCCGCGCAACGTCGTAAATCATTACCGAACGATAACGAAAGTGTCCCCCGACGATGGATACGGCTTCAATATTTTGACTCGCTGCAATTTACCGTGAACGTGAAAAAAGTGAAAGAGTAAGCAAGGGAAGGAGCAGGCCGCCGTCTGGAAGTACACTCGATTAATTAGAGGCGAAAGTGAGTGAAATTGCGCGCGGCGCGGCGCGGCACGGTACATCATTCTAACCGGTGCATCTCCGTACCTAGAATCTCGCGTAAGAGGATAAAGATCAACTAAATAGAGCTGTCGGAAGAACATATTTTTATTTTCAATCGACTTCGGCACAGAAATGATTTTTGGCTCATATTAAAGGAGCTGTTCCCGGAGTAGTTCGATTTAAGTTGCGAAAAATTCCAACAACAGCAACTCATATTTTAAACAACTTTTCCACAAATTTCGGGCGTGATTTCTACATGTTCACGTATAACTTTCAACTAAAAAAAATATAAATTGGTAAACTTGCAAAATGAAAAAATATGAAGGCGCGTTTTCTGCAAGGAGCGGGGCGTATCTGCCGGTGCGCCGATCGCAATATTGGGTGTGTATAGTGGCCGCGCATTTCATACTATTTTACGACTGGCGACAGTCGGCGGGAGCGCCAGGCAAAGATAGGCATGATCGTGTCGCAACTTGTGGTCCGCCGCGCGCTTGCGAGTGTATCTACGTCTACGAGATAGGATGCTTAAGAATATAAAATATGAATCCGGATAATCGATGTCCGAATAATCGAGATTCTACTGTATATTGCAATTGGGATGTTGGCCTAGTAATGCACCTGTTGCTGTACCAATGCTACTCGCATACCATCTGTCTGACTTTGCAAACGTTCTGTGATACCTACTATTAATTACCACACCGCTAGCCTCTAAGAATACCAGTTGATAAATAACAATTCCCGTTACGTTTTGTCTGATTTTTTTAAGTATATCGGCAAGCTATTTTCTTTTTTAATGCCTCATCATTCACATCTATTATAGAACTTATCGTCGATCACCGCCAATTAATATACCGGTCGTGAAAGCAAATTTCTTTTAAAGCAGAGACTCGTGAAAGTAAAATAACTATCTTGCACGAGGTTGCTACGCAGCCGACAGGCACTCTTAACCTTTACTTCCTTGATAAGAGCCACTGTTGTAAGACAGGCCTCCTTCACAGGTTTGACGATCAGCTACTGCAAGAAACGCACAAAAGCTTGTGTTCCGTTAAGAATAACGAAGAAACCAGCAAATATCTCAGCGTCAAAGTCTTCCCTCATCCGTTCGCAAGATATTATCAGATTTCGTGGAGCAATCATATTCAGAAAAGATAATTGTATACTTGACACGTTAGATGACATAAAACGGCGTATGTGATTAGAAACGCAAAGCAAAAATGGATACGATAGAATAAATTTTAAACGACACAAGTTTACTGTAGTAAGAAAGCTGTTAAGATGGTATCTACACGTTTATCGATGCAAAGGCGTTGCAGGAGATGGTAAGCACAAAGTGTATATGCCATTTTACGACTTCCAGTTTATGCCAGATTTATGACATTAAGGTTGGTTATATGTATAAGTCATATACCAGGAATAATGAGAGAAAAAATGTATTGCTCGTCAAAACGGTTACAGATGCACAGAACTTTTTCTACTACGTCTAACAGCTATTAAAACAGATATGAAACGGCATCAATGACTTCATCTATTTCGCGAGCATTACATTCACGCCAAGCGAATAAACGTCCAGCTGCACCTGCGGTGCATGTGATTCAATAATAATTGCCGTCCAAAGTAAAAACATTGTCAGCGAAGTTTCACGCGCTTGACTTTGCTAAACGATAATATCGTCTATACTATACGGACAGCTTCTCTTATCTGTAAGCGACGAAATCAGTCTGACACAGACGCGATTTAGCTGAGCTATCGCACAATACCGATCAAAAAGTAAAAGTTATCGCTGCGCGCGGGGCGAATTGAAAACCGGCTAAGAAAGTATGAAGGTACATTGCACCACGGGATTCATTCGTTCGACCCCTTAGGACTCATCCGCTCGGGTAGTACGATTTGCAACGGCCATGAACGTCAGCACAATGGCAATTAGCGATCGATCGATCAAACTGTCCGCCCACATTCGTTTGTAAGACAGATTCCTTCTCCCTTTCCCTCCTCCATTTTTTCCCGGGAAGACCGAGCAAAGTTGTTCGAGAGACAAACAAAACAATTTCGTCGAACCACCATTCACAATCAGACTGATGCGCACGCACCGAATGGCCGATAAATGCGACTGTTATATCGTGCGTAGACAGTAGAATCGCGGCAATCGACAAAGTTTCTATCACCGAAGGCCCCCAATTGTTTCATCAGCGTAGCCAATGTCTACGAGAAATTCCAGCTCCCTGTGAAAGTTTGCAACGAAAGTTTTGCTCTTTGAACGATCATGGACAAGAACGAACGTTGTGAGAGGGATAGAAAATAAAAACGTGAGCGTGGCAGAGAATGAAAATAGACTGTGACGCCCACGCAGCCAGTGTCACTCGATCGAGTCTGAACGAGAAGGGGTTAACAAGAATGGGGGAGGGGCGATAAAAGCGGGAAACGATTTACATGACTAGGAGCAGGACCTCGTGAGTCAGTGCGGAGCCTCCACGAGGAGCCACGGCAAGGATCCTTGGCAAGGAGATCGCGCGGTGCTGGCAAACGCGGTGCTGGCAAACGGAGTGCTGGCAAACGGAGTGCTGGCAAACGGAGTGCTGGCAAACGGAGTGCTGGCAAACGCGGCGCGGGGAACGGGAATGGCAGCCGTGTATTTATCACTCCAAGATCCCGAAGAGCGCACAATGCAAGGCGAGAGCCGAGCGGTTCGCCCGTGGAACGAGACGCGATGTGGTGCAGGTAGATTTATGGAGGGTGGGAGGGGAGGCTGTGTTTGTGTCGCAGGTCAGCCGCGGTTCACGGTCACGGGGACCGACCGCTGGACTAACCTAACGTAACCTGACTCTGCGACCGCAAACTAAATTGCACCCCTCCCACCCGCCTTCGATCTAGCTCTCCCCTTTCCCAGCCCATCCACCCTCGCTCCCTCCTTTCCCCACCGACCTCCTCCCCTTTCCTGCCTTCATGCAGACTCTGCATTAGATTTATTAAGACGCTGAGGCTTGCTGGCTGGCCATCCAAAGTACTGCCCAGACCACGACCAATCTACTTCTCTTTCCCTTTCATAACCTCGATCATCGTGCATGAACAATGTAATATGCTATTTTTACACAATGTTTTTGAATGATAAAAAAGCCTGTGCTGCTTTCAATATCAGACTCGGTTTTCCACGTCGGTACTGCATGCCGATCGATCGCAGAATTCGACTCACTTCCGCCTGACGTATTTAGGTAGCATGGTACAAACTACCTAGACCGGACCCTTCTACTATTTACTCTGCGTCAGTGGGGATGCGTTATATTTATTAGTGGGGTGCGGTCTGCCGCGTAATCGTTGACTTAACAGTTATCCGTTATATAGGTATTGATCCTGTGGCCTTCTTCAAAATCACCCACTACAGTCGCATATTCGTCGAAACGAATGGCGCTCGTTGAACGTTGGAATTAGGGCCAATAGACTTAACCTTAAACTTCCACTCATCCGCGCAGTACTACTCAACAGAAATAATCGATCATCTTTGAGGATTAAGATTAAGCGAAGGACGTACCAAAGCTGGTAAAAAAGAACTGGCAAAAAACTGATAAAAAGTTGCTAAAAAAGTTGCTAGGAGCAACAGGTGAAGGTAGATACGTTTCGCAGACAAGGCCAGATTTCTCCGACAAACGCAGACTACACGTAGAAAAGTTTGTGTTGATCGAAAGTTATTGAACTGTGTTTCCACTCCAACGCCCGTCATAACTCGACATATATCGGAACGAATGGCAGCGTTGTAGGCTAATAAAAAAACAAAGGTGCAATACACCAAAAAGCGTCTGATCAGCAGTGACGAGCGCAGCACCGTAATTACCCATTTACGGTGCCTACGTGTTAGCTTCGGTAATGTAGTAATTCTACGATGTAGTTCAATAAGTGCATAGCACAGACGGGATATTAGATAGAAGATGTAAAAAGGTCGGAAAGTTTT
Source organism: Priocnemis perturbator (assembly GCA_963942575.1). Classification (NCBI taxonomy): domain Eukaryota; kingdom Metazoa; phylum Arthropoda; class Insecta; order Hymenoptera; family Pompilidae; genus Priocnemis; species Priocnemis perturbator. The sequence continues at coordinate 14,218,295 of OZ012647.1, read as the reverse complement.
TTACGGTAGCAATTGATTCTAAATTAATTGACCGTACGTCATTTGTTTTAAAAAATGCATAATAATATGAAGGTGCAAATTTTGGTTTCAAATATTATTTGCTCTATTAAACTTACAATACTGGCACCAGTCTTGGTAGAATTGGTATATTAATATAATGAAAAAATGCAGACTTTTCAGAACAGTGTACTCAGTAATTACACGTGCTTATACCTTTCTGGGTAGACGTGGCGAAAGCATGCGGATTTTTATTAGAAGACATTTTGCAGGAGGTTATATGTACAAAACGCACCCTATCGTTCGAGAGCATTATTCCTGCGCAGACTGTCTGTTTCCCCAGCCCCTGCCCTAAGTCGTTTCTACCAAAAAGACGAGCACGTAGACGACCGATCATCTTGTTGCATAATCTATTCAATTGCTACCACAATTGCCGTGCCCAATGCTCGTGGCAAGGCCCCATCGTAAAACACCGACCTTCACTGTGTTACACGATGTAACGCCATGCGTTTATCTCGGTTATCCGCGGCCACCTATTCTCGTTTGCGAGCTCTCCCCGTTTTACTCTTTTACCTGCTTTCGAGAAGAGAAGAGGAAGACGCTTGGTGCGCATCGTTCGGCGTTGCTCGCGTAGAAGGAGAAACGCGCAAGTACGCTAAATTGGTGAGTAGGTATGTAGTCGGAATGAGACTTACCGAAGGTAGGTTTCTGATGCCCAACCGCACCTTCGAATACTTCTTCATGAACACTCGCCACAGCACGTAAGCCATGACGACAATTACACCGACGCCCCAGCTCTGCCAAATCGTCCTGTCGTCGTCTCCCGTCGCCGTTGTCGAAGATCTTCCCCTCTTTGTCCTCCTCTCAAAATGAAATTCTTCACTTCATAACATACTCGCACACCAAATAACAGTCACTAGCCGTGAAATTTGACGATCGCGCGACAACACTCTTCCTAATATCGAGATCGAGACTGTGCGGCATGTCGATCGATCGACCAATCGGGGGCATCTTCCGCGCGCACATTCACAGGTATCGGCATTCGGCACTAACCGAAATTCACAACTTTCGACTGTGAGCTAAGATTCTGAGAATATTCACTTTTTCCGACACGCGAGCGTCTTTTTCTGTTTCACGTTTTAAGCGACGCACTGTCGACATTGGCAAGAGAAGAATAACGACTCCAGTCACTCACAGTTTTCGACGACCGACCGGTGTGCGAAATTCGTACATACTGAACACCGGCACGCACGCGTACGCGCCCTCTCGATTGCGCGACACACCAACTACAGTGACGAAGTTCACGCCGTTGTCTCAATTGCCCAATCGGAATTGAGAGCACCGCGATCAGCTCGCGAAGGAAGAAGGAAGAAGGAGGAAGGGAAAGCACGTTTCCTCTCTTCGATGGCTCGCACTTGCAGACATGTATTGAAAGTGTCGCGTGCCGTTGCCGTGACTCGATGGATCGCGTGTCGCCGAGCTCCTCGTTACCAAGGTAAATCAAAATAGTTTTTCTTGCCCCTCGTTTGTCACGACTTTCAATTCCCTATTATTCCTTTCAATCAGCGAATACTTGTTCCACTCGCGACAAACTCGCCTCGTGTTCGGCATTGGTTTCTCAATACATAACAGAGGTGCGACGAACGGTGAATATCACTGGCGAAATACGGGTTCGTGGGTTTGTGCGAACAATCGGAAAGTTGCGATCCTCGAACGATCCGGTCTCTTGCGTAATCCATTACATCGTCGGTGGAGGCCGCAATTACTATTCTGTATAGTTCGTGCTTTCCGGTACTCCTAGCATAGACATATATGCATTCGAAGTGTATGAACGCAACAGAGCCACGCGACAGCGCGAGATGATTCAATCAACTTTCTTGCCAAAAACTCGTACAACAAATGGAGCGTTGACTTCACGTCACCCAACCACTAGACGTAACCTATTCTACATTTTTCAGCGTCAACCCGATCCACTTGCTCTGTCGCCAAGTATTGTCTACAGTCTACACCTTAGTAGATTGCCGAATCGCGTCGAACCAGATAAGTAAGGAAGGCTATGTAATGGTTACAACGTCAATCCACACTGTTACAAGAGGTACGTCCTTTATCCAGAATCATTTCAAGCGAACCAATCCCACACAATGCTCATTAAACTATCGACTTAGGATCTCGCGCCCGAGACGATTGGAAGAGTGCACGGACTGCACGGGTAATCAACGGGTACGTCTTGAGGCCAGCAGACACAATGATACGACCAGTTTAAAGTAAGCTGTCTTTAGTCGATCTTATAGCCACTCGCGAGCCGTTGAACTTGACGTATCGTCACGATCGCGTATTCCACGCGGCAGTATTAATTTCCGTGACGATGACAGGTAGGCTTCGGAAACGTTTGAAATTGGAGCAAACGTCAGAGAGATGTCGCTCGCGCAATGAGGATGAGAATTTAAACGCAGAGAAACGGAAACTGTACTTTAGCTTATTTGCAACAGTTTATTTCAATTAATCGCGTCGAGAATGAAACTACTAGTAGGTTCCTTCGAACAAAATGCTCACAAGGAAAGGCCCGAAAAGAGGACCGCACGTGATTTGAAAGTGAATGGCGCAAACACAAAGGTCGTTCATTCACAGTAGTTCTTTTTTTTTTTCGACGCGCTTCAATCCATCGGTTGATCTCCGCGTCAACTTCCGGCGGAGTATGTCGATTGAGTGAGTAATATGAAGCGCGAACATTGCCAAACGCGTTATCGATGAAAATTTGAACACGAAAAGTTGAAACGTTTTGTGCAATGAGATTCGCAAGGCGCTTTGCAACAACACGCTTCGCAACACGTCCGTACGGCTGCCGGCACTCGCTGCCGAGATATAACTGACACGACACACGCAACCGCCCGCTCTCGCGCTCGACCGACGGAACAACGGAACGGGGCAGCACGGCACCTCGGAACGCCGGAACGATACATATATACCTGTATACATATACCTACCTACCTGGATCACGTTTGAGCGCGGTTTAGGTGTGTCACGGGTCACGTCTCTTCGTTCGTCAGATTCAAATTAAAACAATATTCTAGTTTTTAGTCTCGAAACGAAGGATGTCGAACAGTCGTCTCACACTATCGGTGGCGACGATATTTACTTCCTCATCCATGATTTCTCCATAACAGGGCGTCAAAGTGTATGTAGACTTTTCTATCGATCGTCGGTCGCCGCTCTCGTCCCTTAACGAAAGGCGAGCGCGTGGGTGTCGCCGATGCGCTGCGGGAGTAAGACCCTGTGCACCTTCCGATATCGCACGACATAGATAACGAACGGTCTGAAGGCGCGACTTAAAAGTTCCTTGTCACGCGAGCAACTTACACGATAAGGAAAGAATCCAAAATGAGTGTAAATCTGTAAAGCGAATTGTCGCAAAGTTCTGACGTTTAACACGTAAGTGTGGTAACTTGATTCGAAAGTGGGAGACAAATGATTTTCTGCATGTGGAAAGACAGGCTACAGAGTTCCGATCTCCTCCTGCAGTTGATTGGCGTCACGGAAATCGTAAGGCGGTAGGAATGGAAGAAAACGATGTGGTTGATCGTTTAAAAGGCAATAATAACGGCGGGGTATAAAGCAGCAGCGACGGAGCGGCTCGCCGACCGTCTAGTCGCGCAGCCAAAACAAACAGCGGCAAGCAAGCGGAAGGCTCGATGCAGAACTACAAGCGCCCTCACTTGTTTACATTTGTTTGTTTTCCCTCCTCCACTAGGCCCGCGACACCCGTTTTGCTACTGCAGTATGTTGCTCTGCATTCTGCATACCATGCCTAATGCAGCCTACGGTTTGTGTCTAACACGTTACCGGCTTACAATAACAAATTGTCATTAGGAGAACTGCACTGGACACCGAGAGAAATGACATTTTTTCTATTTTTCCGGGATCTGCTCAAGAACAAAAATGAAATGAAGTAAAATCATCGGCTGTATTAACTATCTAACGTAACTATAATCTGTTTAACAACAACATCTGCAACGTAAATATGATAAAAGGAAAACACCAGAAACAAAAGATTTGATTTTGAAATTGCATTCAAACGATCTCAACATACTACCGTCTGACTTCGGCAGACAGATGTTCCTGGCGCGCTAAAGGATCATCAGATAGGAAATATATGAGGAAGAGCGAGAAGGACGGCGCCGCGCCGTCCGTCGCCTATTGAATCTTTGATGCGCCATCACATCCTCCACGTGTGGTGAATTTTTGCTCGTCGACGTTCTTCGACGTTCTCCGAAGCAGGCTCGAGTCAGTCTCTTCGTCAGAGGTGATTTGCTGTCTGCCCGGTATTCGCATAGTCGTAGGAGGAAGGAAGCAATGGCGTAAAGGAAGGAAAGAAGAAAAGTTCACGGCATAAAATAGTAGTCCTCTTTCACGATTAGCAGCGGTGTGTCGCGAGACTTCCGCTCCTGTCATCCTGCACGCAGCGTCCTATTGCCTTTTACCACCTTGCCTTCTTTATATGCAGCCACCGTTCTCGTAACTACGTAACTAATACTATCAACGGCAACATCTGCGCATACGGAAATCTCACCGACGCGACGCGACGCGGCGTTTCGTCCATCACATCCGTACAGCGTCTTGTATTCTAACTCGTGTGCAAACGTCGAATGGTATGCGCATACTACGTAGCGACTTGTACACACATACGTACGCGACATATTGGACGGCATAGGATAGGGTCAGTGCCGCTCGTATCCCCCTGCACGTTCGTGTCGCGTGTGAGCGATGTCTGCCACATCCACCCGACAAATCGGTGGATAGTGATGTGGATAGAAGCTGTGTGCCATTGATGCGCATACGCCATACGCAATGTACGCATGCATACGCAACTGCATTCTCTGCAAGACAATGGGCGTGCCTAGCTCACGTGACGGGCACGTGAGTACCCTCGAAAAAGGCCACTCGATATTGCACTGTCGTTCGTTCAGACCAAGCTGGCCATACCTTGGCCGACGATGATCCTCTATGGATGTCGCACCACTCAATAGTCTGGAATCTGCAAGAAGAGGAAGGCGTCAAAGCTACCCGTAAAAAAAAAAAACGATGATGAAGTCGGATAAAAAGTCGGAGTGACTCTGTTGCCATAAAATGAGACAATTGACATATATTTCGATATTGCTTACACTTCAACTTAGCGACGCCGATGTACGGTAAAGGAAAGCAAAATGACGTAAAAACGGAGAAAATCCATTGTAACCATTGCGAGATGGCTAACATCGTTCGACTATTCCGTGCCAATATGCACCAGTCGAACGCAGACAACATACCGGCATACCGGATGTAAGAAACGCTTCACCTTCACACTATGTTGCCCGTTGGTCTCAACTGTGCGTTAATCGAATAGTCCAAAGAAACCGTCACGTTCGATAGACGATCTACGCATAAACAGCAGTAGAATAGTTTGTGCTATAAGCGGTACGTGCCACCTCTCAATATACCTACCATCCTGCAGACATTCAAATACTCATCTTAGAAAAGTTGAATCGAAAGCTGGCTAATCTGCAAACGTAACTCTTACTCGTAAATTCAATTTGTTCGTGAAGCATGATGTTAACATAATTTGTATATCATGTCGGCAACGACAAAATGAATATCTGTCGTACTGGAGTGTACTTGCGGAGCTTAAGAATGCAACGTGAATCTCGTGGCGCGAGCTTTGACGGAACTCATGTTGTACCGTTTCGTCGGTGACACATCAGTCCGTGCCTTGGCGTTAGCGGCGATTATTCAGTGTTTCCGGTCTCAAGCATAAGCGTGACGGCGGCGCTTAGAACCAGCAGGGTGCTCGTAGAGATTCACAACGGATAGAATTGTCGATGATCGCACATTTATTCGACGGATTAATCGGATGCGTTGAAGCGACGCGTTATGGTTACGGGGTAGGTAGATAGATGTCAATGCGCTTGTTACGTGTCACCCATGTTAGTAGTTTGAATTAGTGCGCTCGAGTCTCGTAGTCGCAAGCTATAGATAATAAAAGTGATCTCTGCTATTTCATAATGGAGCACCTCTTTCCGTGTACGAAACGCGCTCCGGCCCTTAGCAAATCGTAATTACCGTGCGATGAATGGCACGTCTAGCCAAGTCTATGAGATAGCACGGTTCTGAGTCACTCCCCCGCGGTGCCTTTAAAGTTGGTACGCTTTCTGCACGGCCTGCGCCGAACGCTACAGTTTACAGGGCCGGCATCGAACCGCCGAGGGTACTCGTGAATCGACTCGGGGGAGTCGCTCGGTCGACCCGTCACGTGGCAAACCTGAAACCTTTGCCACTGCGCCAGAACGAAATTCGCGCAAAATACGAGCGTGCCCAATCGCATTTTTGCTGAAGCGGTAAGACGAGCGACATGAGCCGATTTTCAGCGGCAGAATCAAATCACACGAAACGGCGTAACCGAAGTGTAAGCTAACGGTAAGTGGACAATTGTCGACAATTCTCCGCAATCGATCGAGATCCGTGTAAACGTAAACGGTCCTCGAACGAGCACGGTTTTGCAAGCATAAAACGTGCAATCGAATTAGAGTTAGCACGACAGTCATTTCGAGTAACGCGTGTATCTGGTCGTCACCGCACGCCGTCATACGGTCAACGGCCAAGAGCGAAGAGTGCGAAGAATCGAGACGGAACAAAGGAAACAATGTCGCACAGTCCGAACGAGGAGGGCGATTAAGGTTAGATGAAGTTGTGCCGTTAGTTCAAAGCATAAATCGTTAGAAACGCATGTCGGACACATGGATGAAAGTATGGGTAATTAAAGAGTAGATTAACGTGTAACAGTCGCGAGTCGTACCTGTGCCAATCACGTGTAATTTTCTGATACTTCGCGTCTTTCTACTCTCGCGCGCGCGCTTGTGTGTGTGTGTGTGTGTTTCTATGTATCGCACTGAAATCGTAACGTGCAACACGAATCGTGAATCATTGGCCAGCCGTTGAGCAAGAGGGAGTGCTCGCCACGAACACCGCGCCACGACCACCGCGCGCCACGAATTGACAATAGATAATGCGAGATCACATTATCACGATCGTCGGAGACCGACGGGGTTATCCGGGTTAATCGAAGAACCAGCCGGGCACAAGTACGACGATTATTATTCGATCTGGCGAAATTCACCTATATATGGGTCTTGCAGTGTCCCGCTTAACGGATCATTTTATAATACGCGAAAGAGTGACGGCCACTTATCATCATTTCCTACGCTGCATCACATAAAAATCGCGGCGACGAATGGAAGTTCGCGACGTGTTCGGATTGGGCTTTCTCTCGACAGCCAAAACACCGGACGAAGAAGGCATGCATGTAGGCACAATGAGAACGACGACAAACGGCGCTGCACAACGGGATACGTGTAAAAATTAGAGATTCCACAGATTTACAATTCTCGCCCCGAGGTCTGAGTTATGGCACCTTGTGCCTCATACCCCCTGCCGCATTTGCAAACCCGTCGCACAGCACACGGTAGGTATATAACGGGCAGGTTTTGCGCGCGTTACACTTTATATCCCGAGTGCGTGCCTCTTGCTCGGATACTTACATGGTCAGTGTAAGGTTACACCGAAGGTAACGAAACATTTGCCGAACTCCGTACGCCTTGACAATTAGGGTGTACCGTTGTCTGTCGGATCGTTCATATAAATATCCCTGAAAAGTCGTTCAACTACCGATACGAGCGGAGAGAAACGACCTGCACTTGCTCGCGAAAAGCTGTCTCCTCGCCGATCGAAGACAAATTTGGCAGTGCATACTTTAATGGACCACTACCACGGAGGGAGGTTGGCCCCAATCGACTTGTGTATCAATTTCCCGACGGATCTACGCACTGCCGGGTCACCGGAGATAGTTTCGTCGGAAAAAATCTGTCTCGCTCTGTGCTGTGCTATATACACGCTATACGATCGACCGCAAGAAGCCTCCAGTCTTGTCCCGGCAAATCAGTTTTTGCCATCGACTTGCAATACGTCGAGCGTTGCTGCTGTGGGGCAGTGCTCGCTTTCTTCGCTCCACGAGAAATCGTCGATATTTCGAAGGCGATAGACTAAACGTCTTGCGAGAGCAAACATGCGCCGAAGGAAAAAAGAGAAGGCGTAAGTTTTTACTGCCATCCTTCTCCGCGTCGAACTAACATTTACTGCACAACACTTTTTCTTGTTTCACGATGAATCTGCCTGTGGGCTGTACGTAAGTATTGCAAGGAGAGCAATGCGTTCGTCTGAAAAGCCTCGGGAGGTCGGGAGCCTTTGTCCTTCGCGAAACCAAGCTTCTTTCTCTTGCCTTTCTTTTCGCTACGTGTTCCCGCGGCAAAGTAGTAGATGTTCGAAGGTGCAACGACGCCATGCAGAAGAAGATGAAGAAGAGAAATAAGGGACGGGGAATAGTAGAAGAGGGAAGAAGAAGAAGAAGAAGAAGGAGGAGGAGAAGAAGAACGAGCAGAAAATACTCACGAACGATGAGTCATCGTAAAAAGAAGAGAGTCGCCGGTGGTCGACTACCCCGATTCAAATGATCGTGCTCGAGGATTTTCTGCCGCTTTTTGTCCAAGGCATATACCGTTTCTACTGCCGTCTTAACGCACGCTGCACGCGGCTGTCTTCGATGGGAATGTTTCGCGTTGCAGCTAGACAAGCTACACGGAAAAGGAAAAGTCCGCTTTACGATGAACGATGCTTCTCTCGACATGCTCTGGAAGTTGCTGATGCACGCATAGTCCATCTGCGCGATCGACCGGTGCAATTTTCCGATCAACAGTCCGGATGATCGGCCATTTCAATTTGAATGTTTATGAAATTCCACCTACAAGTACCTATAACGTGTTTCCGAAGGCCACGGTGCAGTATAACTGGCCTATACCATATTCGTAGCTCATTCTGCGAATGAATCAAGGAGAACACGACCAGAAAGTCTGAAAAGACTGCAAGGCTGCAGCATCCGATTTGTTGAACAACAAATTTTAACATTTCTTCCATTTTGCAACATTTGTTGAGTAATGTTTTTCACCGGAACCTGGCTGAATGAACAACGAGGAGAACGACTACGCGGAGTATGACGACACCGCTATATGCAGGGCGATAAAGACATAACATTCGGACCGATTATGGCATTGCTCGTGGGTGCGATTACGTTCTTCAAAGACAGTCAGACAGGCGCAACGACCACGAATTTATTTCGCCATGAGGATACAAGAATGAAGGTGTGCACCTTCGAATCGCCAGACAGCCGTTCTTATAAGGATCGGAACCTCGGCAAAGACCAAACTGCGGCAAAAGAATATCATGGTGTCGTCAATTTTTCAATCGAAGCCCATTCGATCATCTGCGATTCAATCGAGTGTCGACTTCGGCAATTTGGCTCAACTGCAGAAACAATGCCTCGAAGTCTGACTGCCACACCACACCAGTTTCTCCGATTCCTCAGTATCCATCTAGCCGAAGAGTGACACGAGGAAATTCCTTTTCCAGCGATAATAAATTGACAAGTCATAGTAAGCGCATAGTATAATAAATACGTAGCCATCGTAGCATCGTTCACACCCGCGTTACCTTTGCGTAAAGGTGCGTCTACATCTGAGCACGAACGAGCACGAGGCAGCCTGAGCATGACGTCATCAGAGGCGCGTGAGCAAGCCGAGGCGAACGGATTCAATGGTTTCACGTTGTACTCATCGATCGATCGGTTCGCCGCCGTACAAGAAAAAATTGAATGTGTTGGAGATTTATTCTAATGTTCGAGAATCGGTGTAGCTTGCTCGGACCGATCCGCAACTGTCTGAGCGCGTGAACGAGAAATCATTGGTGTGTTGGAGATTCATTCTAGTATTGGAGAATCGGTGTAGCTTGCTCGGCCCGATCCGAGACTGTTGGATCGGGCAGTGAGCAAATGTGGCCGATCCGCGACTGTCTGAGCGCGTGAACGAGAAATCACACAACAATAACAACGATGTCCGACTTTTTTCCAACTTTTTTCCGACTTTTGACTGACTTTTGACTGATTTTTATACGCTGGTTTCATTGACTATGACTGTGACTGTGTTTTTGACCATGTACACATCGTTGTTATTGTTGCGTGATTTCTCGTTCACGCGCTCAGACAGTCGCGGATCGGCCACATTTGCTCACTGCCCGATCCGACAGTCTCGGATCGGCCCGAGCAAGCTACAGCGATTCTCCAATACTAGAATGAATCTCCAACACACCAATGATTTCTCGTTCACGCGCTCAGACAGTTGCGGATCGGTCCTAGCAAGCTACACCGATTCTCCAACATTAGAATAAATCTCCAACACATTCAATTTTTTCTTGTACGGCGGCGAACCGATCGATCGATGAGTACAACGTGAAACCATTGAATCGGTTTGCCTCGGCTTATTCACACGCCTCTGATGACGTCATGCTCAGGCTGCCTCGTGCGCGTTCGTGCTCAGATGTAGACGCACCTATATACACGCGTTGCGCAACGTCGAACGCGCAGACGGCAGATCCGTATACCTGAGCTGTAAATCGCGGCGATCGGCACTATACTCGTATATACATGTTGCACTAATGTGTCGTACAATATCGATCACTGCCTCGTTTACGCACTCATTATCACTCGATCCACGTTACACGCGACTTTCTGCTACCTTCACGCTGATCTGGGAGTTGGGAGAAAAGAGGAACGTTATATGCCTCCGTTAAACTACATTGCTAGTGAATTGCGCCACCAGGGAGCATTCGTATTTGCGACGACCGCGACCGCGCGATATGTACGCGCGTACGTACATACGGTGCTTTATTCAATTCAAATATACGCTTACGGAAGCGCCAGCTCCTTTGTGTGCAAATTTTTAATCGAAAGATCGCAGAATTTTCCTCTCCTCGCCTGTAAAAAAGAAACATATAATCGATAGACTCCGAGTGGCCGTACCCGCGCTTGCGGACACGGAAAACATTGTTTACCGTTGGCATTGAGCGTACGGCGCGGCATATTTCGAAACTACATCCTGATAATTGACGTTCACCCATGTCTCTCTACGTCTCTGCCATGGCAGTACGTTACAGATGAAGTAATTCGCGCGATTGCCTGTCGCGCTGAACTAACGACATCCTGCAATTAATGTACCAGCGGTAATAAAGCTTCGGGAGATCTAGAGCAAGAAATGCCCCGAGACGCAAACGGAGAAATCGATAGTGCAACATGAACAACCGTGTCGGCGACGATGATTTTCATCTTCCGATCGCATTCATTCATTTATTATCCCCAGATAAAGTTAGCTAAACAGATTTCCCCGCGAATTCAATCTTCTTACCCACTGCAAAGGAATATTGTGCAAGTACATATCTGAGCTACGCGCAGTAACTGTTCGCGAAACATTGCCGGTTGCCTACCGATGACAGTTAATTGTCAGAGTTTACGGTCAGAGGTGACAACACGCGAAAAATGAACGTTACTCATGACAGGGGCACTTTTTCCGCAAAGCAAATACTTTTTAATTACTGCCGTGGCGCTGAGTATACACGCGCGCTTCAATGAACTTCTCTCAGGGAAACGAACACAGTATTACGCGAAGACCTCTTCACCGAGAGTAAGTAATAACAGTACACGCCTTGCGTTCTAATTGAGTGGGAACGCCGATTGTGTCTTGAATTATTACCCCGCGGGCCGCGAGCATTAGCAATCAACTCATCGGCGATGATTAAGTTTGACCCCACAAATAGTCGGGCACACACGCCTCCTTTTGGCAGGTGCCGTATAATTCGGCTTTTTCTTCACAGTCCAATGCGATTGCGGATTTTTGCCCACAACCATCTGAAATAAGAAACGGAGATAAAACAAAAAGGAATGAACGTAATAAATAATTAATGGACAGAAAATGATGGGGTTTCCTAGATCTGGGTACTTAACAAGAGACGGTAGAGGAAGAAAATCAAATCCGAACACTTTCCTCTTCCCTGCCTCTTACGGTCCCATACGAATACTCTGCGTTTAAATAAAAATGGAAGGGAGTTGAGATTGGTGTCGTGAAGAAGTGATACATATGTACATACATAGATGCAATTTTCCGCTGACACGCGACAGAAGCTCGAGTTCTGTGACACTGCAGAACTGAAACAATACGAAGTAGCGGACCGGCATTACACATAACCAGACTGAAGCGTTCCGTCGCGTCGATCACAACGTCGGAACTTTCCACTTAATGTCGTCCGTGTGACAGGGTGACGGGAGGAAGCGCGAAACGTTCTCTTGGTCGCGCGCGCGCTCGTAAAGAGACCCCGCGAGACTATGCAATGCACGTTTACGCGTAGACGTTGGCATATCGACGGGACGGGGACGGGGCTGTCTCAATTTTTCGCGCTCTCTTCTCTCTTCTGGCTGCAGCGTGGCCTGGTACCGTGGTACCTATTTGCACGCGTGTGCGTAAAGGCACGCAGATTCTCGCGGCTTTGAATCCGGTTAGATGATCGTCGACCGTGGTCATGGACCGTCTAGGTGGTCCTCGTGAAAAGAAAAATGCATAATATATGCCCGTGCGTTTTATTGCGGCACGCAGACGCGTGCACGGATCGGCGTGCACGGATCGGCGTACTGGAATGGCGGACTCGAACGGCGGACCGTTTGCGAAGATGGGGTTCACCGACACGAGAGTTTATCCTGTACGTTGAGTCGTTCGCTCTCTACGGTCCCCGCGTTGTTACACGCTCAAGATTATACGGAGGCAGCAGTCTCTGAGACCAACCGTCGGCGTCGACTCGTTCGCGGTACTTTACTTTTTCTCCCCTAACGCGCGATTAGATCTACAGGGACGACTTCATTTATCGCGAAACGTTCCTTTGCCACGCGCTGGAATTTTCGCGCCACTCGCATTAACCCATTGCGCGCAAAGATATCCGACTATACGCTTAAACGAGGGAGATTTAAGGGCTGTCGTGGCGGAATTCCTTTTAGTCCAAGTACCTAACTTGCAACTACGCAAACGAGTCTGTCGCGGTACAGAGATATTAGGATAATTATCACTACTTACCCGCATACGGCCAGCAGCGGGTAGGTATAATCGTCATACAACGATGTTCGTTATTACGTAATTCGGCAAGACACGCGATAAATATCGATGGAAACGTCGCGTTAAAATCGCTTCGCTGGCACGGATCTCCAGCTGATTTCGCGACCTCTTCTCCTACGTATGTATACACTGGCGATATATTCCCCGTGTAGAAGAAGAACCGTGGGAGGCGAAGAGAGTGCACTTGCGTGGGCCTGTATCCTGTGCCACGTCCATTTGTCCCCGTGTTCGTTTCGTTTGTCGACAGTAGTATGTATGCGCTGTCGAGCCAAGATTATCTTTTGGTCGAAAGGGAGTCACCGTAAATCCTACGTAACGTTACGATACTTCGACCGGCTCCCACAGAGGGGCCGGGCAGGATAGTACTGCTTTCACTCTCCCTAATTAAAAATTAACCCCTTTTGTGACTGCAACAAATTCTTTTGCTAACCATCACATTTTGTCTTTCATGACAACTGGTTCGTATCGGGTTACGCACACGTGTATTTAATTAAGTAGATGGTAAACGAATAACATTCGATGACAGCGATTATCAACCTGGCTTAAGAAAAGCAATTAAGACAATTAGGTGGTAATGGCACCGGACATTGTGGCTTATCGAGAAGCGCCAAGACAAACAGTGTGTCCAAGTTGATCCGACTGTCATTGTATGCGCTTTCATACGGCATTCCATCGCGAGGCAGAGAGAGAGAGAGAGAGAGAGAGAGAGATGATTATTACGCACGTCCTACGGATAGCCGGAGAATACATATGAGAGGCGTGAACGTGAACTCCCGGATGGTTTGAGCAAAGACGTTGCGCTGCCCTGCCGTAATTAAAAAACGCCCATCCAAAATTTCCGCAACAATTCAATATACGTGTGTCGAAACCACAAATACAATTGAATTACTCCATCTCACTGAACGTGTCACACGAGTCAACACTATACCTTTCAGCAGTTCGGTATTCTACAAAAAATAAATCTATTCAGGGGATGAATTTCGGTTAGAAGGCTTTGAAATATTTCACGTCAAAGGACTAAAAATATCAATCGATAAATTCTTCTCAGCGTAGATTGCGTTTCGTTAATGCGAATAGGGTATGCGCCTTTCTCGATTCACAAGCTATCGCGTGCCGTGTAAATATATCCCGATGAACGAGACGACGGGATGTACTCAGGGGTTGATGACCAGGGGTGTAGTTGGGTGTGGCTCTTTGTAATAACGCTAACGATGGGGGCAAACCAACAGACATCGCTGCTTGTTTACAAATTCAAATCAAACAAATTTTCGCCGTAACGGTATCCTTTCAGTAGAGTAAAAATAAACCGACAATCATGTGGATTTTTCTTCGAGTCATAGTCGTTCCCGATCAGATCTCATTGCTTAATTATCAGTAACACTGCATTGAGTTTGTCACGATTGATGGAAGTTATATATTTTGATAACTAAATAGAGTACGTCATATTACATCATTTCTTTACCTATTTTTGTCCATCTCTCCTAAACTATTGCGCGAATTTCGGAATGCGAATAAAAAGGCGGGAATCGCCTGAAGCGAATATTGTCGACGACATAACGTTTATTATAGAGAAAATGCTACACTGCTTTTCTTTGGGATAATGTAAGAAAGTGCATAATTTTAAACAGCATACAATGGTGATCAATTACTAAATTACAATTGTACAATTCGAGTGTAAAAAAAATTGTACATATTTTATACATTACCTATCTTGCTTACCCGCGCATAAGGGTAGCGAAATAACTTATGAGCAATAGCGATCGAGCAATGAAGGAGAACACTGTACGTTCTGACACATAGATACAGCTACGTCATACTAAATTTTTCGCATAAGATAAACACGGATCTATCGACATCACTGAAAGAATGCGATTTGTGTATCTGGCCTAAAACTACAAAACGAGCTCGTTACAAAAAAATACTGTCTCGCGTGATAAGGTAAAAACAATATATAGTATATTAAATACCCAAAAATAAGGTTCTCGTTTCCATTAAGCAAAAGTACAATCCATCCTTCCAACCAACCTTCCGTCATTAAACATAATCGTCCCATCTCACCATCCAATTTTACACATTTAACCTGGAAGTATTGCGAGTTACACTTGCCAAATGTATTCACGTTCAACGTTGGCTTTACACTCCCCAGAGAACGGTACTTCGTCATTTAAAAGCACATGAGGCCATCAAATCTTTTACTTTTATCACTGGGTTAACGTAACTTATTCTAGTGAATAAAATTTTTTTATAAAATCGTTTCCCTGTGCGCAATATCGTTAAACGTATTTACACAAATTTTGTTACAAAACCACAGCTTGTTATCACTGACAAGAGATGAGAAACAACTGATGACGAAGTATGTATAGAATGTATGCAAACGCAGTATCCTCCAGGTTAACGATAATGAACTAATCACAATTTGTAATTTTCGTAATCATACTCATTCTCAAAGTGTACACATTGCGTGTACATACAAAACGTTCTTCGTTCAAACGGCATAATGTTCAGCCATATATTGGCGAAACCGGTTCGTCATTCTTAACATTATCTACTTACAGTAGATTCATTTAAGTGTCTATAAAACAAATTGTGGTAGTAAGCGTTTATTTACATTGTAGCTTCAGTTACTCTTTATTGTATCAGCAGAGTTTGTTATATTCCTCGACAGTAACTGATATATTTTTTCCATCCTTTCCACCCCATCATTCTGAGACGCGATACATTCATCTTGAAGTCTTAAATAACTCGTTTAAAAATATTACGCCAAGCTATGTTATCAATATATTTCTCCTGTGTTATCAACATACGCCATCTTAGTCGTTAATGTCATTTCCAAAGGAGTTAGTAAGTCTCACTGACGATAAAATAAACTAATATTTTACATTACTATAATTGTACAATTTGCTTGACATTCTCCTAAACTACAAAACTACATTATTTTCATAAATTATTACATATATCTAATGCACTAGTGGCAAAAAAAGTTCTTGTACCATATGCGTGGACCACAGTAACTTTGAAGGTTAGCTCCATCCGAGCTATGCAAATTCTTTCGAAATGATAGTACACTGAATCCACATTTCCTTTACCCAGTACATACACCGACACTGTGTGAAAAGAGAAATATTTGACTATTACGTAGGTATGCTGTGCCAGCCGCTTGTTCACGTCATTACGAAATTGTTTGAAGAATGTTTATATTGCTACCGCCTTCTTCTTCGTCCTCCTCTTCCTCCTAGAAACAAACATTTTCGTTGTTTAATGCATCATTATGGGAATATCATTATCTCTGTCAAGCTTTCATTACGGAAAATCTGGCGACCTTACCTCGTCAAAGCCGAAACAAGTTTCCATTTCTTTCTGCAACTTTGGATCACTCTGCGTATTCTGGGATGATGATTTTGGCGTGGCACACGATGTCACTGACTCGATCTTCAAGTCGTGTATCTCTACCTCTTCATCCTCGCCTTCGTCACCTTCTTCTCCTGTGCCTGTTACAATACCACTTTCTTGACTCAGCGGATCCTGCATCACCAGATCTCCGTCTTCACTAGCCACAACAGCCATTTGCTGCAAGAACGTCATAAACAAACATAATGTCATAGACTATTCAATAATCACTTCTGATCGACTTATCCACATTCGACATAGATCGTCGACACGCGTACTTACCTGATCAGTTCCTTGATTGTCAGCTAACTGAATGACTTCTAAGACAACATACTGTTGACCATCACTTCCTTCGACCGCCATCATATCGTCTTCATCTTCTTCTTCTTCGTCTTCATAACCTTTAAGTACAGAAGCTAAATCACCTATTGCCACAACACAACACCATGGATATTAGTCAATGATCTATACAGATCATATCGTAAGTGTCCTTGTGAATGCGAGCATGTGCATAATACTGCGGTTTTATTACGATTGCTTTTCAAAATTCATCTTAATTGAGCCTCTATAAGACTAATGCCGTGTGTTATGCAAATGTTCAACAATGTTCAATTAAACAAAATTATAGACGTACCTGTCATGACTTCTACTCTCTGCCCATCGATAATCTGTATTTTCTTCTGCCGACCCATTTTGAGGGCCTGCTGTTTTTCTTGAAGTGACGATTCAGGATCGTGTACAGCCATGTGCCGAATAAGATTTCCTTTATGTCTGAAATACAAGAACAATGGAAGACGTTAATCGTCATTTTCGCTTTCGAGTAATAATGGCAGAAGTACAGATCCTTACCTAAACGGCCTTTCACATTCAGGACATTGGTGCGTTTTTTCTTGTGGTGGTGGCGGAACATAAGAAGGATTGTGGTAAAGATTGCAATGTCGTTTGAGCAACTGTTTTTGCCTAAACGATTGAAAACAATGATCACACTGATATGGCTTCTGATCCGTATGGATAAGCATATGACTTTCTAAATGACGTGCAGATATCGATGCATAAGGACACAGATCACATTTATAACATTTTTCTCCCTCGTGAGTTTTACTGTGCAACTTATAGCTATACCTGCAATCGTAAACAAACGAAACATATAGTAATGTTTCCTTTGAAAGGTATCTCGTCCTCTTACATACGTACTGTTTTTCATGTTGGGCTTACCTATCAGGGAATGCTTTTCCACAACGTTTGCATTTTAACGGTTTATCAGAGGTATGTAACTTTTGCACATGGATTCTGAGATCAGTTTTCCTACCGCAAGTTGTCGGACACAATTCGCACTGAAAGACTGGTTTATCGCCCACTGGAGCATACATAATATCACGTGCATAAGGAAACGTATTGTCCAATTGATAAAAGGAATGAGCGAATACGCGCCAAATTACTTAATATCAACTTACCGTTGTGAATCAACTTATGTGCCTTTAAACTATTTGACTGGGTAAACCTTGCTTGACAGAAATCACATTCATATGGTTTTTCACCAGTGTGTATACGTAGATGACGCTTCAGCTTAAAGGTATCTGGACTTGCATATGTACAATGTGGACACTGAAGAACAATAAGACATGCAAAGAGATTAAATATTTTTCTACGTGAAAGAATATGTTCTATTTTGTCCGAATAAACGTTGATAACTTTCAATAGTTATCGTTGTATAGATTAAAATTCTCGACTTTCGCGCAGTTACCAATCGTGTATTCCTCAGGGGTTTTCTACGTGTGTGTGTGTGTGTGTGTGTGTATATATATATGTGTGTGTTGATCACATATTCATCTGATAACAAAACAAGCTGTTTGAAGAATAAGAAAAAAACGTGACAGGTACCTGATATGGACGTTCTCCTGTATGACACCTAATATGCCGCTTAAGTTTAGACAGCTCAACAGATGCGTAATCGCACTCATGGCATTTGTGCGGTTTTTCGTGGGTATGTCTGTATCGAACATGTCTTACAAGTTCTCCTACAACAAAGTGGTTAAAATGATAAATACTATCTTACAAAAGGACATTTGAAAGCAGATAAACTTATAACACTTGCCAGATGTTGTAAAAGCACTGTCACAAAATTTACAATGGTGTGGTTTGGTCCCAGTGTGAGTGTTGACATGGTTTTGTAAAGAAGCCAAAGTTTTAAAGCCCCTTTCGCAAACACTACACTTATGTGGCCTTTCTTCTGAATGAGACTTCATATGTCGTGACAATAGATACCTGAATCAGAGATAAATCTTAGGCTACTATCATTCTTATTCTACCCTAAACATTCTATTTACAAGATGGCACACCTCTTTGGACTGGTGTAATTGCAATAATTACACATGTGAGCTTGTGTTACTGTTTGAGACTTTTTCGGTAAAAACTTGATGATTTTGGTTTTGTCATCCTCTGCCTCAGATTCAACTGGAGCTTCGTTATCTTCATTATCCTCAAAATCATAAACAGTAAGGTCCTGTTCACCCTCCGCTTCTTCTCCTTCACCTCCCTCTCCCACCATAGGTTTACCGTCTTTATCATCCGACTCTGGCTGCTGCACTATCAGTACATAGCTTACTTCACCAGGGTTCGTATCAGATGGTACAATTGTAACTGTCTGATATGCATCACCAGAATTAATTACAACTTGATTATTTGCATTGGCAGACACTTGGCCCTAAAATTATACATGCACCACATGATCACCCTGCGTCACTGTTAAAGTGATCTTTGATCATAAGTATCACTACCCACATCTTCGTCACCATCCACGTTCTCCAATTCCTCCATTTCATGATACTGTTCCTCTTGAGCACCTTCACCTTCTGCTTGTATATCACTTTCTTCAACCTCTTGGATCTGAACCTGAGTCATAACCGGTGTTTCATCGCTGTTGGCCTGATAATAATATTGACCGGATTGATCAACAAAGTACGTCCCGCCTTCTTCCCCACTCGAAAGACCCTCCACTTGTTGCACTGTAGGGAAGTAAAATATACATATCTTGTTTCCATCAACCATTCAAGTGTTACCCATGATATGAGAAACTTTTTATTTACATTGTACATGCTGTAACTGTTCTCCTTGCCCGCCTTCAATTTCCTTATTGAATGTCTCCAAATAAGTTTGTATCTCAGTGACAGATTCCTGTCCCTCCTCTAGCTTAATCGTAGCTACGTTAGTTGTCATGATTGGATAATCAGTTCATACAGCTCCACTTTTGTACATTAGTCTGAGAAAACATGAAACGTAACGTTGGATGTCTCAGTATGAAAAAACTGAAGCATCTAACAAATTACAGAAAACTGTGTGTATTCAAGAGAAATAGAAATAATGGCACGGTTTCAGTGAGAGACGCCATTCGAGGAGTTTAATATTTGTATGTTTCACAACATATTATTGCCAAGATCAAGAAGATTGCTTACAATGGGAATGGCTCTCTTGGTACAAATTAATATCTACATAAGGGACGGGGAGGGGGGATGGGAGAGGGGAGAGGGGAGAGAGAAGGGAGTAAGATTCAATCGCGCAAAATGTAATCTAACGTGTCGTCGGTGCTACTGCCAAATGTATAGGCAACAACGTGGCGGCGGCGCCGGCGGCGGCGAGTGCTGCTGTTGCTTTGGTTTGAAACACTAGTTCGCGCAATGCACATACGAACGGAAGCATCGTCATATAGGGGCAATAGTCGTGCAGGACCGTCACAAAAGAGAGGACCTCTCGCAGTTGTAGAAAACGAAAGGAAAATCAATATAGATAAAGAAATAGGAAAATTTGAAACGTGCTGGGCGGAGAGATTGGTTGGGGCGGAAAATACAAGAGGGTTGTGTTGACGCACACAAGACTGTGTAGGTCGCGCGCGCGCGATGTTGCTCGTACGATTCTCGCCCTATGCGCTTGACACAACAAGTGTGCGATTGAAGACGATGATGCGATGATAGCGTTATATGGGCAATCAGGGACGGCAAAGAGCGCGAAACGCGACGCACGCTGCTCCGGATAGAGGGTAATACGACACAGCTATTTAGGCACGGCTAGACACGGCACGGCACGGCACGGCACGACACGGCACGACACGGCACGGCACGGCACGGCACGGCACGGCACGGTACGGTACGGTACGGCGGCACGACGCGGAACGGCACGGAACGCCATGTAAGAGCCGAAACAAGCAATGCGGACAATACGGGCGCGAGAGCGACGCCATGGGCGAAACGCTCGCGGGGCCCGTATCGGCCGATGGAGCGGGTAGATGCAGCGGGTGGATGGAGCGGGCGTTGGGCGCGTCGAGCGCGTGGAAACGCTTTAAGGACCTGGGGGGCACCGTAATCGCAGACTCCCGTTGAACGCCGGGGGCCCCGAAGTCGCGCATTCTGTCGGGGAGCTTTTAAGACAACGCGGGTGCTTTCGATTTCAGGACACAGGGGGCATTAACGACAAAAATTTCAGAAAATTATCACCGTCGGCGCTGTCATCAATATGGAGGACGCGAGCGAAGAGAATGCCGTCCGTTCTGCTACGTGCCGCGACTAACTCACCAGTCCGACGCCTTCAACCTGCCACCGGGGGCCACCGCGTCGATTCAGTGTCACGTAAATTCCGGGATTCTATCGCTAAATCCAGTTTTTCACCTACCACGAGCCTCACGTGCGATACGAAACGTCGAAATTTATTCACTTACCTCGTAAACTCGCGATCGTTCGTGTGAGGGCGTTGTGTAAGACCCGGAGGCCAATATGGCTGATCGAACTGCGGAGGTTCAAATGCTGCGCGGTGGCAGCTGCGCACTGACACCCGATACTACACTCCGTGTTTACACCGGACGATCACGGTTTCAGGTACTTCCGGGCACATCGAGACTATCTTCTGCGAGACGCTAACAGCCCTTTTGCTGCAGCGGCTTTTACTTGTACGCTTCCTCTTCTTTTCGAATATACGGATATGTCGTCATCATCGTCATCGTGCTCTCATCATATGAAATTCGGCACGTAGTACGTACGGCGTACGGCGTTTCCCGTTTACAATGACGCCATTCAATGGGCCACAGCGCGTAAGGCGCGCCGTGGAATGAGAACCGACGCGAGGCGGGATTCAACTCAAAACTATGACGCCATGTGAGAAGGGCGGGAAGGACGGAAAGGGCGGCAAAGCTATCGTGGGGAAACAAGCGCAAATGTAGTGGGGACTCCCGCCACCCATTCATGCAACCTGTTTGTATTACAGTTTTCCCCACGAATCAACGAATCACACTGCTCTCAAACCCGGTACCGGTCATTTTCTCTCTATAGACATCGATGCGAAACGATTGAATGCCTTTGCACTCTTCAATATTATATATCGGCACAAACGATCCGTCAAAATCGCGAAAAGAATCATTTTTTTTTTAAGGATTAATTGCGGCAAATTATTTCAAATGTCCAATTGTACCTTGGGTACTGAAGGAGCTCTCTATCGATAACATGACGCAGCCACGATGGAATGGTGTGCGGAGTAATCGCAATCAGTAATACTACAGCATTTTTCTAATAATGTATGTCGTTCATTAGTTTGTTAGGCAACGTAACAAATACGAAATAACAGATAACTACGCGATTTACGTAACAAAACGGCTGCTGTGCGATATAAACAACCAGACAGGACATTTTTGCACTACAAATCTAACTTCAGTGTTTTTACATTATAGAATACATATAAAAGCTTATAAAAATAGCTTCAGAGCAATATTATGATGTGTCACGATACATCTTTCTTATGAATTATAAATAGTGTGGAACATAGTGAATATTTCTCAATCGTTAGTAATTAATCATTAAATATTAATTACACATCAGTTGTAATAATCGAAAAATTAATATTTCTCTGTTAAGTTCGCTGCATAACATAACACAAAATTATTCAAATTAATTAACAATACACAGGAATCAGGAATGTAGAATGGAAAATAACACGATATATCGTGTATAAAACGTTCGAAGACTAATCCCTGTCACCTCCACCTCATAAACGATCTTTATGTTTGTTTAAGAAGAATCGACGTGGAAAGAATACGTCTGTACTGTATAATCGCCGTATTAATTCTATATGCTTCAACCATATTCAAACTTCATACAGTCTACAATTCATCGCTGATATGGCAGTGCTCCTGATCAGTAGAGTCAATAGAATCATTTTTCATAATGTAAACTAGAACTATCCCGGTTAGAATCGTCAACACGATAACATTGTATAAAAGGAAATATTTCAAAGACGTGACTTCCTTATGCAGCTTCTTATAGTTCTCTTCTACACTGGTGATCTGGAATATATTGTGCAATCGATTACTTCATCATTTATCTTACAGTAAAAATACCTCATCTAATTTGCAATTACCCTACCTTCGAAAATAGCATATCGAAAGCACGATCATTGCCTGAATCTCCAGATGATAAGGCAGAGTGGCCCTTTAGGATTTCATTGTTTCCACTTTCACCAAATGTACATGTTAATCTGTGTGCCTCTGCCGGCTCACCAGACTATAATGAGTTTTAGTAAATAAAATAAGTAACAGTACCAATTTTTCACTCATTTTTAATGTGTTTCTTTTCTGTTACCTTCCAAAGGGCAGCTAATTCTTCCGATGATACGCTTGCATTTTTTAAAGGGAAACACATAACGAGAAATCTATCATTGCGTAACGATTTTTGTAGATTGAATCCATGCAGCAGCACAACTGTTATGGTACACTCATCAGATGGAGATAAGACACCTGAACAAGGCCTTACTCTAAACTTATCGGGGGATGTTGTTTTAATCTAAAAACACCACATATTTGAAGACTATCATGTAAAAAAGAGAAATATTAACCAACATTTCTCTAAATAATGTACCTTATATGATAAAGGTTTACCAGAGGTGACATTCTTAAGGATAATTGTTCCCACTGTTTCATTTCCTTGTTTATTGAAGGTAATTGCCTCAGACTTGATAGAAAGTACTATAAATTAAATATTACACAAAAATAAAAACATAAGAAAAATATTACCAAACATAGTTTGCAAATGTCTTCTATATATGAACAACCAGTTATGCAGATTGATGTTACACATTTGTTACTTACATTGTTCTTCGTCGCTTGATTGATCACCGAACCCACCTGGAGATTGCTCAGTCATTGGGGAACCTTCAGCAAAGTGTATCTAAAAACAAATCTATAATTGAATTCAGCTCCCAACATGCGCAACTATTAAAAAAATACGGTTTCTACTGTAATTCCTTTTTTTTTCCTGCAAAACAATCTGTTGTTTTACGTTTAAGAGCGTACGCCAGAAAGTGTTAATTAAGGTTAGAATTTCTCCCTCCATCTTATTATTATTATCCATGTTAAAGTACATGTGGTACAATAAGCGTGGCGAGAACAAAGAAACCAGATAACAAAGGAATCATGAATAAAAATGGTGTAGACGTGACACGCATGTCAGATTTGTTTCCGCATATTAACATATCGTTGCAAGATTCATACATACCCAAATTCCGAATAACGGAACATATATAAAATACGTACTTTCTTATGTGTCTCGATTTTGCCGTTCATTGCAGATTCCAAGCTGGTTTGCGCTTCTGGCACAAAGCTAAATGTATAAGCGTCGGTACCGCCCCAACATTCCAATGCATTGCTTGGATCAACAAATTCCTTTAACGCCATCTTATTAACAAGTTTTATTTTTGGGATTGCTTTGGCTGGCAGTAGGGATTTGATTATTTTAAAGGCCGCATTTAAAACCCATGCCATTTCAAAAATTATAATGTAGTTTAAAAAGTTTGGATAGTAAGTTTTAAATAACCCAATCAGATATTTTGTAAACTCCATATCCAAATTTGATAGACCAGCATCGGCCATATCAAAGAAAAGTGTTATTTGATTTCCACCTCCTTCCCTACAATAAAAAGTCATGATAAACACAGTAGGAAAAAATCATCTAACAAAAGTAAACAGTTGCATTGATCTTACCTTTCCAATCTTTCAAACCAATAGACAATGCATCTTTGAAGTTCGACAAAATCTTTTGACCCTTTTGAATGTAGTTTAGACTTCACTATAAATAATGCTTTTCCATTTTTATCTTTACCATGGCTAAACAATGAACCATCTTCCAAATAGTCTCTTCTCACAGTTTCTTCAGTGATATCTATAATCCAAAATATATGTTAAATATCACACAGAGATTACTTTAATTCTTGCGAAGACGCGTGTGCACATATGTATATCATTACCATTTACGCCAAACGTTCTTCTCCATGTGCATGATTCCCAAAGCATGTCAAGTGACTCTTGCACATTGTTGTCGTTATGCTCTAAAAAGCGTTTTAACCAGTCATCAATTTTTTTTATTCGAGCAATATCAGCTGGATGAAATCCTCCTAAAATGACGTTTGCAAGACATAAATATTCATTTTTATCATCATATGCGCTAATTGGTGATCGGACAAAGCTACTTGGGTAGAACCTACAGGTCTTGGGTTGCACAAAAACAATGCAAATTTCAAAACTTTTTCTTCTAACATAAGCTGTAATGAACCTACACATGGCTATCGACCTTTAAACTCAAGCATATATAGTTTTAATTTGATACCATTTGAGTAAGAATCTCATTCATTTGAAAACATGAAATATTACGATATTGAAAGAAACGAAAACTCATGTGTACACACTAGGGTCAGGAGGTCCATTATCCTGCAATTTCTTAAAAAATTTTTCCCGGAGTTCAGCAATTTGTTCAGTTCGTGGTTCCATTTTTATTCAACCTGAGACTGACAATGAGAGATGACACTTTGACCGGCACCGAACTACCACGATAACCAGTTGATAATCGCTTATCCGGATGCCAGATCTCTTCGCTGTGAGTGAGTCGCGCATGCCGGCCAAACCTACGCGTTAAGACGTTGGTTCTACTGATAATAAATTGATGCCTATAGACACTATAGAGTGATGTACGTCACGGAGCAATTTTTACTGCCCCCAACACATCATTTCAGACATATTGGAATAGCAACAATTTTCCACCTCGGATATACAAATCCATACACTATGCATAAGACTTTCCCTTCCTGTA
This sequence comes from Priocnemis perturbator, assembly GCA_963942575.1. NCBI lineage: Eukaryota > Metazoa > Arthropoda > Insecta > Hymenoptera > Pompilidae > Priocnemis > Priocnemis perturbator. The sequence continues at coordinate 14,192,728 of OZ012647.1, read as the reverse complement.
TAAAAAAAAAAATATATATATATATATATATGTATGGATAGGGCACGGAAAGCATGTACATAGTATATGTGCATTCTCTTTATATACCGTTATATACGCAAGTATATAAGCAGATGTCACTACATATATACAGTTGCGCGTCCCTTTAGGAGCATTTTCATGATTCCCTATCTTTTCACTATTTCGTGCCTGCTACGTGTTATATATATGTATATATATTTACATTTTACATTATCATCGTAGCTGATCGTAACCCCCTGTGTCATTATACAGCTTTTATTTTCTGCATTTTGCAATCGTTTTATACAAATTTAATAATTTAAATTTATTAAAATTCAATTCACAATACCTATAATAACACTGGAATATATGCGTCGCCCGTGATCATGAATCACTTTTAATTCGCATTATCGTGCTGACTTTTAATTATTACCTTTTTTATTATTGCGCAGAAACTCAATATATGGACTATGGAGTGGGCTCTTTATAAATTAAGATTGGATGGAATTACCATAGGAACCGTACATATAGATGTATAAATACTTATATTCATCTGATGTCTGTCATGTCCGTTAACCTCCAAACATGTTTATTATTGCAGAGTGGACGAGCTATACATTTCCGTCATTATCTTTCATAGAGAGAATTGTGAAAGTTGTGTGACAGTGTATAATATTGAGACGATGGATGACGAAACATTAAACAGGTTTTCATTGTTAATGCAACTTATCATAACAGTGTTGTGACTCTATTAATGTGCAAGTTAGAAAGTAACATAGCAAGCACACCAGCATATTATGCAACGTCCAACATATTTGACCTAAGTTCGTTATAGGAATTTAGTAATGTTTTACAAACAATAATCCTTCCTAAATAGACTCGCAGCTGAGGCATTATTGGAGGAGGCAAAGCTTGGGGCAAGAAGAGCTGAAATTATGGGGCCTAGTGGATGGGTTAAGCCTAAAGAGACTGTTAACAAAAGATTTCTTCATTCAACCCTGCGCAATGTGGTACTCTCAAATAAACAAAGGACATTAAAAAAACAAAAAATTTTGGAAAGTCAGTTGTGTAAAGAAAAAAATAATAGTAAAAAGAAATAAGAAGTCACATCAAGAAATATAGTTAATGCACATATTTCATTTTCACATATAGAATAATAAGAAACTATAACAGAATCCAACATATATTACTTTTATTGTTTTGACTTAAAATTACAATGGATATTAAACTTTTATGTAGATTTGTACAAATGTGGGGGAGATTCATACATAAATGTATCAATGGAGAGAATGGAAAATGTTGTTAACGTAATAAAAATGTACATTAAACAAAAATACTTTCTTCCAAATATTTTAATCAATATATTTTCATAACTTGTCAGTATTCAAATTTAAAACGTACAAATGATTTTTTTACATCCATTTTTAAGTTGAAGATCTTAAATGAAATAGTGCCTTTTGATTGCTATTACTGTTTGTCAATGCAGGATGTTTATTTTTCAATAAAGATCTTCAACATTTTACAGACAATATTATAAGATGACTTTTACTCTTACAAGTCGTACTTCACTGTAGGTGCAAACACATAACATTTTCCATTAGAAGTACAGCAGTAAGATATACGAGTAGTATATACAGTGTAGGATTTGCGATATAACTCTGTTTTCTCTTTCTCTCTCGTCATCTCACTTCACATTCAGGTCAAAGATAAACAGAAAAGTGTTTTATCACCACCCAGCAAATGTTAACGAATTTAAAAGCACCGATACCTCACGTGGTCATGTATATATATTTATGTATATACATACATGTATAGTTTTTAACAAATACATAGTACAAGTTGTGTAGTCAGACACTTTCAAGTATAAAATCATTTATAATATTAAAATATTTTGCATTGATAGGTTGCACATGTTAGTTTTATGGCATTGTTTAACGTACGCTTATACTAAAGATTTGCATGATCACCTTGTACCCAAACTCATGATATTATAATTTGTACGACCGTCTGCAAGAAAAGACGAGTCCTGTTACAAATTAAGATACAGTCGTTATCCGTTGCTCATTGATTATCCTTTGATGTTAGTGGATTATTGGATTCGTATGTGCATGATATCGGATACATGTAAATTGTAAAATGTGTCAATTGCCTGATTTTCACGCAATGATTTGCAATCGTAACAGCATAATGTCCCTACACCGGCTATAAGGAGTATGTCGGCGAATATTTTTGTGTACGTTAAAAACTGATCTTTTATCGGTTGTTACTTGTTTGTGTAATAACTTGTATCAAAAGACAGCTTCGTTAACGTAAAAAGTAAAACTATTACGCTATGCAATTAAAAACTTCAATGTTTTGTGTAGTGATCTGTAGCACCTGATTTTTCACATAAACTAAAATTGTGTTTCAATGTAGCCGATATACTTGTACTTAAAAGCCAATTATGTGATACGGATGTTAGCAACTTGTGCGCGTCTTAAATACATTCCGCAGCACTAGTGACAATTATGCACTGTTACTGTTGACATGGTTATCTAAATATGAAGATGATATTTTTTCACAACAGTAGTGAACAACATACAAATGATTACATGATACCTATTTGTACAACTCACCATTATTGCATGATAAATTTTGCGTTTCTCCCTTCATGTAATTTTCTACTTATTAATTACTTATGACAAGAAATCGTTAGAAATATAGCATTAAATTATATTTACATAATCATGTTTCTCCGGTTTGGAGATCAAATTGTTGCGATTTTTGTAGAAGCACGGTTTAAAGTGTGTGTGTATATTTTGAATGCTTCATAACCGTAAGCGGACCCGTGACAATGTACTATGTAGATCCATTCTTTTGATGTTGAGACTTCTTTATTTCTAGAAACAGATTCTTCATATCAGCAAGGGCTCTCTCTATTTGCTTCGCAAATCTGGCAGCATCCTACAATATTCCGATCATAATATTTATAAACAGAACTGAAATATCAGTAATTTGCAGTAAATACCCTCTCAAACTGTCCGATTTCTACCTACCGTTTTTGGAGAACTTTGTTTACTAGAAATATGGAAAAATAGAAGATCCTCTCCAGCAATGATATATGAAACACCGTAACCGTCATCGGCAACCGGTCCGAAGCCACCGCCCGCAGAAATACAATTTGGATACTTCCTCAAGTCTAATCTGCTTGTCTGACCGTGTGGCGTTTGCGACGTAGATAGCCTCCACGGCTCACTAAGCACTTCCTAAGAACCAAAAATTGCAATCAAGTCTGGCTCTCAAAAATGAAAAACAAAATCGTCACACGTATACGTACTTTTAAGAATGGAGAATCAACCTCTAAATATTTGGATACTACGTACAGACAGAAAATATGTCTGTCTATACCTTTTCCGCACATAGCATCTTGGTAACCTTTCTGATGCTGACATGCTGATGCCATTAGTAACTTGTGTCTGTTTTCTGCCTGTAGATGAAATGGTATTGTTCCGTTTAGTATTACAACAAGTCTTTCCGACGCTTAACATTTTAGTCATATTTACCGTTGCTGTTTTATCTTCCATAGATTTGACCCACGCTGCCGACTCAATCGTACAAGGTCTAACTGTTTCTGTTCTACCTTCCCTAAACAGTCTGGTCATTGACGCTTCGTAAGTCAGACTAAACTTTCCAGCATCACGGAAATATGCTAATTGGAGTGCCATTTGTATGTACGCATCCGGTGATATTGAATTGCATTTCATAAATCCTTTACCATACGCATCGTGTACATAAATGCGTAGTTCAACGTCATTTAGTAATCGTTGAGCTACCTGAAAGAACCGGAAAAGTCTATTTTAGTACATTTAAAGTAAATTTAAGCGTTTGACATTGTCGTGCTATAAACGTTACCTCATTAGACTGCTCAATAGCTTCAATACATTTTACATTGAGATCCCATTGAAGTCTGATGGGTCCCGGAGGAGAAAGTTCAGGTGTGCCAACAGTATGCCCATCTTTGTTATATCTAAACATGATGTATTTATTAACTTACACAATTTTTGCAAACAAATTTATTGTGTAAGAAGCTGATAATTTACTCTTTGAAGAACATTGCCCACGCAATATGGTCGTAAAGGGAGAAATTTTTATCACAAAGCAAAAATAGCAGCAAATATAATATTGTTATAGTACAAGGCAACATATAAAGTAACAATGACGAATAGAAATATATAAACATAAAGTGACCCTTTGTACAGAAAATTTTGGAAATAATGCAGCATGATGCAGCGTGTTCGTGTAACAATTATGTGTAAAGCTTGCATTCAATGGGTTAGTGGTAAGTCAACTACTATAGACTTTAGTCTACAGATGTTCTGACTCTATAACTTTGCATTCCAGTAATTGGATTAGCCACGAAGCAAAGATCATGTAATTTTATGCAAGAAAGAACGAGAGTGCAAAATTACCCAATCTCCAGATCAGTACTGATAACATATTCCCATAGAGTCCCCATGACAGGAGCATCAGCCCTACCAAGCAACAATATAAAATCTCATTTGAATCAGTGTATAAAAAGTGTGTTTATAGTAGCAGTTAGTGTAGTCTCCAGTAGTAATAGGAACATAAACGACTGAAACACAGAGAGAGCAGTATTTACAGAGACCTTCAAAGATTTTTGACCCGTTTATACGCAGTCGTAACTTTAATAATCACAGAACATAAATCATCCTTCAATATTTGTCTTTGAAGCTCTTCTTGCAGAGCAGAATATTAGCTCCACACCAAATAAAGCCTTTAGAAAAATAGACAGAGAAAGTAGAGTAAATTTGCAGTGCAGCTGATGCATATTCAGATTCTTACTGTCTTTCGTGGATCTCCTCGAATATCACGAACTCCCACATATGAGACATCACAGCAGCATCTGCCCTGCTCATTACTTATCGTTATAGGCGAAATTTCATTATACCAATATATTACTTTGCAATACGGATTAGAATATATGTATGCATGAAAAAGAATAATCAGTATTGCAGTTACACAAAGTTCTCACTTAATAGATCTACGCTTTACTACGAATACCAGACAATAAGTATAAACGCACTCACCACGAATGTTCTGCATTAAAACCAATCTGAAAGCATACAAATAATATTAAGTATGTTGGGTCGATACTAGAGCATACTCTGATATTGATAATACTCACCCTCCCATTATTTCCAATACATAAAGTGAAGGACTTGTCAAACCACCTGTCATATCCTTTACCATGGAGTAAAACTCGACCGTAATTATCCAATAGCTCCGGATGTCCCTGCAAATAGAATTATACTTTGTACGTGCACTTTTCTTTTTCAGTAACAGTCACATTATATCACGCTGCATGCGTTATTTTACGCACGGGATCAAATTCGTACGCTATATCATCTAAAGCCACTACAAATGCTGCTTTTTCGATGATATCCAATGATGCCTTGTTCACTCCTTTGGAAAAGTGTTCCTCCCTGGTTTTCGCCCAAGCCGTTCTTTCTCCAGCTGTCAGTGCAGCTAGTTTTTCTTCTCCTTCCGATGGTATTGACTTATCGTCTAGAATGCGTTGAAGTTGCCTAAACATTGATAGATAAGCAACCAATATAAAAATAGTAACGCAGTGAGAGGTTTCCCCCATCACTATCTGTTTAATCAATGCACAGAAGGACTTACACTTCAATTTCGCAAGGTTGAAGAATCCTGTTCTTATAGTAGATAAGCACCTTGAAGTATCTACCCCTATGATATACCACTATGTGCTTCGAGTCTTGATAATGTACTATTTTGTCTGTTTCAATCCCCGGGATTCTCGTGGTATTGAATAGTCTCTCATATTGCCAAGAGCATAAAGGTACTAAACCTTGAATCAAAATCTGTAACGTCGACACGGTCAGACCAACAAGTGAATTCATGGTTCAACCATCGTGTTAATTTACGATAAAGAAACTTTTCTAACCGGTTCCAATTCTTGCCGTTCAATGAGCCGTCTATATTGAAGACAGGAATGAATGGTACTTGCAGCTCGTGCAACTTGTAGGTTGGTATAGGTCATAAGAATTGCATCAACTCCGTAGAAGTTTGAATTCACCATGAGAGGAGACCTTCCACGAAGGTAAACGTATTCCTCCCACCAATCGGATACATAATTCGTGGACCACCAGGATTTAAGGATTAGGTAACGCTGAAGTTTCACGCCAATACCTTTTTCAAACTCCAACGCCAGCCGCTCCATGCGTGCGTAATCTTCGTCTTCAACCAATGGCCGTACGCTCCTTAGATACTGTTTTAAATGCGCACAGTTTCGATCATTTTCCACTATGATAGTAAAATGGAACGAAGAGAGAAATGGAAGTAGGCACAGGCTAGATAGGGTGCGAAGTGGTAATGCAAAAAAGTGCAATTCTTACCCTTTTCATGGTACCCTCCACCGAAGGAAGCGGTAGACGTGGCAATGATCCTTGGAAACTGTAAAGCATCGGCTTATGCCAACCGGAGAATAATTTAACTAGATAGAACCACATCGTGGTGGCCCTTGAGACCTTCGTCTTTCTACCTCTTGCCTCGTACATCCATCCCTTGTATAAAAGTAGTAGCTTCAGCGTGTAACGAATTGCATATATTACTGTTAGCCACAGAAGAAGTCCGATGACGATCGACCCTGCGAGATGAGCCGGTATAGAGGACCTAGTGTTGCGAAAAAAAAAACACAAAACCATGCCGTTCAATGAAATGGCTACAGAGAAATAGTACCTTCCAAACTCTCAAACTTCAACTTTACGTATCATTTGATATAGCGTCATATATAAACAAATATGCTCTCTCAAGGAGTAAAAGTGATTTTTCGTCATCGATTTTTGCATAACGTCGCGTTCTATTCTATGCATTAGCAGAGCAGCAATCATTTGCCTTTCGATGAGCTGCTGGTAAGCCGGTTATAAAGAGCGAAGCCCGACATGCAACGTAACGTCCACTCACCCGGACAGATATGGCGCTACCTTTCCAACGAGGTCGTAAGGAACTTTGTAGCCGGCAAAGTGCACTGCGGTCACTAAAGCTATTGTGAGCCATAAACTGCCCAAAGAAGCGGGATAGACACCGCTTTTTAGATTATTCTGAAATCATAAGGATGAAGATATCAGTCAATATGAGTCGCTGACGGATACAGTACGAGCATGTGTTACATGAAAATATATCGAATTCATGAAATGTAATATCTCACCTGGAACCTAAAGAATCTCTTCTTCCAAGAGCGTACGCCTGACAACCAGACAAGGTGAAGCACTTCTCTGTCGAAGTTGACGTCCCATCCTTCGTGAGTGATGGAGAAACTGAATGCTACGGCCGAATGGGCTTCCGCCATCCTACCCCTGTCTCAATACGAATCTGAAATGACGAGAAGTTGGAACTTCAAGTAAGACTTTCAATAATAATTCAGTTAGTATGTTAAACTTGAGCGGGCGATCTCTGCTCGGCCCTTCCACCAATATGAAAATCACTTTTCGAAACGTCATTCATCGAGAGTAATGAACGATCAAAGGGAACATAGCCCCGTTTATGATGTGTGCATTGCAAGGATGCATTAGATACGAAGCAGGGCAGACGAAGATGGGCTAGTTGACCTTACTTAAAGCCGTAATTGTCGTGCGCACGCGCGTGTGCGTGAATTTGCTCGTGAATTGCGCAAGCTGGTAAGTACGATCATATGGAACGGATAGATAAAGTTTGACGCGTTTCTAGGCGCCAAGAGTGACACAATGAATTTAATGAAGACGCAGTCACTTCTATATATTTTCAAACAATGCATATTGCATCGACAGCAGCTCGCGTGAGAGACAATTGTAGTTTTGTCACTATCGTGTGTACGTCGTAAACGTCGCGGTAACTTTGACTTAATACTAGCTTTACAACCAGATGAAAGAAGAGAAGCCAATGAAGGCATGTGCATAGTACATCTTTGCATCCTGCAGATCCATATCTACGAGTGTATATACAGTTTGCCGTCGAAAGCAGGAAAGCAAGAACGATCTCAACGAGTTGATGTATATAAAATGATCTTGTTCGGGGCTGCGGATGACGAGGATAAAGTGGAGGTGGAGGTGGAGGTGCACGCGGCGCAATCTTTTTTCCTTTGCCATATCATTATTTTGCATTGCAGACGCTTAATTTCGTAACAGCAGCGTGCTATGAGCCACGGCCCACACGACGTAGAAAGTCTCTTGCCACGGTTTCACTCGATTTCCACTGGTCGCAGGTCGCTGCTAACTTACGATAGGATCCGTTCTCTTCAACAGACTACATACTACCCAACGCAGTCGTTCTCGACTATTTCCATCATCACTCTAATGTAAGCGAACGCAACTACTTTTCCTGACATGCATCTGCATATTGTTATAGCACCGGTGCTGACGTCACATCGGAAAATGAAAAACAAATTAATAACTCAATTACAAAATGAAAAGAAGTAAATGGAAAACACGGTGTGAAGTCCAGTAAGTAAGCAAATGCCAAACTTATTTTCGGTCGATCAGATTATCTGCGATTTCAGCTACATGTACATGCTGTGTCAGTATATAGAATACTATGTAGGTGTTTCCGCGAAGGCGACACGTGCAAACCGCTGGGTTCGGCGAGGGCCGGGGGCCTCCCCCTCGATGATACCTATCCTATCCGGTTGTAAATACAGCCGGTATTCTCGCGCGAACTGATTATGTCCCGGATCCCGGATAAGATAATGGTCAATCTCCCTCTCCCGTTCCGTAATTGAATTCTGCATTCGCAGGTGGTAGAGTCTTGCCAGTAGCAAGAAGGTGCTGTGCTACGTAGAGTGGGTAAACCTTGGACTTTTGCACGACGACGATGAGACACCACCGACTGAATGAGACCGTGATAATTTTAGCAAATAATTACGCGATTTCTCGCATCTCGCATTCAGATATTATCATCATCGTTGTCTGCCCGACAGCGTGTACACGATCCTTTGCGATCACCTGCTTCGATAATTCGGCGTTTCACATCATCCCGCGTTCCGACTAGCCTATATTTGTCGCTGCAATTCGCAACAGATACCACCGATCGTACTACCTCGCAGTAACAGAGTAACACAACATATTTCATATACTTATCGCTACTTTTAATGACAAACTACTCATTGTCGGAGTCGCGGAAAAATCCTTAACGCGTCAGTACTTCGTTAAAAAAACCATGTACATAATACTTACATTTGTAAGTGCGCACGCATAATTTTGTCTATTCATTGTTACGAACCAGGACAAATTTTTGACTTATTATTCGTGGTGGGTGGAAGCGAGTAGTCTAGTCTACCTCGAGGAATAAAAACCGTAGACTATCTTGTTAGCGAGACCATACTTTAGACTTTGTAGCCTTACAAGCGCAGGCAGACAGCAGAGCCAAATCAAGGCATAAAGCTTAACAATCAGTAAGCAGGTGACAGAGATCTCAGCCGCCGTTGTAATAATGAAAAGTAAGTATGCAACGCGTAGAAGCTATGTATATATGTATGACATATGTATCGCTATCTTGTTACCCGTACTTCCAACATTATTATGACTTCAACCTTGCTGGTCTATATCCATCTTCTGTCATGGAAGTTTGAACTGAAATTTGTAGACTTGCTCGTTGGATGATAATAACATTCGCCTACGTCTTATCCATATTGTCAAACTTATCGTGACAAACGATTTACAGCGCAAGTGCTTGTCCGACGCACCTGTAAAGCAATTTCTGATTTTCATTCATGTATCCACGCCAGAGAGGTGACATAAATCAGCGTGGTCCAAAAACTTGGTTCCTGGGAGCCCGTAAGCTTGCCCACTCGACTACAGTCGTCATGAGGACGGACGACACTTGATATTTCATAATGATCGGCATAAACAGACAAATACATGCGACAGACAGAACGATAGAACTAGTTGTAGCTAGTAGAGTTGACAGTAGCCCTGTGAGGGGCTCTACCCGTCGACCACACTGAGTCGTAAATAAAAACTCACTCGTGAACAATAAAAAACACTTAGTTATAACTTAGTTACTAACGGCATGTTAAACGAGATTAGGTTGACGGAAGAGAAAACTTGCATAATATACGGAACGAAGTACATGGAAAAAGACTAAACTTTACTATCGTAGCAGGAAACGATCGAGAGTTCGCATGAGCAATAACAAAGCAGCTTAAGTCTTAAAGCGGTCCCTCAATTATTCGCATTTGTCTAAACAGTGTGCACGATTGATATTCGCTGTCCATCTGACATTATCACCGCAAAACGAAAACAATAATGATCCAAAGTTTATCCGGATAACGTCGTAGAAATTGTCACACTGTACATCAATATAGAGTTCAGGGTGAACAGAATTAAGTTCTCGACTCTCTTGGTGCGCGAGTTCCCTATCGACGTTGACGTTGGCGTCGTTTAAATTAATTCGTGGGGAAACTGGTAACCTATGAAACGGTCTTTATCGTTGCGTTCAATTCAACAGGTCTCGGTACGAATCACGTGTCACGAACAGAGAAAGGATCGCATATCGCCGAAGGAATGGATGGTGATAGTGCTCACCCACCGAGAACGCTGATAAGATACGCCCGCTACAGACAATAGATAGACAATAATAGATTTTCCATTTAGATAGAGACTACCCGAAAATATTTGTCTTGGTAAAAGGACAGCTTACATCAATCTCGAATGGCGTAAATCGTCCAAAAGACGATACAAAATATATAGGTATCTATACGCTATCATGCAATGTTTATTGTATACGGTTCAATATGCAGACACGTGCATGAAAAAAGACGATGAGGATAAATGCAAAAGCGTCCTATTCAAATCAGTCGTATGCGTCGTTCAAGTTATCACGATAACGGTGCCGTAATTAAACTCACTGAATATACATATGTATCAATGAACTTGTTCAAAGAAATATGTAGCAGACGCTCTCGCGAAATATGTTTCTACCCGGATATAACGGGAGTTGATAAAGCATTACACTTTTGAGTCTTGACCACTCGCGATAGTTTTCTATCGGGGGTCTACGTGTCCGCGCGTGTCTGCGTCACGAATATTCCTGTGATAAGGCGATGAAAAATTACAGGGACCACGATAAGAGACGAGACAGGCCTCCGTTTCGAGATATTCCATTTATGAAAACCAGTAGACGCCTTCTTTGCGAAACTTTGCGTTTTCGCAGCTTTCATGCAATCGCGGCGCAAGGTAGTCTAAAAATTTGTTAATATCAACTGAGTGACGTAGATGAGTCTATTGTCACTCAATGGCAACAGGAATGGCAGGGAAGTGTTCGGTGCCGACTTGTTAGAAAAAGTTATGACACACGCAACGAATTAGTGTCCGTGCGTCGTTATCTTCTGTCTTCTTGTGACGCACAGACTACATACTCCGCCGCGCCGAAGATCGGGTTCGGGCCAGATCACGTGTAACAGGGACACCGACGACGACGGTGGTAAAGAATAATTATTATTGACTTATCAGTTTTACGAAAACATAGAGAAAATTTCCTTGGACCGTGACGCAGCACATAATGCTGGAAGATGACAAAAAAGTTGTACAATTCACATTGGCGAAACGATGACATTGGCGCGAATCGGTTCAACAGCGTGTTCTCGTTTTGGTTCACCGCATGAAAAATGAGCATATCAAAGACTAATAACTTGTCACCCGCCAGATGTCATTATCTTCTGAGCGTGCAACGAAGTACGAAATAGTTAGCGACTGAATTCGAAGGATCCGCAGGATCGACGAAGTCGCAGTGGCCATGGGGGTGTGGGGTTCGCAAGTCAATTTTTTCTCTAGTCTACATGATATGCGCACAAGGGAAAAAAGGACAAATGCTGGGCGAAATGGTTCCTTCCGTGTGTTTGTTGCCTGACCAACTACAATAACTACATAGACGCAAATTCGCGACGCAATAGGGAATTAGATAAGCAACACTGTTTTCAAGCGGATGAGCAAGCGTAGTTGTGTCGCGCGGAAAAAAGAAAGTGAAGACCGTGAATCGTGTCCGGGAACTTTATTCGCGACTAATTAATTTTTCCAAGCTGTTCTTCTCTAGACGGATCGTAAGAAAGACGTAAACAGCACGAGAGTACACAAAGGTTGGGATCAAAGTCATCGGCTCTATGATAGTACACAAACGTCGAAACGTGTACTGACTCGGCCTTAATCTTTACCATTGACGTAGCCGTAGCGTAAGCACTTTTCAATGTGATAGCGAGAACCCTTTGTACCCGATACATGGGCACATTGTACATCGTATTTGCCTCGTCCCGATCCAATCTTTATTTCGACTTCTCCTTTTCTCTATCTCTTTGCCCTCCTTCTCGTTCTTTCTTTCTCTCCTCAATCCCCGGTTGTCTGAGCGGATTTGCGATACAAACTTTGCGCTCTCGCATAAGCGTTTCGATCGATTAACGGCTCGTGTAGATGAGATCTTCTCTTTTACCGACCTTTCTTCTTTAGGGTTAAGTGTACGTGATATAATCAAAACGACGCGACGTAGTCTTTGAAAGAAAACGTGCGCGACACCTGTCTTATCAAGGACAAATTCCATTGACGGAACAAGGATCCATGATCCACTGACTCGTTGGACTTTGTCCATCTCGCACGCACAGCCGCTACACACACACACACTTTGTTAAGCGAAGATCCGATTGGAGCGCGTACACGTTGACGCGGGCTTAATCGAGGCCACGTCTCGTGCGCATCGAAAAAACCGCTTTAACGAACTTTACTCCGATTGGCAACGATTTCGTTACACTCATTGATCTTTCGATCTAATCTATCACATATGTCAAATTCACCCTCAATTACGAACTCGGTAACAATAAACCAAACTTTTTTAGCATAATAACGTCATGGTATTCTTACACCGCATTCTCTCATGTGAAAACTGATAACCGCCTCAGAGATAATTAACCTTTATCTTCGAGATGAGGTTTGCGATCCTTGTGTGGACGTTAGTTGCCGAGTCACTAACGAATTACAGCCGTTTGCGCGTACAATGTCCACCATTCGATGATGTCAATCCCATTATGCACACATACCATGTAACCTGTGCTTTTTATTCAGTAACATTCATGTTTCTTAATGAGCGTCCTTCAAACGTTTGAACAAACTCATCGGAACTTTCCAATTAACGTTTGTTTTCAGTTTGTTGCGATGCGTAGAAGTTGCATTTCCGCAAAGAAAACTGTGAATGACATTGTCCGATTATGTAACGAGCACTTTGAAATGAAGCGATGATGGTCGCGCGAGGCGACGACGATAACGCGATGTGTGCGTTTCATTAATATCCATACATTCACGTCGTGGACGCGTCTCTCAAAGTATGCAGGCCTCTCCATCGCATACACTCGCGCATGGGACACGTCCAGCAGCGATATAATTTTAGAAGCGAACCGTCGACGTTGTTTCTCCGCTTCGAGAGACAGGGGGGGAGAGAGAGAGAGAGTAGTAACGACGAGAATAGGGCAATGCGTTTTCTTATTCGTTACCGCTTGCGGCGCCGTCTCTACCCTCTCGAGTGTGGAATCCAACTTTCGAAACGACTCGCCGCCAGAAGAGAAGCAGCACGGCCGTGTTACTCTTTCTTTTGCTCGCTCGCTCGCTCGCTCGCTCGCTCCCGACACAACGTTGACGCGATAGCGTGGCCTTTTTACATTGCAGTCTAACGCTGCACGAACCAGACAGACCGCTCGAGGTCCTGATGACAACCGTGGCTGCCAGCAAAAAGTCGGAAAACGGAAGAATAAACTCATAATGACGACAATCAACAGCGTTCACCCCACATCGCACGATTAAGAACCTTTTAGCGTGGTGTGAAAAGATATGTCTCGCGGCTGCAATTAATAACTTTGCCAATCGTAACACCCATCAACACATTTTCCTTCTTCTAAAAATGACGTTCTTCTTGTCGTTAATATTCGTGTTATAACGTCTGAATGCGAAGCATGCGTTCTGATGCCTTCCTCCACCGAAACTGTGTCAGTTGTCACGACATAGTCGTAGCTCGCAGCCACGTAGCCCGGTAGGTGATAGATAACGGGATCGGTTGTCGGTGAGAAAATTAGCATGTTTATAGAACGATCGTCGGCGTCGCGGCGTTCTTCAGCCTCCGCGAGCGTCAAATGAAGAGTTCATAAGGCACTACCGCATTCTTATCAATGCCGTTTATCGGTCTCGTCTGGAGAGTCGCCGTTACAATTTGGATGTAGACATCCTTTTCGAGCGCGAATGCAGACATTGGAGACGGGTAGGCGCCGGACTCTCAAGCCGTACAATCGTGCAAGTAGATTAAACGTATCGTATTAATATACCAACGGTGGGCGGCCTGGCCTATAGAATTGAACAAGACTGAACAGAATGGAACGGAGGAATGTTAGAATTTACTCGATCGTCGCGTATCCGCGATTATCTTGCACGCAGCGCGACGAAAGGTCAACGTAGTTCATTGATCCGATAAACGATGTGATGAATACGTTCATCCAGCGCGAATGGTAGTATGGTGAACGTGACGATGACCGTGGGTGGACATTCTGGGCACATATATATATATATATATTAGTGTAAGTGACACTTGTTGCTTCTTCACTTGTTGTCTTCTTTAGCTGTATTTGTTGTTTTTCCTCTTCGCGGCACGCTCTCTCATCGTCGCTCCACGTTTTACGAACGTTGCAGCAGTATGTATTTAGTACGCTCAAGCGTCTGCACTTTGGTCGCTCTTTCAAGTTTGTTGCAATCTATCATTATTCACCGCCAATTCCGTTTGTTATACTGCAGCTCGTGCTCTAGATGTCAGGAAGTCAGACGAGTTTCGCCGAGGTCAAAAGTTCCGCTGCGGTGAAATCAATTAACTATTTACATTCCTGAGCAGTCGTTCATAATCCATTGTAATTATAATCCGAATATGTACGCCTCTACCAACCGAGTGAGAGTTATATATACCGTTAGAGCATTCGGCCCTTCGGAAGCTTCGGGGTCTCTCAAATTCCCTTGAATAAATAGAATCTATATTTTTTCACACAGAATTTATGACGCAACTGTGCGATACCACACGTGTTAATCACTCGTGATAGTTTACATAGTGCACTTTGAGTCTGTTACGATGTAGTTACCAGTTACGATCGATCGAGTACGAAAAAATAAATTATAGGAAAAAGGACTTAAGAATAACTTAAGAATAAACAAACAGGGATGTTGACACCGCTGCATTTACGCACAATATATGTTAAACAATTTTAATTGCGGATCAGAGCTCAACAGGATGCACGCATAAAAAATTATAACGTATCGCTTTACATACGCAGTCATGGTATATTCACAGTATGTCGTGATATGACCACATGCAAGCGTGCACTCACAAATATTAACAAGTACTCCACCAAAGTGAGAATGATATTATATAGTGAAGAAAACAACATTTACATCGCATCTCTACGTTCACCGTTATTTCTTACTATTACTTCAAAGTGGGAGTAGTATTAACCGACCCGAATGACCTCAATTTTCAAAGTACAACGTTAGAGATGAAACAGATAGCAACCATCTATTTTTTTCAAAGTCGAGCACGCCACGTGTATAATTTCCTAATAATGTCATGCACTAAGATGTTTACTGTCTTCACTAGAAAAATGTGCATATTAGACGATACGGACACATGACGTCTTGCTGTAATTACCACGTTGGTGGTGGAGGAACTCATTACAGTTCGCTCGCAAACGATCCTCCGCGCCGATGCAACGACACACATTTTTATTTAACGCAATATTTATCGCGTAGTGGCTCTCTAATGAGACATAAGAAAAGGCGACCGCCAGCGGCGTCGATGATCGAGCGTTAACAGATAAATTCGATGAAGAAGCTCATGGCTAACTTCATTTACCTTTCGACAAATAAACTGAACTTTTTCGCCCTGACAAATAGTCGATCGCAAGTCGAAGGCATTCCTTGTATGGGACTATGGGAGATACACGAAAAGGAGTAGAGCCCCGTAGATTTAAAAACATGCCAGCAAGTGGCAACCTTCACTGTCGCTCTTTCTCTCTCTTTCTCTCGTGCTTTAATGCCAATCCGCCGGACCCTCTCACAGAATCACGAAGGTGCACTTGGGTAGCGCGCGGGTCGAATAGCAGACACGTATACTACCAGCTATAAGTTTGGAGCATCCAACAATTTTTGTATAAACTCTGTTAACGTTTTGTTCCAACAAATACAGTTATGCTTTGTACATTAAGTTTACCTGGAATATATTATGCACTACATAGGATGCTTTTTATTACCGAAAATACTGTTTGCAATAATACAATTACATAATAGGTATATATGAATTGAATCAATCTAAAACTAATAAGGTGCTCCAAACTTTTGTCAATATCAAATTGGCAACCCTTTGACCACAGGTTTCTATTATTCTCGCACCAACTAATGTGTCGTTCAATGTTCAATTAAAAATTATGCAGCTTCCGGATACGGTTTGCACACTAAGTTGTTAATTCATCAACGAACTCGTTTCACTTACGGTGATATTGAACCTCCGAAAAATCAAGGCTGTTTCAGTTATTCTCATCGCAGCCGTAGTGATAATTATAATATCAGCACTTATGCACCTCTGTGCAATGATCTACATTATGGATACATTCATGAGTCTGTCATCTGTGCGCATCACGTACAAGGGCACGTGTGCAAGGTCAAGCCAACTATTATGTATATTATCTTTCCTACATGTCCCCATTTTCCAGCTACAGAGCCACCTTAGCAAGATTCATAAACTCGTGTATTATATGAGGAACAATCTATGTAGAGTAATGATTTGGCGTATTCACTTATTGTATTGTATAATACAACGAATTGGCAAATTTCCATCCCTAACCGTCTTATGAGAGACAGGACTGTGGAGTGAAATTTGATCAAAAATACTCACCGTTACGCGACGCACGCGATATCTGTAGCGGCTATAAATTTCAGGAAGCACGTGCGCGAAAGCCTTGAGAAATATGTTGTTATCTCAGAGAAAGCATTACGTCGTTTCAATGTACGCTTCTATTTGAAGATATTTGTAATTAGCAGCTATCGCAGTGGTCATAGCCGTTTACTGTTATTCTGTAAACGGTTGTAACCGTACGAGTACGCTCATTCGGACCTTTCGCCGAGTGCGTACGAAGCAAGGGCTTACTTTCCTTTGCGGCGGCGGCAACATTCTTACACGTGTGTAACCGGAATGTAAGTCAAACAACTACGGTGAACCCGAAGTGAAACTCGTGCCCTGATTGGTTGGACATGAGGGTGCCGCGCCTCCTCCCATTCGCATTTTTCGTTCGCATTTTTCACACGCAAGTGGGTCAAAAAAGCCACTTGCACCCTAATAATAGACGCGCGAATATGCCGTTCTAAATTCGAAGTACATACTCACCGGTAAAAGGTATAGAGACTGAAGACTGAAGATGGAAGACGGAAGGCAAGATCCCGTGGCGTATAACCCACTCGATGCGTTATGCGTGAATTGATAACGTTCGTATGATGCGTGGAGTGTTTCGTAGGATAGATTGCACAAACCGCGCGCGAGCAGGCCAGTCAGCGCAATGGGAAACTTCGTACGGTCAGATTGCAACACAGTTTTCGTCACACCGTCGTTCTTGTCTGTTCTCTTCGAAGAGTGTAACACCAGCAGAGACCCAGCGCTTTACCACCTCTCTGTTCCGTACGCTGGGCCACACTGAACGCGGAGACTGGCGGAGGCGCAGGCGGAGACGGAGACGGAGACGGAGACGGAGCCGTCGACGTCGACAGCGGTCACAAGAAAGCCCCGTAAATCGTAACCCGTAACGTAAGGTGTCGAAGAACTTACACCTTGTACCTGAGTTTGCGCGCGCCAAACGATTACCATGCACACGCTGTATATACTTCTCCCTCTCCCTCCTGCCGCTCTTTTTACGGAGTTTCGTCTCGTTCTGTCGAGCACCGCAAAGTGCCTGCCACTACTGTGCGCGAATGTCCGTAATTAAGCTTCTTTCTCGTTGCTGCCGCCACCGTCACCGCCTTCGCCTTTGCCTCCGCCTCCGCCTCCGCTGCCCCGCGCCTGCTACGTATAACGTAAATACATACACATTTCCGTCTGTATTTTCTTTTGTAAGCTGGGCCTATGTGGCCCTATGGGGCGAACACGACTGAAACTTTCATCGAAAGGAGGCGCCCCGTTACGCGGATCCGTTTATCGGCATTACAGGAAATGACCGTTTTGTGCCCACCAAACTACATTTCTGACGTACTCTTTCTCCTATACGTCAGCTCGCGTACAACAGAATTAGTCAGTCGAAAGAAACGAAGGATTAGGTGTACATAATGAAAATAACGCACTTGTTGATTCTCTTGGATTCTCTTACATCTAGTTTGAGCACAGGCATTGTACAGTGTAGACCCTTCATGCAATGCAAAATTCATTTATATAGTACCAATTGCCACCGTACACAGTCGTAACAATAAGCTAGACACAAGATGGTGGGGGTAGGGCTAAAATGTGCATTGCAAAATGGGTCTATTCTGTACCTCGTCTGTGGTTTAGCTTTGTGTTTAGAACTGTTTAGAATTGTTTAGAAACGATAGCGCCGCAGGTTGTGTAGCGTAGAGTATGGTAGTATGCAGTAGTATGTGACACGACGCGCTGCAATATTTATGTATATCTCTATTTCATTCCTGACTGTATAGACGACCGGAGACAACTACAGACGAGTAGAGAGCAATTGTTTATGAAGTACGCAAACTGGTCACGTATTTGAAAGAAAGGTAAGAATTTGGGAAATTGCAAAGGTGGCAACGTTACTATAGACGCAATGTGCATTTACTGACTGATCCCGGAATCTGTTTCGGTGCTGCAAGTATGCCTTATAGCGGAGCTTAACCTCAAATATGTCAACAAATGTTTTTGTCCAATCTCGTACATTATACATGGCTGTTTTTCTAAACGTTTTTACGTCCACTGTTACATAGTTCGTATATTTGTTGCAGCAAGGCTTAACTTTTCTACTAACCTGATTTGGCTAAAACAACATTTGTCTGTATATAGTATTGAATTCGTTTATTCTTTTCCCCTTCTTGTGTAATAATTATTCTTCTGACTGCGAACATTCTCATTTTGATCTGAATTATAAAATATGATATTCATACAGATGGAATCAGACTATGATGAAGATCGTAGTGGCTGGGGGGATGATATGGGAAGGTCAACTGATGACTGTGGAGGAGAAGATGCTTTTGACAATCCTCAGGAAGTGCTCAATGAATGTTTAGACAAATTTAAAACACCTGATTATATAATGGAGCCAGGCATTTTTACACAATTAAAAAGGTATTCTAGCAACATTTATATAAAATTTTAATTTTTTTTTGTATGTTAGAACACTGTCATTTCTTGCTTTCAGATATTTTCAAGCAGGAGGGAATCCTGAGCAAGTGATAGAATTACTATCAAAAAATTATACTGCTTGTGCCCAGATGGCCAATCTTTTGGCCGAGTGGCTCATATTAGCTGGTGTAAAAGTAACTGATGTGCAGGCTATGGTAGAAAATAATTTAAAAGACATGATCTTGAAAACATTTGATCCCAAAAAGGCTGACAAGATTTTCACAGAGGAGGGTGAGGTATGTAATATAAAGATGGTGTACAATGATGTCTTAATTCCACAGTGAAGTGTCAGGAAATATCTTATAATTCTATCTATCCTGTACAGACTCCGGCATGGCTGACAGAGATGATTCAGCATCCTACTTGGAGATCTCTTATATACAGGCTTGCTGAAGAATATCCAGATTGCTTAATGTTAAATTTTACTATAAAGGTATAGATTGAGATCTGTTAAGCTGCTCTGTGGGTATTTGTGTACAATCTCATATCATTAAATATTACAGTTGATATCTGACGCTGGATTCCAAGGAGAAATCACTAGTATATCAACGGCAGCACAGCAGATTGAAGTGTTTTCCAGAGTTTTAAAGACTGCAATTGCCGGTTTTCTTCAAAACACAGAGAACTGGCAGTCAAGTATACAGGAGTGCGCAGTTAGTAATCCTAATATATTGCTTTTCCACAGTTGAATATGTTGCCTGTCATGTAATATTCAGTATCTTCCACCTCTGTTCCAGAAAATGGTATGTCATGGACAGCACACATATGTCTACAGTCAAGTATTGTTACAGATACTTGCTCAAGAAGCAAAAGGAGGATTTATGATGAAGAGACTGTCTCAAGAAATCACAAAATGTGCACAGCAAAGGTAAGACAAGATGTTACAAATTGAATTCCCTTTGCTAAAAGCCGCTTTCAATAAAAATAATAGCCGACATGACGTAACACCGATAACAATGGCTCTGAACGGTGCTGCAAGCAGCCCTGCTGCGTGCCAGGCCCTAGCATCAATGTTATCTCGGAATACCTTAAATCCAGCGGATATCACAGTATTATTTCGAAACTATTCCGCACCTGAACCGCCTGCCATCGAATTACTTCGTAATCCACAGTTTTTGGGTACGCCATTTGTCATACATTTCGTTGTTCCTATGTATCTTACCGTTGATTAGAAGGATGCAAATACAAGTAATTTCCGGTGCACATCTGACTGCTGCTTTTTTACAGAGCTTTTAGTCGACGCACTATTTAAGCCAGGCGTAAAAGTTAATCCTGAACATAAGTCAAAGTATATATACCTATTAGCATATGCAGCGGGTGTATGTGAGACATCGTCTAAGAAAGGCAATCCGCGAAAGGTGAATAAAGATGAGTTAAAAACAACTGTTCAGGCAATCGAGAAAGTTCACAATATATGCAATATAAACAAAGGGTCAACTGAGTTGATAGCCGAGTTACATACTCTATATCAGTGTATACGGTATGGTAGACTGCATATCATTCGTTCTAGAAACTAGAAGGAAACTACTGACTACCTTTCACGCGTAGATTTCCTGTTGTAAGTGTTGGAATAATTCGGTGGGTAGAATGTACAGTGACAGAACCATCGTATTTCAAACTGTGTACAGAACATTGCCCTGTACATCTGGCGTTACTCGACGAGGTTGCCGTTTGTCATTCCTTATTGCATCCGAAGGTGTTGCAACTTCTTGTACAGTTATTCGAAAGTAAACAGGATGAGTTGGAAATACTTGTACAGGTACAAAAAATTGATATGCACGAGCATCAATTTATCATTAAATCAGTTTTACTAATTGTGAATATATACTGTCCATATGTAGTTGGAGATGAAAAAAATGTTAATCGATAGAATGGTAAATTTATTAAGCCGGGGCTGTGTTGTTCCGGTAGTTTGCTATATTAAACAGTGCTGGCAGAGGGGAGACACAGACGTATCGTTAATTAGATACTTTGTTACTGAGGTATAACCAGTATGCTTACACACATATTTTAGTCTATTCAGAAAGGGTATTAAAAAATTCCTACCATACTAGGTGTTAGAAGCTATAGCGCCTCCATACACCACGGAATTCGTTCAGTTGTTTCTGCCGATGGTGGAAGATGAAGAAATTACTGGAACCATGCGCGGCGATAGCGATAATGATCTTGTTTCTGAATTTATCGGTAAGACCGAAACGCAACATTTTTCTTTCGGAACTTTGACTAACGTTGTTTATTTAAAATTATGTTTTCAGTACACTGCAAAGCTCATTGTCCAGTTGTAAGATGACGTTTTAAAAATTAACTTGGGGCAGGTTAAATCAGTGAACAGTAGTAATGGTGTGAAATAGGTTTTTACTTTACATGAAGATAATGATCATCATAAGTTACACCTAGCGTTGTATATATAGTGGATGAATTCTTGAATCCATCTGTGATACAGAGACCTACTTTCCTGAAACAGAAAGATGTATGTTTTAAACATACCGCAATTTCTATGCATATTAAAAATATTCTTGTAATTTTAATGACACGCAATCCACTCCAATTTTGTTAAATAACACTCAGAATGAAACACTTTTTATAAATTGTTCAGACATTCAGTCTTCCAGTGTGCATCATGGAAATGAAACAATAACGTGTTAATCAGCAGTTAAGTCATCTTAAGTCTTCAATGTTGAACATAAGCACAAACTTGTGAGAGGTCATAGTATAGGAAAAAAATATCTTTCAAATTTGTCATGCTGTATGGATCTCAAAAAAGATTAAATACATTATCATATGAATTCATAAACTTACAGAACCTACATTTAGTATTTTTCAGCTGTAACAAAACAGACATTTATGTTGTATGAGATAGAGATACTGTACATACAGTATTCATAACAAAATGTTGCTACAATTGTCAAAATTAAATAAAAATAGAATTTATTTGGATGAAATAACTCAAGATACTTAAAACCAATTCATACTTATAGCTTTTCCATCCTTCCATTGCGTAAACTTTACATTGGCATCGTCTCGTTTGATAGCTTCTGCTCTCAAATCGGTCTTCAATGCTTGCCTGACAAGCCTGGCAGCAATTTGTGAGTAATTGATGTAGCTGCATTAAAATACACATTTTTTATATAATTTTTTTGCAACATTTCATAATACACATAAAGAAAAGAATCAGCCTGCAAGTGGAAATTACTATGTGAGGTTACATAACTTTTCTATGGACTCTGATTGAAGCATCTTCTGAAGAGAATGTCATAAAAAAGATGGCATGTGAAATATCATAACAAACGTACAAAAAGTACATTAACTTCACTTACTTTAAGCCTGCTTGCCTCCACCCTGCCATTTTTCTCTTGCAAATATGCTGTCTGCTAACCAAGAAACAGTTTACAGTGACTGAACGTGCAGAGACTCAGCGCCCTCTCAAATATGACCGATTCCTTTCTTTCGTTTCGTTCGATGTCTTTAGGAAACCAAATGCATAGATGGCGCTTAACGAAGTCTGGACTTTGAGACCTGCACTGTGCACTGTGTCCCACCCACCAGTATTGGCAGACGTTGCCCAGCGACATTCGTGCACGTCCTATAGCGATACTCAAATGCTCTTTCGCATTGCAATGCCTTAAGAAATTGTACGAAAAACGTCTGTATGTATATAACCAAACACCTTTTTCCGGTAGAGTCAAAATTTTTTAAACATATTCACAAATTAAAATAAAGCTATACGTTGTAGGAACCGCGACAGGAAATTCACGAATATCCCTGCCGCTTGTCGTTTCTACTCTCGTAGGACTCTCGCCGGTAAAATTGCCGGAAAGGTTCAAAAATATGTTTTGCTCCGAATCTATGGCGTTCGATAGAGGGAAATTTTTACAGAGGCTCGACAGGGTTTCAACATTTTCGAAATTCGCGCCAACTATGTTGATCATGGTACCGTGGTGCCACTCATAGCGGAAAAATGGTCAAACTAATCAGTGGACACCCGTCGATAAGTCGGTTATCCTGTAATGGAGTCAAGGTACCGGTCGGCACGTACCCTTTGCTCTTACCCCGTCTGCGATGAATTACTTATGTGCTTAAGAAATTCTCAATTTTTTTTTACAGAGAATGGACACACTGTCACTTAATTTGTTATTGATTGCCACCGTATGCAGAGCATTGTGATCTTATACCGCAACCAGCCGATAGCGTTGGATATGATTACACCTTTTTTCCAGAGTTCGCGTAAGTACTCCCTTAATTCTAACTATGCTCCTTTACTCTATTACATTGTGTCACTTGTTGTGCACTCTCAATATCGAATTCGACCAAGTGGGCCATGGTTTCACGGACTATGTCGTTATACGTATGTTATGAGCTTGCCGATTAACTTACGCAATTTGAGACGAACGATAAATACCTAACATGGTTCAATATTCTGTGTACACTCGCGAATTCATTATTTCGATCGAGTACGTGCCGGCAAAGTCATTGACATTTTTATGCCATTCGATAGACGTAAGCGTTCAGGTTACGATTAAGCTGAACACATAGACAATTTTGGTTGGGTGTAGATTTTTCAGTAGCATACCCCATGACGTAAGTTTTATCTGTGGGGTACATTGTAAATAATCCTGCAACGATGATCCTGTGGCGCTAGAAGAGCCAGACGTCGCGTCGCGCATCGCTTGATTATACCGACATCGACGCACACTTAACATTGCAAGTAAAGTCGTAAAGTCGTCATTCTTGTGCCGTGCGACTGACTCTGGTAAGGTTGAGATAAGGCTGCTTAATGGTGATGACAGCTAGTAACCGAAGACAATCTGCTCTTGAAAGCGTCAAGATAGAATCGTACACAATACACACAGTTGCATTGGAGTGACCGCCGCCGTCTGGACGACGTGAGTGTCGTTAGTACCGGCGCATTCCCGTTTAACTTTCATCGAGGCAACGTTTGTTATGTCACATCTGCATATTTCTACTGATTGTTTGCGCACCCTGGACTGACTGATTCACGGGAAGTGTGTGACTGCGTAAATAGAGTAGTCGGTGAAGTATATCGAACTTTATGGTTTTCCAGAAAGGGCTCGTTCTATTGTGTATGCGCTCACTGTACCCTTCAAGATCGACAATCAGCCCTATCATATACAGACGTTCAGTTGGGATAGGTTAGATAGGCACCGTTACGATCAGCGGTATAAAAGACGTTTCTTCTCTTTCAGCCTTCTCCATGCCAAAGTCCGATCTGCAGAACTAACTCACCTATCACTGTTGCATGCAAAAGGATCGTAAAGGTGTAGATATAGTTCGTAGCGGAAAGAAAAGTTTCATTTGCCCATAGCATGTCCCTCCTCCTCGGCTCCGTCCGATTTTCACAATTTCTTCATCGACGCTAATGAACATTCTGGGACACTCGCCGAAATCATTCAATGATATATTATTGGCGAGTGGCGACCCATGTGGGCCAAGGTCAAGGTATCTGCAGAGAATTCGTTAACGTTGCCTCAGGGCGAAGAGTACTCTTGGGTGCTCTTTATTATGCGATGGATGAGCGTGCCTGGACATTATAGTGTGCGTTAACATATACGGATTTATACGTTGACACGTTCCTTTTGTCACTTTTTGCAATCTCAAGGAGAAAAGCGATTGACGCAGGGACATTCAAAACGTGATCTCACGACATTTCGCGTGCTTTTTTATCACTGACTTTAGTCCGTTTACTTTGGCGATAAATGCATGAGGATGTTACAGGAGAGAATGAGAGTGTGTAGCTCATGCAGATACGATTTGCGGAAAACCGCATGACAATTGACAATGTGTAGCGAGTGCCATTTTGCGCAAACAAAGAAACGAACGCGCTGTTCGACTCGCGACGCGCGCTCTTCTTGGAATGGCATCGAAGTGAAAAATATTTAAATGTTCCTAGACACGAATCTATGCTAAAACTCATGAAATCGGTTTGGTGCGGTCGGCCAGCCAGCTCCGGGCGGAAAATTACTCGAATGACCTGGGAAAATTACCTGCTAAACCGAGACATTTTCCCCCTCACAAAAAGCTCGTCAGGCTCTCAGATAAAGGAAGTACGTATACGCTGCCTCGCAGTCCTCACAATAATACCCATTTGCGCCTCCGTGAGTCATCGCATCCTATTGATGCGAAGGTGGCCGTTTTCCACGTAACGCCGTGTACCCGCGTGTACACAGCGGATACAGATTCGCGTAATAACGCACCGTAAAGCCTGCGCTGCTTCTACGTATAGCTAGCTACCTTGTCATCGCGTGTCGCCTGTTGAATGTATCGTTAACAGCAGTTAGCAGTACGATACCAGGGCCTGAACGACTTTTATGAAGATTAACAGCATTCGGCGCAAACTCTTCTTTGCTGGGCAAATGTTTGTTGAGAAAACAAATGCTTCACCAAATTTTCCATCGTAGCGTGCGACGTGCGATGTCCGTCGCCCGATATATACATACGTTCTCGCGGTGTGACAATGACCTTGCGTCGTGTTAGTTCGTGGGAGCATGAATCTCGCTGCAATTTCCTGTGAGCGGCGCCCGGCGTCGATTCATCTCTAAACGCTGCTAGGATCCAGGCACCGCCGTCGCCACCGCCATCGTCAGCAATCGTCAGGCACCGCCGCGCTGCCACGTGACGTCAGGCTTATTCGATATACCGCGTAACTCGTAACACTTCCGGGCGCATCCTCGATTCCGCGATATTAGAACTCGTAAATTGCCTCGCCGCTAGCGATTGGGACAAGATCTGCCGGCCGTCCGATCGTTTTGCACAGAGAACGTGGCAGGCGGATCGGAACAAAGGAAGTTTTCGCCAATCGCTTCGTACCGCTTACGCTTACGTTGATATTGTTACCCTCCCGATTCACGGAAGAGATTCTCCAATTTTTAACCGACCTCAATTCGACTTGTCTTTTTTTTTACTTTCTTTTTCTTCATTATTCTCCTTACCTTTAAAATCCACGCTCACGAAATGTCAACGTCGTCTGTGCTCGGAATCTGCGTATGATCGATTGAAACATTCATTCTTAATTGAGACCACCTGATTCGCTCGGTATCTCTCGCGGCGGACTACGTATCATCTATACGACCTTAATCCGTCTTCATTCATCTTGCTTCCGCAAATGGCAAACGTTAGCCGCTAATTCTAAGTAAGATGAAAATGTGATAGTTTACAGATGGCAAGTATTACCCTCCATTCTTCAAGTATTTACTTAAGAACAAGAGCAAAGTTTCCCAACTTATCACGCAGACGGTTCGATCTTAATATTAGCTTGTTTTGCCAATTAACACGTCAATGTTACACACGACGTTCTTTAACGTCTTCAATAATTATCTGATTCAATAAGCACACACTTCGCGCAATCCGATTTCAAGTTTAACGCTAACGAGAACGGTGTAAACGTGACAAATTATCACTACGCCGTTGCAACTAGTATACCATGCTTTTTAGCATATTTTCTATAATACAATTTCTAGCGAATATGTACAGTCGATCTTATAGGACAGATTAATGTACATTCTGTCACTAATTTTCTATGGAATTCAAGTCACTGAACGCTACGATAGTCCAAATTGTACCACTAATTTTATTTGAAACCGTACGGCCGGTTCATACCACTTTCAACAGGTTCCGTCGTGAAAATATTTAATGAGTAGCTTGCCGTATCTTTTAATATGTTTGCTTAGGGAGCATTTTAAAGTGTGTCATAGTGCGCTTACTGCGTAATAATAAATCATAAGGAAGGTTTACTCACAGAAGACAAGCCAACGAGAAATGTTCACGGATGATCTTCGTAAATGTTTCCATCACAGCCTGGAAATCTCATTATTCGAAATCAAAATTATAATAAATTATTATTTTCGTGACCCGGGTATAAGAAGAACACGGCGTTATAGATAAGTTCAAAAAGAGTTATACATATTTTACAATAAGTTTAGCGTGAATAGTTTCGGCGCAAGATACGAAAATATTGATACAGCATGCGTATTCGTGCAGACATTTGATTGCGCCACATTTGCTTCCTTGTGTTGATTTCATGGCCTTTCGCATTTGTGTTAAGGTACGCATGGTTCGAAACCATGAAAAAGCTAATCTTGTTATTTTATCGGAAAATGTGCATGTAATGACATCAAGTGTCTAGTGTATTTAATTAACTAAACGCTTGCTTTACAATTTCCATACTTAGTTGTTATTCCTCAACGCGGCCGCATCGAGTCTGATCCTTCCTTTTGGCGTCGGATTTCATGCGCGTACAACGATAATGATTCTTCGATCTAGAGACCTTCAAAAGTACGAGCTGATCATACAAACCTGGCACAAGAAAATGTTTGCACAACGCATCGGACCACCAATTCAATGGTTCACATCAACTGACGTATGACGTCGCGCGATTATGTTCAAATTAAACATGTCTCGCGTATGTGGAATAATTTCAGTGCATGCCAAACTGTAGAATGTCTCTTGACCTGCCGTACGATTTATTAGAATTTCTCAGCCTACTTAAGCAACAATGGTATATCCAAGGTCACTGTACCTTTTTACGGTGTCATGTCGGCAAGTCAGTCGTATTGTTCGAGGGATATGGATTTTACAATTAATTTGGCTGGCACTTATACTGTCGCTGGTGGCGAAAAACAATTCGTCAGACAGTACATTGCCCGGCTTCGATGTTGTCACGTTTCTCGTGGACGTTTAATTAGAAAGAAGTCGCTAAGAAAGAAATGAAGTGAGAAATGATAGTCGAAGAGAAGGAGTGCGGAGGTGAATAGTATGTGTCAACGGAGTCACGTAATTCGGGTTGTGTACGCAGGTGTGCCAGCAATTATGCGTACAGTGGCTAACTGCATCCGCCTAGGAAGGCTTTGTTGCGTGCACGCGCTCACTCTTAAACTGGCCCATCTCGAACGATGCTCTCTTGTCATCTTTATGAATGGCAAGTACTATTTCGCACGGAGGCAATGGTCCTTTGGAAAAACGAAGACGCGAAGCGTCGAATAAATCATCAGTTGACCTTCGTGTTTACGATGTTCAACACTGATCGAGCAGTGTATATGCACGTATGTACCTGCCGTATCTGCACTTCCGCAAGACGGATGAGCCTTCCACCTTCCAATAATGCTCGTCGATCGCGTATGCCCGCTTCTGCACTCTGTTTGTTATTTTCTCTCGATTATTGCGGTGCGGTACGATAAATTGCGAGCGACCAGATGAAGTAGAGGCACTGACTCACCAAAGGCAACGGGCCTTAACCGAACTGTCATTTACAGAGGGTACTGTGCTTATCGTATGGGAAAGTTGAATGCAAGGGCCCGTCCCGTGAAAATCCCTGCCCAAATTGGATTAGTCGCATCCATAATCTCATATTGGCCGTGTGTTTAACCTTGAGCAAAGCCAAAATCGGGACAATCCATCTGGAGGAACACGGATCACGCGAATTCATGAGCCGTCCAACTCCAAAACGTCCAAATGATTCCATACGTTGCGCCTCGCGTCTCTCGTTCACCGTGACTCATCGGCCAACTTTACGCTTTGTTGCTCCTTCGTGGATTAAAAATCGCGCGTACTCATCGTTGACACTTGTCTCCGTTAGTTTACCAGGAGCTTTCTGGGGACCGCGAAGACATTTTGTTTGAAAAAGCAATTGTGGCCTTCTCTCTCGCGTGAAACGGCGCTCTGCTTGTTTGATGACTCGAGCGACTTGAGTGACGTCGAATTGACTTGACGACACTATGTGACGACACTTTTCGCCTGGGAGTGACGAGTGCGAAATGACAAAGTGATAACGATCATTTGCGTGTGCTCGCCGATAAAATGAGCAAATATCTCGATGACAGTGCTGACAAAATCAAACGGGCAAATCTGTGTACGGGTTTACACGAATGAAATAAAAAGTCGCACGAGGCGCTTTGATAATGCAGTAAAACTGAGTCATTGCAATGATGCACCTTACTGACTTATGTTAAGTTTAAAGGGTGTTTTTCAAAGAGATGCGACGGTAGCCGTAGTCGACCTAGGCATTATAACAGATACTTGCTAGTAGAAAAGATCGAGAGGCGACAATCAAGGAGAAGCACTGTGCGCACGTATTCTGCATTCTAAGAGGGCCATTTTATTCACCTTGCGCTTTAGAACGTCAAACACGTGGGAAGGATTAACTAACTCCGATCTTCTAAAGTTTTTCAATCATACGGAATTCGTCATTGCTCAAAGATTCTTGCAATAACAAGCATCAATGATAACGATACAGCCGAAGTTCTTCCATAAATGGTGTGACACACAAGAGAAACATTCTAGATCGATATAAATGGTGAGCACAATTCTAGAAGACGATGCAGTGCAGCTTGGACATGGATTTCAATCGTTATCGAGCGTGACATTATCGAATGTCAAAGTAGACCGTAGGAACAAAATCGATGGAACCGTCACGTCGACGATCAGTATGTGTAATAAGAATTATCCACATAGGGTATACGTGTGTCCGTGTGAAGGAGGAATAATTAGATCTACTACCCTATCCCTGTAGCTGCGAGGAGTGTCAGAGGAGGCAAATAGGAGTCAAATAAAAGAGGACGAAGCATCTTCATTCGATTGACGAATATTCTACGATTGTATTTTGCAGCTTTTCCGTCACGTTGGCCCGTCAAGCGAAACAACACGATCTTATCTGACACTGAGATGACGCGTGGCATTGGTGGAAGCTAAATTGCAGTGGCTTGATGATGATGGTACCAGCGCGCGTTCCGGTCCTGCCACGTGAATCTCCTTTCGTGGGGCAACTGGCGAACGTAGGGAAGGGGATCGCGTCCTATCAGCGCCCACTCATGTCTTCGCCTTAGCCTTCGCCTTCGCCTTCGCCTTCGCCTTCACTGTGACGTCACGCGGCAACGAATCTTCAAGTACTGTCGCTGGCGACAGGACTCTTCGAGTCTTTGAACAGCCACGAAACGTGCTGCAACTGATCGGAGTGGAGTGCAGTTCCAAGCGCGCCTGCGTTTTCACGACGTGACGCGACGATCCAGAAGAAATTTGTCGACGCGAACGCGATACTTGATACAGTTACTTGTGATATACTTGTGACTCTGTACCGGCGTGAGAACGAGTTTCTTCGAAGGAGTCTATTCAACGGATTCGTTTCGCACTTTGAAAGAGGTGGAAGTCTGGCACGAGGAAGTGGTATGAAAAAAAGCAACATTCAATATTGCATGAGATATCTTTAAACGCCCGAATAAGAATGATATTCTAGTGTACAATCTGTAGAAAAGAGGGCTAGGTAGGATGCCGACTGCCGATCCTTGTATTATGCGTGTGTCGTGTCGCCAAATGAAATTGACGAGTGAAAAGACTCCGGTTACTGTTGAGGAACGCGCTGACCCAGTCGTACATGGAGTATCATTACTATACAGTCATTGTACCGTGACACCTCTCCGTCACTGAAAACTTTCATTCGTCCGTTCATGAAAGCGCAGCCTGCGTGAGCTGCCACTCTAATCGTGGAAACGTCTAATAGAGCTTGTCGTGGACGTGAAGTTACCTGTCGCTTGTTTTGTCTTCGCAAAAGGTTCTGTCATTACAATAATCAGAGTATCAATTACCTCTTCGATATTTGGCTCGCACTCGATGAAGATTGATGATCGTAATGAAAATACATAAGCATGCCGTTAAGTCAGAAAAGTTCTGTTTGTTTTCCGTCTTTCACGTGACGTTATTATGCGTCTGGCTCGTTAAACTTATCGTTTTCAGTGGCGTAATACACTTCGTAGCCGCAGGTCTTAAGAAACCTACACTGAAGGTCCCGCTATAGACACAGAAAGCTCCTTGTCGCATCTTCCTGCCTTCGTGCCACCCAATATCTTCGTTATCGATATTACAATTAGCCATTCGTCAATCAAGTACAGCTAATTAGCCAGTAACGTACACACCTCTTTTTCACCGTGAAGCCCGATTTACAAATCGGTTCTGCGTTCGGAGTGTGCAATCGAAGATTGATAGGCAGGCCAGCCAGAGGGTAGAAGGGTGAGATAGAATTATACATTTTTCGTGAGAGTTTATGGTCGCCGATTGCGGGCGTGCGTGTGTGCAAAATTTACACGCACGTGCGTTAGTACCTTGTGATGGTCTACTAGGGACGGCCAGTGACACAGAGAGAGATAGAGAGAGATCGACGGAGGAGTTGGAAAGGTACATATACATAGACACACACACACACACACACACAGTCAGACAGAAACATGGGACTCGTTCGCAGGCATAAGTATACAGGTTGTAGAGGAGGGTACGGGCAGACATACCGGCGTACACCGGCGTGTAGTGTCGTACAGAGAGAAAACGACGACCGCGACGAACTCCAAGTCGAGTCGGCGAACCGAACCGCTCACCGATTCCAAAGTCCGCGGGCAGGTTCAGTTGTCTCCGAACCCCCGAACTGTTCGGACGTAGCTCGGGTCCAGTTTCCCTCTACGAGCCAGGTGTCACGGCACTTACGCACCTGTATACACGTCTCCGACCATCCTTTAGCTGCTGACCTACGCGTACCTGCGCGTACCTGCGCATACCTGCGGCAAAACTCGAAAGTGTCTTTTTCCGTTTCCAATCGGCCAACCGTGCTTTCTTTCGGGGACAAGCAGCGAGTTATATTACAAAGATCTTCCACCCTTTGCACCCTCTACAATTTGATGAACAGTCCTTTGTCGCGTACGGACCATCGACTTGCCGTACGACGAAGATCTTTCACAATAAAAGACAGTGCGGCAAAAGGAGCCTGTTGCTAAGACGACCGCATTCATATCCGCTAAGACGTGAGTATTGAAACCCTACACTGTCAGTTAAGCCCTCCACTTTTTTAGGAGATGCCAGTTGCGGCATATCATCTCCTCAGATTGTGCATACACTCTGCTAGATTTGACAGTCTGGTCGCTAACACCAATTGCAGGCTGAACGTTCTAGAATATCTGCATCAAGTATCGTTTTACGTGAAATTGTCAATATTATTGCACGTGCCGTCTTGCCTTCCAAACGCGTCGTCCGTCCTACAACGACACAGATTGAGAACATAAGATGACGATTCAATTAACCAACATTCGTGCGTCATTCAGAAGGTCCAGCATTTACAGTTTCTTGTCTTTTCGTTAATCCCATAACAGCTCGTAGCACAAAGTATCCTCTGTGCTCCAGCGCGTCGTTAATAAAGCGGTTTGAGTAAGAGCTTACAATTAGTACGGCCACCTCCGACAAGTTCAAAAACAGCGGCGGGCCCAATAAGCGCCAATTGCAATTGTATTCATTATTGCTTTGCGTTTGCGGTTCGGTTGAGATTGTTTCCACTTAGCAGCTTCAATACGTCGAAGGTAATTCGATAGTGCTTTGTATCGCTTTCTGGGCGCGATATCTAGGGTCATGTAACGAATACCATAATAGTGCTCTACCGTTATCGCATCGTTTTTCTTTCATCATAAGCCCGCGAGCATCGTTATTACTTCTCTTACAATTGTTAATAGTGGCTAAAAAATATAGTAAGATAAAACTGGGTACAAGTGCGTGACTACACAAGTCGGCTAGGAAGTAACTGCACCCCCCGTTAATATCAAATGACATCCAGTTAATTCCAGATACCTCCGGATTTATCTCTGATTGCTTTCACTCGAGCATCGCGGTGGCTGCGAGGGGAGAAAAGTCAGCGTGACGTACCTGATGTCTCCGATTTATGCGTAATCCGTGGCTCTTCAGGGCGTAGACCTATAACTCGTTTCTTACATAATTCATCCGCGATAAACGTTATAGCTCCTTATTCAAATGTTTCTTTCGCTCTTTATTTTTTAATTGATCATCAACGTTTGGATTCTTTTTGTGGAACGATAGTATGTTTGCGACAAAGCGTGTTGCAGAATGCGCGTGCGTTTCAATCCTTTCTGTTGCTCACCTCTGCTTATCATTGAATATATCTAAAGGTTAGCAGGTTTAATGGAGTCATTTATTTGCTGTTGCCTATTGGCGACAAATATGTCATTCGTAATTAATCGGATAAACGAACTGATGAAATTTGACGATGACAGAGTGCAAATACTGCACTTGTGATGAAAAAATTGCTGCTCCTTTCTAAAGAAATATTAGTACGGTTATGCTGGCGTGATACATCGAATAGGAATTCTTCGTAGTCACTGTAGTCAGTAACAGGTGCATCGACTCTGTCTTTGTCACTATTGTGCGGTAGGCACGAATAATAATTGTCGATCGTAGAGAAGGTTTTCGCAAAGATGAAGCTTAAAAGAAACTCCCGGTTGCAACAGGTTTGTATCTGAGACTGAACGTGCACATTTAAATGCAGGCTGCACGTCCTCGAGATCATAGTGGCATTATATCTGTTTGCAGTAACCTTCGCGCGAGTAAGTAATCGTAATTAAACGGAAACGCGGATTATGCGCAAAGTCGTCGAGATCGAGATTCGTTCTCAATTTCTTCAGACAACTCGCATAATCGAGAACGTGCGCGAGACAATGTTTTTTCGGTTCCTGACTGACGATGTCTCTTCTTTTCAAACGCCGAACGTGACTACATTTCGAACGTCAAGACGAAATTAAAGTCTTTGTCCGCCAACACGTTGGTTGAAATCAATGGGTACCACTCAACGTATTCACACGGCATCATATGCACGTACAGAAAAATTCATTAGGAACATTCAGAGGTTTCTAAAAGATATTTGTGCTTCGCCTCTCTTTCGCCGCGAATTTGTAGTGGGCCGTAGCTGACCAATGGCCAGAAACAACGATGAATAATGATAATAATTGCTCTATCGTCATCGCGTTGCATTGATCGTGTCGGACAAGCGTATCCGGTACCCCTACCGGCCACCTTGTTACGAATATTTAACGTTTATTTAGATCGGAAGTCGGTATGTATTTACGTAATATCGGGAGGCATTCCACGACGAGAATTCTGAACGTCGCCATCGACAGGAACTAGACCCTCCGCTAGATAAATTGACTCTCGCAAATAAATGATCTTGAAAAATCCAGTTGCATCAACGTGGCTAACAAACGCGTCTGTGCGTGTGCGGTTGCGTGTACCTACCGATCGTTGCCTTCCACGATTCGTTAGTCACGACACGTTTTATTTCTACTAGAAAGATAGCACGTAATCACAGGATGATTCTGAAAAATCAAATTTTCTTCTCTTTCCGGTATCTAAACGTTTTCAAGTTGATATCTCTGAGCACGGAGCAACAACGTGAGCACATTTTTTTTGCCTTGTTTCATTGTGAAACGGTCGAAACGCTCGCGGGACTGATCCTTTCGAAGACTTTCTAAACCGCGTCGGATATGTAGCATAGAGTATTCAGGGTACGGCCATGTGCGTGTGCATTTATTTGTGTCAGTTTAAGTATTTCGAGCGATGTTTTATAATTTATAGCACAATGTGTGCTAATTGAAACTCCGATGCGTATTACCTTGTCAATAGACCAGATTACCTTAATGGGGCCGATCGTACAGCCGAGCCTACATGTTCTTTGTGTTCTGCCGATGAAGAAATCCACGATGTTTATCGACATTGCCCGAATCCATACCTACCGATATTGCGTTGATTGGCAATATCCAGCCAACGAAACTGCGAAACGATTTTGTAAAGCGACGATTGCGTCTGTCACGCGACTTCTCGTAATCTCCGTACATCGGCAAATTCTCCTACCTCGTTTCGGAATTAACGACTTTTGCCGCCAAATCAGTCTCACTTAATTCCGTAATGCACAAGAGCTGCTGGCTTTAATGAACACTAGCTATATTTATCTGATTGTAAGCCTGGAATTGCGGATGTAAAGGAATTAATTTGTTGCGTGCCTGCTCATACATTCGCGGACAAAAGGTAGAAAATTAATTTGACCAAAAGCCGCGAATATCCCTGATCTGGTGCGTATATGCGTGTAACAGCGGGTGAGCTTATGTGGCGTGAATAATTCATTCTACACCGAGTACGTACGTCACAACAAGTGCTCTGCGGCACAATAAGGGCAATTTTTTATTTGGACGACAAAGTTTCGTCCATAGAGGCACATAACGCGGCTATAAAACTCGTAATTGCGGACGTGAAATTCGGTCGCAAATAATCTTTCTACGAGCTCATTCTGCGAGACAAGGTTAGGCAGGCTAAGGTCTGTTGGCTCTTTTTAATCGAGGAAGTGCCAGTTACGTCGCTACATTATTTTACAACTAAATGCCATTCCCGCAGACCCTGAAGTATCGACATTTCTGCGAGAGCTTCACGCTCGATCGGTCGAGAGACTGACACTTAACAATCCTCTCTTCTAATCGACATTAGCCTAATTTGAGAGACAGAATAACAGTGCGCTGACGCGGCAGACGATCTTCGCACATCGTGCGACGTTGACCGTGGACATCGATACGCGTATGAGTTGGGCGCACGAGCATCGAACGCACAATACCGGTGAAGAAGTTATGTGCTCGACACGTGCGCGTTCAGATTGACGCATTGCACGCGGGTAAGAGTCAACGATGCGCGTAACACCGTGGCACATTTTTGCCGCGCAAGGACCTTTCGTGTTATCTTGTGTGCAGTGTCAACGAAACGAGGTCATCCTCGACCCTGGAAAGGTGGGAAAAGTCCGAGTAGTAGGGATCCTCGTCGAAGGTTAGTTGTCATTTATTTGCGCTTTTATCGACACGCCAAAAGTTTGTCTGGTGAGATTGTTCATTCCAGATCTTGACCCTATCTCGCATTATCCTCGTCCCTCTTCTTCACTAACGAAGTTAGATTTTTTCCATAGTTTGAACAAATTTCATTTCCAGACTCGTGTTTTCTTGAGTTGGAACTTTTCGAGAATGAACGGATGGACACAGATAAGGGGCATTGTTTTCGTTCGAGAGCTTAGGTTAATGGCATTGCTCTGACATAATGCACTGGCCAGTTGGCCACTGACTAACAGGTTGCTCTGACGATAGGAAATTCCTTGCATGCTTCATACGTGATTAGTCCCTTGTTTTCGGCCTTTCCTACTACGTATGTAGACTTCTGTCTTAACAAAGCTGTCCTTCTGCAGCTTACGTTAAAGACATTAACGACGTGGCAGATCGATCTTGATTTTGGCAGATTCAGGCTGTTTTGAGGAATATCTGATCGTATAGAAGACTGGAAATTGATTTTGTCACGTGTAGCCAATTTTGTCGGCTTTCTGTCATGTAAGTGGCATTATAATCCGGTATCCTGCATAATTAACGATAGACTGAGAAGTAGGAAGAATAATCAGTTCGACGACTGCAAACATACTGTTTACACTGACATAAGATCACCTCAAGGCTGACTTGTAGCCAACTGAAAGATCCCTCCTTTTTAGCCGTTCCATGTGGTAGCTCTTTTCCTAGGCGGAAGTCGAGTTTTTTTGATTGCTAACTTAGGCAATCGGCGAATTTGGATGTTAGTGTGAGTAAAAAAAAGATATATACCGTGGTCATTGAAAAACGCCGCGGGATGTGTTGAGGACCTTCCACATGTGCGCGGTAAGTAAGTACCGGCACTCGGCAAGTCGTCAGTCGTGAGTCGTCAGGTAGAGATTCTCTTACGGCGCGCTCACCTTGTGGCCTCGATTTGTCGCCACGACCTTCCCATCGTTGACCGACGCTCGTATTCGAACGTTCACACAGACAGCTGCCGTGATTTTGATGATTTTTCCTGTCACTTCCCATGAATTGTGTACATAGTTTGAATTGTGTAGACGTCGTTACACTTGCACACGGTTCCCTGCTTAGGCACGCAATCGAGTTCAAACGGTTTATGGTTCACCATGCGTGTTTCACTTCATTGCTCGTCCGGTACATCTTTAATGCCATTTTAATAGGATTCCTGGCGATACATGTCCGCAATAAGGTAATGACAGCCTACATGACTTATCTTCCCGACCGCCATCATTTATGCTTTCGACTTTGAAACTTTCGACGTACTTCGGGACGTCGCTGTGTCATTCCAAATAGATCCCGTTACTCTCGATCGGACGATCGTCGTGCCAAAATATGTGCCTAATTAACATTGTAAGCGGCTTCGTTTCATCTCGAGGATAACGCTATTTAATAATGGAAGGTCGTTCGGAAAGGAGGTTTAATAAAAAAGAAAAAAACACGCCTCATGATAAGATGTTGACACATTAGATCGACAATGAACGACTGTTCATCTACATACTTATCTGAGTCGGAATTGCCGCGGTTGCAATTAGATTGACTCGTGTCGTTCGTACCGACGACGACGGCACGTAACTTCCATGTCAGTATAAAACTGAATGGCTAATTGTCTTGACGCCCACGGTGTAGAAGTTCTGGTACCTGGCATATCGAAAGTGGCACAGACTTGTGATCCGTTCACGGTCGAGCATTGGCACCGCGCGAAGAATTTCATCTCTGCGGGCAAAATCCTCGATGGCGCCAACAATTTCTCGCCTGTTAAAAGCCGAATTGAAGGCCGCTGGTCATGGAAATTGGTCAGGGTGCGTGGTCCGCAGTTCTACACTTTAGTTGCCAAATGAAATTCAAGTGAGTCAAGGCCCGTCGTTGTGCTCCGCTTCTGTGCTTTCACCGTGAAAATTCACCTGCGCTTTTCATTCTTCGTACAGTCCATCACCTTTGTTCTTCGTACGAGTCTTTGCGGTTTTACATTTTTTCTTCACTGCTGGAACGAAAATATTTCCGTAAACCTTTGACAGCATGCCACCCGAATATCAGTAATATTGACTCTTAGAAGAACGCGTCATCGCAAAAGCGCTGGCAGCTCGACGGAAATCGGAAGTAATTTTTGAATTTGCAAGCCAAATTGAATGTTGCATGGTGGTCTTCGTATTAGAGTGAGTTAGCAACACTGGTTATCTCACTAGCTTGCGATGGTTGCTTGTTAGTTGGAGAAACGGTGCAAGCCTTGATGTAAGAAGTGCTTAATGGTTTTACGGTTAATGATTCGTCTGCTATCAGGTTGTTACTTGTTAATGCGTGACAAGTTACTATCGGCACTATCATCACTCTACCTAGTGCACGTCAGCAATATCTGACTCTAACACGACGCAAAAGGTGCGACTGTATGGTTAGTCGAACAATAAAATGTACCGAATCAGTAGGCACGAAATTAAAGAGAGACGAAGAATGGTAGCGGAAATAATAAGCTATTTTAGAGGAAAATTGTTAAACAACGCTGCGGTTGCAAGAAGTGTGCTAAGAAAAATGAGGAAACTTAAGCGAAGTAATTATGCAAATGAAAACAAAGGACGTGCATAAAAGTCCATCATTTTCTCTATCAGCCGTCTTATGTAGGTAGGTAGACAATGCGGTAGAGACGAAAGTGAGGATGTATTGTCGCAGAATTAGAAGAATGCATATCGTGATAGTCAGTACGGTCGGTCAGCACACGTGAGCAGCAATACGTGCGCGGTGTCGGACCACACAGCAGGCTTGTCGCCCGGTTGTACTCGTATTTAGCGAGAGATTTACGTATAGCGATCGGCGCACGTGGTCGTTAATAATCGATCGATAACCGAACCGTGACTCACCTGGACAGTGTGCGGATGTGGTTTACGCGAGGCTGTATGTCGCGGTCTCCGTGCGAATGCAGTGCGCGTAGCATACGGAAGAACCTGCTCGGTCTCGAGCTCTGGCAGGATATTAACTCTACTACAGACACCGCAGGTGGATACTATATTTCCGATGACGCGTCATAATCGATTTTGGATCATCGGACGTGGCGATGACGTCTCGATGAAGCAATTTTTCTCCGACTGCACGTTGCATACTACGCAATCGGTAAATTCGTATTCGTAAATTGATTCCTATGTTCAACGGACCCTGACCACCGGCGGGTCTTCATTGTTCTTTCACTCGGACATTCTGCATACAATCAAAGTCGATTTGTTTAGATGCACGCGCGGCCACGGATCGTTTTCGTTAAATCGACCTTGCCGCGAGACTGCTCACGCACGTTTTTCCTCTTTCGGTGAGCGTTTATACTCGTTCGTGCTTCTGTCCTTGCACGAATCACGCTCGTATCGCCCGCTTACCTGGCACAGGCGGGCTCTCGTTATGCAACGAAAAGATTAGTTATCCTCTTTCGCCTCGTTCTGCCAGCTCGTCATTCTTATCTTCCGCGCGACGCAGGAAGATGGACGTTGACGATCGTTTGATCGTACTGCGTACTTTATTCGCTAGAGTAGCCACCTTGGAACAGAGCAATGCAACCTTTCTGCTTACTCGCTCATCAATTGTACGGAATAGTTGATCATGCTCTGAGCCTCCTAACGCACTCAGGCTAGTCCATCATAATGTAGCTGTGCTTCACGTAAACCTGCTGATTCTCCTATTAAGTACGCGTATGGACATAATTTGATTAAAGATAAAATCGTTAGATTAGATGAAATTGGAGCACTCACAGGTCCGCGTAAGGGTGTGGTACCTGCGAAGGTACTGCTTAATTGCGATGCGCAGCATGGCACCTGTCACAGCGTGGTATGAGCGGTCACGCATTCGCATCGATTACATCGACGCTACACGAATCTACAAGCGCCTTCGTACGGTACGTGCTCCAAGACCGTATTTCCCATAAGACTACTCGACGAAGAAAGGAGACTAAGGAGAAAGGAACGGAATTATGAGAGTGATTAGAGTTTGTACCAGATACTTCGTTTCGATGCCAGCGTCTCGCGAAACGCAACAACGTCACACTGGATCTGATTCACAATGTATAGACAACTGGTGGTTAGTTTATTTTTTCTGTTACGGTAGTTTTAAAACAACTGCGACTCACGATTCAAGTAGAAGTGCGCATAAATGCATAAAAGCTTCGTAAACGTTGCCGCTTTAACCACGACGATGCCACGATAAGAATCTCGCCTACTGCCGTTGCGTAGGATGAAACCATGGGACTAGCGAAGCACACCGATAAGCCTCTTAATAGCTGTACCTACAATTTTCCAGGTGGTCTTGATGGCAAACGGAAGGAGTTCAGATAAGAACGAAGAATCGTTAGAAGGAATTCGAATGGAATCTGACAGCGTGGGCGTTGTGCCGACAACGTGATCTGTATGACATTCAATTCGCCAAATGTCACTCGTAATTGGCCGGTGCATCGGTGACACGTAGTTTGTCGCTGCGGTATCGCCAAAGGCATGTTTCGCTTTTACTCCAATCCAAATTTGCGGTCTCACTCTTGCTGTCGTTGCATCGAAGAGCGCGTTTGGGTTATCACCACTGTCGTCGTATATCCGTATGTTCTAACTTTGCTTCCATAAAACGCCAGTCACGCAGGTGTTCGCGAAAACATTTCAGAAGTCGCACTCTAAAAGTCTGCACTTTGCACAAACTCGCATGCATGGTCTGTTAGATCAAAGTAAATGAGAATTTCGAAAGCGTGCTGGAACAATTGGTAGAGACAAAAAAAAAATTAACGTTGATTTTTTTTTCGATTTCATTCTTGACTTTGAAAGCCTCGTGCCACGTGAAAAACATGTGCCTTGAACAGAGCATTCTCTCCATAGGTTCTCCTGCATGTTTCACCGTTCATTATTGTACAGTCTAGATTCGTAACACACACGAGAAAAATAAAATTTCCCAAAACAGACACCAGCGGCTGGTGACTACCAAACCGGTTGGTTAGGTTAAAACTGGTACTGGTGGTCTACGAGGGTTTGACTATAAAGCCCTGTGACCAGGAGGGTGTCAACGTCAACGTTGCCGGTTCGTTCGCACTGTTGTTTGTCTCATTACTGTTTTAACGGGCCGTGTATTTGCCTATCACGAAATGGTACGTATACAGTTTCTCAAATCTGCTATTATCAGTTGTGTAAGGAAGTTGCGCAACAAAGAATTCTAACGTTGAGGAGCGAAAAATCAACGGCCATGTGCACGATGAGTTCTCGGTAGAGGCGCATGTTTCTCCACATTCGACCCAATCCAATAAGTATCAGCGTCAGTGGCGGATTATTATTGCACAGACGGTGTGCCCACATGCCCGGGGGGCCCCATCGCGACAAGTTACGCTCAAGCTCAAAGTGCCTGGGTCAATTCATTCGAGTCAACGAATGAGACAGCACTCCAAACCGGAAGGATTAATTTCATTCATTTGTTGTCACTAAAATTCTTTTCATTCACCTGTCTTGATTTGCAAATGAAAATGTGAATAAAAAGTGATGAATGAAATAAGAAGTTGCAGGTGTCGCGCCTAAATTTTGTTCCGCCTTGGGCCCCACAATTGCATAATCTGCGGCTGATCAGCGTAATTACGTGGCGCGTGGCGCGTTTCGCGGTATGCAACATCACGTTGAAACGTACGCTGAAACGGTGCAGTTCTAGAAGAAGTTTGTATCCCACCTTCTCGGCCAGCATTTTCACTCGTGCTGCAAGCCTACCCGGCGAAGCGTGAAATTAATCATCAACGACAGACGATCATTATTCGATCCCTCGGCAAATTGACTCAATCGTATGCATTGTAGAGGGACCACTTGGCTGAGCATGTGGGTACCCAAACCCATACATCGTCTTTATATCGAATTACGTGAGACGAACTCGTGAGGACGGAGATGTATCGGGATAATCGCGGCTGGCCAACGGCGCGCAATAATTCTGTCTCTCACGATTATGAGGCGCTATCCGGCCGCGAAGTGTCACCGAAGCGACATGCTTCTGCGTGAAAGAGAAATGGCAAAGGCGTGCCCCGTGCCACCATTACACGAGCGCTCGGCATTCGACAGGGTTGGCGATGTCAGCCAGCCAGCAACCGGTGCAACGCGGCTTTGAGGCTATCCGCAAGGACGCCCACATAACTCACACACGGTTTTAACTAATTGTAAGTCCGACCGATCGCGATCGTTTCCTCGCACCAGTGGAAAGACTAATGCGAACCGAGCTCGCTCTTCGCACTCGGTTTCACCGACGCCGTCGATTCATCCAACAAGTTCCTTCAACCTTCGTTCGCGTCTTGGCTTCCCAAAAAGAACAAATACTTACTTATGCGTATTACGTAAGGCTAATTACTGCCCATGATTTTTCCTCGCAGACGTTAAGCTTTACGAAAGAATCGTGAGGAAGTATGGTATACGTATAGTCGGTTCGCTGCTATTCTGCGCGCGAGCCATTACCGTTGTCGCCAGTGTTTATGCGTTTCCTCACGCACGCTCGGCCATTGTTTTCACTTTTCGACGACCGACGCGACGCGACGCGACGCGACGACCGACATTTACAATTATTGTCCCGATTAGCCGTCTGTCGTCTCTGCATCGGACCTTGCTGCGGATGATAACCAGTCAACAGAGCGCACGCCGACGAATCAAGAAATCTCAATTTCCTCTGAAATGTCGTCTCAACCGTCTGGCATGTAATTTCTTGCTCGCGCAGGATAGGAAAAAAAGAGTTAAGCGCAGTGCGAGTCTTTCGCATTTTCACGGAAAAAGATGTCAAGGCAATTAAATGTTTCGACACGTCGCGTCGTCGCCCTACAGCGGCGAGATATCATCTCGCCACCGAATAGACGTTAAGCAACGACTATCATTATTTCTCAAGCCGGCTACATCGTGATCTTTTACTTCTTTCGGTCGTTTGATAAAAAGCGATCCACGCGAACGGTTTTGAGTGAGGTAGCTTACTTTTGTAATGTCATCTGAAAATGTATGAGAGCACACTGTCTAGCGGGTGGCGACATTTATTAGTTAGAAGATTTATATTGGCAAATTAATGCGGTGTGGACAATTCTTCGTTCGAGATTCGAGCCAAAATTCTAAATTACGAGCCTTGACGAGCTCCATGCATTTGCGCCGA
The DNA here is from genome assembly GCA_963942575.1 of Priocnemis perturbator. Lineage (NCBI taxonomy): Eukaryota > Metazoa > Arthropoda > Insecta > Hymenoptera > Pompilidae > Priocnemis > Priocnemis perturbator. The sequence continues at coordinate 14,149,520 of OZ012647.1, read as the reverse complement.
GGCTAGAGAGGATTTACGGTTCGAAGGCTTCCATACTAATACCACTCGCGCTGAATCAACACACACCCATAGATCTTTTACCGACCCGCCGCCGTACTTCTGACATCCTTCTCGTCCTTAAGCCGAACGTGCATCCTCGCACGGTTCCTCGTGATTTGCAGCGAGCGGCGCAAAGTGTGGAAGAAAGCATTAAATATTGCTGCAGGCGTACGGATTTCGGTTCTAACCGATTCAAACCGGCTTTCACCGGCTGGAAACGGCGACGAATCGCCGTTAATAATTCCAGGTTTTAATACCGCCGCCGCAACGCGGAAAGAATGTGGATATCGGTGCGTTCTTTAATCTTCAAATTATCGCTGCTTTGTTTCCTACTCCGTTCAATGACTGTCGCGAGCGAGAGACCACTACTGGCGTGCTGTGTTTTACCGCGATACGTAAGAGTGCCACACTGATTATTTTGACGTCCAGCAAGACCGAGGCGTATCTATCTTGGCTGGCCATAATTTTCTTCGCCTATGACGCAACGGTATACCTGCACGATTCGCGATGCCTGAATTAATTAGCCAGATATAATCTCGCTAATTTCGACCAAAATGCTAGCCAGTCAGTCTTTACAGCACATACCCGACTTTACCCCACTTTATCAAGCTTATCCAAGCTCAATATTGAAGTTTTCATCAGTTTTTCAGTAAGAACCCGTTAAATATTTCAGTGTAACCCGCGTATTTTCCTTTTTGCGAAATAGTAATCCCGCTAATTGTACAGTCGCAATAACAATATTCTTTTCCCGTGGCATCATTCGTCGTGTAAGATTTTCTGGAATCCCCGCGCATTCTATCGCGACTCTTCTCCCCAGCGGATGCAAAGGACGCAATTCTAAAACTGACTATGCGCAACAGCGCAACACCTTCATGTTACGCATAATTGCACGTAAAAACGAGATGACAGCGCCGTCATCAATAAGAAACGCAGTACGAGTTTCTGGTTTCGCCTCACTTACTCATTCCGCCTGATAAATTATAATCGCTTTTACCGCGTTCCTCCACGCTCTCTTGCAAATCATTCTAGCACACCGTATGAGTTGATATTGATTTAGGTAGCAATGCCGGTCTCTAAGACTGCTGGATCGCGTAAAATCGTCACTTTGATATTTCCCATCGATCGCGATCGTGTCTATCTAGAATAATGTGCAACCAGGCATTTCTAGAGCATATGTGCCCTCCCTCAGAGTCGCGTCTTTTACTGTACAATCGAAGAGGAATAGAGCGATAGATCGTTGCGGATAACGCTAATTGTAATTGATCGTTTAGCCGATTTAGCGTCCCGCCGCAATTGCACGATGCATAGATGCAAATGTTATAGTGGAAGGCACGGATGTGCGGGATAACCACTAATCGGCTTCTCGAATTGCGCAAGAAACATTGCATGTAGGCATGCATAAATATTATTGGCAAACAAATAACGTGCATCAGTGCGGACGATACTCTTGGCACGCTCCCGCCTTTATTCATTCGACGGAGATGTCAACGATGAGACTTTGAGTAACGAGTGATTTTTGTTGGGCAGGTAGTCAAGACGCAGAATGGTGGCTTCACAGAACGACGGTGGCAGAAGCGTGGGCGGCGGCGGTGGCTGTGGCGGCGGCGGCGGCGGCGGCGGCGGCGGAGGTGGAGGTGATTCCGATGAAACGGTTTACACCGTGAGCGTAAGCGGTGTCGGATACAGGAACGAAGGATACAAAGACGACGGCTCCGACGGTATTCCGCCGGAACCTCAGAAGCCACCCCAACTACCACCTGCGGACGATGACACGCAATCGCGAAAGTTCATGCTCTCGCGGGGCGAGAAGTGGCGAATCCTCAAGAACATTGGCACCGTGTCGATCGCGTTCATGGTGCAATTCACGGCGTTTCAGGGGACGGCGAACCTGCAGTCCTCTATAAACGCGAGCGACGGTCTTGGTACGGTGTCGTTGTCCGCGATCTACGCGGCCCTCGTACTTTCTTGTATATTCGTGCCGACGTTCGTCATCAAGAGGCTCACCGTCAAGTGGACGCTCTGTGTCTCGATGCTCTGTTATGCGCCGTACATCGGCGCCCAGTTCTACCCCAAGTTCTACACCTTAGTTCCGGCCGGCGTGCTGCTTGGTCTCGGCGCCGCACCGATGTGGGCTGCTAAGGCTACTTATCTCACGCAAGTCGGCGGAGTTTACGCCAAGATCACCGATCAGCCCGTCGACGCCATAGTTGTCCGATTCTTCGGCTTCTTCTTCTTGGCCTGGCAGACGGCCGAACTCTGGGGCAATCTCATCTCATCGCTCGGTAAGTTTCTTCCATTTTTCTACAGCCTCGCAAGATCAAACGTTAAGCATCTCTGATTTTCTGCACGTGTACGAATGACGTACATTGAGTCACTGACGAACGTCAATCATGACGGCCGCCGGTTTTGAAAACATACATTTTCAACATCGATGCATATTGCACGCGTACGTGCGCGTACGTGCGCTCGCAGCGCATCAGAATGTAACTTTCGTTTTGCACGCGTATCCTTGGCCCCTGTTGTAAAATGATGTTTGAGCATCGGTGCATGTACTTTGGCTAACATAAGGTGCAATTCGAAAATTCGATCCGCATCGAAGGAAGACACCTTTATCAGGCATTCGGGCAAGTTTAATGGCGAGCGACGCGCGACGCGCGACGCTGTAAAAATGTAGAAGTGGCGGCTGCCACCTGCCACGCGGCGGCGGCGGCGGCGGCGGGCGGACCTTGTAAACAGGCCTTGCGACTTGCGACACATCGGCCGCAAGTGGTTGTGCGCCGTACGTGATCAGCCCGGCTGACCAAATACTCGCTCCTTTCCTTGGCGAGTGTATCCTCGCGAGTAGCGCAACGGCGGGCACGGTAGCACATTCACCACCGGCGCGTGAGCGAGAGAGTGAGAGAGCGAGAAACAGCGGCACAGAGCGCCTCGTACGCGGGAAGAAACAAGATTTATCCGGTATAAACCCGCGATAGTCGGTTCCCGTACCACCTTGTACACATTCCCCAGTACCGTATGGTAATAACACGCGTTCCACAAAGTCTCATTGTGTCGATAGCGTCACTTACGCATACTGTCTTCCTCGATTCCGCGCGTCATGCCGATTTTGACTAGCTCATTCACTTCTTCCGCCCCTCTCTGCCGCTGCGCTTTTATCCAACGCACGCGTAGATTCGTTTGCAACAATCTTACTTCTTCTTGCCAAATCGCAAGGCACGTGAATACCTTTCTCTGCGTAGCTGCTTTCTCCTTGTACAGCGATCGGTAGGGAAACTTGCCGTCTGTTTGCCCGATTAACCAGAATCGTTGACCGTGGGTTATTAATAATTCATACCTGTTTGCATAATAAAGCTTAGCTTTTCGCTCATCTCGTTCGCGTTATTTTGCGCTAATAATATATTTATGTACATACGGTACATGGAAGCGGGGGAATGAAAAACGCTATCTGATCGATGCGACGGCGGCGGCGACTGCGACGTCGACGTCCCGTACAATGCACCCGTTCTCAGGACATGATCGTCAATATGGTTTCGACGGAAAAGAAATGGGGGCGAACAGCGTCGTCTCGCGCTCGCAAATACGCGACAAAGGTCAAGATTGTTTTGAGTCCTTGTCGAGGCCGACGAGTATACACGCGTTACAACGATGATGACGATGAATGGCCGCAGAATGAGCGAAGGCTGCGAGGCGTGGGGGCAGCTGCCACTAATGTTTCTTCTCAGAAGTTCGGCGAACTAATACAATTCTTAATTGCGTTTCATCGTTAGTCCTAGTGTTACTTTCTCGCTACCTACGCCGATGGAGGCGCACGTGACTTCGGTATACCGTTAACAAGTAGATTTCGCGGACAATCACAGACACCGATAAGTGGAAGGTGAGGAACATTGTAAAGACGGCATAACATTATAACCGTCGCAACACGGTGAAAGTTTTCTCCACCTCGTTCCGCGGATCGCGATCGTGAACATGAGGATTGGCCAATGCAGATTCCGGAATGCCGGAGTGTAACTGCAAAATTAACCCCCGAACGACAAATTTTCTTCCTGCTGTTCGTTCGTTCGTTAACCCGATGCGGTGCCGAGCGATGATGCAACTTTTGAAAAGATTGCGTTGCGCGCTCGAATAAATTGTTCAGGTACGGACGTGACACTTGCAATTCCACTTTTCTCTCTCGACGGACGCTGGATACCGGTCGAACGACGCTTCCAGCAGCGCCGCGCCCGCGCCCCCGAGAACGATCTTCAAATACTAGCTAGTCGCCGACACATACGCTCGATAATGATCGTTTCCTCATTGGCAAAACGAGTTTACACAGTTGCAGGCCGAGCTCCGAAGCACAGCTCTTCTTTATTGTTGTTTCCGAAAAACATCCTTGCCAGACTACAACAACGCGGTCCACCAATTTTTTCATCAATTTTTTTCTTCTACCAAACAAAACGCGCCTTAATACTTTAGACAAGAGATTCTTCTTCGGAGCTCGTCAGGGCATTTGTCGTTGAGGACGACGCGGCAGTCAGAGGCAGTCTCGAAAACAACACTCGCGATCAGATAAATTCGCGATCGATATCGACAATATAATCGAAACGTTGCTCATGTTCTGCCGTTAATAACTATTCTCGTCGCACAATGGTCTCGGCAGTGGTCTTTACGCGTATAGAATAATAAGCCGCCGATCGGTTTTCACGGAGATTGTTCAACCGTGACATCGATACTTGCCATCCGTTTCGATTAACACGTATAACTTATACTCGCATTCTAACCGCTTCGTCTCCGCAGAAACTTGACCGTGAAACATTGATTTAGTAGGTGCTACTCCGTACTCCATGTACACACATGTCTCTACGCGAGCAAACGCTGCTTTCCGGTGTTTTACGTTAATCCGATATTTTGATCTCTTGTTTCGCATTCGATCCACGCGCACCTAGCACATCTATCATAAGACGCGTCTACCGTTTCCTGCTGCATCGCCGTAACAAGTCTTTTAAGCACATTTTCTTCCTGTACAACCAAATGTCGAATAATTCTTTTCAACAATTTTCTCTTGTCATTCCGTTTCAGTTCTGAGCGAGGGTGAGTTCGGTAACAAGCCAGGCAGCAACAGCACCACTAACTGGGACAAAATTAAGCAGTGCGGCGCAGACTTCTGTGTCGTCGGCAACGGAGGCCAGGACAGCCTCGAGAGGCCACCGGAGTCTGAGATCTACGAAATCTCATCGATTTATTTGACCTGCGTCGTCGTCGCAGTCATAATCGTCGCCCTCTTCGTGGATCCTCTGTCCAGGTTAGTCTCGTCCGTCCTTGCCAAACGTGTAGCCAAAAGTGTTGTCAAAAGTTTTGCCATCTCGCCATCTCGGCAAGCTACGGGAATGACACTTTCATTTCTTCAACATATCTTTCCCAACTTTTTAACCGATTTCTTATAGCACCTGTGAATCCCCGTGACTGGTCCATGGAAGTTCGAAGCGCGTATCACGTATAAACAAGAACGGCTTACGAAATACTCTTTCTCCACACATGCGAGATCGAGCCGTGAAACTGGTAGAGCGTGAAAGAAACAGCTGACGCGCCCAGTTGCCTACTTTTTGGCGCGCCACGAACTTCGACTCGTCGTCGTCGGCGTCGTGATATCGCGTCCTATATGTTAATTCGCCGCATATTTACATACTCGCCATTGCGCGAGTAAGATGGATAAATTGATTTGCCGTCATGAGTCCGGTCGTTCGATATTGAGGCATTAGTGTTACCCATCTCGCAATCAGCGAAAGATGCCTGAGACGCAAGTTAACGCTTCCGTGGGCCTTGAATTAGAAGGCGCGATGGCGAACAGCGAAGGCAATTTGCTGGATATCCGGCCGATTTAGTACTTTTCCCCACATCGTCGTCTCATCGGGTACTCGGAACTCGTTATGAGACCGATCAGTCGACATCGATCAATATAAACATTGTCCACGGAAAATAAGAAGTGAAAGTGTGATTCGGTCTAGGTGAAAATTCGCGTAATCCACTTTCGGTAGGATTGCGCTCGTTTGATATTTGCTCGTCTTCCGGTGTCGAAGTGTCTTGAAAATTTGATCGGTGCTAGAAAGAGACAGGTTTGTTTTTTCCGGAGGTGTTACGAAACGTACCTTAATAAGCGAGTATCACGGGAACTGCGGACTCCCCGTCTGTATCTCACCTTATGTCTCTCCGAATCCCCCGTTTACCAGCGACATAAACATTGCTCTGCTTATGATTGCAAAATAGCGTACATCCGACGTGGATGCATCGATGCACAGTTCATTACGGTTGCATAATACCACTTGCACCGCGATGTGCTCGAATACTTATTAAAATCCGCCAAGTTTACCGATGCTCATGAGACAGCGAAAAACGCATTCGTTTCCTGCCTGCATCGTGAACCGTAGTGCATTGTGCCGGCTGCCGACGTTTCGTCGTTTCCTCGAGGCATTTCTTAAATTGCTGATCAAAATGTATATCTTAAGAATATTCCGCGTATTCCGAGTACCTAACCGTTGGATCATTGCGGAATATCAATTTGCACAGCCGCAGAGACCGAAGGCAGCACGAAATTGAATAGTCATCCGGCGGAAAAAACGGTGGTTAATTGAAAATTCTCTTGATAGCTGAGCGTTAATTAGGATCGTTAGAGCAGTCATCGGAACGACGAATCAGTTTATTTCACTGGTTTTCTTGCCGATCTTATATGACGAGGCGGCCGCGGCCTCCCAAGGCCAGTGGAACCACCGTCAGGATGTATGCAACACTTAATGGCACATCGTTGACCAAATTATTAGTACGTTCAAGGAAGTTGATCGTTTTCTGTTGCAAACGCTTGCAAAATGTGCGCTTTCCGGGCTCATTTCCCATCGCTTACCACGTAGGCGAGCACCCAGCTACTCATTTGCTCCTGCATCCGTAATTAATATACTTGGCCTTCCATTACCCCTTCTATTTAACCGATAGAAAGATATCGCCAACAAAGACGTGTAATACTAACGACACTTCTACTTATCGCTCGAGCTACCAACGATCCTATCTGCCCGAAACAGCTAGAGCTGCTCAACAAAATCAGAAAACGACATTTGAACGATGGATACTTGGACGTAGTTAAGCTTGCAGCAAACATACAGAGTAACAACGAATCATTTTTGCGATTCTATCAATCCGTTCAGTCAGTTCCACCATGTTGAATTTAAGAAGCTGTGCAGCGCAGTGCATGCACGCAACGCTGATAGAGACATGTAGGTACATACTCACAATTAAACTGAAATCAGTGATATAATCATCCGTTACTTCATATCCCCTGGCAATGAAAGCCTTATCGTTGACGAGCTCATGTGCTACTGCAATTGGATACTCAAGCAAGCAGCTCATGAGAATGGTGCCGATGAAAATGCTAATTCTGATTTGCCGCTTACGTGTTAGAATTTCCTCCTACCCGTGTACGTGTCCCTTTAAAGCTCAACTCCACTCGCAAGCATATTTGCTGTGACGCACTGCATAGCCAGACGTTGAAACAAACCTATTCATTGTTCTCTGTTTTTCTTCTCAAATTCACTACTGCCCTCGTTGAGAGAGGAGGGTATTGGTCAGTGCGGCAACATTGCGTAACTCGACATTGCTCCTGGTCACGCGTTGCTTGTTTCACGAGTAACCTTAAAGTCTCGCAAGACCCCTTATCATTCTGAAAAATCGTTCAGTGTACTAAAGTTTATATGTAGCGGAAAAATTGGCCCGATTGCGTCGAAAAACCAACTCTTTAAAGTGATCAGCTATGCGTGCATTTCAGCCGTTGAAATGATTTTTCGTTCAATGCGTCTCTCGTGATGCTCGTGGCTCTTTTTTTTCGGTTACGTAAGCGTAACCTGTTGTATCACGGCATCGGCGCTGGTGCGCTTCATTCATGCGATGTACTGAATATATTTCAGCTTCCCGTTTAATAGTTACCCTTGTCAGGTGCATGTCGGTAATACGCAATACAAGTGCAGTTAGGAAACTGTGACATTCCCCCGTTGGCGATGGATGTACTCGTACAATGTACGTTTTCTTCCGGTTCGTGCCGAATGAACTCGATTTGTGGCTGCTGCCGGACGTGCATGCACGAGGCGAAGCATGTCCGCAATACTTATCTTACTACTTTCGATTTCCGCTATTAAGCTTGTCAAATTTGCTCTATTCGAATCTCTCTCTCTCTTTCTCCGTAGTAGTAGAAAGATCTCGCGACTGCCGAGTGAAACACGCGTTGACGTTGCAATTATTGGCTTCTTCGAAATTACGATAATTAAATAAAGAACCGGCGCGCGCGATTATCGTGCTGACGGATAATTAGACAATTACTCCATTAGCGCAGGTAATTGTGTCGGATAATGATGGACCGAGCAAGACGCGACCGATAGATACGGCTAATGCAAAAGGCAAGGCGAAACTCGCCAATGTCTGCGGCAGGAAGTTTGACAAGGATTCGTTTGACTGTTGCTCCTACTCCGTTTCAGGACGACACTATCGTTCGTACTATCTGCATACTATAGGCATCATTACGTAAGAGACAGATAGGCGTTAGATCCGTGCACGTTCTCCTTTCCCGATGTTGTTGTCTCACATCTTCCACTCGCCGTTCTTTCAAGGCTGCGCTCGGTAACGGTTCAAGCAAGTCTGCACGTTTCAAAGCGCACGGCATTGCTACTCATATACTTGTATGAGAACCACCGTGCGGCCAGGTACACATCGGCAAACGATCAGTAAGTTCACTTCAACTTCTCTCGAGCGAGTCACTTTTCGCTCTTCATTCTTGCATCCCCTATCAAGCATCAACCTGCTCCACGGATGGCCTTGCAAGGCTACGATCCCATCATGTGGCATCCTCATGAAAGCTAAATGCAATCTGGCAATTAATAGGCCGAGATGGAAATGATGCTGACGCTCCCGTCTTTAATCGAGATGATCTCGTAAAACGTCTCGTGCCTCGTCTCCGTGCGAAAACTGGGATGCATCTCTTCGGAGATCTCTCCCCTCTTTCTCAAGATTATTATTATTAGCAGTAAGTGCTCGCTCGCGAACTCATCGACGACAAGACTTTCTTTCTCTCTTTTCCTCCATTCTCACGAGTGGAAACGACGAGACCTGCTTGCGCCGGCCAATGAGTCACTGATTATTGAATTATGTATTTAGATTGACTGGATGAGTGTTGTCTGTGTGTGCGCATGCGCGAGTGGCTCTGTTTGCAACGGTACAAGCGTGTGCGACTGCACGTTCAACTAGAGCACGCCTCACAATCAGTTCGCTCGCAAACATTCCTCTCTGGTAGGTATTTTGATGCTTTCCCGTCCACGAGCAGTGGAAAAATCGATTTCAGTTTTCACATAACTTTAACTGCGCACCAAGAATTATACTGACATCGAAGAGTTGAATTTATTCAGAACAAGGAACAGGGCAATCGAAGTTATTGAGAAAAACTGGGGCCAACGCGGAAATCGTGTATCTCGCATCTCGTAATAGTTGGAAACTCCCGGAATATTCCCCGATTGTTAGGAACACCGATAATACCTAATTGATGATAATACTGATTATCCTGTATGCGGTCAGGCTATGCTTAAAAGTACGTGATCGTTTTCGGAGCAACCGCGGCACTCTACCTTCTAAACAGAATCGTCCTATTGTTCGAGCTTACTTCCGCCTTCCGCGTCGAGCTGCAAGATGTGTTGACGGAACTTTTATGCAATAAACGACCTGCACTTATCGTCTTCTAAGATGTGTTTCACCGAAACCGAAATGCCAACACACACGCTCATTCACGTCAGTCATCCGCGACTCCAGCTGAGAGTCCAGAAACTCAAACAGCAAACGTGTTTTCTGGAATGTCGTCCGGATCGAAATATTTACTGGGCAGTATCGTTGGGCGCGTTAAGCATATCACAGTGCTGCAAGCATATATTTTGCCCATTTACTCTAAGCGTTCGCGAGTCGCGGGGCTGTTGGACAAGTTGTTAGGGGGTGGACCGGTCCGTCAGCTCCCTTGGTCAGGTTCTGGCTTCTAAGCCCTCGGCTCTGGACCAGTCCTTTAGACCTTGGACTGCTTTGCAATCACGTGCTTCACGGCCAAATTTAGAACGACATAATTCCTCGTATTCTCTCCTATGTTGCAACTGCGGTTCTCATTCTACTTCCACTCTCTCTTCACGGGCTCTCCAATAAAACGCTTCTTCGAACCTGCACGCTCGTGTTGTCGCAAAGCGTGCACGTTCCGGTTGTGCCAGGCACGGGTAGTGGGAACTGATCGTCTGTCTGATAAAACAGCATTTAAGTGATAGGTTGGCGCATTGGATGGACAGTGGGGTAGCGCGAAACAATGAATGAATGAATGAATAAGCGAGTGGATGCTCAGGATCGTCGGTAATTAACAATGCATGCCATTAAAAGCACCTCTCATTTTCCTCTCCTATGTTTCCCCACCGTCGGGGCAATGCTGCCTCAAAAAGGATGAGACGGTGCTCTTCGTCGATGCTACCGTACGTGACAAGCACGCTTGCGCTTGAGTATGCAAATGCCATCCTCTTACTCTTACACGATTGCCGCGCAACCAGGCGATTTTCATTGCGTAACAGCGACATTGATTTTATCCTGAGACCTCGAAGTGTGTCGTTAATCGTTCTTAATCGACGCATAAATCCTCCAGTCGATGGATTTTCATGTGATAAGAGTCAAGTGCTTAAAGGATTTTCCCTTTTCTTTTGTCCAGGTATGGCGAGAAGCAAAGACGCTCCGACAGCCAAGAGCTCAGCGGCATTCAATTGCTCTCTGCGACCGCCTATCAGCTCAAGAAGCCATACCAGCAACTTCTCATACCCATCACGGTATGGATTGGCATGGAGCAAGCGTTCATCGGCGCCGACTTTACGCAGGTAAGACGTCCACACCTGCACCTGCAAAGTATTGAATCGACACTATTGGCCGATCTTCTTTCTTACCTGTGCAAATCGACCTTTTACTCTGCACCGATCAACCGAATTTATTCGCCTGTGAGTTTACTATCGATAAGCGGCGTGCGTTTGACCTTGGCTACCTCATGCCGCTGGATCCAACCAGGATCTTCGTATTATTATCGAAGAGTGACATCATAGTCTACCGTCTCATAGTTAACCGAACTGATCCTACAAAAAAGTAAGGTTCCGTATTCTCGTTTAAGGTATCTCTTTTTCCCCCGTCAACGGTCCCACCTCCGGCAGATTTATGGTATGCCAGGATTGCCAGGGCGTGCGCGCATTAAGATTTATCGCCCCTGTAAACGAGTACGTATTTATACTCTCGTTTTGTAACTATACGGAGGGCAGATATTAGGATAGGTATTTAAATTATACCGTTTCTGATGAATTCTTGACCGCGCTAATCAACTGCTACTTTTCGGCAGTCGCTAAGACAAAATATCGCATGAAGAGGGCATCGTTTTAAGAGGGGTCATTTCTCGACATCAAGATCAAGGACATCATAGTGTGTTGAAGTGACGTACCCACTGCTATACATGATACACCTTAGCCTTCACTGTATGTAAAGTGCGTACGGTTAGATAGATTAGTATAGTCAGTATAGAGAAGCAATTTTGGTCCCTGCACCCTTGCGATAAGGGTTGCTTCGCTGGAATGGCGACTTGTCGCGGGTAACCTACTTCCGACGAACCCGAGGCTACGAGGCGACGTAATCGAAGCTTCTCCTCAGTAGCCAGGCTATAACCGACCGGTCTCTCCACGGATTTTCTCTTTTTCCATTCTTCGCGCTGGCGCCAGAGAAGCAGTGGCGTAGTAACGATTTCACGCAGCGCTCGTCTTACGCTACAATAACTTGTCTATATTTTCATCCCAACTTCCCACCTTGAATTTTTATCGTTTTTTCGATTCAGTTCTTCAAGAGAACTTTCTTCTGGGAATGGAAAAGGATTTCAATAGTACATTTCAATCTTTGGCATATCTCGTAGAGATACTTACGTTTACTCTGGCGATTATCCGTAATGATTGAAGTCGCCGCGCGAGAACGAAATTATCCGTCAATTGCGTAAGCTGTCAACGCGTCCACGGATTGGCCGCTGGACGTTTCAGAAATAACCAGATGCGACACGGCGATTATGATGGAGGGATAATACCATGGCGAGGAGAAATCGTACGCAGGTTCGGTGTATAACGGTCGTTGAGTGACAATAGTGACGATGGCTTTCCCGTGAAAATGCCCTCGTTTCGCGTCTTGGCTAGATTAGATGACACTTCTTGCAGCTGCATCTGGCAATCATCTCAGACTCTCTCGTCAACACTTTATCTTTGAACGTACCTTTTGTCGCATGCAAACAACAGTCACGTCGAGACTCGTTGGAGTGGACTTAATTGAAGGACTCCTTGCCGTAAAATTGTTTTCTCCTTCTTTACGAATGGGGCAAAAGACGTTGGAAAAATTGGTTGAAATAGGCGGACGCGCGACGATCGTTTCTGAGCGAATGTAAGTTCCTTCGAGGTCTCTGCTGACGCCATTAAACTCCCACCTCCCTGGCTATCGTCGAAAGTGATATATTCCGCGAGCACCGAGAAGGTGAAGGCCGCCTCTTACGTTCGAAAGGGTGATCGCCATGGTCGACCACTACCTTTTTCTAGTTCATCCTTTTCTCATAAGTAGGGACAACTTTTTGCCACCAGCACCCTCGTTTAGGATTACAGCGTTACAGCGGCCCCACTTCTTCTTCTTTTCCTCGGAATTTGCCAATAGAAAAATCATACAAATTTTGAAGCGAATTCATTTACGCTCGCGCAAAGTGCGCTCTTGTTTCTTTTCCTGTTCACGTCGGCGCTCTTCATGGGTCCGTCCTTCATCCGATCCTTCGCACGTGAGTCCTCGAGATCGAAGCCAATCGCAATCGGTCGCGCCGATCATTGCCATCGATATGTCGCGTCCGCCGTCGCCGTTGCCGTTGATATGAAAGATTGGCCGAGATTGCCTGAACGTGGGCGAGACGCCAAGCGCCAAGCGCCAAGCGCCAAGCGCCAAGCGATTGCTCGAGGTTCCGCAACGCGTGACGCGTGAGCGGCGTCGGAGGGCACGGGCTTCGACCTCCGGAAATGATCAGTCTTCTCTTCCTTCGCACTTTTCACCTTCGTCGTAGTAATGGAGACGATGATTTTAGCTCCGATTAACGAGGAATAAGTATGCGTGAAAGAACAAAGCTAGTTTTGCGAGACAATGAGGACACGATGCACGGAACGATGCGAAAGACATAAATTACGCTGTAAATCATCGATGCAAATGCAAAAACTTCATTTTATACCTGACGAATGATTTACAATGATCAACGCTCATCAGTGACAAACGACCGGGTCGTAATTACCGGGATACGCTTTTTCATAACGTGACTCACCGAATTGAAAACCCTTTGAGGTCGTTGAACATAGCCCTCTCTCTCTCTCTCTCTCTCTCTCTCCCTCTTTTGTCTCTTTCTTTTCCCACGAATGACAGAGTGAGAAAAATTGACGAGCCGGCCGAACGAATTAAACGAGGAAGTTTGTGACTTGGTGTCGAGTTCGCATCGATTGGACGACTCGGCATTAAGCGCCAGCCGAGAGGATGCTCACGTACTTGGAGTCATTCGAAACTGGTCCGACAATGGTCGGACAAGTTCTTCCACTGGGATGTACTTATATAGAAGGGTAATCGAGCAGCTAAAGGCGAGAGGAAGAGGGGCGGGATAGAAAAAGGGGCGGGAGAGAAGAAGAGATGTGAGCAGCATCTCGTCGCACAGCCTCCTCGGTAACCTCCTCGGCAACCTCCTGTTGAGTCAGCTGGCTCGACTCGAGTTATAAATAGCCTGCGATCTTATTCTCGCGGCGATCTTGCGATACCGCTTCCATACGTGGAATGTTGTGTACCAGTGTACCTACCTCTTCTTTACGTGTACCTACCGGTGCGTGCTCGTACGCGCATGCACGTGTGCCGCCGCGCACTCAACAGTACGATCTCGTGAGCGCGTAGCAGCCCGTATACAGGCCAATTCAAAGTCTGTTCGAAGGTATTGCGCAAAGAATCATCGTCTCTAAGGCTCTATCGCGAGTCCATACCTCTTCATCCCACGAACAATCGCGGCAATACGTTTTACCTTAAATTATACGCCTTACGCATTGATTGAGACGTAGAGCTTCTGTAAAAGAATTAGGTTTAAAATGAATCGTTTTGCTCTAGGCAACGTCGTGTCCCGACCGGGGCAACATAAATCAACGGCTCCCCGCGTCCGATAACTCGTCGGATCGACCGATTATGATTACTCAGCGGTCGATTAATCGAGTTATCTCATCGCCATCGGTGCATGTTTAATTCGTTTGACAGCCGATCGCCTTGAACCGTCAAGATGACATAATGAGACATCTTCGGCCTGCACATATGTGCCGACGGAAGCGATATTAGAAAGAATGTTGAGTCGTCAGGAAACACGTCGGTTACCGTGAGTCGACTCATTCAACGAATGTAAATTTCATCATACACATGTCAGTGCCTGCATGTGTGCCATCCACGTGAATGAATTTCTGTCTTTGTGACTTTTCTAAACCTATTTTTCTTTCAACCTAAAATGGATCGTTGTAATCTTGTCAACAGTCGATTGGCATCGTGTGAAAAGGCATCTAAAGCGAACAACTCTATATCGATATCTATCCAACACTGCATCAATAGTACATACGTGACGAATAGAAAATACGTATACAGGAGCACAATGTGTCAGAGGTGACAGATATCGTTCAATGAACGGCGCCACCGCAGTACCGCACCACTGCGCCAATGGTTTTAAGTGACGCTAAAAAGGATCGTCCTTGCCATTCCTCTCGATTCAGGGCCAAGCGCGTCTTCGGCCAAAAGATACCGGTTTGCAAATCGGCCGTCTCAAAGCAAGATGAGATCGGTACTTACGTCACGAGCTCGATCATTATTTACGACACATCAAATTGGTCATACAAAAGAATATCGTCGATGTCGCTCCTTGATGACTTGCCATTTAATTGCAATCGCGGCTAACGAGATCGACCCCTAGTAATCGTGTACTTTTGGACGAGGGCGCAATCGCACTTGTTGCGCAATCGTCCAGAAAGACAAAAACCACTTGCCGTTGCAGTATCCTATAAACGAAGCTATCCGATCGCGTAAGTATTCTTCAAGCGTTTCGTTTATAACGGTATATCGTAGATCCTTTCCTGGAGAAAGTCAGAATGGATTCGGACTTTGTCAAAAGTCAGCGCGATGTATCCGTTCGCCAACGATAAAGTTTCTCTCTGTCGTCGAACGCAATCATCTCCTCTTTTCCATCACGGAAAATCACAATCGTCTCCCGTAGTAGATATGCCTAGCGTAACGTGTCATTATAATGGCTCGGTCCGTGATTCAAACGCGCTCGTTTCCTCTCTTTACTCGGTATATACTCCTACTCGTATTATTGTCAGTGTTGAGAAATCACTTCCGATGACCGCGCGTGGAAGGTTCTCTGATCGTCTCACGCTCCTTCCCACTATTATCTCCCAAGATTCTATTTACAGCTGCGCACACCGTGAATGTCGTCGGTCCTGCATCAATGACGAGTCCCCGTTGTACGTCTGCAAGTACATACGAATATATGTAGCATGTAGCTCGCAATTGGTCGCGGCTTTCCGCTTACACCATATATCTCTGGCCGCTGGACAGGCGAATGTTGCAAAAATTTCCAGATCAAAATTAAACGCAATGGCTGCTAATCGATTTTTAATTGAAATGTTGCCCACACTCCGCCATCCACGTGCTACCTCCAGACCCTCCAGTATCGATGAAAGTTTTCCTTTTCCTGAAGCCTGAACTGTTACATACTAGAAACCCGAAATAAAATCGCGGTGGCTCTCTTTTTCAGGCGTACATCTCCTGCGCACTCGGCGTGCACAGGGTAGGCTACGTGATGATCTGCTTCGGTGTCGTCAATGCCGGCTGCTCGTTGCTTTTCGGCTCCTTGATGAAGTTCGTCGGCAGGCAACCACTGATGGTACTGGGTGCCCTGGTTCACGGGAGTTTGGTCGTCATCCTTCTCCTCTGGAAGCCGCACCCTGACAACCCTTACGTCTTTTACACTGTTTCCGGCATGTGGGGCGTCGGTGATGCCGTCTGGCAAACGCAAGTGAACGGTAAGTGGCAAATGAGTCGACTTACGGCCATAGAGAATATCTTATTTAGCCTTCTTATTGCGTATCGTTGTCGTGGGAACCGGATCTCGTGAATTTCGATGGCTCCTTCGCGCCGGGAGGCATACTTGAAACTGTACGTTTGTTGCCCCGTCAACCGAGGAGGATGTCAACGTGGCGCAGAGCGCCGAGAGGTTCGCGCGCAAAATCCACTGTCACTCTATCCTTGATCCATCGATCGGCGCTGCAAAAAATTCCTGAGGCTTACGAATACGTAAGTTGCCTCAGTCGTGGGGCGCACTGACGCGACGCCGACGTTTCAAACGAGTCTCTGTCGGTCTGGGTCTGGGTCTGGGTCAGTGACCGCGATCAAACGCCGCTTAAGGACGGCTAGTGAAGCGCGTTTTACTTGCCAAAGATCCTCGTGACGTCGACGGACAAACCGAACGAACCGAGCGAACTGCTCAACGAGATCTCTCAGTTTACGGATATCGAATCTCAAATAAGAACACTTCGTTTCGCTACATTCATTTGTTGAGAAGTCCTAAGGAAGCACTAAGGAAACAGCCCCTTTCATATGAGCCAAGAATCATCAAGATCGATCCACCCGTTCGCGAGTTATGCGCGAACATACATTTAGAAGGATAAAAGAACTAGAAGAATTTCCTTTTTCGAAATCGGTTAAAAAGCGGAGGACGACGACACGTTACAGTCTCCAGATTTGCGTCATAGGACGAAACTCGCGATAAATTCCATTTGGATCGCCATGTCTTAATTAGTATTATCCGATCACGGCTGTGCGAATCTTTAATATTTCATCTTTCGCGCGGACACACTTGTATCAACATTTTACACACTCGCGACTTTTCAGCGCAGTCTCGTCGTAAATTACAAATTATCGTCTCTCGATTCTTTCAAGGTTACGTCTTCGCTTAATTTTAACCTGGTTAATTGTAATTGCTGCTGCTCATTATTGCTGAGAGTTGTTAATGGTATAGAAGGGTATTTTCGGAAAATCACTATATTAATTGGCACCAGAAGTGCATTGCAATTAGCTGACACATATCTCGTACGACATATGAATTCATCCACTAAATTCAGTTGAAGTGTAACTATCGGAGCGGACACCATGTTACAATACGTGTCCTAAAATGTGATTGAGTTTTTTAGTTTGCCATGAACGTTGATAAAAGAGACTACGGCACGTTATTCTTGGGTGCACACTTCCGGAGATCTCTATCGTTATAATGGTTTGACGCATCCTCCCGTATCTCACCCTCTTCCCCGTATTCACTAGACGGTTCTTCTTTTCGAACTTGCCAACTGAATTGCGCGTCGTTCAGAGAGATCTCGTGTCGTGGGTTCGCCATCATTATTGCGATTACGTGCTCGGGCTCTAACGAGAGACGATGGGTCAAGGATACTTTCCGCTCAGTCGCTACACTACACTACTCTCTGTTCCCTTGATCGATCTATCCTCGCGTCATTTCTGTACATACATCAAAATTATTATACACAAGATATGATCGGGCAAAAGAAAGAGATTCTTAGTGAAGACGACAACACCCCCTTATACGTGTGTGCAAACGGGGGGGATATATAAATATATATATATTTTATTGCACACGCCTCCACTTTCATTCATCTTTCAATATTCATCCCTGGTGGGGATCGAACCCACGACCTTTGGATTAGAAGTCCAACGCGCTATCCTCTGCGCTACAGGGACGTGATATGTTCAGAGGAAAATAAACCGAATATGTGGTGGCATGGCATTATTCACTGCGATAAAAAACTCGTAATTTTGACCTGTGCTGTGCCACAGGTCATACGAACAAGAACAATGAACTATGTCAGTTCAAGTGTAACATGATGTCAACTCGAACGGATGGTTAAGTGATTAAACTGTCTTGTCTGAAATGAAGAAAATCTGAAAAAATGTTCCCCTTGTCATTCACATCAAAAACTGAAATTCTGCCGAAACATTAGCCTGTTTATTCGTACCGCGAAATTGGCAATAGTTTAGAAAGAATTGACGAAGAATATGTAGAAAATGACTAAAATATTTCGTGGTTGTTTTATTGTTCCTCAGGTTTGTATGGCACATTATTCAGGCGTCATAAGGAGGCTGCATTCTCCAACTACCGACTGTGGGAGAGCGCCGGCTTCGTGATCGCCTACGCGTACAGCACACACCTGTGCGCCCGCATGAAGCTGTACGTGATGCTGACGGTGCTGATACTGGGCTCGTCGGGATACGCGGTTGTCGAGGTGTTGCATAGGCGCAAACAGAAAAGGCTCAAGGCCATCGCCGAGGACCCAAAGGCCGCGCAGGCTGCGGCCGAGGCAAATCAACCGGAGGAAACGGATGACGAGAAGGATGATCTCGATGACGACATCATTGTCACACATCTGTGAGTGGCAGGGATCTAAGAAGATCGATATCCGCGATCGGTACCCTCGACGCCTCCTTCAAGTGCAAACTCTCAGTACCGATCGAATGACCTCTGAATCAGGCAGTCAAGAATTCTCCTCCTTCCTTTCGTCCCTTTACTCCCTCATTCTCATTCTTCTTTCTCTGTCATCATACCAACCAAACTCCTCATTTTCGTTGACTCCCCAATCGAGTCTACTCCTCCTTGACCATCCTGCGTCGTTCCGTCGGTCTGTGAATCCGCTGCAGTGCTCCTCGTGGCGTCGGCGTGGGTAGTTTTTCGTGCTCTTTGTCATTAGCCGAGGGCGGTGCCCTCGATGGACGTAGATCCTCTGGACTATTAATGCATTGCGCTGGATGAAGCGATTTGTATTGGAAAGCGCATAAATGGCTCCACGATAAAGTGACGGGGCAGCTGCTCTTTTACGGTGCTTGGAAAGCGTCGTGATACGTTAGACAGACTATACTTCTTCGTTCTGTGATCAATCAATTCGTTGCAATCGACGAGGAAGATACAACGTGAAAGATTCTTGTGACGGCGCGGCGGCGCAGCGCAGACTTGGTCGAAACAATCGACCCCGAACGGCCCGAACTCTGCCTCCTGGAAGTGGGCGCGCGCCTTGTCAAAGGTCTGCAGCGATTCACTGAACATACAAATGCATAGACGCGTGACCCTCGTCAAATCGTTCAATTGATGAAAAGAGTAAACTACTGTAGCAATTTATAAGTGGTGCTGGATTCTAGACCTATCGAGATTCGGTCGTCTCCAAAATCTTGCCGACAACTCATCCGTTGTAAATAATTTATTCTCTACGTCCACTGACATTTGAAGATCATTCAGTTATGTCGAACTCGATTTCATCATTACGATTTGTTCCGAATCTCCAAACAGTATTCTTTCTTTAATTCCCCTTTCTTCTTCAACATTGTCTTCTATTTGTCGTCTTCTCGCCAACGGATCGACCGATAGACGTCGTATCAAATTATCGTAATACTAACATCTAATTAAAGTTTATAATACCGTCATCTAACAAACAAACTTGTACCTCCCTCACGGACGTCTGCCGTTCGACCACTTTTTCTCCGGAGACTCGGGTATGCCTGCGGGAACACTTGCAAGAACCTGGACAGGAAACATATGAGAAGTCCTAGTGCCTATTTATACACCGCTGTCAGTGTTTCCATCGAATCCGTCTCCTCTGTCCTCTCATACCTTTTTATTTTTACTTATTTACGTTTTCCTCGTCCACTTCTTCATCGTCGCTGTTGTCGTCGCCGTGTTCTCGATGCAGCTTATCTTCCAAGAAGAAACGCGAGAAACTGGTTCCACTAGCCAATTCCTCACTTTCTGCCAATTGCTGGCTGCGCCGACGACGCTGGCTCATAACCAACAATGACGGCTATTTATAATAATTCGAAGAGTAATATTTTACAGAAACTCGAATTATTCTCACAAAATATAGTCAGTTCTGTCGAGGACATGGTGACCATATACGCGTATCCGTTGCCTTCTTATATACAACATATCCAATCAGCGTGGACTTACAATCTCATGCATTGAATGCGTGCGCTTGTTCTACACCTGTTTTTATGCCACTAGCGAAGAAACTGTCCCACGACGTAGTATTAAGTAGTGCGAGTTTACTTATGCTTAGATTATACATATATACATATTATACATATGCGACAGATTAAGCAAGGTAACTTTTAGGCACGTAATACGAATTGTTTAACGCGGTAGCGAATTGTTGACACTGTTCAAGCATTAGAGAGCATTATTCACTTATCACGTTGTGTCGATCAAAGACGTACATATATTTACTTACCTATCTATTGTATGTATAGGTACTTAGTAGCCCGTAGATATGTGAAATAAAGTGTGTACACATTCGACATGCGAATAGCACACAACGTATACGGCGTTCAACTCTTCTCTCACGCTTGAACTTTCTTCGATCTTAAGATTGTATATATTTACGATTGATATTAATTTGGTGCAGACGCTGTCACGTTGTCAGAGAGATTGGCTCTGAACGGTTCATCTTCATCCGGTTACCGACGGTTTCTCACACATTCGTCTCTCGCGTTACTATTGTTCAATACACGCTCGAAAATGTCTGTTGCGTTCGCACATTGCGAAGCAATATAAGTACGTTTTTATTTTTCACGCTCATTTGGAGTCGAACGCAGAGAGACTTATCGTGCTGCACTGGTTGTTGCCGCGACCAAGCGTTGTACAGTACACGTATAATTATGCGCAGTATCATTATTTTCTTTCTCGATGTTGCGTCTAATTGTTATGAGCTATTATGATGACAGGATGATTACTATCGTGGATATGTTCATTAACTGTTATGTCGTTAGAGTATTGCCGCTGTATTATGTTATAATAATATTACCGTCGACGCGTAAAATTATGTATTAATAAGGAACATTTTATTAAAATTCTGAGTGAAATGAGAGTTGCGTGATGGTTTTTCCCCCTGACAAAACCTGCGGCCTGGGCGCACCAGAGGATCTAATTGTAAAGCATGCAGTAATCAAATGCATCAATTTTCCCTCTGTGGATAAACGCTGAAAAATGCCCAGTGACTGTGTTGCTCGAAGTGTCTATTCCGCCTAATAATTTCAAGCCGATTTCGTGAAACTAATGTGCCCGAATGACAGCAATTTCGTCTTAATTCTTATCACGTCATACTTTTTCAACAAACGAATCGGAAACAGCCTAAAACATATGCATACGGTTTACAGTTGTTATTTTATTGGTGTATTCCTACAGTGTACAACAATAATATAATCGATGTACATGCATGCACGCACATCCACGCATCGCGCAAACTTGAGGGAAGGTGTACGTACAATTTATGTACGTCGCTATAGTGTATACAGATTATAAAAATACCTGCCATCTTTATCTGAAATACTCTCCGTCGATTATGATTATTTATGTAAGAAAGTATATAAAAATACGTATAAAATCATCACAATCATCGGATCATAATATGTAGGACATATAAAATTCATAGCTAATGACAGACCTACTGGTAAATTACCAAACGAAGAAACACCAACTAGTAACTGTTGCAACTTAACAAATAACTGACCAAACCGAACCATGTCAGCGCATTGTCTCGTTATGTTGCTTCTCACGGCGGTAAGTCATACAGCATCAGTTGGTAATTGCCTCAGTGCGCAATAACTTACGCTGTATTAGAAATCAAGAAAACATATACCAAGATATTTCTAAAGTATGTACTGACATATGTTAGAGCAATATATGTTCTAACGATATCACTACATTTATAAACTCTTATAAATTCTTAACAATTTGATCAATTACGAAAGTAATAGAACATAAATGATAACGTAAATCAATGAACGTCTCACTGAACGCACACCATACAGTAAGTTGCCACAGTGATATTACCAACTGCAACCACAGCCTCAATATCCGCACAAACAATAAGTTGTGCTACCTCGTGCCCGCGTACGTGAGTGGATCTTACACATTCAATAGCATCTTATATATTCAAACACTTAATGCTAAATTGAATATATATAGCAAGACACTCGAGGATCGTCGAACAATAGCTTTACACAGACACAGAATTTCACAGATTGTAATACTGTCTAGAAATAGAAATGCTTCCTTCAATGTTAATATAAATACTACAAAACTATTAAAAACGTTTTTATGGATATACCGTCCTTATATGTCGTTTCCTGCTGCCGTATCTTGATTTAGATATTAGTAATCATCTTTTTACGCTCTAATTATTAGTATGACCACTTTGCGAGGCATTTTATATAAGCCCTATTAGCAACAGATTTTTCGTTCTTGTTCGCTTACGCTATGAGCATGAAAGTGGTGTACCTATATTGGAATGATTCTCCACTTTGCTATTATCGTCCTGTCTTTTACTTGTATTATGTACATTACGTTAATTACGCGTTCCATGCAAAATAGCTACGCTATGTACGTGGCTGAAGGCTATAAATTCAATGATAACTTTAACTACATTACAAAGTGCCGACTGAACATTTTTATTATATTGGAAGACTCTCTGTTTCTCTCTTTCTCTCTCTGTTTCTCTCTCTCTTTCTCTCCGACATGCATGAAGCCACGACAAATCTGATCATTTTCTAAATTTCCGGAGAGTACTTGGACAAGAGCATTATGAAAGGCACTGAAACAATTTGACATTTACAGTCTTCAGCCCGGAATATCAATCCAAACGGTAACTGATCATTTGTAAAGTCGCGTATAAAAAGGTGCAACTAGTTTTCAACGGTAGATCCTGCTAGCTGCTCTCAACTGGCATTTGATATATCAATGTCAATCGTCTCCTCTTTAAGTAAAGCTCGTTTATCTTCTTTTGCATTGCTTTGCTTCTTGCCGCCACCCTTACGCTTACCCCTATTAACCACGCCGTTCTCGTCATCCATCATGCGCAAAATTTGAGTTTGATCTGAACTCTCTATAGGTGCTATCGATATGTCGCGTACAGCACGGAATTTACCACAGTTGTTGAGATGCTCGTTCTCCAATCGAAAGAAGTTCCAGATAAACCGCCTTTGGAATAACATACGAAATTGTTGCGACAAATCTGAAGAAAAGAAAAAAACGGAAAAGCATGTACCTGAACACTTCAAGCGGTGCTACTACAGATGTCATCAAATCACTAGAAACGTATCCACCTTCAGTCAGCACAAAACTTGCAACCCATACAAATCTCAATACGAAATCTTCTATTATAGCAAAGTAGTAGAATCCCTGGACAGATCATATTTATGTAAATTCTTATTAGATCACTACGTTATAAAAATTGGTAAACTTATTAAGAACATGCGCTTACTGCAGCCGAATAGACAACTTCTTCACGGAGAAATCTATTTTCGCCAGCGTTACTATCTAAGAGTCCCCAATCCATTTTTAGATCCCATGTGTACGAATATATGGAATTAATAAGGCAACTTGCTACCCATAGCCACAACCATGGATTTTCCCAACGGTTTTTATAGTCCGCTGAGAAATATCGACGAAGTGTTCATATAAGTTGTACAGGAGTAGGGTTAAATAAAACATTTGAAGAATTACATTAAGCATACCTGCATAGTAAGCACACAAAGTGTTAGCAGTCACGACAAGAAAAGTCGTTGAATATTTTCCTGCATTAACCAAATGAGGGAAGGCCTCTTTGGAATCGCGATATCGACGAACACATTGTGCAAAGCGGAACCAGGCTGGCAAGCAGCTTACAATCGGCCTGATGATAACTGAGCCAGACATGCATTGCGTCGTATTACCCGCTTCCAACCAATTGCCATTTGTAATATAAAAACACGTCAGAAAATGAAAGTCTAATAATGCTGTAGCTAAGCTGTTTAACTGATCTGCCAACCAGAAATCAGCGAAATTAACGTACGCAAACGGTGATATTAAAACTCGACCCTAAAAAAAGTAAGTTCAATTTTAGTCGTGGAATACCACACCATTGTATCGCAAACGAATGAGCTTACTTACAACAATTTTGAGCAACCAGAATCGTGCTTCGTGCCGAAACATTCGTAATGGATTAAGAAGAAATGCTAGCATAATGCAAACCAATGCTAAAGGATTCACGTATGGGGGAATGCTGAGGCTAGCGCTGTACAAAAAGCTTAGTAAACTTAGTGTCCAAACGACACCAAGCACTGCGGCTAATTCCATAAGATGCTGCTCTGACAGATGATTTCGTGGATCCAATTCAAATATCAGAACGTGATTCACACCGGAAGATCTCCAGCCGTACACATTAACCCCGATAAGGAACAAGAACTGAATAATAAGTAACGGGCCTCTGTATAAGCGAAATGCGATTTTAAGGTTTTCGCCGCCATCATGGAATATCGCTGTAAATGAAGATACCGTCATGCAAACGTTATAGAATGTATGTACGTGTACAATACTCGTATTTTGTCGTAAATTACCTGAAAGTACAACTGCCACAAATAAAACAATAAAGCTGCCAGAAAACAGTCCCACTTTAAATGTAGTCCATGGACTTTGATGCTCTCCAAGGGGTGGAACGCGAAGACGTTTCATAGCACGTTGTCTGTCTCCCCCTTCGAGTTCGTTTGTCACAGTGGTTTCTGTTTCTTGTATGAGCTTGTCTATATCCTTTGAAGTAAAGAAGGGAGATGTTTCCACACACTCTACTCTCCATTTTGAGCCAGAATCTACTGATAACAACTGAAACCAATAATTATATTTACATACATGATATATTATACAAATTAATACTATTAATATTCAACAATTACTTGAACAAAAGAATATTGATTGTTGTTTCAAGGAATCGACGGTAGGGGTATTTTCAAGGATTCAGCATAAAATTCTGGAATTCTTGGAAATCAGGATCAGTTAGAAACAAAGAAATTAGCCTACAGCAATATTCTTATACCTTGTCGTGTTTTTTTAATATTTTTCGGAAACCAGTATAATTCAAATTCTGATAATTTTGAAGAAGTATCAGAGATAAATAGAATTCTGAAAAAGCTAACTTGAGTTCCCTCAATTTTCTTGTAGACAAGACTGGCTTTATATTAGCTCTTCCTTTGTGTTTTCCTCCACCTTGCTGCAGCTCTATTGCAGTTTTTAATTCGCTTTGCAAAGCAGCATATTTTCGGGTTGCCTCTGCCAGCTTCTCTACATAAAGGGAATATTCTCATAAATGTGATATAAGACTCACAATCGATTACATATTCATCACTCTCACCAGAATAGAAAGTGTTAATCTTTTTCAATTCCCTATCACAGAATGTAAAGAACACCTCATCAAATGAAGCAAAGTGCCGTGATATAACTTCTGGTTCTACACTTTCAGATGAAGGTGCTTCCTCCACTGCTGTATAAAGCATTGCCTTCATTTCCTGTTAATCCAAGAGATTAACTTTAATATATTATCTTTTGCTCATTAACAAAACTGTGGTGATCACATGAAGTAGTTCTAAATTTACTGACCTCATAACTGATGTATTGCTTACGCCATTCAGGCGTAATGTGCGCAGACAAATGTTCTGCGAACTTCATTTTCTATAGTTTATCACAAAATGCCACTAAAAAAGAATATGCTCTGTTTAAAAATGATTTATATTTGAAAGCTTGTAAAAGTGTTAGTACTACATGTGTTATAGTTTGTTGATTGAATAGTAGATGCAGAACTTAAACTATTTAGGACACACAAGTGCAACTGATTCGGAAAAAAAAGTAGCTTTGCATAAGTCCAAGCCAACAGGTATAAAATAAAGTGGTGAGTCGCGAACGGCGCTTAATGTATATTAAATGACCCAACGTGGCAGTCGTTAATATTTTGAACAAGTAACAATTCGACATTGTCTTCGCGCTTACCTTCTACAGATTAAAGTCCAAGTGAGGTTACAAACGACATTTATAGTCGTTCACAGAGGCTTTGTCGGCAACGCTGATTAAACACTTTATCCGTACATACGCCGTGCGATAAATATTTGCCGTTGCCAAGATAAAACTATTTATATTGTTCAATTGTGGAACAAGCAATTGCAAATAGTATAGTTACTACATATATGGATCGAGTATTCTAATGTCATTGCTTCAATTATATTTACTTAATATTGATCCTGAAGTAATGGTAGGAACAAAACTATTTACGCGCGAATGCTGTGCGAGTCACAATCTCATTGACACTTATCAAGCTGTAAGAAAAGCGTAGCAAAAGCTCCGGAAACATTCTATATATAATGTCAACACTGCTTTTCAGTTAACTTCCTTGCACGGAAATAAAGAGCACTGATTGTCGATGATCAGTGAAAACATAACAGAGTATGTACTTAGTCGAATAGGCCCAAATAGACCTAGACACTCGTTTAATATCGCAGTTGCGTGTGCTTCAACGAGCTTCTTACGACCACTTACGACGACCAGACGACCATATACATGTTCTCTTTGTACTTCAAAGTCTTCAAACTGCTTTAAACTCGTGAGTAAAGTCGTAAGGTGCATCCCCAAAGCATCTTTTCAACTGGAGAAGACCATTCGACATTCGACGATTCGACCACTTGTTTTGGACGTGCCCACTGAAACCAACTGAAACTGGACGTGTTATTCGGACACATAAAGGACTGCTTCTTTGTGCTGCGGCTTATCTAATTCTTTGAGCACCACTTTGCAACGCACTATACTTTTGCTCGAATTGTATATATACCTCCCCCTTCCGATATTTGTATTTAAACCAATTTGAACCCGTCATCTCACTTTGTCGGTGAGTCAGGCGAACGAAATAATACGCTCCAGTTGAACAGAATCGTTTTGGAGGACGGTTAGTATTCGCGTTTGTGCAATATCAACGTCAATCAATTTCGTCATTTACCAGAATTCAGTTATTGTTTTTGAGAGATAATCACGTAGCAAACACAATGTTTATCAATGATCAACGGTCGAATTTAAATGTTTTTTTCTTATCAATTTTTGTATATCTTTTAAATGGCGCAATCGGTTTGTGAAAAAACATTTAGGTTCCTTGCAGGTTGCATTATTTCCTTCTGGGGCACACAAAATGCGAATCCTACTGCTGATAGTAGTTGTCACAGGTCTAATAAATACTAGCACAGCATGGCGCAATTTTATGAGAGGCAGAAGTAAACATGGGAACTTAGGTGCTCCAATTTTATCAAAGGAGTACAAGCCTCCTAAGGAAGAATGGTTTACTCAGTTCCTGGATCATTTCAACCCGACGGAGGCTCGTGTTTGGCAACAGGTAAGACAAATATGTTTACTGTTTCTTACAATGTACTTCAGTTAAACTAATTTAATACTTTCTCCATACAGAGGTACTTTGTCAATTCAGACTTTTATAGACAAGGTGGTCCTATGTTTCTTATGATTGGAGGCGAAGGACCTGCTAGTCCTAAATGGATGAGAGAAGGAGAATGGATAGAATATGCCAAAAAGTTTGGGGCTTTGTGTTTTTTAGTGGAACACCGTTTTTATGGAAATAGTCACCCTACTGCGTATGTCTTATTCTCTACTTAAAAACTGTTTTCTCAAAACTGGACACTCTCTTATACTATAATGTTTTTTTCTAGTGACCTGAGTGTGAAGAACTTGGTGTACTTGAGCTCTGAACAAGCTTTGGCAGATTTAGCATATTTTATTTTGAATATGAACAATGCTTACAAGGCACCTAATGGCACCAAATGGATTGTATTCGGTGGGTCCTACGCTGGTTCATTAGCAGCTTGGATGCGGGCTAAGTATCCTCACA
The DNA here is from genome assembly GCA_963942575.1 of Priocnemis perturbator. Lineage (NCBI taxonomy): Eukaryota > Metazoa > Arthropoda > Insecta > Hymenoptera > Pompilidae > Priocnemis > Priocnemis perturbator. Next base: position 14,121,612 of record OZ012647.1, on the reverse strand, counting down.
TTGTACACGGAGCTGTTTCAACCAGTGGCCCACTTCTTGCAGAGATTGATTTCCAAAGTAAGCATGTGAAATATTCCTACTAATGCTAGAGCAGTTAAACAATAGTTATTATTTCCAGAATATTATATCGTTGTGGAAAATGCTTTAAAGCAACATTCCCAAGCCTGCGTAGATGTTGTTGCAGCAGCAAATCGTCAGTTCCATATTATGTTAAGACATCGTATTGGTCAACAAGGACTAGTAAAGAAATTTACGTATGTTGTTTTTTATATGTACAATTCCCGTGGTACGCTTGGTCATTATAAATATTATGATTTTATAGATTATGCGACCCCATTGACCCCGGTCACACAAAGCGCGCAGACATATCAAATCTTTATGAAACATTGGCGAGTAACTTTGCCGGTATTGTTCAGTATAATAAGGACAATCGCAACAATTCCAAGAGTGCCAATTTGACCGTGGACACTGTTTGTGACATCTTGGTTGACCAGACAAGAGGCTTACCTATCGATCGTCTTGCCTTAGTAAGCAATATGATACTAAATTCTAGTGAAGAAAAGTGTCTGGACTTTAGATACAGTAAGATGATTCATGAAATGAGGAACGTCACTTGGGCGAGTGAACAAGCAGAAGGAGGTAATATATTGTTCAACAGTTGTGTTGCAATAGTTTATTGTGACCATACATGCCGTATACGTACCTTTACGACATCTGTGGATAATAATCATTGCAGGTCGACAATGGACGTACCAAACTTGTACAGAATTTGGATTCTTCCAAACATCTACAGCTAGGCCAAATTTATTCAGTGAAACATTCCCAGTGGACTTCTTCGTTCAACAGTGTACCGATATCTTTGGGCCTAGATACAATTTGAATTTACTTAACTCTGCAGTTGAACGAACAAACATACTTTACGGAGCTTTGGACCTTAAAGTAACGAACGTTGTATTTGTTCACGGGTCCGTTGATCCTTGGCATGTCCTAGGGCTAACAAATTCTACGGACCCCAAAGCGCCTTCCATATATATTGATGGTACAGCACATTGCGCAAACATGTATCCGCCATCAAAAAGTGACATGCCTCAGTTACAAGAAGCCAGAGCAAAAGTTGGTGCTTTAATCGATAAGTGGCTTAACAATTAAGTTCTTATCTCTTTAATCTTCCATGTGATAATATAGTATACCTATACAACTATTGTAATCATCTTTGCTCATATATTTGAACATTTGGCATATATTATTATATTGTGTATGCCAAGTAGTTTATGTCCTAATAAGCGGTTAAATGACATGTTATCGTAATCTTAATCATCCATATGGCATTTGTAAGCATCCATAATATTGCATAATGTGGTAAATATAATAAAGATATATTTTGTAAGAATCAATAATTTCAAAGATTTGTGAAGAAAATTATTCAAATATAATCACATCTTGCCTCGAGACCATCGTACGGGTTATACTGCGCAGATACTGTTCGTGAATTAGAAAATTATGCTTTATATGCACTATACATTATATCTTTGTAATTATATCTATACACAGGCCGTTGACGTAAATTTATTGAATTTACACGTTTTCGAATTTCCCGCGACAGCTAACGACCTTCACAAGGTGGCGCCCTGCACAGCGGAGAAACGCTCAAACTACTCAATGGACAACAGTCGATATTCTAGATAATTGCATCCTTTCATACCGACGGGTGCCCATTGATTAGTTTGAGCGTTTCTCCGCTAACGGTGGCGCGACGTTATCATAGTGATTAAATGTGGCGCGAAATTTAAAAGTTTTCAGACCATCGTACCCGTCGGCCGACGTCTGTACGAAGGTACACCGGGTACACGTTGAGAAGCACATTGCACGGGAAAACAGTATTTATGCATCAAATATCGTCTAATTAAATATTGAAAGAAATCGTTTATTATACATCGAAAAAAGTTGTTTTACAAAATAGCATATTGGTCTTGGTCTCACGTCAAAGATCGTTGAAAAATCGTGAAATTTGTCAAATTTATGAAATAACCATACTTTGCTTTGTAGTTGTAGTAAACGCTGAAATAAGTGTAACACGCGGTTATTTAGAGATTAACATTAACATTTTATTTGTTAACGCACCACTATGGTTTTATTATTATAGCAACTTTACGGAGGCATATCCAATAAATAAATGAATTTATTACTATACTAATATTGTAGATAAAACGCTTCTTTGCAATTTTTTTATTTTTACAAAATATACATTTAGTTTCGTTACTATACATATAATTTTTGCTATTTCTTTAATATGAGCTAGAACGGGTTTTCCGTAAGGGTACGCAGATACATTTATACTTAATAATGCATACAACGTTTGAATTAAACTTAATGATATACGTATATCATTGTTTGAAACCTTTCAGAGACGTTCTATTACGTGCTACCGTTTAAACGCTTTTTCATTAAACTAAATGCGTTTGCCCAAAATGGCACTATTATAATTTATCTTCAGTTATGGAATTGCGAAATAAATACATATACAAAATTACCGATATCTTACTTCAGTCGATAAAAACTTAATTAGTTTGTTTCGAGTGACACTTGAGTCAACACAGAAAATAGCATAAATTTGCAACCAGATATATAACTTTTAAGAGTAACGCGCCTAACAAGTCCGTTTTTTGACTCTGGCATGAGTAACATCGACCTTCCCTTAATTGACATGGTCTGGTGAGTAACATTTTTTCACAAGAACTTACCGATTTCTTTAAGGCGAGGCCAAGGTACCCATGGCAGGTTTTCGCTTTGTTAATTGTACATAAAAATTGATTCTCTATAGGATATATTATCGCAATAATATCTATAATAAATTCGCGAATATCTTAAATCATGTTTGATCATAATTATATATTACATCTCTGCTTTTTGGCATGTCCTCTGACCAGTTTCTAATCTCTTTACACCAGCAAAGATCTGAATCGTTATTCTTACTACTATCATGTGTATAGTATTTACATTACGTAAGAGGGAGCGACGACGGATGATTGCTCATTGCTCGTGAGACATATTTTGTAAGTTTTACAAAAGAACAGTGTAACGCTTTTCTGTGCTTCTCCTCCGCCCCCCCCCCCCTCTCTCTCTCCTTTCCTCCCTCTTTCGTCACCATAATGGAAGGTCCACTGCCAATTTCTTAATAGGAAGTGCTTCGCCAGAACGTTACAAGTTTTACCGGTTCAGCTGGAAGAACTGGAAGAGCAGCTCGATATGCGCTCAGTATCTGTGATGAGTCTGCGATTGTCTCCATTCGGGTGTGGAGTTGCCGTGATGGTGGTGATGATGATGATGATGACGTTTCTTGTCGGAGATGCTCGCGTGCTTACTGGACGGATAGGCGGCGACATCGCTAACAACTAACTCCGAGCCATCCCGTTCGGTGTTGTTGCCACGGAAGTTCTCTCGGTACCCTGGTTCATCCAAGGTCTCCTTACGGCGAAGAGGTGGATGGTTGGCCTTATGGCCGGCAGTTTCGTGCAGGTTTTCCCAGGCCTGACGATAGTATCGACTCAGACCCCCTCGGCTCTCCGAGAAGCTACTGTCGAAACTAGCCACGGTATTGCAGTCGGGTGATGCACGGTGACGATAATGCTTACTGCCTCTACCGCGGTTCCTAAACGAATCGACAAAGTTACATTACGACCAGTACTTTCTTTTTCGATCTTCTTCTTCGACGTGCAACTCGTCGATCAATCGTCGAGCATTGCAGTTGCAGTCTTGTGGTCACGTTGTCTACAATTTTTCAGTTAGAAAGTGATAAGAGTTGCTTCTACCAAAGCGCAAGCGTATGAGTTTCTAGTTAGCCGCAACCAAGCCACAATGGAAAGGATTACGCACATCACACTGATCATACAGAAGACGAAAGAATTGGATGTGTATTAAAATAAGGGGTTTGTGTGAGGCGAAAACTGTCAGGTGACATGCTAGAATGACGTTTGATGGAAATAATAACGGTTAATGGGATACGGCGTGCGTTGCACGAAAGAGCAAAGTACAAGTACAGCTCGTACGAAAGAAAAATGGTGATCTCGAGAAGCTCGTAGAAGTATACAGGTACGTGGACAAATGACCTAGCCGCTAGTCGTGCAAACATACAAAGCGTCTAAACTGTAGGACGTATTCTGAATGGTGAACGAGCTACACGCTAGAAGTGCACTGTAGTGAAACCTTTGCTCGTTTACCTTTGACTAGAATCACTCGCGAGGGTGGCGCAGGGTAGTTGCGGTGGTAGATGGTGATGTTTGATGTCGGTAGTTGGGCGATGGTTGCGTGGAGGGTGGTTGGGTGTTTGGTAACGGTTGTGGTGGTGGTGGTGGTGGTGGTAGTGGTGGTAGTGGTGGTGGTGGTGGTGGTGGTGGTGGTGGTGGTTGTAGAGGGTGGGGCTAGAAAGCTCGCTCTTTTTTTGGTCTTTTTTCTCTTTACGATATTTCCTTGCGAAGTCTATAGAGATGGGTTGGAAAAGTAGCCGGCCCGATGAGCCGCCGAGAGAGTAAAGGAATAGGGATGATCGCTACCGCGGCGAGCTGTGAGGTCGCGGCGCCCCAGGTGCTGGTCGGGGAAGGGCAGCGCCAGTAGAGTATACCAACGCGAGGGCATTCCGGTGTCACCCCTCCCAAGGCCACCACTACCGCCTCCCCTCAACGCACCAACCCCACCGAGCCCCCTGCGGCGCCTTCCTCTGACGCTGCCGCTGCCGCTAACCACCGCAACGCAAACGAGCTCGGTATTAATATGGTTGTCCTCGATATTGCTTTTATACCGCGTGTCTTTTCCTACTTTTCCGCCGTTCAGGCCTAACGACGAGTAGCAGTATCGTCCTTCTCGCCGGCAACACGAATCTCGTTTTTTCCGCCAATTTTCTCCTCGCTCGACGATACTACTACTCGCCGCCATAGGCTGCTCTTCGCGCATAACAACCGCAGCACATTTGTTATGAGACTGAAAGGCTGTTACTGAATAAAGATGTACATGATTACGCTGAAAAGCATTCGGTTACGATCAAGTACCGTCGAGGAAAGAGACGAATTACAATGAAGTGGTACAATGGCGAATGTTTCTTTTAGTTAGAGAGGGTGAGAGAGTGAGAGAATGGAATGATACAGACAGGACTTACAGAAATTAGTTCGAACGGATAAAATCGTAAGCGATACAATGTACATATGTATGAACAGTACGAACAAAGTTATATGTATATATATATATATATATATATAATATATATAGCAGCGCACATGAAGAAGGTAGTGGCAATTGTGTGTTCGTGCAATAAATGAGATTTACCTGCGAATGAGTATGACAACGGTCGTGATAACGGCCGCGAGAAACACAAAACCGCCAAATACACCGAGAGCGATGACTGCCCCGAGATTAAGTTTTGCCTGATGGGTGTTACTCGGTTGATCGGCACTCTCCACGCGGAATGGTCCCGACGGCTCGGGAACTCCCGACCCAACTCCAGCCTGGGCACGATCGACTCCACTGCCAGAGATTTCGTTGTCCTGCGGATGATCGCTTCTGTCGTCGGAATAGATGGTCGGCGGTGCTGCGGCGGGCCTCTGCAGACCAATCGTTGATTTCTTTGGAATCGTTTCCCTGACCGTTGCCGGAAGCTCAGCAGTGTTGGATCCTTTACGAGACGGCACAGTCGCTGTCGTTGTGGTCGTAGCAGGCGTTGTCGTCAATCGAACTCTAGGAGGAGGGAACGGTCTGCTTCTGGTAGTGGACGGCCGAATGGTCGGTCGAGGAGGAACCGTGACTGTGGTGCGGGCTTCTTCTGTAACCGAAAACGATCGAACGTTTCGATCGTTTGGCAAGCCTAGATAATGCGGACGATGCGTGGAAAGAATAATCACCAAGACAGGTGGGCGCTGCGTGATCGTACGATCCTGTCGGCAGGCAAAGGATTTGCCGGAACCCAGTGAGTCTGTAGTTCTTCTCACAGGTATAAGTAACGATACTGCCGACTAGCAGGCTCCGGTTGAAGGAGTTCTTTGTCGTCAGAACTTCGCCCTCGTCGATTTCGTCGACTTGGATGTAAGTGTGAGGTACGGCGGCAGGTGGATCGCAGCGGATTGGCTCGCAACGCGGCGGTGGACCGTTCCAGCGCTCATCGATGTCACAAGTCAAGCGTGCCCGACCTGTCGGGAGAAGACGCAGTGAGGAGCGTGAACTCGTGGAACTCGTGGGGATCTAATGAGTATCATGTAATTGTAATTTATTCTTCGCCATTATGCGAGTACACTCACCAGTCATCTCGTAACCATCTTCGCACGAGTATAGTACCTGACTCAGATAGCTTACGGTATTATTAATGAGCGTATATCCTCCGTGCTTTATACTCGCGGGGTAGCCGCACTCAATACCTGAAACGACAACATAACGTTACGCTCGAAAGTCCGACAGACCGCGTCCATATCTATATGGGTCTAGGATAAGTGACTCGTTTTGCCAGGTGTTCTTACTTTTGCAGACTGGCGGAAACTCGTTGTAGAATCCCGTATCGAGGCAGGTACGCGTAGTCGGTCCAATAAGAAGGCTGCCCGCGTTACAAGTATACTCCACCGTAGCACCGACTTCGTAAGCACCGTCAGAATTCCGGTCTGCCGGACTGATCACGGCCATCGTCGAGTTAGCTGGCTGTTCAGGTCTGCCACACGCTCGTGGTTCTACAAAGCGCGCGAGCGTTAGCTATGATTTTTCGTCTCTGTATTCGCTTCGACTGTCTTTCATTCGATGAAATGTGAGACTCACGATGCTGACAGATGAAATTGAGACGAGCCGTGCAATGCGTATCGGACCAAAGCCATCCCTTGCTACCATCGTATCGGGCACAGTCCTCTTCGGTTCCCTGTGGAAGACTCCAGAAGGACACGGACACCTCTTCGCCACTTCCGGTCCATCGCCATACCGTACGATCCTTTTGGTCCCTCACCGCACCCATCCAATACTGGCTAGATGTGTCACTTCTGCGGATGAATAAGCGATATGTTAGTCGCGCCAGACTAGAGGCAGACACACGCTTCAATATGCTCGGTACTCAATTTCAGCACCTGTGTCGTCTCCAGAGTTCCCAGGAAATGAAACCTTGCAATGCGGGATTACTTTCGTCTACAAGGGTGCCACCTCGCGCTCGACAGAAGGCCAAAGCTTCTCTGAAGACCAGTGGCTGTCGGTTGTAGAATATGTAGCATTTTCCATTGTAAGCCGCCGTAGAGCCTGGCGGCTGATCTCTGAATTGCGGACATCTCTCGATTGGCAGCGCTTGATCGGTGTAGACGAACGCCTCGCACAGAGACAACTGCACCGGTATCGGTGATTGCGTGGCAGCTTCCAAGTGCACAGAGACGAATGCCCCAGGCATCGGTGGATTGCAAGGAAGGAAGAGCGGGTGACCTTCTTCGAGAGGACCGGTGTATCGATTGCAGATTGGATTTGTCCCCAAGTCTGGTCGATTACTACCGACTCGAACGACGATAGTACCAGGTACACCGTCTCCTGCGCAAACCGATAACACATCACACGTTATCGTAACGCTGCTCCGAGGCGTATAAGCTCACAAAGCCGTGGCCCTAGATTCAAGAGGCAAGCTTTCACTCGCCAGTTTAGATACTACGCTCCGCGGATGATGCGAGGCGTAGTATCTAAACAGATAAAATCATCTGAAGCAATCCGAGGCTCCGCTAGTAGTGCTACATCTTCTGACCCAGAAAGTATTTCAGCTGTGACCGAACGGCGAGCAAGTCGCTCCGTTCGTAGCCGCAGCCAACTCCAATTACATGCTTTCCACGTTTTGTCCCTGTAATCGGCTCTAAACTGGCGACATTCTCTCGTTTACACGAAAGCGCAGCAGGACAGAAGAGATCCGAGAAACAGAGGGGGCGGATGCGTCGATTTCCTTCGTACGGAATACACGCCACGATTCTCGCCTTCGACTAATTCTAACTTACTATTCCGCAGTACGTGCGCGCAGTATGCGACGAACCGCAGAAACGTACTTGCGCGCGATGACGTGTGAACGTAACACTTTTCCATCGAGAGAAACTTCTCCATCTGATTCTGTCAGCGCACACTCGTGAGCGTATACTGCGATTACCACCGAACCTGACGACTGACTTTTTCAGCGTGCCGAATTCGACGTTTTCCGATACCGATGTTAATTAGGAAGGTTCGAGTGATGATTGAAGTGACGGCCGCGGCGTTAACCGGTAACTCATAACCGCTGGGGTGTAACGTGAAAGTTGCACCTTTCCGCAGAGGCCAAGGCAATCGCGAAGTGGGGCTAATTCAATTCCAGCCGGCGGAACATGAAAATTATCGTCGCCCATCTCGATGGTACTGGGCCATGACTAAGCAGATGTCCGAAGCCGCCGTGCATTGTTTCAATCTCGAATCTTCCATCGAGATCGCTTTCCTTCTACACGGACCAGGAAGCCGATTATTATCGATGACCTGAGCATTTCGCTATCGCGATGGGTCCGCGCGTGCTTCATGAATTCCCATTGAAAGTGCACGAAGAAGTGATTAACGCGCCCGCACGCGCTCATATTCAACGCGGTCTCATCCTATCCGAGTTCCATCTTCCATCGATACGCGACGGCCACAGTCCTTCTCCTTTCGTTTTAACATGCAATTAGTCGGTGCAGCGTTGCTGCTTCGCGCTTGTCTGAGTTCAGACAGCAGGGACAAGAATCGTCTTCTCGCCAATCGGCAGAGACACTCTTCGCCGTGGATAGCAAAGTGCTCCGGACTTCTACTCGCTCTTTTCCTGGAAATAGCTTGTCCGCAACCCGCAATCCCATTATTATCAACCGTTTCGTTTAACGGTGAAAGTCTCTCCTCCTGTTCGAGCGGATACTCCAATCGTGCTTCGATCGGAGCTAACGACTTTCCAAACGTTTCTACGGTGCGAACAACTGTCACGAAATGCCCGATTCTCGATAATAATAATAATAATAATAATAATAGTAATAATGATAAGGATGAGAAATCGTTAATGGCGAACAGGCGTGCTATGTCAGTCGTCAAGAAGGAATGACGCTACATTCTAGAATAAGTTCTTTGCCAGAGACGCATTCGCGCCCAGCCAGGTTTCAGCCACACTTAAGTATAATTTTCATGCGATATCCGAGCACAGATCGATCAAGCGTAATCTGCGAGATCACGCTACGCCTCGGTATCGCCACAGGAATCGCAGTTCGCACGCTTTTCTAACAATCGAAAGTGGAAAGACTCTCACTTTCATCGTTAGCAGGAGTTTCTAAAAGATGCCGCATCCGTGGCGACTCGACGACGCTGACGCCGATGCCGACGCGCAGACCCAGGTCTGCAAAGAGAGACGTGGCGGTTGATCGTGTGGTCTTACGGATCGTTTGAAAAAGAGGCGAGAAGAGACTTTCCAAGCGAATTGCCATCGACTTGCTTCATCGATCTGGCTGGAAAGCGGAGGTGCTCCGGGGATGCTAATTCAATTCGGTCAACGACGACAGCGATGATTTTCAGATGGCACGGATCACGGATCACGGATCGCTTGGGAGGCGCAACGGAGGAAAAGCGCACGAAAGTGTCCGTAAACTCACCGCGCCTATTTCGTGAATGAGCGCGCTTGCTGGGATTGCGTGTGTCGTTATTACCGGTAATTATACGGCAATGTGCACTTATCGATAGAAAGCTGAGAGAATCCATCATGCGAGGCATATTTTTCTCTCACGACGTTGAGGTGCCAGAGCTCCGTTACCATTTTCGTGTCACATCAAGAGTTACCGGCCAGCTGTGGAGTAACGTCACAATGCTGTCGATGCGACGCGAATTTCATTCATATCCCTTCTTAATCCTTTCAGGATTAAATGAAATTACCGAATAAAGACCTTTAGAGAGTGACTTCGAAGCATCATGGAAATTGACAAGCTGCGATGAGGATATGAACAAAAATTTGGATGAAAAACTAAGTTTTAGAACGTGACGATTAACTTGATCGATGAAACGTTGGCCGCCTGAAAAGTGCGGAATATCACTGATTGCCGGCAGTACAGGCGCTGTAATTTCCTGCCGCTCACAATAAAGAGCGTTGCGTGAGATTTACGATTTCGCTTGACGGACTGATGTCTGGCCGCTATAAAATCCACCACTGTGGGTGGTGTGCTCAATTAACTCGCACTCAAGGCAGTTTCGCCGCAAGTCCAACGTTTGTCGAGCGTTTTCGGTAACTCGGGCTCTCACAAACTTCCCGCTTCATTCCGAGTGTGGTTGTAGATTCTGAACGTGACGTTCAGTTGGAAAACGGCCTACTTACCGCAGCAGGGCTTGCCGAAGTCCAATCTCACGAGCTGTACCATGTAAGGCTCTAAGAGATTCACGTACCACCACGGCCTCAGCTCCGATCTCGTAAGCGTGCAAGTCTGCGGCGTGTAAATTTGACCGCTGCTTCCGTCCACGGCTCGCTGCGGAATTCCACTGCCAGAACTGGATGACTGCATTGGCGCCTTGCCGCCGGCCACGTTCAAAACTGCAACAGCGAATGTCAGGAAAACGATAGTGCTGGCTCGACCTTCTTCTGGCGAGAGCCGCCATCTTGCCGCGAGACTTTTTCGTTACTCGGGAACGATGAAAGTAGTACGAGTGACTGTCAAACTAAAAACGACAAAGCCAAACGGTTAATCCACCCTACTGCCCGCAGTATCGGTGCCCGCAATCTCTTATTATTTCACTTTCACTGGTAGAAAATGAATTTGTCGTTTCCGTAAAAGGCGGCGAGCAGTCAAATTGGCAGATTTGATGGGAGAGGAAGGCGAAGTAGCCTCGTGCGTGTAGAAACTGTTCTCGTTCACACGCTTTGGCGCTGAAACGTCTTCGTCTGAATTAGAATTCGCGAGAAGCTTGATTATTTGGCGCGACACTATCGGAAAATCTGAATAACGCATTTGCCGTTTAAAGAAGTACGGAGTCGTCTGTTCGTCTGTTGTCGCCGGCGATGGCGCCGCGCCGTTCCACTGCCATTCTTCTGCCATTCTGCTGTCATTCCGCTGCTGTTGAGCTGCACGCTTGAATAGCCGTTTGGCACGCAAATGCGGCGATCGCGTCGTCAGAAACTTTTGCACGTAAGTGCCGCGCGCCTTTGCGAACAAGTAGTCGGCCTTGCGGTAGTTTTACTGTACCGTAACGTGAGAATTTTATCGGCGCTAACCCAGGACGGTTCGCAATCGTAGTAGCCGGCAATATGGCTGTGTGTGCAAGCGCGAGCAATGAGGACATGCGGAGAAGAGGCCGCCGCCGCCACCGCTGTGCTCAACCTAATTACGAGTTGGAGTTATCGCCGTGCCGCTAGCAAACTTCCTATCACTCGCCTACGTACTCGAAAGATCGTCGCCGGAGCAACCAACTTCCGAGCTACTTTTATTTTCACTCCAACTACTTGGTCCTGCTGGCGATCGATCGATATCTAACGAAATTATTTGCCGTTAAAAGAAAAATTGCTCAACGCTTGGAGGACGTTCACGACGGGTCTCGTTGGCGCAATCCGTTACCACGGCCTCTAATATCTGCGCTCATCGTTCGCTGAACAATCGAGAGATGCGCAGACAAGGCGGAGGGAAGATCGGCGCAGAAACAAAGCCCTCCCACAAAGTCCGCTCTTCTGGCCGGTGCGCGTCTTACGACTTACGATGCCACGATAGGAGACGTTGAGCAACGCAGCCAGGATTCTACGATAAGGCTTAATATCCTCAGACGCGAGACGCGAGACGCGAGCCCACGAGTGAGAGGGGGTACAGGAAGAAAAGGAAGAACGTAAGAGCCAGCGTGCGAAGTGTATGGAAGAAAGCAAAGTGTATTCGTTTGCCGAGCCTGCGGCTTAACCGAGACGCGGGCTAATTTGACGTACGAGCGCGCAAGAATGACGATCGACCCGACAACGGTTTATTAGAAATAAAATTGGCCAAGTCATTGGCATTCCACGAGGGACGGGGCGTCTGTGAGCAGGCACGTAAAACAGATAATTGATGCATTCTCGACCTAAACCTACATACTGCCTCCCCATGAAAGTGCCACGCACGTTCCCACAAGCTCGATATAGCGTGCCTACCTCGTAATTTACAGTTACTCCTCATACACACGGATAACCGGAGTCTCGCATTGCCCGTGATCTTGCTCGCCGTACTCATTGAGATCGAAGGACGTCGGCATAATAAGCATTTTCTCGAATCGATCTCGTCAAGTTACGCATTCCGCAAACTATCGCTTCACACGGTCGTATAAAACGTCTCGGCACGGCAATGGCCTAGATATCTCTTGCCGCGGTTCAAGCAGCATTGACAAAGAAGGCGCCCGCACCTTCATCGGCATACCATTTTCTCCAATAATCGCACGTCGCGTCGGTTGTCCGTTTCAAATTCATGGGAGCGCCGGACGAGTGACGCCAACTACGTCAGGATTCTCCACTTTGCATCTACATGGCAGCAGCCTATTTATGGAAGCAGTGACAATCGATCGTGGCGTTCGCAAATCCTCTTGGTTGGTCGATCCAGCTAGCAGGCGCTAACCTTTTACGGTCGACCCGAAAGTGTGACCCTGCTGCGCGTTTCACGCTATGCCTATGACGCTGCCGCGGACGATGCCATACTCCCGAAGCAACGCATCGTTCCTTTTAACTTTCACCCATGCCCCTATCCTTTTTAAACTAGTCAAATTAATTTCGAGGAATTTTACGAGGACGCAGGAACGCGGGAAAGTCGAAAGTCTGAATGTGAAAGGCAATATATCGCGGTGACACTCCGTTCGAAAGGATCGTATATCTCTGGCCGATGGTATCGATAGATAGGGGTCAGCCTCCACGCTATACGCTCGCAGTTACCTATTTACTTATCTATCCTTGCAGCAACGCGCATATTCATGTAGGACGCAGTTACGCGAAGGAACGAAGTCAGCGAACTTTGCAGGGAACGACGATAGCGAGTATGTAGCTGCTTGCGAGAGGCGAACAGGTTCGCCTTCGAAAAGTCAAGTTCACGCACAGGTGCGTAAGTGGCAACCTGCTCTTGCGGTTGGCAGTCACGAGAATCTGCACCGGTAGTGTTTAAGGGGCGACCGAACAGTTTCGTTGGTAATGGTCATGAATTCGTCCATTCCATGATTCGTGCCAAACGAATATTACCGTAACCGTAACCATTCGTTTCCGCGGCAGAGAGAATCTTTCCATTGACGAGCGAGATTACTTGGAAATAACTGTCTTACGGTAAAATAGCTAATCGCAGCGTGGCGTGAATTTTCTCGAACGTAGGATTACCTAGAAAGATCGCATTAGTCATTTCCTCGCTTCACCTTTACCGTATCTAGACCAGTTTCACTCGTGGACATCCCTTTCTATTCTAATCGCTCGAGAACCCTGCTGACCTATAATCGCAAGATTAACGACAGAAAGAAGGGTAGAAGAAGAGGGTCGGTTTGGCGAGCGAGGTATTTTCCACTCGCGCTCTGCTTCACTCTCGCTCCTAGTTGCACGATAATGTCGCGACTCGCTTCTGGACTCGGACGACGCCAACGGTCCTACCTACCGCGAGCGAGGCGCGTCCGGCTCGCGACCCACTTCCGTTCACTCCAAGGCTCGCAGCGTTACTTTATTCGGGTTCCTGGACCAGTTTTACCGCGAGACGCGAGATGCCGGGCGAAAGAGATCCGCCGCTTGATTTCACCTCAACGTCATTCGGCTTGCCAAGGATCACCGCTCTTATTTCCTTTGAGCCAATTCCCATTGTCATCCCGCTCTCGTTGCTACATCAACTCGGGCGTGAACGTGTGAACCGAAACTTTTACTACGGCCCGGAAGACCGTTTCTATTAGAATTCTGTGCCAAGTTCGACGAGACGCGTGCGCCGTCTCGTACTTCCACGCGTTGTCAAATAATTAAGGTCAAATTAATTACTCGCTCCCGCTCTTTTGCGACTCAAGCTCCTCGCTCGTCACCTGACGGCAATGAGTATCCGTGTTGACAAATGTATCATCCAGATAAGTTGCACGCCACGACGTCTTGTCATTGTCAAATGACGAAAATTCTTTTGCAGCTGGTTCAAGGACAGCGGAGCGGCCGACCTGTGTGCCAGGAATGCGCACGAGGTTGGGAAGGCCGCGGGCGTTGTTAGGTGGTAACAGGTTCAGACTTAACGGTGCAATACCCCCACTGCCTTCGGTATTTCTTGACTATCGTCGGCTTCCTCGGTCAAGGACACCCGGAATCGGGTCGCCTGCCGCCTGCCTACCCGAAACTCCAACCCCCAACCTCCCAGCCGCCGATCATGCGGCCCATTTTCTTACCTGCTCTATTTACACGCCGTACATATTTACGGTAGAAGAAGAATCGAGAATCGGTAGGAAGTACGAGACGTTACTTCATTTGACTTACCGCAAAAGGGTACGCCTTCCGGTGTCCAAACCCCCTCTGTTTGGCACTGTCTTCTCGCAGGGCCGAGCAGTTCGAAACCTGGCTCGCAGGTGTACGTAGCCACTGTCCCATCCGGAAACGACGTATCCTTAAGGAGAGCTTCCTCCTCGTCGAGAACGTCGTCGGCACCGGTACCCGTAAAGCGTACGGTACTGTGCGCTGGTGCCCCAGGGTAACCGCATCCGGCGCCACTGCAACCTGTAATCCGATATACCCACTATCATTGTCGCGTAATCGCCAATGTCTATCTGATGTCGTCGACGATCTATCGACCACTCCAACTCGGCTAATCATTACGCTTATCAAGCGCATATTCCTCAATGAACAAACCGGCGGAAAGTGTACGAGCCGAGGAAGTAGACATCGACAGCGTTCTGGCATTCAAACGTCATGACACAACGACGTGCGAGGGGTGCCGGTCGTGTGCGCGAAACGCGTTAGCGTTGTGAGCCGAGACAGGATATTGCTACATCGGCCGGCCAGGCGTCGAACTCGCTCCCAAAAGTCGGTGAATTCAATGCCCGCTGACGCTGAGTCACGTCATCCGCAAACACGTCAACTCCTAACGGACCGATCCACTCATTTGCATTTTCTCGCCACAAGGAAGCAGCTTATTTTACGCATGTAGAATAGCTTTAGTTCGATCGTTCGCACGGAAATGTCTACACTCGTGGCAGGCTCCCAACGCGTCCCATCGTCAAAAAGTGAAACGCGACTTCGTTCAGGAAAAGAATCAACACCTTTCACTGTGAAACGGTGAGTTATTGTAAGTCGACGTATACTTTGCACGATTTAAAACGTTAGTCGAACGTAACCGTTGTTTCGCAACCGAAAACGGAGAACGAGGAAGGAACAGGTAATCGCGACACGCTCTGGCATCGTAAATTAGCAGAGGAGCACGTAAGATCGATACATTCGATAAACCTAACTGTATTACTCTCTTCACCGTAACACATTATTCGTCGAATCTAATGTTACGGATGAACCTGGCAAGTGTGCGAAAAGTTAGCGATACGTCCGCCCGTCGAATTGATCATTTTTTCATAGGTACAACGATCAAGGAAATTATGAGCGACGGAATATGGAGAGAGGACCGTTGTGTAATCCATGAATTTTATACGCTTTTCATTCTTCTTCCCGGTTCTATATATGTTTTTCATATCTTTCGTCTCCACACACTTACTTATGTAATACTGGAAATGTGAAATACACGTATTACACAGGAAACGACGAGCGGTTCGAAAGAAAACGATAAGACGAGATTGCCACAACTAATTGTAAGTGAAGAAAGGAACATGGGCATTGTGCGTCTCTGCCTCTGGTTTCCCAAGCGATTTTGCTCATTTTCCACTTTGCGAAGGAAGAATTACTGAAACCTTCTCGATGTCGATGTAATCAAATGGTTTAAATAAGACAACGTCCTCGTACTCAGCGTGTCCTTTAAAAAATCGTATTGTAAGACTAAAACTCCTAAAGAAACGATACTGTAATGATGCAGTATCATTACAGTAACGGTTTAATCGGACTGACTGAAAAACCCTCAAGTACTAGTCTATCGATTCTTCGATTCAAATTTCTGACTTCCGACGCCGCTTGTGTATAATACTCGTCCAGCAGCGTTACGTTAAGTAACGGTCTGTCAAGGGCGGAAAAGATTGTTGCGTGTAGGTAAATGACGGAAAACGTCGCAGAGTACGTGAGCAGTATGTGAAGAAAGAACGGACGCAAGATGCACACTTTTCTTATCTTCGCGACGTCCCGGGCTCGTGCCGGATACACGCCGGAAACGACGATAGCAGCGAGTACTTTTCGTCGTTTACCTCTTCGATGTTTGCTAAAAGTCGCCAGTTTCTCACGGACCGAGGCGCGACGCCGACCTAAGGATAGAAGACTTTTCTTCTACCACTACTTGCATCACTCTCGACTCAAAGTAAGCCCTTCGATCGTGCACACGCATCGATCAATCATATAACCTTATAAACGAAGGTTTGTTGCGTGATCTGACGAAGAATACCAAGCAAAGAAGAGCACTGGAGGCAGACAATATTATGGGCCGTAGGCTGCTAACGGAAGCGATAATGCAAGCGACTCACATCCTGCGGCAGTCTTGCAATCGCGTAGTAGGAAGTCATTGGCTGAGCCAGCGACTTGCCGTCATTGTACTCGTATGTACCCAACCCAAACGCTGACACTCGAGGGAAGCAAACTTCAGTGACCCCGGGGCCCGGGGTGAATTTCACTCCTTGCTCTTGCACAAATTCGCGCCACTTTATCTTTCTCCACGGATCGTTCCCCTTCTCCACCATCGCGTTCGCCTTACGAATCCGCAGTTGCTTTCTAACGCGATTTGCATTCCGCGCGCGACCTGTAAGTACTTGTCCGTGGATAGGCACGTAGGCACGAGACTGTTTGCGAAAGCCGTGCAAAAATTTCCGTCTCGAAACGCAATGCACCCTTAATAACCCTTGCGAGACTTCCACTTACTCCTGGCTCCTGGTTCCATGTCATTATAAAGGCATACGTCAGCGCTACCGCAGATCGATTGCTTGACCGATCATAGGTTATACGGATTGGAAAGTTCACCATTTCTTCACACTTCTGCACCGCTGTGAAATTGTTAAGCTCACCACCGGTGCTACGACGACCGTACGGGGGCAGACTGGTATTGCAGAATCGGTGCATCCAACTGAACTAACGGATACTCAATGCCGCGCGTTCATCGCAATGAGTTGGCCATTTTACGACTGCACGCTGCCCACCTGCCAACATCTCTGACCAATGTTCTCTACGTTGAAAATGAAGTTTCACTCAATGGATACAGCAAGTTTATCACACACGTTACCGCGTCGGCAATATATGGCTGACACTATAACCTTCTTGAACCTTCTGTAGGAACGACTAACGGTATCAACTTCCCCTTCAATTTTTCTGCATTCTTTTTCACAGACGAACTATTGATGACTAGCTAGATGACGCTGTTTATGGGCGACATTCCTATTGGGTTGTTGGCCAAACGATTCCAAGTCCTAAGCAGTCCCAAAATCCCGACTACGTACGTTGGGCGCCTCTTGGATAGCCGATGGCCGAAGGCCCACGTAACGGTTCGCACTATTCAATTAACATACTTATCGCGCCTTCGTAGTCATGTGGTCGAACACTCGAAGAAAAAGAGAAGGAAAATAAAAAGAAATTGTAAGGTAGACGTAACGAGATAGGCGGCTGCGTATCTCTGTCTTCCGTTATGAGTGATAGAAAGAATGTTATCGTACCGCGGGGGTTACGAGGCCATGAGAGTTCGTTGGTTGCATGCTCAATGAATATTATCAGGAGACCGGGGGCTTCTTTTCCGGAAAACTAACTCTCCGTGGCTAAGCTGACGCCGACCGACGCGGACGGTTCGTTACATCCGCCTAAAGTAGGCTGCCGATGCCGGCTCGAATTATCGTAATTGTTAAGCCGCAAATCGGGGCAGAACCCGGAGTCAAAGAATAATTCAAAAAGCACTTTAACGTACTGCCAGCGCAAAGCGTCGTCATCAAGGCACGCATCCACGTGGATCGTAACGACGAGATCGATCATAGCTCCACCGACGATTGCTATTCGTAGCGTGTGCCGTGGCAGCGGGCAGCATGGCACAACGTGCAAGTCGGACAGTAACCGCACATACTTCCGCTTTAATACCTCCAAAGATCGACACAGAATATTCCTGCGGCCTGCGGTGTCGGTTTCTCGGTGTCAAGCCAATCTCAGGTCTATAGAGCTGATCATTTATCCCACCGATCAATGCGAATTCTCGGCTCGCCGAGGAGAAAGTGATGATCGACCCTCACACGCCTTCTTCTTGATTGTGACATTACTGGTGTGGCAAACGCACCTCCGCGATCGTTAGTTATTAACGCATACAGTCGCGCACACTCGTCAATGCAACCGTACGAGTACGAAGGAGCGAGCGGACGTTGATGAAACATTAACGTAAATTGAGATTCGCAAATGACTTCGGTATAATTAGAGACGTACGAAGTTTCACGTTCCCCGCCGTCCCCGCCGTCCCCGCGCCCACGAATCAACAGATTCCTCACGAACATCCGCGTAATCGTTCAGGCGAAGAGCATACGCCAGGTTTCAGATAAGTAGTTGGTTTCGCAACAAGAATATGTTAAGGTCTAAGGGATGGCTTGAAGAATGACGCGTGCAGATAGTATGTCACCTGTATACCGATTTTGCTCGACTGTGAGCATGAAATATGCATGTAGGGGACAAGGTATGTACGGGCCACGGAGTCAGTTCGCAGAACGTGCACGAAATAAACAATCTTATGTAGGGCAGTAGAGTGGACAAAACGAGTGGCGAGAGAGCGTGGAAAGGGTAAAAGTTATTCCGGTGTAAATGTAGGGTCACGGCTGTGCTCACCGCTACGCCCACCGTTATGCCCACCGCAGTAATCATTATAATAAGCATTCTTTTTATTATCCTGCCTTATTACCAGAACGTAATTTATTCCCATCGCCGAGCAAGTCGATCGTGCTCGTCACGCAACTGGTTATCAGGTTATCACTCGCTGATCGAAGAGCATTAAACGTTTACACCCGATCGACTTGTCGGATCTGTCTCGGTCGTGTCGTCGTACAAATTCAATAACCGCTTACGAAGAGGTCGAGCTTCCCTTTGGCGTTAGCCGGTGTTCAAAAGAGGCCATCTAACGTTTTCATATTTTTCATCCGTACCGGCCTGAAATCTGAGACTATAGTAGCTTCGTCAACACGTGTCGTTTCCAAGGTTCGCCGTGTCGCCCACGCCGGAAGAAAAGTCTATAATCGGGGCAGAAGTAGGCGAGAAAAGGAAGGTGGGACCGAACTCACCTTCGGCTTACTCGCTCGCCCGGTGTCTCCCGTTAACTTCACGGAATCGTGTCAAATTGTGAACTGATTGTGAGCGGGACTAATTCAGCGCGCCGACCTTTTGTTTTTAAAGTAGCTCGAGTGGACAGACGAAGGAGTTACTTCGAGTCACATTTCATTTTCGGAACATCGCCAATAAAGAATATATTAAAGAAGTACATAAGAAAGAACACAGTGGAAGATGAGTAGTGTCTGCTAGGATAACGCTCTTACGTTAAATTACCCATCTGGCGCCGGAGGGTGATGCACATTGTACGCCGATTAGCGCATTGAAGTAGGCATAAGCTACGATACGATTCGATGCTAATGAGACGTTTATTATACAATTCCCAAGACTGATCGCTAGGATGCAGTTAGCAGCGTGGAATCGTCGCTTCGTGACGAGTAACATATCGAGACACGTAACACCTGCGCTGACTGAGCGCGTATAAGAGTAGAATAACAATCGATTCGGGAAATAGGTGTTAATTAGACGCGAAAGCCGTCGTTAAGGAGCCGTCCGCGCAGTCCGCGTCGCGTCGGCTGCACAAGAGAAAAGTGTTTAACACCCGGCGGCGACACGTGGGAAATGCAAGCAACCGTCACTTTACTACGCTAGATGCAATCGTGGTCATTAACCCGCGCGCAAGACGTTTCTATAGCCGCCGCGCCGTTCGCATGCAACAAAAGCAAATTTACGATCGTTATTCAAACTCTTTCAATTTGAATATTGAACGGTACCCGCGCCGTCCTCCCATCGCTCTATCGACGAGCTCTTCTCACATTCAGAATATTCTAATGCCATTCACCCTCGTAACGTCACAGACAAATGAATTGTAATAAGGGGCGACTACTTTCTCTTCAGCCACTTTATGCCCCACGGATGGACGAAGTAATAATATAAGATCGTGAACCCTGCCAAACAGACGACACCGAACTAGTCAGGATCACTAAAATCAAGAAAACTATTCTATTCCGATCGGATGCGGCATTAAATGGAACACAAAACAAAGCGTTTCCTGCGAAATTATGAGCAGCGTCTTATTAAGTTTCCTGACGCTTAGAAAGCGACAAGAGAATAAACTATAGTACTTGCTAGTATAATTACCCTTCTGTTAATGAGCAATTAAGTAAGCAATTACGTTCTATACGGAAGATTAATTTAGCTCTACAGCGAAGTGCCGCTTATCTATTGAATGCTCCTTTAGAAAACATTTTATAATGCGATAGAATTCACGCAAACCGGTAAGTAGCTAATGTTCCTGCTGATATAAATATTAAAGATTTCAATAATTATGCCTGCGATTGGAATTAAAGTTTGTGAAGTAGCGGAGTAGTTTTTAGCTTGATCTGTACGTCTGTAGTAGAATGGTAGAGGCCATTCAATATGAGTAGCTATAAAACTTTGAAAAATAACACGCAACCGGATCAATCTTTCTCGGAGGCACGCACCAACGGAATATCTGCGTCTCGAATGATTGATCCGAGGAGCGTTAACTCGACGACTTATTGTTAGCAGGAAGAAATTACATCTGCAGTCGCACTAGCGTTTCCTCATTTCTTACTTTTGCACAGCGTCGAAGTGACTTTAGAAATTGTCAATTAATACTTGAAGCGCTTGACACACCTTGGGCAACGAGGCCGACAACGATGAGGAGAAGTGCGTGGATCCGTCCGGGTGCCATTTCTCTGACCGTAACCTTTCAAACGACCTCCGACCTTGAGCGTCCACACGAGTTTATCTTCTTTCCGGTATCGCCACCCCGCACGGGCTGTATTAATCCCTGTGACCGCGATCCGCACTCTCGGATCCGTGATTTCACCGAACGCACCTCCACGAAGACGTCATTCCGAAAAGAAAAAGTTCGCCGACAAGTCGAATCCACCCGAACACTGGGTGCCGATCGTCTTGGAGAACGCACGCGCCCAGAACTTCCGCTCGACGCTCGAACGTTGTAATGCAGGAATACGCCGCTCGATCTTCCTGCACTAATTGCAATCGCAGCTTTCCGAGTACGGAGGATCTTCTGCGACCGCTGTGGAACGATCTTTCCTGAAGACTGAGGTGCTTACTCCCTGGCAGGAAGTCGTCCAGGTGCTCTGCTCCCCCACCTGCTGCTCCTCTCTACCACCACCATCACCATCATCACCGTCACCACCGCCCCGGCAGACCGGTAGGCTGGCAGACGGGCAGGTAACGACCAGTGTGCCGGTTGCCATCAGGAACGAGGCTGACTGGCTGACTGCTCGGCTGACTGCTTGGTTCACTACTTGCTTCACTACTTGCCTCACTGCTCGTCTCTCTGCCTCGCTGTCCCAGCCGTCAGATTGACTGACTGCCCAGTATGACTACTCCTTCTTTCTACTTCTACTATATTCCTACTTAAGAATTCAGGCCACAATTATAATCTGACAGCCGGCGACATGACAGGACCGTCGACAGTCCACAAGAGGGAGATGCAACGGCGAATTACATCCTGAGAGCTTCTTATCGTACAGCTTTATTTGTCGCATATCTCACGCGATCACAGAAGCTTCCTCTCAGTCACTTTGTCAATTGCTTCGAAGTTTGCATACGGAAATGTAGCCAGGTATAAAAATTACCTTTGGAAGACAAAATGTTCAATGGTGTTTTAATTAATGGAAATTTGAGCGTATAAAAGTTGGAATGATTCGGTGACAGGAAGTACTGGCGAGATGATCAGCCAAGCGCGACACCCTAAACCGGACCGAGCAGTACTGGCTAGTGGCCGAGCTTCCTTATTCACTTTAATTATCGCCTATGCTTTATGCCTAACGTTAACAATGAGACGCGATCGTCCAACATGTTGGCTCCTCCTTATGTGCGTGGCTAACAATAAGACGTTGATTAACGCAACCGTGAAATTTAATAGCCCGCGCGAAAGTGTTCTCGCGCGCATCGAAACGAACCTGACACCGAGGCAAGTGCGCTTGAAGAGGGAATATGTAACGAGAAGAGGAACACCTGTGTGCTTTCATTTCGACCGCCAACGACAAACGATACCAACACAGAGATCAGCCGCGCATTGGCACGGCAAGTCGAGAAGAGGTAACATGAATACACACAGACATTTCATAATTTGTCTAAACTTTCGATGATTCATAAGCTTTAATGATACGTGTGAGTGGTATGTGAATAAAGCCGAAAGTTTCGAATGCGGAGGAGGATCAAATAATCGCGAGTAAGAACCAGATTTGGTAGAGGCTGAAATTTTGCCCGACGAAAGCTAGTGGCGTGCGTTGGCTCTGATTGTGAGCCTCTGGTGAGTCGAGTCACTTGTTAGTAACGCCGACTTCCTGACCCACATACCACGGCCGCCATACAAACGTAACACTTTGTACGAATGTAGGTGTGCATCAAGGAGGCAGTAAGCTCGCGCGCACTGTCGGTGTGCCGTGTGCACCTGCAAAGCACTGCTTCACGTGCACATAAATACAGGCAAAGGCCTCTCCGTCGTACGAGATCGAGTCCTCCTCGTTCACGTTCCCGATCATTCGGGCACAAGGCGCACGCGATGGGAAGGTTCACGACGTATCGACGTTGTGTGTCGTTCACCTTCTTACTCGACTATTCTTACCGATCTTACCGCCAAGCAAGCTATGATATTCGTTCCTTCGACACAATCGCTAGCCAAAACAGTATAAACAGATTTTTGCGTTAGCGTCTTATCTTCGATTACGCCTTACGACTTTACGGGCTTACGGTAATGTCAACTTACACTCTGAAAGAAAGAAAGGATTAACCTTCCTTCTCAGTCAGACGATCAAAATTAACGTAAACCAATACCCGGAGAGTTTTTCTCCGGTTTCTGATTAATCCAATTTTTAGATTTCTTAGTAGAGAGAGAGAGAGAGAGAGAAAGAAAAACATTCCATCGCCACGATTATTGTCAGTCTGACGTAAAGTTGTATCGCAGAAGTGGCAGATCTTT
Organism: Priocnemis perturbator; assembly: GCA_963942575.1. NCBI lineage: Eukaryota > Metazoa > Arthropoda > Insecta > Hymenoptera > Pompilidae > Priocnemis > Priocnemis perturbator. The sequence continues at coordinate 14,098,318 of OZ012647.1, read as the reverse complement.
CTTCCTCGCCTTTCACCTGGGACTCAGAGTCCGGACGCTAAAAGCTGGAATCGCAAATCGTATGGTGCTCTCTCTGGCAACGCGTCATCTCTTACGTCGCATTAAAAAGTTCGGTGAATGAGTTTAACAGCGATTCCGTCAACCACGTAAATGTTGCGGTCAATGACCGAGCCGATGTCTAATCTCCTACCAAATCGAGTTTTTCCGTTAGCCGATCGTGAGCGTCCTCGAACTGGAAGCCGGCCATATCGATGACACCGGTTCTTCCTTTCGTGCATATAAATCGATCGACGATACACGAGTCCAGAAGATTTCAGTCGACACTGACGCGCCGAGCAACAGATCTTTCTACTATCATCTTGCCACTTGCCACTTCTCCATCCGACGTTTATCGTCTTACGCGCCACCTGCCGCACTTCACGTCCTCAATTGCGCGGCTTTGTCGTCCTAGCAAAAATACCACGTATATTTCTTTCGTTATCGGAAACGTTCATTTACAAACTCGAAATACATACATATGGATATAACTTATTCTTTCTTGCTCAAGCTTGCATACATTGTGCCCGTGCACGTGATACTTTCCCGTACAGCGTGTCTGCATCATCTGCCGCATTTGCCTGACCTCGTTTGAAGCGCCTGCAAGAATTTAGCGTTAGAGCGGACGATGCTCGTAGAAAGTCAAAAGAGCGGGTAGATTCTAGATATGACGATATGTGTAGTTGCGATTGTTCCTCGTCCGCGTACGCACGCAATGCAGGCGCGTATGTCCCTTCTCAGTTCTCACGTATCTCGTTTATTTCAGCTGTCCAGCGATCAAATTGCGCTTCGCGCAAGCATCGCACCTCTTCTTGGCTGCACTCACGCAACGCGTGTACGTGCAATTAACGATCAAAGGTGAATTCCCCCAACACGAGTCTATGGTATCAAAAGAGAGACATTTTTTTATTTACCTCACGCTTCAGGCATACCTATACGCGCTGGACGGTGCCTGCTTAAGCAATTGTTTTGCAGCATTCTCGGCCAAGTTGACAACGGTGTTATTACAACTAGATTGCGGTAGTTAGTTTAACACGTCCACCGGTCTGCGGTAGTTTTGCCTGTTTGTCGGCACTAGGATAATCGTCGACGCCGCTAGTAGCACCGCTGCCGCTACTAATGCCGCTTTACCAACATCCATATTCTCGCTTTCGTATTACATCCTCTCTACTCTGTACGTGTCCGCGCATCAGCCTCGGTAGAGTCGTTTATTTATTTCCGCACACTGACATCCGCTCGGCTCCTACCCAACACGAGTCAAATTCGGACCTAACAAGAAGGTATTGCCACTTGTCGCGGTGGACGGCGCCGTATCTGTAATAGTCGATATAGAATTTTTGGTCTTAACATTTCACGACATATTCAAATGAGCACACGTGCTAACACCCACGCACTCACTTGCTCTCCTTTTGACAAATTGAAACTTTTATTCCACTTTCACGAGCCCAAGGACATTATGTGCCTGTATCGTGCAATGTTAAAGCGATATTTCCTGAACCGGCAGATGTGCAACCACGTCATTTTTTTCAACTGCATATACATAGTAAGTATCCCTGTTATCTAATGCATTTATTAAAAATTGAAAAACCGGCAATTTTTTTGTTCATCCACACGCTAGCCAGCGGAAGGTAACCCGGAAGCGTACGTACACTTCGTTACGACTGCCTTTCTCTTAAGTCCACATCCGCAAACATTCCCCTTATCTTTTCCATTCTGTTTAACCGTTGACTATTCCAGTGACTACTTCTACTAAGAATCCACTTTCTTCTAAACACGGACGATAGCGGTGCGATTTAAATCAGCGACGATTCTTCCGGGCAGTACTCGCAATCACAACTAATTATGCGAGCCTCAAGTGCACGGATTTGCACAAATGACGTCAAATACGTGGCAAAAGACAAACGAGATCGGCCTAAATTCTTATTTGTGGCACCACAGACAAATTGTCTCAAATTCCTTCGGAACCTGTTTCTAAACATCCTAGGGAATGTGAAAACTTTAATCACCTAACCGGAAAGTGAAGGGAAAGTTAAAGTAACGATTACAAATGCTAGAATGCATTTTTCTGATCTACACGCCGACATCTTGAGAAATTGCGATGTTTCAAATGCAAAACAACCTGCCACCAACATCACATACATATTTTTATCTTGTAAGGAATAAAAACGCCCATGACATTGGACCTGGTAAAGTATTTTATTTGACGCAACGCTGGCGAGCATGGACGAAAGCGAACTTAGCGAACGTTTCAACGGAAACGCTTAAAACAATGGTTAAACGTTTTTACTGCCAAAGTGGCAAGGGTTCAAGTTTTTATTATCGCCTACTTTCTCTTACAATTAGACTAGAGTACTATTAATCTGGCCGTCGAAACGAAAATCTTCATTTGGCAAGACCTTCTTGTGAGGATGGAAATATCGACGAGTCACTCCTACGCATACAATATCTTTCGTCAAACTTTAGCGTGCAACCGATGAACAAAGAACAGCTTGACCGATCGACTAATGGCGGTTGTTAACCCGGTTCTTCTTAAATCACCAACACTCAGTGGCTGGCGCTTATTCTATAGAGCGTGAGAGTGAACGGTCGAACGGCGATAGTGGAAGAATATTCGACGCTATTTTTACACTTTCCAAGGTATTATCGTTCGCATTCCACTACCGACCATTCCGTGCCAAATTGGCATGTTAACGCAGTCGTAAAAGGGGACCGACCAAAGGTGTCATGTGTGGAAGCACAGTGAAGTTGTGATGTTCCTTGTTTCTGTAAGTTCTGCGAGAGTCGTCGTGCACAATAGGGCTTCGAGAATGACAGCTTTCTCTTCGCTCCTTACTTCGGTCGGTTTAGTTATGCATCCGCACGATAGACTCCCACAGGCTATCGAATCTGAATTTTGCGATTAAAATAAGAGCTGAGGCTATTTGCCTGAAGATGTAAGCGCCCTACAACATCAACGAACTGCCTCAATTACAGACAGGAATTGGAGAACGTTGAGAGTGCATTGACAGAAGTGTGTACTGACATGTCGATACCGTTACATTGCGCTTTATTCAACATCGTTGGCATACCTGTATCTCTCTACTGAACTAGTTTCAACGAATTGTACAGCATGTCTAGTTATTAAGAGATTCTCGCCGAAATTGAACCCATTCTTTGTGGTGCACCCTGCGACGACGAATCGTTCGGCAATCGATAAGATAACATGATGCACGAGTAAGCTTGAAAAGGACTAGAAAAAGAGTCTTTAGGGAAAGTACATAAGATTACTTTATAATGAACCTTGTCGAAAGCCTGTTATTATTGAACGCACGGTTTCTTTGCGAAATCCATATCGATCGTGATTTGCGGGTGCAGACGAATGCAGGTACAGGTAGACGACTCAGGATGAGGAAGAACATACCGTAAGATTCTCTCAATGACCGTGGCGAATCGAGTGACAGATGGAAAACCGTTATCACGCCTCACGCCTTACGCCGCACGCCCGGTTTTCATGGCACCCCGGATGATGGGAGCAGCAGCAGACATTCGTTGTACGCACACAGACCGTATTGTTGTTTAGAGTCTTTAAGACTATATTGTCATTAATCATGAGCTCGCGTCGATGCGTGAAGCACACGGAAGAGTGGAGTGAAGGAGAGAATTTTGGGTACGCCCTGATTCGCACAATTATGAATAGCACAGTACGAGGATTGACAATGACACGGAATCAAGAGTTTTACAAAAGGTGTCACGTGAGTCACACTGCCGAGGTTTGGCCAGCTTTCTCCAGGCGACAAACGCAAAGGCAGGATACATAAATAGCGCGTCATCGCTGCGGCACCTACGTTAGTGTCAGACGATACATGGGCGATGGCCTCCTTAGTAGTTGGTAGCCCATCTTTCAAGATCCTACGAAGAAACGTCATTTTCGCGTGTCAGCCTCACGATCGGTTCTCACTCCTCATCCTCACTCAATACTATGGACAGGGGACAGGGGGAAAAGTTGAGCGGAACGAATGTGGCAGTGGTCCTTCCTCAAAGTTTCACCGTCATGCGTCAGTCCGAGCTGATTAAAGTGGGCTCTTGCCCGAAGAGTTCGTTGGCCCGACTCGCACAGCTCACGATCAGTCGAATGTGGAAGGTGCCACGCGTCTGTCGTCTCGCCACGAAAAGTCTTTAATAAATAACTTTCGACAAGAAGAACGTTCGACGAACCGCTCATCCATTAAATAATATTAGCGGAGTGGACCGGGACGGCGCATTAGGAACTGAAACTACACCGCATCAACTTTCGAGCAAGTGAGGCTCGTCGTTCGAACGATCTTGCAAGCGAGTAATTTCACCGTGTTAAATTAACCGATCACACTACACCGATGCGATCAAATCGATCGAAACGGGATAACGTCTGGAAGAATGTGGCCCCTCAAAGTTTTCACAGGCACGATGATGGGGTGGAACGGTTAAATTCCCATCGCTTTACTCTGCAATTTTAAATTTGTCGTCATTCGGCAATAGTCTCTCGCCAGGCGTGCAACGTCTAGTCGAACAAACCACATCCGATTAATGTTACTATAATTAGTATGCAAAATCAATCTTGGAGAAAATCCAACTCCGGTATGAAGCATGTAGATAGTGTACTGTCAGAAGAACTTAATAGTGGCGTGCGACCGTCTTTCTCATCGGAAGAATGTAAGGTGTAAGGATGATACGGTTGTGTAGCAGTTAATAGTTCCCAACGATCAAACTGTGGCAGTTAGCCAGCACGATTCTTCCCGTTGTCTCCCAGAATCCTGACCCGTTCACCGTTATCGTTTATATTTCCGTTTTTGCTTTCACCACTCCCATGGCGAAGATCGCACGATATCAGTAGATGGTATGGGTAGAAGGACGTACTGCTATCATCGTCAAACATTTCGGAATATGCACTTTGATAATACAGCAATGAAGATAATACTGCTTCCTATAATAACATACTGAGATTTAACTATAAATATTATTTAATTGAATCATAGAATTCAAGACGCGGAAAAATCGGCCCCTATGTAGCTGAAAAGCTAGTTAAGTTTTCATTTTCAAAGAAAAATTTTTATTTCCCGCGTCCCTATAATATCATCGGTATGGTGGCGCCTCAAAAAGAAACGGAGAAACACTCAAACTAATCATTGGACAGCAGTCGGTAATGTTGACAACTGTATCCACCGACGAGATATTCCTAAAGACTGCCAGCCTTATGGGACTTTGTGTCTCCAGCAAAATTCGCTGTTCTCGGGCGCCCTCTAGAATATATTGCGGCCAGAGTAAGAAACTGATGTCGAATCACTACCGTACTGAACTATTATCATGAGATGTCACCTGTGTGTGGGCAAGTGAAGCTCTCTTTACAGACGATTTCAAGTGGAATTTTAAGTTTCAAAATAATAGAAGCAAAATTACTATTAACGGCAGAAAAGGGTGTACGAAACATAAAATGAAAGATAAAAAGTTCACTAAAATTTTAATAAATGTTCAACTATTCAACGTTAACCGTAAAAATATATGTACAACATTGGACGCGGAAATTTTGATATACAAACCTGACCATGTCTTGTTGGTCTGAATTTGGAATATATATTATTGTATGTTCAAATGAAGTTCACGTATAGTTTCAATGCAATTTGCTCATTTGTTCCACCATTTGAAGCTGTGTGAGATACATGAAATTGACAATTGGAGAACAGGTGCCCGGAAAAATCTGCCGTATAGGTCATGATCGCTATAGGTGAGATTGAAAATAAGTAAGGCTGCCGTTACAATGGTCGCGGTTTTGGTCGATCTTCTGTAGTCCGAAACAATTTGTCAGTAGTGGCACTCAGCTACATCGACAAATACGTCGCATAGAAACAACGGTATCGCTGCGAGGTTGGGTAGGAGTGTAGGACTAAGACTTGCAGATTGGAGAGTGAAGTTGAGCTAGTCAAGTATAGTTTCTAAGCGTTTATTTCATGCGGGTATGCTGCCGTGTTTAACTCATTGTCAGTCTATCTCGGCAACTGTGAGTGGATCACAACGAATTTGGTAAAGAATGTTTAAAATGTTCAGCTTAAAACAATGCAAAATGTTCTTCGTATATTCGAACAGATCTTGTCGAGAGCTTCAAAGCGATGCCATGCACGGTTGTGTTCTATTGACCGTTTCCGAGACAAGCCAAGATAAACGAAGTCAAACGTGACCGCACACCCATAAATATTGCACCGTTTCCCCGGGCAGTCGATATTTTCCGCAATACACTAATCGATTCGTACGCTTCCATTGGTCTATTTAAACAAGTTTTTCGTTTTGTTGCAAAACATGCAGCCGCGTACCAATTTGAACTCGAATGCACATGAGGGCAGCCCGAGGCCGCATGAAAAGTTGATCTGAGACGCAACGAACTGTTTTGATATATTAAACAGATATTGCAAAGTAGCGAAAGAAACTGATGTTATTTTTAAATCACGTGCTAATTACTCTTTAATTATGTATGCATCTGTGAAGTATCGATTACAAAGGTGAGGGTGAAATAAAATTTTAAAATAAAATCTCATTACGTTTGAAGCAGTTACACAATGGGTAATGTCAACGTTCTATGTTTGCCTATTACCTACGGTACTAGCTCCAATTACCGACGCCAACCGACGCCGCCAAGAGACCTCAGCGCCCCCTCAGACCCCATCCAGCCCCCATTTGCGGGCCGCTGTTTAACACAGGCGCTGGCAGTCTTTAAGAATATCTCGTCGGTGCTGTATCCACCGACGAGATATTCTTAATGAATCTTTGATCGACACCCTTTGGATTTTGTTACTTGGCCTAGAAATCTTCGGCATTTTCTTCATTTTCATTCCGACATACAGTATGTATGTATGTAAAATCTCATGTTTTAAGCAGTTACAGAATGGATAACGTCAATGTTCTATGTTTGTCTATTACCTACGTCCTACGGTATTAGCACAGACGGTATTAGCCCTAATTACCGACGCCAACCGACGCCGCCAAGAGACCTTAGCGCCCCCTGAGACCTCCGCCAGGCCCCATTTGCGGGCCGCCGTTTAACACAGGCGCTGGCAGTCTTTAAAAATATCTCGTCGGTGGTAAATATCATTTTTGGTTAGGTACGAAGTGTTACGAATTTTTACGAGGTTAAATAGATGTAATATAAAATGCCAAAAGTTGTTTCAAGAAGTATAATATGTTCCGACACGAAAGATCAAGAGGAATATAGTGAAGAAAAGCCGTTACACATTTACTACTGCCTGTGTGGACAGATGACACTTATTTTGGGTACTTTGCGAACCTTTTTGCGATGCAAACAATATATTAGTTTACCTCCTCAGAGATTCAGATAAAATAATGCAATTTTGTCTCCTCATAGATTGTGCTATAGAAAAATTACCACTGCGGAAACGAGATGGAGCGAGGGTAATTGATGGAAGCAAACATGCACATAAAATGACGTGTGAGCAAGACGAAACTGTGTATTTGAAACGCCCGGAAGGAATTGAAAAACAATATCGGCAAAAGTGTAAAAAGTCAGGATTTGCTTTATCAATTTAATTAAAAATGTATATGATTTATTGAAATGAGAACCTAAGTCATTCTCATTCTGATCCGACTGTATTTGCTTTCAGATGTGGCCTTTTCTTATATTACAAGCATGACTCTGTTAACATTGTATTTGTTGTCAAAGGGGCTGTGATAAAGAGTTCTGGGGAAGGTCCTATGACCGATATCTATAATCAAGTAGCAATTGAAAAACCCAAAAAGATAATGGTTACAAAGCACACAAAGAATATGGGCAAATTCAGTTCTGTTACTGTATCAACGATAGACGAAGAAGAGGATGAAATTGAAGCTGTACGATGATTGAAAATAATCGCAAATTTAATTTGTTTTAGTACATTTAATGTAACATTTGTCTATTTCAGAGGGAAGTTGCAGATTCTTATGCAAACAATGCACGTATCATTGAGAAGCAACTAGAGAGGAAAGGTATGAATAAACGAAAAGCAATGCCTCCACCTGAAGTAGACCCCAAGAGGACAAGGCCAAGAGGAACACTCTTAGATATGTAGCTTTGTATTTCTGCAATGCGGTGTATATTTCAAAAGTCGCAATGTAACATTATATCGCAATATTTATTAACATTACATAAAAGTAAATATTTAAAATATATAAATGACTAGATACAAATATTGCATAGAAATGTACATTGCAAAATATAGGTATAAATTTAATAAATAAATACAATAGCTACGTACAATTCATCGTTAACGACTGCAAGTGGAGAAAACGATTTTTTTTCTACTTTACAATGATAATTATCTTTAAAGATGGCAACATTAAGTGGTAATTAAAATGATGATACGTACCATTTTACATACACCGTAACTACTTAAGATTGTTCGGGGGTTCTACGAATGTTTTCGTAATTTATGGCTACTTTACCGCGATTGGTACAGACAGAGAAACAGAGAGTGTTATCTAACGACAGCATTTCATAACTGGCCACATTATGTCTATGGACTACGGGTACAGCTTACGTGGTACGTGGTACGTCGATGCTACGAGACATTAAGGTGTACGACTACTGGAAAATTTATCGGGTATTATGGTAAGATTAAGTCACACTTGTCACCAAAGGTTTCATTCCCGAATACTCCAATTGTGCAATGTATTATTGACAATCGTTCTGAAGAGATAGAAATGAGATTTTCTGTTCTTGCGTTTCTAACTAACAATCAACCGAATGGAACAACTTTTGCACATTGACGAGAATAATCATGTTCAACGTTCTGATAAAAGAAAGATTATAGCACATCGCCTCTATGCAGCTAGCAAATGCATTTTGAATATACTCCTGTATCGTCTTCTTTCACATAGCGAGTCTTCTTAAGTTATTTCATTTAAACGTTTCTATTTTACACATAGTACGATTCCTCATTTGGAAATATCACGTTTGCCCTCACAAATTACTGTTCCCCAACTTCGATTAACAGTGCTAATTGTCGAAGGAGAACAAAGCTTATACGCGTATTTATTTAGGTATTAATCTGAGACGACTTAATATCCGCTTTTTTAAGTATTGTAGGCTCATCCTTCAAAAATGTTCCTGATCTCGAGCCGACAGTCGGTTGCTTCGGGGTATCCCCATTATGGCACTTTGATTTAACCTTATCGTCAACAGCGGCCTTCGAGGTCGTCGTGGAAGTAGTAGTCGCTGTTGCCATCATCGTTGTCATCGCTGTCGTCGTCACAGTGGTCGTGGTTGACGTACCAGTTGTCGTCACAGACATTATCATGCGCTTTCCGACGCTCATCTTGTTCGTCCTGCCAGCACCACCTAATTTCGGTGATGACTTCTTACTGACACTTTCTGCACTCGAACCTCCTTCTCCTCTCCTTTCTTTCTTTTGATTAGATTGAACATTCGGCGAGTGTGCCACTTGCCGCACAACCTGGGTATTTCGTAATGGCAAACTATTGATCGACTTCACCGGCATATCTGGCGTTTTCGCAGCATCGAGAAGATTTCTACGCAAACTGGGTGAGCCGTGATAGGCGCTGATAGCCGCTGCCCTACTCCTGCTAGCCGCTGTTGAACTCTCCAACGATCTCTGCGTCCTTCTCGTGGCATTCAACAAACTCCTCTGTTGCATGGGAGGAGAACTCTTTTTCACCCTATCGTGTTGCGGCTTAGTAGCCCCTTTATTCAAAGTTGGAGATTTATTCGAGCTTGATTTTGGTGTCGTCGTAATCTCTGTCATTAAACTATCCGTGGACATTGAGGTGTCCATCTTGTTGGCCTTCTTTTTAGGCGCTGGTACTGGCTTACCACCTTTGGACTCTGCCAACGAATCAACGGACAGTCCTATTTCTGCTCCTTTTTGCTTAAAAGACGGCGACTCTGGGCGCGTGATTCCGCAGCTTTTACTAATCAAGTCCTTCCTGTTGCCCCTGCTGAGATTAGCCTCCGCTAAACTGTCAGAGGAGAGTGCCTTAACATCCTTCTTTATAGGCAGCTTTATCTTGGCTAATGGCTTCTTGTTATCGGTAGCACGTTTCATTGCTGGGCTCGATGTTCGCGAGGAATCCGATGACGAGATCATTATCTTTCGCCGTTGCTGCATCACCACCTTTTCTTGCTGTCCTTGCGGGACACTCTCTTTAGGGACGGACTTGTTTCTGGGTTCTAAGTATCTTGACTTGACCTGCTAACAATTATGTTACATGAGCTCAAGTGCCCCGTACAACTTTAAGCGGAATCTTACGTCGTTGCAGACTACAAAAAGAACACGTACCTCTATCTTATTGGGCCATGACTTTGGTCTGACATTCGTCTCACTGGTAGGTTGCTTATCTTCCTGCATTTTACGTTCCATCGGATCACTTTTAGGTTTATGAAGAACTTTTTTCGGCTGTTGCGGAACCGTAACCTGCTTCAGAGTTTTATCATTATGTTCCGATATCGCCATTTTAACGCGTCTCAAGTCTAAGCTACGACTCGCTGTCGAACGGTTCGATGGTGCTTTCGGTTCCTTCAAAACGAAAGCGTTGGTCGATTATTAAATTACAGAAGATCACCGAGGTTAACGGGACGGTAAGTATGAAGAAACTCACTTTCAAAAAGTTGGAGTGTCTTGACTGCCGTTTGGAAGTTTCATGAGGCAGAATAACAAGGCAAGCGAGTTCTTGAATTCTACGTCGTAGATCCAAATCCATTTTTAGCCAAGTTGTCGTTCTCGCAGCCCTTGCTGCGTCACGCACCAAACATTTCTCGACCCTTCCTTGGATCTTCTTAAGAAAATCGACGAATAGCGGTCCCCATTTCATCTTCAACTGAGGATCGTCCGCTTGCGCGGCAACAAGCATTTTGTGCAGCTTCGAGTAACTCTTGCACGCCTGTTCGGGTGGTAAACGTTCGGCGGCTGCTAAGAAGTTATCCTCCAAGCGACTAATATTCCATGTCAACTCCCGCCCCAGCGACTGGAAATTTTCATTACCGAGTACACCAGACAAATTGTCCGATAAGAACTTGACCGATGTTTCTAACAGATTTGAGACCATCCTGAACACTGGTTCCGCCCAGCGTACGTTCGGTAATGTCGCTAGAAGTTTATCACAATCCATCATAGTTTGGAGTACATTGTCCGTAGACTGGAGATAGGGAGAAAAAATGAACGATGTTACAATGAATACTTTTGAATGGATGGCGGTAGAACACACCGGATAGCCGCGAGAGCGTCTAATTGATTGTTTGCGTACATACCATATGCACAATATGCTGATGGTAACACTTTTCCATGAGCTCTCTCGGTAGCGTTGCAAATGCCTTGCATGGCCATATACGTACAAAATGCCTCATAATCCAGCGAAGTGATTTGCGATAGACTTCGTCAAGGCCGTACGCGGCTGCTAACGGCATACACTCCAAAACACCAACGGCACATATCTGGCAAGGCTGAAACGCGATCACGAATCAATGAAACCGCAAGCTTTCATAATCCTACACGTCGACCAAAAATGATATAACGTTGAATCTGACATACAAGTCATGCACGGATTACCTTGTGAAAAAGATGACAGTACTTGACTTTGAGCGTATATCCTATAACTTCTTTGAGACCTTCCAAGCATAGCATATCAGCCAACGTCGCCAGTTCCACAATGCTGATGGAATCTGGTATATTGCTTTCGCCGCTATATATGTGACACAATGCAAAATGCACCGCATTATAGGAATATCTAAAATGATATAACATTTTATTTTGCGACGTACGACGGGAGAATAAACGGAACATTATGGTACTACGATTAGTCCACGCCGTACCCCTGAAGGGAGATGACATTTCCTGCACTCTCGATCCAACCTCCACTGAGAATCGCTGCAAAATACTGACAACGCGAACTCAATATACACTTGTGCGCTCTTATCCGACGACCGGCAACATCTATCGTTACATCTGGATTAATTTCCTCTAGAAACATTCTCAATAGATCCTCTCCCAATCTGTTGTACGGTTTACCGCCACCTGCCAAACTAGATGTTTCCGTTTCCTCCGTGCTCCCGTCTGGTGAAAACGTTTCAATGCATTGTACCATATAAATGTACGCGTCTACGACTATACCGCGTACTTTGTAAGATATCAAGAAAAATTTGAAATACCTGCCCCCGACCTCCCCATACTGCTCTGCATACTACTCAAATCGGATTCCGAGATGATACCTTCCGCCTCACAATCTGCCGTTAACTCTTCGAGAGGAGATTTCTGCTTTGACGGAAGAGAAGTACTCATGACAGCAGTAAACTTCCTTGGAATCGTGCGGACAGGGGCATTTGTCCTAGCCATCACCAACTTGCTTTCTATCCACGAAGTTTCCGGAATGCTATTACTCAAACGATACGTTGACCTGTCCTCCTTCACGGTAACAATGTCCGACACATGCCGCGATCCCGGTGTATTGTCCAAATCCGACAAGCGAACGAAATTCGTCCCCTTTCCTTCAGACTCCACTTTTGCAGCATCCGCTAGCCTTGATTTCTCATGGCCAGTCTCGTTGGAGGTAGAAGGATGACCGAACGGTTCTGTTTTTCCGTAACCTGGACTTTTGAGTTCGCACTCGATCTTTTTAATAGTTTCGTTCAACGATTTACGTGTCGCCGAGATTTTATTTGTCACAGGCGGAACAGTTGGTCTTTCAGGCATGCTCTGCGGCGCTTCTCCGTTCAATATATCAGAAAGTTCAAAATCATGATTATCACTTCCCGGGGATGGTCCACTTCCACTGCTGATATCAAAGGTCTCGCTTTTACGTGTCTGGCCATCGGTAGTGCTATCCGTGCACGTCTTTTCCCAAGCAGAAATTTCCGAGTATTCTTCCTCGAATGCCTTTCCATCCGCCGCTGCCTCATTCGGAGTCACTAATTCTCTGTATTCATGCCTTTTTACGCTCACACGCAGTTCCTCATTTATAATTTCAACGTGAGAGTTCGGGGGAGTGTCTCTAACATCAAACTCGAAAACATCCTCGGACGACGTGTCCATATTAGTAGGATTGCTCTCTTGTTCCAGGAATGCTTTCGAATTTTTATTTAAGGGCTCTGCTCTGGCTGCATCGCTCAAGGAGTGACTAGAGGAGCTTGCTTTAGCAGCCTGCAACCTCTTGAGATCGCCTCTATCCACTGACAAACTGTGCGCTCGTTTGTGCTCTTTCCGAAACATCAGCTCCTTGGCGACGTGCCCGTTTGTGCTAGCAGTGTTACTCGTACCGCTGGCATTACTCGTATCATTGCCCGTTGTGCTGTTTGCTGTCTTATCCACATTCCACGAATGACGCTTGAAAGTCGGTCGAGAGGTAGACAACGTCCGCCTTCTCACTACGGGAGAATCTGATTCAATGAACATGAAGATTGGTTTATTGCGCTCTCTTGCTAACTTCTCCTCCTGACAGCGATCCTCTTGTGTCTGGCACTTGCCATTCCCGTAAGATTCGCTCTTCTCCTCGACCCTGTCTACTCGTTTTTCCGAAGATGAGGAAGACGACGACGGTACTCTTCTATGACAAATCTTTTTCTCATTTTCACTTCGCGCATCACGACTGATATCGATGAACATAGAGAATATGTTTTTTTTATCCCCCACATCAACGTGTCCTTCAACTTTCATCGACTCTTCTCTATCCGGTTTTTTACGAACTTTTGAACCGTTATCCTGTTTATCACCCGAGACATCAACGTAGAATTCACAGTACGGTTTGTTGCTTTCATTCTGCTGCTGCTGTTGTTGTTGCTGTTGTTGTTGATGGTGTTGGTGATGGTGGTGATGGTGATGTTGTCGGTGATGCTGTTGGTGCTGCGAATGCGGCTGTTGCTCCTGCTGCTGCTCCTTCTTTGGTTCACTGGCAATTGTTACTGGCCTCCGCAAAGAATTCTTCGAATCCATATCCTTTAAGTCTACGAAGAAGCCCATACTACCAGTTTTCTCATTATTACTTCCCTTTCGTGTAGATTTTCTTGCGCATTCACTTGTCGAGAAACTTTGAGACATACCTGTCGTACGTGGATTCCCAATTGACGTAGCGTCGTTTTTGTTACAGTCACTCATATCGACGACCCAAGCAGTCATAGAAGAGGACATTATTCGCGGTGGTTTTGCCCTTACTTCCGGCTCGTTCATGATAACGGAACCACCGGAGACGATCGGTGTCGATTCCGTCTTGCGACGTACCAGCGGACTATCCGTCACTTTCGGACTCGAAAAATCGGACGTGCTGACACCGCCGGATATAATAGGCGTCGCCTCATCGCAACGTTTTGTTCTTTTGATCAAATCGGCCGCACGATGCTCACTTTCAGCGATGCAGGTCAGCGTGGCTGGTAAACTGTTGCTAGCATCGTTCCTCGTTAGATCATCCGATCCGATGTATCGTGTTATCAGCAATTTATCACTTGCACTCTTTGTCACTGGATAAACAATGGCACTACCGGTCTTGTTCAATCCACCTGGCAGAAGATTGCTCTCCGAGGCCAGCTGGTGAGATGAGGAATTACCAGGGGTGCTCGAAAAATCGTCGTCAAGAACACGTTCACTTTTACTCACTGGACAAATAAGCGACGTGGCCTTGGTAATAACTGTTTGAGGCGCAAAGTTGTCTATCTGGTTTCGATCGATGTCGTACTTATGATTTTCGGAATGGGATAAGTAGGATGCCGCGGTGTGATACGGGGTGGCAACTGGTACCTTCCCGATATCAGGGGGAAACTTATTTAACGCTTCCGTAACAGCCGGTTGAATATCCGTTGACTCGGGCGCCGGTTGATAGCACGACGAATCATCGTCGACTCGGTGCCCGGAGTACTGAGGAATTGCGCTCTGAAAAACAAGGTTCCCTTGTCGGCGCTCATACTCCTGACGCAAAACTGACAGTTTCTCGTCGTTTGAGTCAAGCTCGAAGGTATTTCTTCTGATTAGCGATGGCCGTCGATTTTCTTCTTCAACATTCGTCTTCTCTTGACTATCTATACTCTCACTGTTCCCATTAGATTTCAGATCAAGCATGACTTCGTCATTGACCGATCCACCGTTTTCCTTGCCAGTCGCATTTTTATCGTTATTAATTCGATTCGAGTTGTTATCCGGGCACGGTGAAGGCTGCGTGCTCTCGCCACTGTCTGCTTCTTTTATCTCGACAACCAAAGATTCTTTCTCCGTACCTTTATCGCGATCCCCTTTCTCATCCGTCACAGAATCAACCCTTTTCACTTTTCGCTGTTCTGTTAAAGGTTCCAAATACTCCGTGAGTTTTAATTCACGCTCAAACTCTGCAACTCGTTCGTGCCCACTTTGAGGATTCGACGGTTTGATGGCGGTACACTTGTACAATTGGTCATCCGCCGTTGTAAGGTCACACGGTGCATTATGTGTTTCGGTAACTACTTCCAACAAATCCTGCAACTCTGCTCCTTTGTGTCCAGTTTGAAGGCTCGTTGACTCGTAGTTCACATTGAAGGAAGAAGGACACGATGGCTTCCCAGCATAGCAATGACTTTTACTGATATCAGTCGTTAAAACTTCTACTTCGTCGTTCAATGTCGACGCATCGATGAAGTAATAATTACTAGTACCTGTTGAACTGTTACGATTTGTCAAATCAACCGTGCAAGGCAATTCTATCGGTCGTTTAGTTTGTGAAGAACCGTGTAACTCTTCACCTCTTCTTCTCTCCGACAAAGATTCAGTTGCCAATCTCGATACTGATTCAATCTCCATACTTACAGGTATATTCGCCGGGTCAACAAACTCGAACGATTCGTTTTCATCGCTCGCACAATCTGACTCATAGAACGGATCGCTGAGCACTTGATTCTCGTACCGATATATGTCATCCGCACGTAACTTCTTTTGATGATTTTCTGTCGAAGAGCTGGACGAATCAAGTTGATGGTGTTCAGCCTCGAAAGAGGAACACGTCGCACTATGATCATTCGACGTGCATTCCATCAAGGCTGAATCAATGAGTTCTCTCGTTGGACAAACAGCAACATAATTACTCGATCCATCGTAGTGTTCGACCTCAATCACAGTCTTGTGGTCATCGTTCGTGCGCTTAATACGAATCTTGTCGAGATCGTCGCTCGCAGAGGCGTACTCGGCGACCTGCGACTCCTCGAAGTCCGTGCTAGAATTCTCCGAGGTTGTATTCTCGTGTGGACTAACCGAGCCAGTTTCCAACCCAGAATCAGCCATATCGGACGTCGTAGGACTTACATCCACCGTGGCATATCTCTCCACCTTATCCGGGTGCTTCTTGAGTGCAAGACTTGATAATGGATAGCCTTTACAGATTCTGCGTAAATAAGAGGTTCTTGTTCATATTCGGTTACTCTTCCATAGTAAGCAAGCGTAGCACTAATTACGCGCATTTAAGAAACAAAAGCAATTTACATGATACGTGTAACGGTACGAAAAAGTGAAACCTTTCATTGATGCCGGGTATATCATTGGACGTGGAAACGTGTACGAAATGAGGAGTATGGTTAATCTTTAGTATAGCTTCTACCACTGAGTGTTCTTCTTGAGACAGGTCCAAGTTACTGTAGAGAAGCCTGTAATCAGTAAATTTATGTCATTAATGTGATCAGTTAACTCAAGTTGAAAAAAACAACAGCGACAAAGCAATAAGACATTTCAGAATGTACATTCTATGGTTGTTGGTGTAAAGCAAAAAACAACATGGATCCACCATATTTGCATGCAACTTAGTGATTCTTTATGTTTTCATTTTTACAACAAAATAAATTGACAACAGTCTTTCATACGTGTACAAAGTCATGCACACAAAATCTGTGTATTAGAAAAACAGTTTACTATGGTGTTCCACCTACGTAAATACGTTAATTCATAAGGGTACCTCACAAAGCCTTCAATTTGATGGTATAATCCAGGTGCATTGAGTGTACAATTAATTGTTTTGTTTGTATATGCAAAATGAGGCCTGAGAACTTCATAAAAGTGTGGCGATCGGGTCTTAACAATGCATTGATTTGTTTGTATTACATTGTACCCAAGTATTATATTAAAATCATAATACAAAGAGTCCGTAAATATTCTACAATAAAATTAACTTTTTCAGATCTCTTCTTGTACTTGCAAATTATTCAATGATCAGAGCATTCCAGCATTTTTCCATAACACTTGACCATTGAATTCTTTTTGCATTTTTGAAAATTAATGTCCTTCAAAAGAAAATGATACATCCAGTAATATGCGAGAATACTCTGCACATTGTCAAATTACCTACATTTTAATTGCAAAATATGTGCACATATTGCGTTATACCTAAGGACGCTATCCTGTAGATCATTAATATTCTTTGCGGCAGTCCGCTTGTGTTCTATTCTTTGACGTTCCTTAAATCTTTTGCTCGTAGGAACTTTAGGCGTGACAGATGTACAAAGCTGATGATGACACAGCCACTGTCGTGTTCTGTCTAAATTTCCACTTTGCCTGGTGCTGCCCCTGCCTCCAGCCATGAGGCATGTTTACTATTTCATACTAGTCCACCTTCAAATGGCAACATTACATGAAAATATGATTTATTCTTTTACCAATGGTTCCTCAGCACAAACAAATACCTTTAATAATGTGGCTAGTTATAAATATGTCATGCAGCAATCATTATTCAAGGAATGTACCACCAAGGGAGTATAGGAAACTTTCAAGGTTGGTAAAAGAGACAACTGTGGCATACAAATTACTACTTCATTCGTAACACCTTGGAAGCAGCATGTTCTTCATCATTACAACTGACTACTTAAGAGCCAGCATCACATTGAAACAGAGAAATGTTGAAATCGCGGATATCTCGTACGATTACATCGATGTAAATAGAACGCTTTTGAACACATAATTGCCGAGTGGTGTATAACTTAAGAGAAAGCAGAACATAGGAACGTGGTATCTAATTACGCGAGACTTCATTACGACACCCAAATGAATTATCGATAACTTTGAAACGACAGAAATTGGTCGAGTACTTGTTCGAATTTCAACCCCTACCGTCGTGCAAAAGGGAAGAATTTAAGGTGTGTATGTTGTATATATATATATATACACATATATATAGAAAAGGACGAGTTCCGAGGTGTGTCGAAAACGGTAAGTGTGAGTTATCTCTCAAGCCAAAGTAACAATTTACGTACTTATTTTGTTTTGGCACGAAAAACAACATGTGCTAGAAAATGACAAGTGTCTATTTATCTGTCCTACCATCTGCGCCCAAATGTCTCGCCTATGTGGTGGTGGCAATCGTTCATGCAGACGCGCGCGTGTGCGACCGCGTGTATATAGAAAGTAGAGGTAAAATTAAAGAAGACGCACCGATGAGACGCACCTTCCTGTTGACAGTAGCGACCGACAGTCATCCTTCGAGTGCACACTGGCATCTGACATTTGACGGGTTTCAAAAGCGTCTGCCGTAAGTCGCAGCAAGTAATGAAAATTTCTTAAGATTCACTATTTAAATGAATCGAACCGGCGCGGTAGCATATATTTGGCAGTTGGCCTCTAACAAGCCTTTTTCCCAATAATTTATTGATCGCACGTCGCACATCGTACGTACATATGTACATATGTATGTATGCACGTACCTCGCATTATCACGTTTCGCAAAGACCGGTCCCGTGGATGCTCAGATTATTTTGATGACACGATCACACGACCGGGAAGAAGCATTGTCCAGGCATTTTGTTCGCGACGAGCACCAGACACGCTCAAAAGACCTGAGCGAAATCAGTGAGCTCGTTTGTTGTTGACGAAGAATGTAAAACGGTCTGTAGGGCGTCTTGCTCACGCCCGCTACTCTTGTCTCCTTTCGTCTTGTTTCACTTTGCTCCGAGAGTCTCCGAGAACCACCGAGAGCCACCGAGAACATGTGTGAAACGGCGTGAGACTTCGATCGGGAAACGCACGCAAGATGTCAGCTCCAGTCAGGTCTAGTCGGAATAATTTACAAAAGTTGGGAGTCGCGCTCGGCGCTGCCTGTGACGTTGCGTCTTGCGTCTTGCGTTCGCTCGAACGTTTTGGACAAAATGGATGGCCAATGAGTTAGCGTCGATGTGTTGGCAGAATGTACGCGCAGTGTCATCAGAAATAGCATCCTGCCGCACACAGAGAAGTAGTATGCGTGCATGTCCGTGAGAGCTATGAGCGAATCGAGTGGCGCGTAGCTCTCATGGACACGACGCATACTACTTCTCTCTCTTCCCCCACCACGCGTGAAACATGCGGCAGGATGCTATTTCTGATGACACTGTGTACGCGGTGTACGCCGCGTGGCGAAAAAGACGGAGCTATATTCTGTCTCCTTTCCATCAAAGTACAGTAAACGCTGCGCACGCAGCTTGGTTATACCCGTTATACCTGGTTATACCTTTTGATGTAAAGGACGCAGCTACCGTCTACCAACGCTATATGGAATCGACGTTGCTCCAGCCGTCCAGCCACAGTTATGTTGTTGGGAGTTGGGGTCAGTTGGGGTACTCTTCTCTCCGTCAGCTACCAAACATTTTCTTTCAAGCCCGTCTCATCCCGTCTGACTTGCGTCTGACTCTGTCAGAGTCCGCGTTATTCCACGTGAAACTGAGAAAGTGATGATTGCGTACGATACGATAGTAGAGAGTTATCCTCGCATCATTCGCGAGCATGAATACAAAGGAGAAGGAAAAATACATCGAGGAGTTCGACTTTCCGCACTGTGACGAATCGTCGAAATATGAGAAAGTGGCCAAAATTGGACAAGGCACCTTCGGGTATGGAATATTCTGAGATCCTCCGAATAGTTCTCGTTCAATGAAACATAATGATTATGCGTAAACGCACCAACGTACACCGTCGTCCCTGTATTGCAGGGAGGTGTTCAAAGCCCGGGACAAGAAGACTAATAAGAAATTTGTAGCCATGAAGAAGGTTTTGATGGATAATGAGAAGGAAGGGGTTCGTATATGTGTCTCGAACCTACGATCATACTTCCACGATAGTCAAACGCTTACTTCACGTATTCAGAGCACATTTTTCCCTTCCTTTTCTAGTTCCCTATAACTGCACTGAGAGAAATAAAGATACTGCAGCTATTGAAGCATGAAAATGTCGTAAATCTCATTGAAATATGCAGAACGCGTGGTATGTGGGTTTTCACAGCTTTGTTCAAATTCTGAAACATCCATGTGCTGTATTGCATTGTTGGTTTTAGCAACTCAGTACAATCGGTATCGCTCTACATTTTATCTCGTGTTTGATTTTTGTGAACACGATTTAGCTGGTTTGCTCTCAAATGTAAACGTAAAGTTCAGCTTAGGTGAAATTAAAAAAGTGATGCAGCAGTTGTTAAATGGTCTATACTACATTCATAGCAATAAGGTAAGTTCTGGAATGTTGTATGGATAAGATTATCATCTGTGAAAAAAATGTGTATTTTCTTAAGGTTACATATTAAATTATTTTGCAGATATTACACAGGGACATGAAAGCTGCAAATGTTTTAATAACAAAAAATGGTATATTAAAGTTGGCTGACTTTGGACTGGCACGTGCATTTAGCGCAAATAAAAATGGTCAGCCCAATAGATATACTAATAGAGTGGTCACTCTGTGGTATAGGCCACCAGAATTACTATTAGGTGATAGGAATTATGGTCCACCAGTGGATTTGTGGGGTGCCGGTTGTATAATGGCTGAAATGTGGACCAGGTGCAGTTATTGCAGCATTTTAATACAGAAGAAGCTGACAGTGTAGAACTATCCCATTTCACCAAATCGTTTTGTAGATCTCCGATTATGCAAGGAAGCACAGAGCAACAGCAGCTCATATTAATTTCACAATTGTGCGGATCGATAACGACGGAAGTATGGCCGGGCGTCGACAATCTGGAGTTATTCAACAAAATGGATCTACCCAAGGGCCAGAAGAGAAAGGTAGAATACAGTCTATCAAGAATCTTGAAGGTCATAGGACCAAGATAAGTATATAGTAGTGGCGCATCTGATGATGAATATGGTTACAGGTAAAAGACAGACTGAAACCATACTTAAAGGATCCCTTTGCTTGCGACTTATTGGATAAACTCCTAATTCTTGATCCGAGTAAACGTTATGACTCCGATTCCGCATTAAATCATGACTTCTTTTGGACTGACCCAATGCCTTGCGATCTCAGCAAAATGTTGGCACAGCATACTCAGAGTATGTTTGAGTATTTGGCTCCCCCGAGGCGTCCAGGCCATATGCGCCATCCACATCATCAAGTACCTGGTGGACCGGCAAAACCAAGTTCCAGCATGGCTGACAGCGGATACCAAGATCGTGTGTTCTAACGGTTTCAAAACAAATTCAACTCTGACAGTTTTTGACCGTACCTCACTTCCTTTGAAATCATATTTTTCATCACAAACGATTTGGATGACGTAACGTTCATCCTTATGTTTATACATAACTATAAGTCTATATCTAATCCGTAAGTATATGGCTTTACGTATATAGTGCACATATATATGTATCTATGCATATGTATCAATTTTGTACGAAAGAAATTTGGCCTCGTACAGCACCCTTTGCTCTTGCATCATTTTTACTCCTGCTCTGTCATGCAACGAGGTAGATGAAACTTATACGACAAATGATTTTTTTCCAAGAAAATAAAGAAAGTGGACCTAGGCTTTGATTGCCTCATTGTTCCTCTACACCCTAAAGTTCCGTATTATTTTTAATTTCTGCTTTACTCGTCAATATAACTATAGGTTTAAGGTCATACTTGCCAATCCCTGACCCTACATAAGTTGGATTGTACACATAGCACCTCTACATATCGCGTAAACGCCTATAAATATACACACGGCTATGCGCCCGTAATACTTCATTACTATTCTATGTGATAATGCTGCTATGTACTGTCATTGCGCTAATGACTATCTAAGCGGTGAGGTATCGATAAGTGTGTCCTACGTATACATATAAACGTATGTATACACAGGTAGGCGAGATGTCATTAGTATTAATTACCGGATATAAAAATACAAATAAAATTTCCTTTAGTAGTAACTTGATTCGTTTAAAGTTCGATCGGACCGCGTATTCTGGACGACCTCTTTCTCTCTTAGTTCTGCGTGACTGTCTCACGAGAGATGGGAACACGCACTGCACAAAGGGCGCCACAATAAGATCATTCTAGTCGTCATCGTTCAGAAACTGATCGAGTGGATTCGGTCCCATCCTTCTTGGCTTCGTTGTCGATACCTTCTCCGGCGCATCAACTAGAATAAAGAAAACTATGGTCCAGCCTCACTACTCATGCATATCACTTTGTGACGACTACAACGACAGGATAAAATAAAGCAGGTGTGCATGTGTGTGTGTGTGTGTGTGTGTGTGTGTATATACATACTGGTCACGGGCCTCTGAGCATTAAGGCAACTCAGCCATTCCGTCATGCTAATCCTTCTGTCATTGTTGATATCACAGTATCTTGGCAATTTTTTTCCGCATCTCCGAAGTTGCCTGTTATTCGCAACCATAGTGCGGAAGCTTTTCCATTCTTTTCTTTCCAAGACCTGAAAGAAAAACTAAGATGTGGACTTGTCCGCAGATTAACTTCTTAAACAATCAAAATATCTTCTCATACCTTATTCTTGTTCTTGTCGAGCATAACAAAATGCCAGGTGGCTATTCGTTCTTCTTTCGAAGCTTGCCACTTGGCAGTTGTCTCGTCAGAGTCCGTGCTCGATGCCTTCATTTTTTTCTGCATCAGATCCATGAGATCTCGGAGAAAGAGTTGCTTCTTCGATTCAGGACAGCCTTTCATAGGTCTGCTCGGAGTTGGTACCGGATTACAATTCGGAGTGTGATCCTTCGAGGAAGTCCCTGGTATAGGTTTACCGGTGTCTTGGTATACACACCAACAGTATCCAGAGTAACACTGAACTCTGTGATATCTTCCATCGGGCGTGCACTGGGGAATATAGAACTTCTCGCGGGAATTTTGTCTCTGATCTTCCAATACCGACTGTCTGTCGGATATACAATCGTTGGCTAGAAATTCCAAAAACGATTTTCTCATTCTACCTTTTCTGTACAGCTAAAGAGTGCCGAGAATATCGGAATAATTACCATCGCTCTCTTCCTTCGTATCCGGAGGATCATCGTTAAATGTTGGCCGTGCGTGGACCGGAGGATGTGCGTGATTACCTTTCAAAACTGTGAAAAAGATAAACGGCCGACGTATAAATTGGTTCATTCGTTTTTTCCTGCATCTTGCATATGTACGTCTTGATCGGGCACGCGCGGCTCGTCGTTGATTCCTTTCCGTTATTAATTATTCAGGTAGCGTAATGAATTTAGAGAAGTATTAGATGCTATGTACAAAGAATCATGAGGACATCTATGTGAGGTTTAAATTGCAAACAATGTCTTTTTACAATCTACGAGCTTTTAGAGGAGCAATTGTTAATGTAGCTGTTAACTTGGAAAAAAAAAGTGTACGTGTTTATGCGCGGTCGGTTGCAAGTGCGAATATGGAGGACTTAATCGACCGAGATGCTTGTCTTCCGGCTAACTCGAATCGAATCGAATTGAATAGAATGGAATAAAAGAAGGCGTTCCTTGCGAAGGGACTGTGAGATACTGGCTGGGAGGCTCTGGGACTCACCTTGGTCCGTAGCCCGGGTCCTCTGGGCCTCAGGGACCTCGGGACGCTCGTCTGCGGGGTTCAGCGACAAGAACAAACGTACTAAATGATAACAATGATGTCACTCAGCCGACCGGCCTTACCTATGTATGTACAATTTGTTTTTTGTCATTCGCGCGGTCGCAATTCATGTATAGCAGAGCGGCGGCGTTTGCTGCTGCTGCTACTGCTGCGACGACATCTACGACATCGGCGACAGCAACAGTAGCTGGCGGACTAAGGGAACGGGCGGAATTATGGTAAGAATATCTAATCGCGCGCCATACGTATTCATGCGTCATACGGGAAGCATCGTCGCGATGGGAATTGAAACGCCGGAAATAAAGTAAGCATGCCAGTAATGTCTCGTGCATCATAGATTCCCGAATAGTCTAAACAACTGCTTCCGACCGATTGCCGCCCTTTGTCACTTCTTTCCGTCCATCATTTCTTCTCTCATCCTTGCGCGCGTGGTCCTCGCTCGGTGGTTCCTTCTTTCCCGCGACATCAACCTCTTATTGGATCGTTTGACGGTGTTTATTGGCTATCGCGTGGGTGCGAGCTTTACGAGCGAGAGACGAGAGAGCGAGGGCGGTCATTCTGGTTGGATAGGCGAGGTCAATTGCTTCAATTCCTTCACGACGACTCGCCGTCGTCGCTCGTGTGGGCAAGCTTCCGGCAGGATTCACGAATACGACGACGTTAGCTTAGCCGCTGCTTTGGGTTGCCTCGTGGTGGGGCCCTTGGACTTTGACATCCTGTCGAGTGACCGCCGAGCGCAATTTATGCCACGATTTAGAGACGGCGACGACGAACTTCCGGCGCGTTATTACGCCGTCGATCAAACAGGCCGACATAGACGAAAGTCCGTGGCCACTACTCATTGCGAAATCCGCCATACGCGATCTTTCGTCGCGCTCACGTCGGTCGCTCGCAATTTTCTCTCCCCGTGCCCGTGGTATGTCACCTGCAAGGACGCCGCTTCCTCGTTCGCGCATTGTCAGTGCGGTCGCGAGGATGCATGACAAGAGGTTGTTAGAGAGCGGCAAAATCAAAGAGACAGACCGAGCAAAAAGGATTGATCTTCGGGAAGCCGCCCACCACGACGCTTCTGCTTCCCGCGCGGTAAATCGTAAATTATTTCACCGTGCTTACGTGCTATGCGGCTACCCGAGAAGATGCAAACGAGAGTAGTATGTAGGAAACACCAGTCGACGGGTTACAAGCGAAATCACCCACCAACACGAGAAACGCAGGAAGGAAGATCACAGGCTCCAGCAGGACAATGCGCGCAATAATTGTCGAGGCAGATAGGCTAATATGTCGGAGGAAATCGAAGCAGATGATGACGACGACAACGACGACACAACGACGCAGTGGCCTGGGTGTAAGTGGAGATATTAGCACGTGTTAGGCAGCAAGTGTAAGTGCTGCTGATATTAAGCTCGATTTACGATCGCCATAAAACGTAACCGTATACCTGTAAATTTACGATCAGTTCCAGCTCTTTTCCAACTCCACAGACTCGACAGTATGTAGTTGATTCGCGTTCTAACTAAGTCATTCTTATCGTGCAAAAATCTATATATCTTCCCAATAGCAAATTTTCAACGGGGGCAACAGTAATGTCATTTTGCTATGATCTTGGCTACGCCGACTCATCCCTTACGGGACTAGTTGCTCGCTCCCACGATACTTTTTCCATTTCGGCATGCATATGGCGGTGAAAATGAAAAAATCCGCACTCCCAAGCCGTTGCATCGTTGTAAAGATTATATAGATGAACGATGTCTTCACGTCGAGATGGAATTTTTTCTCTGCGTTTTCACGGTCTCTCTCTCTCTCTCTCTGTCTCTCTCTCCCGCGAATTCTTTCGGTACGGTACGATAAAAAGACCGCTCGGCGCAAAAGACACGCACAATCTTTGCCCGGCGCAACGGCGTGGCGCCGCTTCGCAAATATCAACGCGCTCAAAACTTGATTTATAATAGCTGTGTGTGTGCAACCTCGAGAGTCGAGCGCGACCTTCAATCCTACATTAGCGCTCTCCCGCCACCTTCCAGGAAGACGACTTCCAGAGTATCGGCAAGGAGAGAAAACGGACAATGTTCGTTCGAAAGCAGGGAGCAGGGTGAAATATAATTGCATAATGAAGCATGCACCAAGCGGCCAGCTGTACTATTAAAATTCTTATAAGCACGCGAGTGTCGTGACGTTCGTGCGATCGAGTAGCCGGACATGCCGAACGAAGAAAAGCGATTAGCGGAAAGCATCGCGTAAGCACCGTAAAAGCGGGAAAAAGGCGTATGCGTGCCTTGCCAGGGACTTACGAGTGAAGTCGTTTGCCAAGCAGGCGCCCCATTCCTGCCTCGACAGTTTCAGATCTCGATTGAGGTCACACGTGCGTGCGAAGGTGCGCGCACACTTCTTCGGTCTCACCGCCTTCTTGGCGAGCCTCCTCAGCTCCTTGTACTCCGCCCTGTCCAGGAATCCGTCATCGTCCTTGTCGAGGGTCATGAATTTCCACGATAATACGCGCTCCACGTTCTTGTCGTCTGTCAGGACACGCCAGAAACACGAATATACGCTACCGCATTTCATACTACCCAGTCTGACTTTTACGTCTCGGAGTAGAGGGGACATAGCGAGGATCTCGAGACGGCGACGCGACGACGCCTTCAAATCCATTCACTTGAGAGCGAGTCGCGACAAAAAGCACGAAACAGAATCGGTGTGATAATCAACTTAACATGCTGCATCGTATCTTTCAAACCATTCGAAATATCTAGTATCTTCTATTTTTTTTTTAGATTAGCGTGGATGCGCAAGCGCAAACTTTGGAGAAAGCTATACGTAGTAGATGTTTCTCTCTCTCCTCTCTCTCTGTTTCTCTTTCTCTCTCTTACTCTCTCTCTCTCTCTCTCTCTCTCTCTCTCTCTTTCTTCCTCTCTCTCTCTCTCCATCTCGCTGTTCGTCCTTCTCCGTCCTCCTATCCTCCTCATCTCCTCCGGTTATCGAGAAGGATTGACTCACCGTCCGCGGATATGTTGGTCCTCCTGTACTCGATCTTGAAGTTCTCAATAAGGTTTCCGTTGAACTTGGACTTCTCGGCTCTGTCGCAGGTGTTACGATGCCTATTACTGTACTGCCTGCGCTGCTTCCACGTGGGCGATCGTCTCCTCTGTCCGCTTCTGGTCGATGGCGTCCCAGATCTTTGACCGAGTCTCGCGCACCTTGGTCTCTGATGTTTGACCGAGGTGTCGGGCAAGGGGCGACCTTGCGGCGTGACGCACCAACAGTACCCGGTTTCCGTGTGGCACTGAACAGGGGCGTAGGTGCCGTCAGGACGACAGACTGGTCGGGCACCCGGGCGAGCCGTGAGTCGAGCGCTCAAGCACGCCGGTGTCTCTGGACGGATAGAATGTCCTCGTTACACGACCGGCGCAACATCTTGGAGCACTGCGCGCTCCGTAAGAAGCTCTTCCGCGTCCGCGTCCGCGTCCGCGAGTCACACTGGTCTTTTCGTTTTCCGATGCACCGACAACAGCTTCTCCGCACGGGCTTAATATTGAGATTTCCGAATTTGCGCCCGCTACTACTCGCCGCACCACCCCAACCTTGTAAAGAGTAAAACGCCCGGTATCTCTATCTCCACACTCGCCGGTAGCCGAAATGCGAGCATGCGAGTTGGCCGCATACGGAGCCGCATACGGAGCCGCAGCCAGCCCCCGTCGAAGGAGAAATCTATTATACATTCCTGTACGAACCTGGACAAGGGCCAGTGTGCTTGATGAGGATCGACACGCCCTGACACTGTCTGGAGATAACCTGACACTGACTCGGGTACGTCACACCGTCGCTCCCGCAAACAGGCATGCTCGCGCCCCCGTTCATCGTGCATTCGGCTATCCTCTTTCTGCACTCTTCCTGTAATCAATCAACGAGATGATGGCCATCGTCCATACGGCATTGTCCCCATTGACGGGCCTACAAATAACGAGGAAATCGCAACAGCGGCAAATCATCGGTAGTCGTAGCAATATGGAATGTCGGCGACAATGACACTGGCAGCGATCAATGTCTTTCATTATTTTGTATTGCGAACGGCGGCGGGTAGCCGCAATACATAAAGATATCCGGTGAATATCGTTCACCAACTGTTTGCGAACAATGTTCGCCGACAGTAGGGGCACTTTTGTCAGCAGCGAACAGCGAACACTGTTCGTTCAGGAGACGGCGCGGCCTGCTCTTGCTTGCGAGTGCAAGAATTGTAGGAGGGGAAATGACAAATATCATCATCGAGATATGATCCAAAACGAAACATTGTTTCCTTTTTTTGCATACATAAAATTTGCCCTTCTAAGGGATGAATGTGAGGCCGGAAGAAACTCAAACCGCACGGTGGAAAGTGCACAATAGTTGAGAATGCGTAATCACACATAGAAGAACAACGTCCATCTCTTAGGTGCGATGACGCGGATCAGGGAAAAAAGATAACTGCGAACGTAGCGAATGACTAATTCGCGACGATTTCCCTCGAACTCGTCAGTCTGGCATTCGAGGAAGATTGCCAACGCATTACGTCGCTATCTTCATGACCTCGCCTGAAAGCGATGAATTCGTGCGGAGAATGGAGCCGTCTCGTGGTTGATCCTTTGCCGTTGCGGATCGTCGACTCATCGAAAATTGTGGCACGACAAATGGCGTGCTAACGTTACGAAACGACCGATACGGAAAACTATCTCTAGCTGCATTTGAACAGAGACGCCTTTTAATTGAGACAGCACGGGGCGCCTCTCGGTGAAGCAGACGAGTAGTACGCAGGGAGGCGCCGCGAATACATCATGCGAATGCGAATCAACGTCACGTAGTAATCCCCCCCGCTTTGGAATGTGACATTTTAGATAGAGAACGCCTCGTACCCGTACGCTGTTCCCGGAATGGATGTACGTGTCTCTAAGAAGGGTGCGATTCCCATAGAATTTTCCATTGATCCAACGGAGATCGGAGACTCGTATTATTGGGTAATTAGAGTAGAGACTGCAGAGAATGATAGGCAAAGTCAACGGTCGACATTGCGTCGTGCGGGGGTTAAAAACGGGACTAGGGAGAGGAGCACTGGGAAATGTTGAGCGGCGCCTATCCTGCCAAGAAGAGGATTGCGCCGGGACAGGCTGTACGTATGTACGTACTCGCGTTGCCCGGAATGCGTAATGCTTAGAAGAGATCGTGTCGGCGCGATGCAGTCGATGCTGCGTTGAATGCTAACGATTGATAATGTATGCGTAATGTAGCGGCGGCTTCGTTGGCGCCACCTCGTACCACACGACTGCGGTCAGCACACGCGTCACTAGGATAATCGGAGCCCTGCGCCCTGCTCGCATCGCAGATGGCCAACTTTCTTCATTTCTTTTCAAATGCCCGTTTCGAAACCAACAGTAACCCAACCTACCGTGGGGTACAACTTCCGTCAAAACTTGCGTTACATACTATCAGCGAGAGACACCGTATGGATATACCGCAGGCAGGCAATTATTTCGTTTCAAAATCATTCAACAGCGTCATCTGTTCGAGGAAGTTGAAACGGTGCAGGATTGCACTATCATTGCAGCAAAATCTGTCAAATCGTCTATCTCTTCCCCTCTCCACCTCTTTTGATACCCCCACACACGTATACATAGAAGAGCGTGCGAGACGCGCTGTAATTACGATGAAACCTATTAAGTTAACGCGCAGGTACACCCGTTAAAGTGTGTCTCCTCCTATCTTCGCGCACGATCCAACCTCCGACACTATGCCAATAGACTAATAGACAGAATGCGCCAACAAACCTGTAAATTATATAAGACGTTGCGATATGTGTTCCTTAACGTCAGTAACTTGATTAGTTGATTGTCACGAAAAAAAACTTAATTACTATTTGGCGATTCAAAAAAAAAATTAATTTTTACTAGTCGCCGGCACGCTGGAAATTACACGTGCACGCATAATAATTACGACGTGGCGCCTACCGTTAATGTCCTGAGGCGCGTGTATAAGCTGGAAATGAGCAGAGGGAAAAGGGAAAGAGAGAGGGGCGTCGGCACCAAGATCGATCTATTCTGGCTCGATACGCGTAATATAGTGGCCCCTTTGTGTCAATCAGACTGTCTCGACTTTAGTTGCGTGAAGCACCATGCTAGCGTGCATTTTTTCCAATAAACACGATCGCGGAATACATGCAACTCGAGATTCTATGTTTCATCGAATGCTGGCTTCGTTAGACGACCTTCCGCTCTGTGTAAGCTCGAGTGTCAGTAGTCAGTACCGGTTCGCCCGTATGAAGAGCCGCCGTGACATAACAAGATCAGTAATAATTATCGACTGTGACTACCCGCTTCTATAACTGGAGCACCTGTCCCCGCCCTACCCTAAATTCCTTCTTCCTACCGCAACGCGTAGTTATGTCCTTGGCGTGGCGAGCAGCGTTCGAGGAAGAGAGTTCATCTCGGAAAAAGCACACGGTCAATCTGAAGTCGGTCCGATCTCATCAGGAGCGGCCAGAGCGCTATAACGAGGCACATAACTACTTAAACATTCTCAAACGATTAACGCTTCGTCTCACCTCAGTGCATGAGCAGCATATTAAAAAGCTATTTACTCATGCACGCATCCCCTCACTCACTCTCTCTCTCTCTCTCTCAATATAAATCACGCGCACGTTGCGCTGGCATATTGCAAACGTAAGTTCCGAATGCAAGTTTGTCACTGGCTACCCTACGTATATTTATCGAGAACGTTGCTTTCTTTATTCTGAATCCGTGAAAGCTTACCCTATTACGCGAAGAATCAGTCAAGTGGTAACGTCAAGTTTTGCAGCGCGGGCAACGCGCGGTCTGCGTAATAGAAACGATGTCACTTGCCGGTTTGTCTTCATTGTCTCGCAATAGACGTAAGTATGTACAAACGGCTTCAATGACTGTTAGCGGAGATAGCGAGTACCTGTTCGCCCTGCCGATTCCGCATCACACTTCCCTACCTTCGCACCTGTCTCGTTGATATATCGTACACGTTCCGCCAATCGTTGACAAATCGGGATTTGGCACGAGACAAAACGGGTTTTTCACCTTATGTACAGTATGTCTCTCAGCGAGACGACGAATCATTTGCAGACACACCTTCTCTAGAAGTTGGCAAAATGTGCCGAGTCAGTTGACGTGCATAGAAATCAAATCAAATATTCAGATGTGCAGTTTATTGCATCGCACATGGTCCCCCAGCGATAATTCGTTGGTGCACGTGGCTCCGTAAGTACGTGATATATACGCGAAGAAAAGCGCCTGCGCTTAAATTACCCAAATTCCCAATCTATTATTTGCTCGGAAAAAGCTCAGTACGTTTCGCTACAATGACCGAGCGGTATAAAAGCGAAACCCAATGGGAGTGGTAAATCGGGAAGCCAAAATCCAATGAGCAATAACACCTGTGAGTGATTATTCAGAGAAGCTCCCCGCCTATCGCAAGGCACGTGTGCTCGACTGCTCGCCTCCTCGAGAGTAGTCGAGAGGAGCAATGAAAGAGAAAAAGAGCGGGAGAGAGGGAGAGAGGGGGAGGACCAGCAACGCAACCCGCAAGACATCGGCGCCCTCCAAACAGGTTTCTTAGACACATTCTTTCCCGTGGCCGGTGCTCGTCGTGTCCATATAGTCAACCGCGAATATTGTATATTTGCACGTACATGAATCGTATTAACCCAGTCTTACGGACAGCCACGCGACGCCGAGGTTCGCAAGACGCAGAAACACACTGCCAGTAATTTTAAATAGAGCTCTTGGTGGCTCGTAATCGAGATTTCGAGATCCGCGAAAGGAAACCGATCCGATTGGGAAAAAGGGGAAAAAAGAATGAGAAGCAGCCGGCTCAATGCCCACGTACGAATTCCTCTGGTCGGCGAACCAAGGTACCCGGTGCCTAGTACGTAAGTGGTCCCTCTCTTTCTCGCAGAGAACCGGACGAGAGGGAAAAAAATTCTTTGACACATTCCGCAGGTGTGCTTTCTTCAACGGGAAGCCGCGCGACCCAAGTCACTCCGACTCGTTTCTTTTTCTTCGGCCAGTCCGGACACGCCTACACCCTCGCCCATTTATTTCTGCACCCTTTCCCGCCGCGAAATCGTCGGAAATCGTGCATTCTCCTTATCAGCCCATTCATCGCGATATCCGTGGCTATATTGTACAACGTTCGAACGATCAAATATTTCCAATCAACGCTGAACCCAATGTGACACGACTCGCAATACGATCAACTGAAAGTGCGGCGACAATAGCCATTCCGTTCTCTTTATCATAATTAATTCGATAACGAGGAAACGAATGACCGCGATGTAAATAAAAGCGATTCCCCCTGCCGCTGGCGTAGACGTAGACGCGAGGAGAGTATAGAATCGTGTGCGTTCGATGATTGGGTTATCGCTACGGAAATTGATTGGAGTCTGTTGTGATTTCTTTCGCGCAATTGGAGAAATGCGAAAGGGTGTCGCACGTCGTCGCTGGTCTCTTATCGTCAGAAACGTTCCTCACGTTTTTCTCTGTCGCGTGTCTGTTCATAGCCCACCATAATGCAACGAAATAATCTACGCGTTGACTATCTGCCAGAGACACTTCGGCTTCGTATTACTCCGGACTCTTGGAAAGAGCCGTGCTTATGACAATAGGACTCCCGCCAGAACGTGTACCGCTGAAAAGGGATGATACTACCTTGGCCGAAGCGATGGAATTTGCCGCGGCGTGTAGTTCGACGAATACCGACAAGAGTACAGCTGCATGTATCATCGAGACTGGCATTTGGATTGTCATGATCATCATCGGAGTCGTTGCGGTTGCTCCGATCCTCGTCTTCTGATCTCGTACTACTATGTCGTCCTCGAGTGGCTCAGCTTGATCGTTCCCGGTCTACGAAATTCCAAGGACCCCGTTTGCGCGGACGCGCACACTCACTCACTCATTTCTGACTTCCTGACACATGGTATCCTCCCACTCATCATTTATGCATTCCTCTTTTTTTCCGTAATTATCAAGCGAGGGGCACGAAAGTTTCGACTAAAATCCCGCGAAGACTGGCATTCACTCAGTCGCAATATAACTTTGTGCGATTGGAAGAGTAGCCGGTAGTCGATCGGATGCTGAAACAGTGCGGTGGAAGGAACAACACCGAGCAGAAGAGAAAACGAAAGCGATCGCGAAACGGGGAAAGGAAAGCCGGGAAGAGAGACTGATCGAGAAAGAGAGAAGAGAGGGTGGGTGGGTCGGAGGGACTGAGGGAGGGAGACAGAGAAAGAGAGAGACAGGGAGAGAGAGAGAGAGAGGGGGGGGAGAGAGAGAGAAAGAGAGAGAGGAAAAAGGAGTGCGATCGACGCCGAACAAAGTCCGTTCCGTGATCCAGCCAGGGCAAGTGCTGCCGTGCAACTGGCACTCGCGCGCGACCAGACGACTCACTCGCTCGTTCGCTTGCTCGCTTGAGCAGTCCCGCGATCATCCGACACTCCGACAGCTCTTGCTGCACTCCTGCACTCATCCTTGCCTCGTCCCGTCTTACCTCATCCCTACACAGCGTCTCCCTGCTCGGCCTCCGGCATCCCATCCGATATACTTCCCTCTTTCGTCTTTTCGCGGTATCGTTAACTTCTCGTGCCATAGTTCGCATAGTCAATTTCTTAGATATCCGTGCCTGCATCTAGCCAGTACGTAACCCTTTACGCTGCCTTACGGTGCTCAATAAAAGTGAACCTTACCAAGTAACCCGACCCGTTCGCCATGCTCGGTTGGACTTATCGCAATCTCAGCTTCGATTTCCCGAGCGAGAAACCGCGCGTGTAACTTAGCGATATACATTTTTTCCCCTATTTCCGTGGCTATGATTGCCTGACGGTGCCAGCTGCAAGCTTCGTGCTGCTGCCTTCGTTGCGCAGCCCATTTGCCTTTCCTGCCCGATTTCGATGCCCGTCTTTTTAGGTCCGATTTGTGCGCACATACCCTGATAGCCAAAC
Source organism: Priocnemis perturbator (assembly GCA_963942575.1). Classification (NCBI taxonomy): domain Eukaryota; kingdom Metazoa; phylum Arthropoda; class Insecta; order Hymenoptera; family Pompilidae; genus Priocnemis; species Priocnemis perturbator. The sequence continues at coordinate 14,064,552 of OZ012647.1, read as the reverse complement.
CTGCAATGTCAAATTTTAGCCAAGACCTGTAACCAGAGCTTGTTGCCGAACGGGCTGCAGATTGGATGCAGGGTCTGCAATGTTTGCGTTTGTTGCCAAATTGGTGCCAAGGAGGCACCAGAACCTGCTAAGCAGATTCGTGACAAATGTCGCCTCGGTTTAGTTGCCGTACATTGTCGGCAGATTGATAGCAGAAATTGTGCAGTTCTGCGTTGCGGCCTCCGGCGGCAGATTGATAGCAAAACCATAGCAGGTTCTGTATAGCGTAATCCGATGCCAAATTGGCACCAAGAACGTGCCAATTCCTGCACACTTGAGAGTTTTAATTTTGCAGTGGACGGGCGCGTACATTGGCATATACACGATTTAATAATCGGGGGAATCTTTACCATCCACGCACTCGCGTTGAATAAATTCCTAAAGCCCATACTACAATCATATAAGAAATTAAAACCGCCGTAGGTAGCCGTTTGTAAGTAGCACTTCTGCAGATAGACGGTTCAAACGTGGTACACAAGTGTTTGTTTTCATAATCTATCGAATGGTGCCTGACAAGATAAATTCGATTCGAGGGCAATTATGACCATTTTAAAGCGTTTCCCGGGCGATTCCTGCAAACATATAGTTCCGTCTTGCTCTCTGTTGCGCTGACCAGTCTCTACACTGCTCTACACTTCGTTCATTCCGTTTTCGCATCTTCACGTGTCGCGTCGTGGTGTTGTGTACGAAAGTGAATTAAAGTGCAAGAGTGCACAAAGAACAGGAAGATAGCAGAGAACATTGCAGTGGCTACGTGGACGTATTCCAAGAGCATGTAAGATTATGTATTACTTATATGACGTATGCCTCCCTCTGCATTTCTGCCAATATTTTCCCTCTTTTACAGGATGCAATAATATGCAACAATTTGCACATACTACTGCCCATGGGAGAACAGGAAGGCAGCAGAGAACATGCAGTGGCTGCGTGGACGTATTCCAAGAGCATGTAAGGTTATGTATTATTTAGTTGCGGCAATAGTTGCAACGTATAACTTTTATATATAATAAATTACATGTATATTTTTGTATAAACAGGTTTAAACGAGAGGCAGAACGGCACAGGGTCCATTATCCTGCAGCGTTAGGAGGAATAAAATAGTAGGTATTTTATGAGAAGAAGCAGAATGCAATTGTTGCAGAATTTACATTGGAAAGCAAATATAATTGTACATTGTTTCGTAATTATTGTGTTCTCTGAAAAATTGTATATTATGTAATTAATGAATAAATACCTATTTTATTATAACAAATATTTGTATAATAGCATTTAACTTTGACCTGTATGAAATAATAGTTTGGAGGCCCTGCTACTGTTTTTGTGCCAATTCCGCGACAGGTCCTGTCAGCAGATCTGCTGCCGTTTTGGTGCCAATTTTCCAACAGGTTATGTCAGCAGATCTGTTGCGTTTTTGGTGCCGATTTGGTAACAGGTTCTGTTAGCAGATCTGCTGCGGTTTTGGTGCCAATCTGCTAACATGACCTGTGCGCAGGCTCTGCGCGCAGAACCGTAGCCAGATGCGTCAACAGACAACTATGGTTTCGCAAACAGGGCCTGTCATGTCTGCTGCCAATTTGGTGCCAATCTGCATGCAGCTGGCTATCAGGGTACTTACGCATCGATGGATTCGACACCGACCGAAGATCCATGAGTCATCGGGAATTTGAAACCGATTCAGAACTGGTTGTGTGGTCGATGGAATGTAGCTTTTAACAATGAGCGAACGCGAACGAGAGACCGAGACAGTTAGCAGAAGCAGCATGCCCGCAGATATCAGGGATCGGCTCGTCTTTAAGACCATACACGAACTTACCATACTTTATGGATACTTTTATTTCTTACCACCTGTGTGCTACAACCGTCCGTTGATCGATTTACTTGGATATAGACACGCTGCTGCGGCACGTCGCGCGTCGTCAACTGCCCACGCGACAATGTTGACCCGCGTGAGACCACGCTTACAAGCCCTACTCCAAAGGACGCGCCTTCGTTCGCAATCATATATCAATAGAATTTCAGCGACTCGCATGTTCCACGGCCAAACGCAAATACCAATACGACAGCAATTTTCTTAAAGCTTGGGTTACGCTTACGCTTCTGTTGTCCTCGTACGAAGAGGCTTACAATAGGATCCTCGTGCGATCAAGAGTGGCTGACAATGAGAGCTGAGAGAAGAACCATCGCTCTCGACGGTCGAGCGGCCAACAGCTCGACCGCCGTCCGGCCCGCGGCACACCTGTTCACTCAGGTATGCAGCGCACACTCCCCTACCCTTCCTTGCCCGCCACTGCCCGACGCCGACACTTACTGTTGCCGTCCTTTCCACGCTCCTCCTCTCACCCTTTCTCTCTCTTCTCGTTTGTTTCTGCACCACCACCCCAAGTCCTGAACAGCTATCCGCATCTCTCTCAGTCTCATCTCTCCTTTCTTCGAACGTTCCTTCCATCAAGTCTCCGCAATCCGGGGAGGTGGTTTACCGTTGGCCCACTTGTTACGAACCGATCGAAGCGACCACGAGCTTTTGCTTGGCATAAATTTGACGGGAAAGGTCGGTGCGCCTAACAAACTATTAATCATCGACCTTCGAAGGATCAACTAGATTGTTATCAGGCTGCTGGGCGGCCCCACGTACTGAAACGCCAAGCGCTCACTCGTAACCGTTAGAAGATCGGTATCATGCTTGCCACGTTGTCGACGAAACGAAACCGATCTTCCGCGCCCTTTGCCTTGCCTTGACCATTTTTCGGGAATCTGTGTAACTATTCTCTTTCACTCCTTCACGCTGTCCGCGACGTTTAATTTATTACCGCCGACGGTTTTGTACCTCTGACAATCGCAAAGTCGACGTAAAAGTCGAAAGGGAAAATACGGTTAGAGACAAAGGGGGCAGAGGTAGGAGAAGTAGACAATGGGGCGCCATAGTCTAAACATTGCATCGTCTCGTTACTTTCGGCCCCAAGTCCACATTCCGTTGTCCAAATTTGCGAAATCGCTAGGTATTATCTCGTTAAATACTCAAGTCATCCCAATCTAATATACTAGCACTGGTATCGACAGGATTGATTTCTCATAATTTATCGACCAATTGGCCTTTTCACCGTATATTTGCCATTTTAAACGCTCTCCAGAGACTATCTAATCAATCGAATCGTACAGTAACTGCTTTAACATTCGACTTCCATCCTCGAATGTCCGATATTTGAATTGTGGAGAACTATCCTGTTCCGGTGCATCGTACCGAATCTCTTGGAGCAAAATTTCTTTTTCCTTCTCGTCCTCTTTCACGGACCAAACATTGCGAAAGTACATCGTGCCCAGACGATTTCCGATTAAAATAGAAGAAGACCATACGTATACGTAGACCTAACAGCCAGAAGAGGCACATGAAAACAAAATTGCGGGAAAAACTCTCTATCGTTAGACTAATACGCGGAGCCGTAATTATTCATCGTCCACTTACAGTTGCCGCCAGAGTTTTCGAGCACGAATTCATCGTGTCAAGAATAAGAGCGCACGTTTTAGCGGTGTGCATCGTTAGCTCCTCTTTAATATCGTCACTCTTCAGATAATGGTCGCAATCGTCGATTATAAGTACGGAGGGTACAGATGCGAATGTGTGCAATTTCACGAGTTGCTCGATCAAAGCTTCGTAATCCGATAGATACCTGAAAGGCAGAGGGTCGATCGAGACGTCACTTGCTTCTGCCGCTTCTGCGCAAGTACAGTTCCAAACATTCTACGCAAATCGCTTTTATCGTTAAGCGGAAAACGCTGGACCGGATAACGCAGCGTGCAGTCAAATAGGTAAATAAACTAGCAATATGCGGAAAGGACTTTCCGTAAATATTATCGACAAGCCCAAGTCTGACGCTCTATATAAAACAAACGAGATCGGCGGGAGACGTAGGGGTTCTGCGAGCAACTTACAATTAGATGATTGCTTATTTTTCTCTCCCCCACAATTCCGCTGTCTACCACCATAACTACTCTGCCCGAACGAATCTTCCGCGTGGCCTCTAGTTTATTTCCATTTCGCAATTGCTAACTCTATTAAACCGATATGTCCGTACGACGCACACGTGTCCAGACTGCCCAGAGGACAGGAAGAGGAAGAGATGATCGCACATTGCGCAGTAGAAATAAAGCGCGAACGGCTTCTGGTTGTTGCAAAGTCGTTCCCTCCCCAATAAGCGTGATACGCTACGCAACGTCTGTGACATCACAACCAAGTATGTACAACAGTCTGGGAAATATCTTTCACTCACATAAATCTTATAAGCTTCAAGGAAGGAGCAAAGACGTAGGATGCTGGACCGTTTCTATCGTGACAGGCCGCTGGCATTGATTCAAGTTGCGCCGCAGAAATGTAAAGAACCTGCCGTCCTTCCATTGCCCAATTCGTTGCTGTCTGGTAAAAAAGAAAAAAAAAACATTTCTTTTTATCAATGTTTAGCGTCATATTTCCCGATTCTTTTACACTGTTTTTATCGTAGCACGGGAATGCAATGCGATACCCGCTTTCCTATTAGTTTGAGATAGGATCTTACACATTTTATCCGACACGACAAATAACGGACAGGATTGAATGAATGTATGTATGTATGTATGTAAATACTGAAGCAGCGCACACTCGTCCGGCACCACACGACGTTTATTTACATTCATACAAGTGTGATCAGTTTTTCCGTACCCTGTCGTGTCGTGTCGGATAAGTGTGAAGATCCTTTTTACTGTACAGTGTAATTGTGAAGGAGCTTACTTCGAACATAAAGGACTTGCTCAACTTTGTAGAACCGCAAAGTAACACTGTCCGTACATCTTGTCTCCTTGACAACATGTAATCCGAAGAAAAAATGCGGTCTCTATGATGCGAGTTGCTTCACGACTTGAAAACATAAATAATCTTTCTGACGAGGACCGGTGGTCTCCTACTTAAATTCTGATACTAACAAATTGTCGCAAGTTGCAAAGGAAAACACAGACCAGCGTAACACCGCGCCAGATGCCAGACAGTATGCAACTGCCATCTATGATTACTGCAGAAACATGCTACAACTGCGACATCTGACGTAAAAATAAACAACAATGGAATGGAAATGCATGCGCAATTCGGTTCAATTCGCTTTAATAATTCAGTTCAACTCATCGGTTACCGTACATTGCACCGACTATTGTAGGTTAAGTTCTGTGTAATTGTTTACAAACCTGTAAACAACCTGACGTGCATTATGTATCAGTGTCAGCTAAAAACGGAGTAAACGTCTATTTACAGAGTGCTAGTTTACTCGGTACTATTGTAAATAAATTATATTAATTCCGGTAACGTATATATAGTTGTAGCACATATGTAATCGGTGCAATGAGCAGCGAAACACAAATCGCAAGTATCGTCAACGATATTCTGGTAAGTGTCTTGTATTATTATCAAATGCACCTAATGTAAGAAGCAAAGAATGATGGTGCATTGAGAAAACTGCTTGGCTGTTTCAGAAAGTAGAAGCTATAGAGGAAGCGTTTAGTTGCGTTCTTGTTCATCATCCAAACAGCGAGACTGAAAAGATAGCAGGATGGCAAACAGAACTGAGATCCGCTATGACTGGCTTGACTACGGAGCAGCAAGAAAATGCTGTCCGTCAATTTTTATCAACCGCAGCAACAGTGACCAATCACAAACGATTACAATTATTGTTGTCCCTATTAGAAAATTTGGTCACCTCTACTGTATTACCAGCAAGGTTAGTTATAGGTACTTCTTGTAATGGCTCATAAGATAATTTGTATTGGCATAATCATCTATGTCTATGCCATTTCAGACTTGTATGTGAACAAATTTTGAGCTGCGATAAGTTGCAGTACCAGCTAGAGGACTTTTGGGTAGAATGTTTTACCTTTATAAGACATATTATAGGTGGAGTGGATTACAAGGGGGTCAGAGAAATAATGAAAGTAAAAATCTTTAGATTTAATTTTAAATATGCTCCTTTTATCATTACACACTAAAAGATTCTCATTGGGTATTCTTACAGGGATGTAAAGAAAAAGCACAAACAATTCCAGCAAGATTAAATGCATCGGTGCGGCCACAGTTGAAAGCTTTAGAGAATGTTATTGATTACATTTTTGATAGAAATGCTTGCCTGCTACCCAGTTACTTTATAGTTAATGAAATTCAGAAAGCCTATCCTGACAGTAAAAACTGGCCACATTGGGTAAGACTGTTTTAATAAATATTATTTTGTCATCATCAACTAATATTTCACATAACTATTGCAGAAATTAGCAAAGCTTCTTTCTAATTTCGTCGAGAGCTTTCGGACAACCGCGCAAATGGTGTCCATAGTCGGCCATTCAAAAATGTTACCTGTTGTCGAGCATACAGGATATGCGGACCATTTAATTAATCCTTGGTTATTAGATCCGACCACATTGAAATTTTCGCTTAAGGGAAACTTACCGTACGATCAAGATTTATTAAAGCCACAAACTGAGCTCCTGAGATATGTTTTGGAGCAACCTTACAGTAGAGACATGGTGTGTTCTATGCTAGGCCTTCAAAAACAGGTACTGATTAATAGAGACTGAATATCCTTAAATGCGCACCTTTGGCGCATCCACACAGACTTGATATCCTTAAACGCCTTTTCACGTATTGTATTTATCCTGTAGCATCGACAACGATGCATAGTTTTGGAGGAACAATTAGTGGAGCTCGTAATCCTCGCGATGGAACGATCTGAGAATGATCCTCAACCGACAGAAGGCACAGATGGTACCGTTGCAAATCATTGGGTCTGGTTGCATCTCTCTTCTCAACTTATTTACTTTATACTATTCCAATTTGCTTGTTTCCCAAGCATTGTGATGGCAATTCACGATAAGGTAATTTCAATAAAAACAGATGCATTGAATGAACAGTATAAGGATATAAAAGATATCTCTGTATAGCTAGCGGGCAGAGAATTACGAAAAGGACGAGATCACTTAATGTGGGTGTTACTGCAATTCATTTCCGGAAGTATCCAAAGGAATCCAGTGAGCAAAAATCAATTTTTTTTTTAAATGCTATGAATCTTTACGGTTCGAAGCACGTACTCATAATTGCAGCGTAATGAAGTAGATATTTTCAGCTGTCGAATTTTTTGCCTGTACTGAAATTGTACGATCTTCTGTATCCGGAGAAGGAACCGCTACCTCTACCCGATTATACTCAAGCGCTGTGCACACATCAAATGGCGATAACTTGCATATGGATACATTTGATGAAGAAAGCGCAGTCAGAACATTCAAACATACATCGACCAATTCCACACAAATTAAAAGTTCATCACGAGTAAGCACATAATCATTGCGTACGAGAAATTGGTCAATGCAAAACGATCATTTTTGACAATATATTTCTAGATTCTTACAACATTTAGTTATGCCCAACACATCTCTTTGCATGGGCTCAGATTATCGCATCGCTCTGCTATGTAACGCTTACTCAACGAATCAGGAATACTTTAGCAGGCCTATGGCTGCGTTAGTCGACACCATTCTCGGCACCCAAAAAGTAATTTCTCACTTAACCCTTCCCATAATTAGATTTCTTCGTCTCCAATCAATATAATTCTCAATTTACACTAATCTTGCAAAGGGTCAACAGCAGCAACCGTTGCAAACACTGCAAAACAATGCAGCTTTGGCTAATGGTCCAACTACACCTTTGTCTATGTCGATTCTCGATTCCTTAACCGTACATTCGAAAATGAGTTTGATTCACAGTATCGTTACACACGTTATTAAATTAGCGCAATCGAAGAGTAACATGGCATTAGCGCCGGCATTAGTTGAAACCTATAGCAGGTTGTTGGTGTACACGGAAATCGAGAGTCTTGGTATAAAAGGATTTATAAGTACGTGTCGTAAGTTATAATTGTACAGTGGCTTGTATACACACAATGGTCACCGATAAGCCTCATCTTGATATTATCACTTATGCAGGTCAATTGTTACCAACGGTTTTTAAGTCACATGCGTGGGGAACATTGTACACTCTGTTAGAAATGTTTAGCTACAGAATGCATCACATACAACCCCATTACAGGGTTCAACTGCTATCCCATCTTCACAGTCTAGCTGCTGTTCCACAAACAAACCAAACGCAACTTCATCTTTGGTATGTTAAATAATGTGTTTTAATAACTCCTATTCTATATACAGCTGCCTTATAATGCATATTACACCGTGTAGCGTTGAAAGTACAGCTCTCCGACTCATTACTGGCTTGGGTTCCGCGGAAGTACAACCTCAGTTGTCCAGGTTTTTGTCGGAACCCAAGACCCTTGTGTCCGCTGAATCTGAGGAGCTGAACAGAGCTCTGGTGCTCACCCTGGCACGATCCATGCATGTTACAGGTAACGTGGCTGTATCCATATTACGTGTATTTAGACATAAGATAATCAATGATATCAAAGATGTGTTCACCAGGAACTGGGACCGACAGTCTTAGCGGTACCTGGTGTAAGGAGTTACTGAACACGATTATGCAAAATACACCACATTCATGGGCAAATCACACTTTACAGTGTTTTCCACTGGTGCTGAGTGAATTCTTTCAACAAAATAGCGTGGCCAAGGAAAATAAGCAACAAATCAAGGTAGGCTGTTTATTGTACATACCATAACTGTATCCCTAAATATGAATCTTTGTTTAGAAAGCGGTTGAAGAAGAGTATAGAAACTGGGCATCTATGAGTAACGAGAACGATATAATCGCTCATTTCTCTGTACCGGGTACGCCTCCGTTGTTTCTATGCCTACTGTGGAAAATGATTTTTGAAACAGATCGTATCAGTCCTATTGCTTACAAGATTTTAGAGAGAATAGGGGCGCGAGCATTGTCAGCGCACCTTCGAAAGTTCTGTGATTATCTTGTCTTCGAATTTGCAAATAGTGTCGGTGGTCAGCATGTAAATAAATGCGTCGATACTATTAATGATATGATTTGGAAGTATAATATCGTGACAATCGACAGGCTGGTCCTTTGCCTAGTAAGTGGTGCACTTGAAATCTTACTGTTAATCATTTTCAACCTGAAAGGGATAACTATTGAGTGTTGTTATTAATCGATGTAACAGGCACTGAGAACGCAGGAAGGAAGCGAGGCACAAGTGTGTTTCTTTATAATTCAATTATTATTATTGAAAGCTGCCGAGTTTCGCAATAGAGTGCAAGAGTTTGTGAAGGAAAATTCGCCCGAACATTGGAAACAATCAAATTGGCACGAAAAGCATCTAGCCTTTCATCGAAAATTTCCCGAAAAGTTTGCCCCAGAAGGCATAATGGAACAAACCAGCGGGGGACCAAGTCAATATCAGAGTTTACCCGTATATTTTGGAAACGTGTGTCTGCGCTTTTTACCAGTATTTGACATAGTTGTTCACAGATATTTAGAGATTCCACCCGTTACGAAAAGCTTGGAAATATTGTTAGATCACTTAGGTTGCTTGTACAAATTTCATGGTGGGTGCACTGTATACGTACTACGTGTCTTTATGCACTCCAATTTAAACAATTCCTTGAGCATTTTTATTTTTACAGATCGGCCTGTGACGTATCTATATAATACCTTGCACTATTATGAGCGTAAGTTAAGAGATCGACCGGCTCTGAAACGTCGCTTGGTATCTGCCGTTTTGGGATCTCTCAGAGAAATCAGAGCCCCAGGGTGGGCACTTTCGGAAGCCTATCAAATGTACATGGCACGCTCTTCTGACGATGCTGTCTCCTGGGTGCCAGAATTAGATTACTATATCCGGCTTGTGCAGAGGATCGTAGAGAGTAAGTGTACATGTTGCCTATGTCGATAAGCGGAAATTACAAATTTGCCATCATTTAATTGGTCATCGCAGCAATGTCGGGTACGGCACACTTTCCTGCCACGGATTGGAGGTTCAACGAGTTTCCTAATCCTGCTGCACATGCACTTTACGTGACGTGCGTCGAACTTATGGCTGTTCCTGTAGCTCCAAATATCGTTGCAAACTCATTGCTCGATGTCGTGGCCAAGGGGTAAAAATTGTTTGTTGTATCGTAATAGAGTAGCAAACATTTATTTCAAACTTTCTTGCTCTACCAGGTATACGGTTGTTCCGTCTGATGAAATCCATCTGTGGATAAATTGCGTCGGTTTACTCATGGCTGCTTTGCCGGAATGCTACTGGTCGGCCTTGCACGATCGATTGGTGGAAACAATCAGCAGTCCAGGACTGGTCAATTGGCAGTACAATAACTTAACGCCCTTTCAGATGTTCAATTTCAGTATAACGCATAATAGTTTGTTAGAGAATAAATACAGTTACATGCTAGCTTTAGCTCATTCCATATGGCATCATGCCGGAGTAGGCCAAATTACAACAATGCCTCAATTCATAAAGGAAAAACTTCAACCAGTGGTGAACAGTGAAGAACAGCTGATATATGCATGTCATCTAATTGGACCTACTTTGGCTAGATTTAATGCTGAACGTCCACGGTGTGTCGTCGAACTCGCAGTCAGTCTGTACGAAATGCTCGAGCAAGTTGATCGTACACAGACACACCTCCAATACATGGACCCAGTTTGCGACTTATTGTATCCTTTGACAATTCGTACTTTGACGCGAGAAACGAAATGTATTGCCAAATTTTCCTCAGCCTTCATTATAACAGATATCACATTAAATACATGTTCGTTGGTGACATGATGAAGAACGAAGTAGAATGCATCATTCGAAGACTGAGGGCTGCTCTGCAGATGAGACTGCGTTTTATAACCCACTTAAACATTGAAGAAATTCATACTAGCTAAAATATAGTAAAAATACTTTCAATACAATGTAATTATCTTTTAAATGGTCAGAATCGTTTTGTGAGAAAACCATTACTTCAGAAAAATACATGTTGCACGCATGATCCATCATGGTAATTTAATTGTATTAGATATAGAGGCATATGAATTATCGAAAATTGAGTACATAAGTACATACATGTACACATATTGTCGCGCAGGAAGACGAAAGTTACAAAGCTCAGGAGATATATAGATATATATCTATAGCGTAGCGCTATTAAGTACGATGTAGCTTAATACATCTTTGTGGTCATGTCACAGTACACGTTGCTGAGTAAGGGCAGATAGGATATAATTCTTATCCATAAACTTCCCAGTGCTACCATAGACGAGTAAGAGCCGAAATCAATACAAACTGTTGAGTATTACAACTTGAGTACACTCCGAACGCCTCATTAAACGTTATCGAAATCAACGTTTCCCGTTTTCATCATTTCGATAAGTCGTGCAAACTGATCATATGAGCAGGCATTTTCTTCCACGAAAGATAGACCCTTCATTTTTATAATCCATTTCATCTAAAGGGGAACATATATCAGATGTATAGACATATTTACATGTTAAGTTCAGAAGACAATTTCTCAGGAAAACCACATACAATATTAGGAAAGTTTTCCTTCTTGAAATTCCCAGGATGCTTATAGATCAATGGTAAAGCCTTTGCTCGTTCCACCCAAGGCCACATCATAATGTCTAGCATTCCAGGCTCATTCCCTACAGGTCCATGAGGGTAAGTAATATTGCATATGATTAGATAATATTGATACATACATAATTATGCATGCTACTGCGTACATATGGGAGTACAACAAACCTCCAAAAAACTCTGTTCCTCTGGTTTTCAATTCTTCTTCAAACTCCACTAACAAATTTGATATGTTACTCACGATTTCATCGAAATCTCTATCGTCCTTATTGTGTATACAGTTGGAGAAAATCTTGATTATCTAAGGAAAGGAACATGCTAAATAACTACATAGATTGTTACAATTTTATAAAAATGGAATTTGAACTATATTTTTAATGTAGCAATACCTTGGAATAATTGTCAAGTAATTCTAAATCACGATTTTTTGTCGCTTCGTTATATAATGCAGGGACAGGGTATTTTTCTTCCAAATAATTGGCTATTTCTGCAGAATCAACTACCACTTTGCCATCTGAATCGACAAATGCAGGTACTGTGCCTTCCGGATGGATCTGAAATTACAGTTTAATATTATTAATGCATACCTATTAAACTGTACATATATCAGAAGTAAAAGTTGACTGAATTACTTGGAAATACCACTCTGGCTTATTTTTTAAATTAATATTCACAATTTCATATGGAATTTTCTTCAATGACAATATCAAGCGGATTCTGTGTGCAAAAGGACAGAATTTCATGCTGTACAATTGAGCTTGACCATCCACAAGATTTGGTTTTTCTGCTCCTAAGATATATGGGAAATGTAGCACCAGACAGTACGTACTAAGGGATTCGATACCAAATTTTAATTAAATAGAAAAATTACCTGCTCCAAGATGCAAGGAACTCATTTTGTTCAACTAACGTATAAACACGTATAAACAAATCTTTTTAAACAACCGCCAAATATTTATCACCTTTAGTTTGTATTCTCCCAAAAACCTTAAAAGTTGATACGTAGTCAATGGAAATCACACTTATGGCAGTGCGGCATTAGACACAATGCGGCAGCATGCGATGATTAGGAGATATTTATAGTTGTGCGCGTCAGCCTATTTAATTTGCTTATACGCGTATATGGAAATATATGATAATCAGTAGTGCGCGGATGTCTTGAGATGTAAATGCTTAATTATTGACAGGCCACGTTCTTTGAAGCGTGTGAACCATAATACGTATAATCAAATGTCGATAAATCGAACATTGTCAGGAGTCGAAATCGTACGATAGTACTAACTCGATAACATTTCAAAGGAGAGCGCGAGAACGACGAAAAGTGTTATATGTGGGAACGAGGGGCAACAAGGAGATTGTAAAATTCTTTGAAAAGATGTGCTTATACATCATAGGCAATGGAAAATCCATAATTGTTAATGAAAAAGAATTTGGTACATTATGGGGTCTACTTCATCGTATAGCTCATGGGTTGCGGCCTGGGTCCAGTGTTACCCAGGCGGTGGAAACTGAGATATACGCTTCCGGTGCAGCGTTTTTAGTACGGGATTACATTAAGGTGGCGCTGATGGTTGCTGTAGTTGTGTGAGTGGATAATACATGAGCCTCATCCTCTCACACATTCGAGGGACCGTTGCCGTTGGCAACCGGCGATTTATTTGGACACGTTGGCGGGAAACCGGCGATTGCGATTGCAAACCACTGGTGATCGTTGAACCTATTCAACGTACTTTTGTGGACTTGCGCTGCCTTGTGCTTTGGACATTGGACGAGTTTCAGCAGGATTAATAATAATAATAATATATAATAATTATAATAATTATAATAATAATAATATATAATAATATATAATAATAATAATACTAATAATATATAATATAATAATTTCTATTATAGAAGTAGGCTTGTTTGCAAATATAAATTAATTTTTACCCATATACTTTTGTAGGATTTTATTAAAAAAATGTGCAGTCTTCCGGAAAATGGACAGCGTGGCAGAAGGCCAGGTACCGGTAAGAAATGTTTCCCAGTTTATGTGACGCAAGTCTGTAAAAACAATAAGTAAATCAGAATAATGATTAATAAAGAAATTATCCCGTACTTATAACTACGTCTCACGTTAGTTATATCAATACACTCTTGCTTTCGAGGTTCTTGTATTCTTCTATATCTCCTTCACTCGCTCTGTTCGCACATACCCATTCTCTCTGTTGCCAGATTCTCTACCATTTGCCCCTGATTTGCTCATTACCGTCATACGACTCATACAAACTCCTCCTCAGACTGTCTATCCGACTCACTCTCATTCTCTCTTGCTCACCCATTTTTCATACTCTCCACTCTATACACATTTTATTTCAATTAGGACACGCAAGACGCCCTTTGGGAAAGGTGCATTGCCAATGCGTTGTTGTGGGCTGCCATTCCATGAAAAGCACCCCAAAACACTGCTTCCCAAAGGATTGGAGGCTCAGCAATCTCTGGAAAGAAGCCTTACAAAATCCAGCACTGCAGCATCTTGGAGCGGAAGAATTAAGGACTTATAGGATTTGCCAAATTCATTTTTCAGAAAAATCATATAGTCTAACATCTTCCCGTAAAACATTAAGAAATGATGCTGTTCCAGAATTGTTATTGGGCCCGATGCCAAGCACTTCTGATGCCTTCAACGATATGGACTTGGCAAAAGAACCAGAGATGATTGTAACGGAAGAAAATGTTTCAAATGATTTGAAAGAAGGTTCAACACTCAGCAAAACAATTTAAATGAACCCTGCACAAGTTCACATCATAATAAAAGCTTATTTTTAAAAATAGATCCTGCTGAAAAAGAAGATGCCATGTGCGAGACACCCAAATTAGCAAGAAAGCGATCACTGCTTGGGAGCATCACAAGGAGAAAGCAGTTAACTCCAGTCGCCTCACGCTTACACAAAATAGCGACAAACCTATTGAGGCAACAGACAAAACATGTGAGGCAATTGGGATTGTACAAGGATCGCCTGCAAAATGCTGCAAAGTTCGTCAAATCTAGTCAGATGAGAGAACTACAGACTCTGTCGAAGCAACAGCTAACATTCATTGAAATGCAGATTCAGAATGTTAACAAGAAAGCAAAGGCAAGTGTTGAATCTGATCCATCATGTAGTCATCATCGAAGTTCTTTCAATATCATACAATATATTTATAGCGATTAAGAAATATAGTGCAGGATTTAATGAATCTTCGGATAGATGAATTGATATAGGCGTATATTTATAAACCCAGTACATGCGGTTTTAACACACTGTTTGTTCTCTGACACACAACGCAGTCGTTTGCTATCACCCAACGCTCGCTAAATACACACTGATACACATTATTCCCGAGACCACCCGAGACGCATTTTGGCCAACTTCGGCCCTTCTTGCAGTCACGTTACCGGCGCAACGACAGCGCAGACAGCGCTTCGCCAATAAAAGGACGACGTCGCGCGTCCGACGGCTAGAGCGTTGATCGCCATACACTCTCATACACACACACACGCGCGCGCGCGCACACAAAAGGAGGGTTCTTATATCCTACAATAGTACAATATGTCATGAATAATTGCACATTTCAGATTTTTTATGATTTATTTTATACAAATTTTATATATTTCTACATTGCAAATGTTTTATAACAATATGTTTCCTTTTTTTATAGGCAAGACGATTTTCCTTAGACGAAAAAATTTTGGCTTTGGCTATTCTAAAGCAGTCGGCACAGTGCTACCGGCTGCTTAGTAGAATATTTATTTTGCCTACTCCGCGTTCCTTGCGGACGTTCTTAGGCCATATCCCATTAAAGGCCGGAATGAACGATGTGATTATCAGCCATTTAAAAGAACAAGGAAAAAACATGGCTGATAAGGATAAGGTTTGCGTCTTGCTATGGGACGAGATGTCCCTCGATTCCCAATTGTATTATGATGGGACAGCGGACCGTATAATCGGTTTCGAGGATTGGGGGAACGCCCGAACCGATAAAATTGCCGACCATGCACTTGTATTTATGTTGCGTGGAATACAGAAAAATTGGATAATCCCAATTTCGTACAATTTTTGCAAATCCTGTACGTCTGCCACACAATTAATACACTGCATAAGAAGTATTGTGGCAGGCGTAACAAAGGCTGGATTTAAAATCGTTGCCACTGTTTGCGACCAAGGTGCAACGAATGTGTCGTGCATCCGAAGGCTATTGCAGGAAACGAAAGCGAAGTATTTGGCCGAAGGAAGACAAATCAGTATGTATTTATGTTTTATTTGTTATTATTTTTTTTCAACAATGAATTAACTGAATATATTTTTGAAGGAGGAAGAATTGAAATATGTGGACAAACGATTATACCGCTGTACGATACTCCACATCTGCTAAAAGGCATTAGAAACAATCTCATGACAAAACACCTTGAGATTGTTCCGGAACACATAAGTGCCAAGGACATCGACGAAACGGATTTGTCTGATAAGATCAATAAATATCTTATCACAACCGATTTCATCGATGAAATTAAGGAAAAAGTGTGCAATGTGGAGGATTACGAGGAAGGAGCCACAAAAATGTTTGCCTCGTGGGATATTATAGAATTAGCGTATGACATTGATACCAAACTCATCAATGTCATCACTAAACAAATGCGGAAACTGAGTGATCGGCACATTAGGAAGGATAAAATTCCAAAAATGAGGGTAAAGGTGGCAGCCCAAACACTCAGCAATTCCGTGGCAGCGTTCATTAGATTTACAACCGGAATAAAAGGTTTGTGCATTTTGTAAAACAAACTTTTTGTTTAAAAAGTTGATAGGAAACTAATTGAAAATTGGTTTTTGCAGGTGACTTTCTGACAATTGACGGCCCCAAGACCATGCCAGTCGTTGAAGGGGTGACCACGTCTGTCGTGGTCAAGTTTTTCAACGACGTCTTTGACTCCGTCAATGGCACGAAGCACCAGACGAAGGATCAAACAAACGACCTGCGCAGACCAGTCACCGACAGAAGTTTGCATGCGGCGTTTTGGAGACGAGCAGCCAATTGCATCCGGAAGTCCCTACGGTTCGTGGACCCAGTGAAGAAAATCCCGAAGATAGTCCCATCGATGAAGAATTGGGCATCAACACTTCACGGGTTTATTAGATTGTGGGCAATCCTAAAGAATCTTGGTTTCAAGGAATTTTCTCCACGGCACATAAACCAAGATTCTTTGGAAAATTGGTTTAGAATGATAAGGAGTCATGGTAGAAGGAACATTAATCCCACTTGTCTTCAATTTGCAACTTCGCATAAATCTCTACTAATCAATAATTTGACAAGTGCGAAAACCGTTAAAGGTAATTGCGCAGATGATGGGTCAGAAGCTTTGTTTTCGCTTCGCAACCTCGCGGTATTAGCACAAAATTATGCAAGTACGGAAAGTACGCATTTAGAAGAAAACATCGAAAATATGGTTGACGACGAAAACAGGTACGTACTGTTCCATGATCTGCAGTCAAACCGCACTGGAACTTGCATCAATAAATCTCGAATTTTAACAAAATTAAATAATAGTAAATCAAAAAATTGTCAACACTGTATGCATAGCATTTGCCATTTTAATAATTTAAATAATTTCAATTCATTTTGTAAAGAGGCATACACTGTTTTAGAGGGCAACATTCCCCTTTTTTGTTTTAAACCAAATGTTGTAGAAAATTTAAAAATGCCCCTCCTTCTAATTTTGGATTATTCTTTTATTAAATGCGAAACTCATTCAGAACAATTAATAAATGAAATAAATACGGGAATTGTAACAGAATATGTAATTTCTTGGTGCAAGTACATAAACAAATTATTGAAAGGCAATGATTCGGGTACCAGAGCGCAGGCTTATTTATCAAAACAAGCAATTTTGCAATTTAAAAAAACCCTGTATAAGAAAAATAGATAAATTCGAGCCATTTATTTTAACCTTCAACAACTTATCATTCCAAACAGATTTGCGTCGTAATATGCGTATTTTAGATAATTTAGATAAACGCGTCGCGCCATTACCTTCCGTGCCTTCAACTCCTTCCATCGCCCCTCGACCGACATCGGGCGGACCGAGTAGTTCGTTGATCGGTTCGAGGTGGGACGAGGGAGATTAGGCGAGGTAAGGCGCCGGTCGCCGATGGTCCGTATCCTTATTATTTGTGGCTTTGATCGCTTTGATCAGGTCACTGACAACAATTAACATTAAACTCTTTTTGCCTTTACCGTGACCGGACCGTCGGAGACTGTCGGAGACCACGTTTCCGAGCGCTACTCAACCGACATCGGACGGACCGAGTAGTTCGGTGATCGGTTCGAGGTGGGACAGGGGACATAACAAATACTGTTTCGGTTACTTAGCACGTTGTAGTAGTTTTATAATGTGTACACAAGTACAAAATATAATATATGTAAAAGTTTAAATTTGTGTAAATTTCTAAACCTGTTACAACCCATATTTTTACAGTATCACTTCTAATTACATTAGATGGGTAAAAGGTTTAGCAATTGGCATATGAAGAAATTTGTATACAAAATATTGATAGTATGTCTTCCATGTGATTATAAAGAATTACAACGTTATATTTTAAATATCAAATGACATTCTGAATTTTCTTATGAAAATTGAGTATTCTTCATTACACAAATAACGTTGCATTTCTTATAATTTCATTGTACATTTTTTATGCTATTAATATTTTGTATCCAAATTTTTTGATGCCGATAGCTATACCTTTTACCTTTAGTAGAGTAGCGAAATATATATATATATATATAGGTGTACTATATATACAGGTGTACTATATATATGAGTGTACTATATATATGGGATTTTAGTACGGGATTACATTAAGGTGGCGCTCGAAACACTGCGCCACGGCTTAACACGGAGGTTTCCGTCCCCTGGTGTTACCGTTTGGGACGCTTTTTCGCGCATGCGCAGCGCATTCACAGAGAAATCCAGGGACGACACATGTAGACTATGTGGAGATTACGGCAATTTGGCGCGAAGTGTTTAGTATAAATATAATATTATCCGAGCAGAGGGCCCGACAGAACCCTTTTTTTCTTTAAATGTAACACGTACCTTAAGCGAGATTTAATGCGCATGCGCGAGAAAGCGTCCCAAACGGTAACACTGCCTGGGTCTGTGTCTGTGGCTCTGTTGACAGCTGACTGTTCGAGCCGATGTGGGGATTTCGCTCTTCGAACCCTAGCGGTGGTTCCCGAACACTACGGTAGGGAGTGGGGGGAACAGGCTTTGGCGGGAGAGAAGGGGGCCATTGAGACACAGCGAGTGGTAGCGTGTGGTTGTAAGGCAATAAAGAAGACGTATTGTGAGATTGAAAAGTGGACAACGTGTAAAGTTATTGGAAGGAAAATCCCCCTTCTCGGCCTGGCGATTGCTTTCGTCTCGAGTAGTCATTGCTGGGGACAACGGTAACGCGTTGCCTACATTGGTGACCCCGACGTGATTCGCAGTACACGCGTGAGTCGCGTCATTCACGATATTTACGGCTTCTGCCTTTGTCCATTGTGGCCACGAGGGACGGGACAGAGCGTGTCCGCCAGTATCCGCTCGAAGGAGCGTCATCGACGTCCGCATCGAGGGTGGCGTTCAACGTCTCCGGCGCCTGCACGTGTTGCTTGAAGCGAGCGGCATCGACCGCTGCATCATCAGCGGAAAGTCAACGTTGCATGCGTGAAGCCAACGTCTCCGGCGCCTGTAAGTGCTGCTCGAAGCGAGCGGCATCGACCGCTGCATTATCTTCGGCAAGCCAACGCCGCTTGCGTGAAGCCAACGTCTCCGGCGCCCTTTTCTTCGGGATTTCCGACGTGGGACGCAACGCCGGCAGACGTGTGCGAGCGTCCGTAGCGTAATTTTAAGGTATAGCGGCAAATTGTTCAGCCCGCCATTGCGGCCATTCCGTTCGCGCGCGTCCACGTGGGTGGTTTAGGTTAGGTAGTTCAGCATCATGGCCGCCGAACAGGCCCACTCGGTACGGAAAACCGATCTCCTTAGGAAGCTCCCAATATCCAGTGCAGTGGTGACGTGCCTTGACCTGCTAGAGGCCCCAGTCGAATCACTTTCCCTGGTGTAAGTAGAGATAAGTCAGAATGCGGCGATGTTTAAAACTCGTCACGGCCCTCAAATTCTTCACAAAATTTGGGAGCGCGTTCAACCTGTCAAACATAGTCTTTCCTGAACTCATATAGATGATCGTACCATTGTATGATAACCTACTTCTCCTTGCATTCTGAACTAACTGATTTAAGTGACTAGACATGCTAATAGCAGCAGTGTCTAGGTTTGAAGATTCAAAATTAGGAAGTTCGCATATTTTGCAATTTCCTTCATCGAAATCCATGCAAACGCCTATAATTTGCAAGTGATCATCTTTGATTATCTGAGCGATTAGAACACATATGTTTTCATTTTCCGCTGAACCATAGACTCGCATGCCATACTCAGTTACACCAGTGGAAACTAATATTTCTTCCTCACGCCGCAGTCGCGATTCCAAATCATTGATGGAATCGGCTAACAAACGACGTCTTTCTCGAGTATTACTTTCAAGCTCTATGTCATGAGTACTTTTCTCATTCTTAAGTAGACCATACAAATTGTCCATCAAGAGAAACCGTTGATGAGCCAACTGACTTCTCAATTCACGCTGATTGACTGAGATATCCATCCAGGAATAGACTTCAGGAGCGAGCATTAAAGCTGCTCCGAAGAGCGGACCTACGACAGGAATTGACCAAGCCATTGGAGCAAGATTTGTAGTTATGCCACTAAGGAGGCTTTTCATCTTCATCCTTTCACTATCCTTGTCGAACAAATCGCTTAGAATGTCGTCGAACTGCGTCGCTTCCTCGGCATGATAAATTTCTACCGGCTCAGTCTTCCTCAATCGGCTGGTGCACAGGCGCCTCTTAACGCGTACCTTCAGGAGTCGCGTAAGAATGATAAGCGGGAGATCGTGTGGACCCGAGAGTCTGACAAGGCGTTCGAGCTGGTCAAGTCCCATCTCGCGAGCGCCGCGTTGTTGGTCCACCCCCGCCCCGGCGCGGACGTGCGTCTCGTCACAGACGCTTCCGATTTTGCGATGGGCGCTGTGCTCGAGCAGCGTAGCTCAGAAGCGGTGTGGGAGCCGCTCGCGTTTTTCTCGCGGAAATTCTCGCCCTGCCAAAGGGGGTACAGCGCGTACGATCGGGAGCTTACCGCCATTTACGAGGCAATAAAACACTTCCGCCACTGGGTCGAAGGCTGTGATTTTACGATAGTTACGGACCATAAGCCCTTAATTTACGCGTTCATGCAGAAAGCCGACAAGGCGTCCCCTAGACAAGCGCGCCAATTATCGTATATCGCGCAATTCTCTACCCGGTTAGAGCACGTTGCCGGTTCGGACAACGTCGTAGCGGACTCGTTGTCGCGTGTAGACTCCTTACGCTTACCGATGGAGATAAGCCTTGACGAGCTTGCGATTCAGCAAAGAGACGACCCACAGCTCCAGCTGATCCGCAATGCCCCGGATTTCCCGTTAAAGATGAAGTCCATACAATGGGGTCCCGACCACGCTACAATAGTGTGCGAAATCTCCGGCGAGGCCATTCGGCCATATATTCCGGCGAGCTTACGTGAGGCCGTATTTAAGATGTTTCACCGACCTGCCCATCCGAGTGCAAAGATTACGGACCGTCTGGTGCGACAACGCTACGTGTGGCCGGACATGCACCGCGATATCGCGCAGTGGTGCAAAAATTGTACGCATTGCCAACAATCTAAGGTCAGCCGCCATGTAAAATTAACACCGGAGCATTTTGTCGCGCCCGATGGGCGATTCGAACACGTCCACATTGACATCGTAGGGCCTTTGCCGTCACAGGACGGATATGCGTACTGCCTAACGATGATGGACAGGTTTTCCCGGTGGGTTGAGGCGGTACCATTGCGGGAGGTATCAGCGCAGACTGTGGCGAGGGCATTTTTCGATACGTGGATCTCGCGGTACGGGGCTCCTAAAATTCTGACATCGGATCAGGGCGCACAGTTCGAGTCCAGGCTGTTTTCGGCGTTGTTATCCCTCGTGGGGTGTGAACGGGTGCGCACGACGGCCTACCACCCTGCGTCGAATGGACTGATCGAGCGTTGGCACCGCGTTTTCAAGGCGGCGATTATGTGCCACGCGGATGAGAACTGGTCTCGAACTCTGTCAACAGTATTATTGGGTCTTAGATCCCACGTGCGTGCGGATACGGATGCGTCCCCGGCCGAATTCCTATTCGGGACGACGTTGCGCCTCCCGGGAGAATTCTTTTTACCGGACGACTTCACACCCAACCCTAATATTTTCATAGAGGAGTTCCGCGAGTACATGCGGCAGGTGCGACCGGTGCCAGTAGGGCATCATCGTAGGAACCGCGCATTTGTATTCAAGGACCTGCAGTCCTGTTCACACGTGTTTTTGCGAAAGGTGGTGAAGAAATCGCTGGAACGACCTTATACCGGTCCGCACAAAGTGATAGAACGCATCACCGATCGAGTGTACAAGCTTGATGTACATGGTACACCAAGAAACGTATCGGTCGAGCTTCTCAAGCCGGCGCACTTAGTACCTGATAGCCTGGCGGATCCGTCGTCGCCTTGTGATATTACGCCCAGTGCGTCTACAGCCAATGTTCCTGCGCCTAGAACGTACTCACGGGCGAAGAGAGTCACGTTCGCGTCTAGTACAAAGACTTAGATTAAGGTAATTTAAGGCGCGAGGAAGTATATTTATGTTAATGCGTTAGATATTAAAAATTTTTGTATGTACACCGCTACTCGCGGAAAAATTAGTTTAAGTCTGCGGCATCCCCCGGGAGTTAGAGTAAATTAAACTAAGTCCATGTAATACGTTATTTGGGGGGGAGTGCTGTGGGGATTTCGCTCTTCGAACCCTAGCGGTGGTTCCCGAACACTACGGTAGGGAGTGGGGGGAACAGGCTTTGGCGGGAGAGAAGGGGGCCATTGAGACACAGCGAGTGGTAGCGTGTGGTTGTAAGGCAATAAAGAAGACGTATTGTGAGATTGAAAAGTGGACAACGTGTAAAGTTATTGGAAGGAAAATCCCCCTTCTCGGCCTGGCGATTGCTTTCGTCTCGAGTAGTCATTGCTGGGGACAACGGTAACGCGTTGCCTACACCGACGTGAGAGATGGATCCATCTATGTAGAAAAATATGAAACTAGAAGAACCGCAGCGGTCTCGCGCAGCACGCCGCGGCCAAGAACTCTGCCGGACTCTGATAGAATCGGCGCCATCGGTGGCCGACAATTTCGCTCTTTGGCTTGACTTGACGTGCCGCCGTCGCCGTGTACCGCCGTGCTGCTTTCGCTTAGTTCTCGGTGGTTCTCGGTTTGGTCAGCAGCAGTCAGCAGAACTTGGTTGTGTCCAGTTGTGGTCGTAGCGGCCGAACGCGAGCTGCGTACCGTTTAGTGTGCTGTGCAGTGTCGTGCTCTATAGGAACGAGGCCACTCGAGGCATTCGCGATATATATGTCGATGTCGGATGGGCGGTGAGTCGAAGACACTATATATTATATTAACGCTATCAAAGAGACAGAGAGAATGAAAGAGGGACAGATCATGTGAATGCCAGAAAGGCCGGTTTCTAGGCATAGTGTAAAGGTGTGCAAAGACAACATTTCGAGGTTTTGCAATTAAACCCTTGTCGCATGGTTTTATCACCAATCGCGCTCGTGTTCTTCACAGCACACACACACGCACACACATGCGCGCACGCTCGCGCGCACACTGTACATGAAGGGGAAAAGGAGTAAAGAGGCAACGTCGACGTTTGCAGAGAGTGGACGGCCCCTTCGTGCATGTACGCATTCATACGATACACTTGTCCTGCCACTGAAAATACATATGTGAAGGCTCCCGCGACGATTTCCTCTCTCTCTGTCTCTCGTTCTCCTTTCTGTCATTATGAACACACATACATGGGCACGCAGCGTATGCCTCTACGCATACCTTCTTACGCATTCCTGCAGTAGCGCTACACGGAAAGTCACACTTTTTTCCGTCGTTTTACACTGGAGATTTACGGCCGCGCCCCCTTCTTTGCACGATCGTACGGATGCTACTGCACACGTTATGTATTTTCCGCGGACGTGTAAGAAGCGATAATTAAAAGATTCGTTATACCGGTCCTTTGTCTCTCTCGGAATAGCACGGTGAAACAGCCTCGCTCAACGACGATTCTGATTCATAAGAAGAAAAGCGGAATAAACTGTTATCTCGATACGTGTGTGCGACCGAATTGGCCGAGTATTGCCACTTGCAACTCTACATTCCGTGGGGTCAGTGTTCGTCCGGTGCATGCTCGAGGATAACAACCTACCTTTTCCGTAAAAACATACATAGAATCCTCGACGGTCGAATGCTCCTCGGCAACTTCTTTATAAATCTTTTCATCAACACGCGTTTCACGTTTCACGAACATATTCAGTATACAAATGCATGTCATTCGACTGCATATCAATGGTGAATATGATTTGAACGACATTAGTGCCATACACCTCGAGTGTCTTAAGTGTTTATCCGTCAGCTGACGATAAGTCAGCCATGTCGCGTCGATGTTTCACGTTGCCCATTCAATCCTCCTTGACAATCCACTAGGCAATAAGCAATAACCATTTCAAATATTGCTTGATGTATCAAGTGCATGAACAATGAAATATCTCCATTTCATATCGGTTCTTTCATCTGAAACTGGTGCTGCAACCCCATCCTTGTATTGCTTTCGGTGCTGAACACCGCACTGATCGCGACTGTCTCGTCCGACAAACTGCTGCGACTTCACAAAGGAAACAAAGCTCAATGAATCAGTTCACCATCACTCGTGTTCGAGGAGACCATACACTGCATCAATATATACAAAATTCTTGAGTCATCCTAGGAGTTTAGAAGAGATGAAGGAGAAAAATAGTTCCAATCGTCAATGGAAATATTGTAGTTTTGTAGGGCGTAGATTATTCCGCTAATGGGATGAGTCTTAAGTGAACGCGTCATTAATACGAGACAGCGGGTGTCGAAGAGAATTCGCAACCGTCATGCATGTGTCGGGCTCGAATGGGGTAACTATGTAGTTTCGAATTATTTGAAACTGACCACATATACATACGTGTATACTTTTCCCCCCCTTAGACAAGAGCCTTTTTTCGGATGACAAGACGTGCAAGCTTCGCTTACGGGTGCATACCGTGTTATTCATTTTTATTCGACCCATTTCGCGTATACGGATCGATAAACCACGGTCAGCAGTAGATAGAGTATGGTAAAGTGCTTCGAAGCAAGAATATCGACAAATTTGTTGCCTCTGCCTTAAAACAGCTTGACCACCGATGTCAGAGACGAAAAATGGAACGCCTCGATCCACGCCTGACCGCACGCGGTGGGGACTACTTCTCCCACTATCTTCTCGTTTTCTCATCGGTGCTTCTAAAGTACACAGCTATATGCAGTTTTCAAACGTAACGTGTACATATTAGTGTTATTGCGGATTGGGAATCTGAATAAGGCGTTCTACATCCCTGCCTCTCGTTGTGTCCCTCCGCGTGATTAGGAACTCGTTCTTATTAACTAGGAAAGCGAGAGTACTGCATTCGCACGTTGTACCCATATGCACATGGCGCATGGAATGGCTTTAATTCATTAACCCTTTGATTGCCACGTGATTGCCACATTCCTCGTAATATGGCTGATTGTCAGAATAGGTGAGAATTTTGTTTATATCCTCCCCTCCATACTTTTACCATTTGATAGACTGTAGACTTATACAGGATAGTCATTGAACACTGTCCGTTCTCTGCCGGCTCTCAATAGTTTCGAAGACAGCAGGAAGAATAAGATTGGAAGTTTTGAAGCAGTAAACGGGTGACGTGCGTTGATAGTTGACACTGTCAATACGAGCATGACGAAGTAAATGTTTCGCTGCGAAATAAAGCAGCACAGTCGAAAGAAGGGGTCGACGGTCGACGTAGAGTACGGTTCGTAACATCGTGACAGTACGTGGGCTATGTATGTTTGTATATGTACCGGTATGGCGGTATGCCTCGCTTCGTAGTAGATTAGAGACCGGCCTCTTACCCGTATAATCCAACCCAACTGTACACCGGCCGTCTGCTGGTCGACGGCGTTACTTCTCTTTAACAAACGGATCAACCGTTTCAGTCTATCCCGTGCATTACACATTACACACGACGAGCTTATTATTATCAGCGCTTTCGGAGTGATGAGCGCGATCGAGTAGGACGATAGTCGCAGATACTTAGAATTAGAGATTTCATGCGTCGTGTCGTCTTTCGATGTATGATTCATTGTCGCCATCTGATCGTGTACCTGTTCTTCCGCAATCCCGCGGGTCTGCAGATGAGTGTATGATCAAACAGTAGCGGTTGTGTGTCAGCCCAGACTATGTCGCTCTTTCAGCTTATTTCATTTCTTCACGAAGCAAAAGAAAATGAATAAGGCAAATAGTCTTGAACATTTTCGTTCGATTTCTACTCGATCGCTCCCTCAATATGTACTCCCCGATAGTCAGTCAATCGTTGCTTGGCAAAAATAAATGTTGATCAATTTGACCTGTCGCGCGCGTCGCCTTTACTGTATCGAAAAACCGGAAAATAAATGATCTTTACGTCCTCGACAATTACAAAGAAGTCGCTCGCGTGTCGCGTTCCTGGCTGCATGAGCGACGTGCGCGACACCGACTCCATCGAGGACGACTTTTCCTTTCGGTTCCCACTCCTCTGTTTTTCACACCTTCTTCTTTTTCTCGTTAACCGATACTTCCGTTCGACGTGTTCGCGAGTAGTCGCGCGCCGCAATTATTTTCTAAGAGGACGCGAAAACAAGACGCATAGCGTCAGGTGTGCACGTAGGTCGCTTCGTGTGAATCATGTTCCGCATTTAATTACCGATGCAGGCCGCGCGGTGGGTTTGACGCAAAGAGATTCCTTCTATCTTCCACGTGTCAGGCGCGAAAGTGACTGTTGTGTCATGGCTACTTTGAAATCCGGAAGAGGCGCAAGCGAGAGGAAGGTTTGCCGCGCTTATTTTTATCCTCCGAAGTGTTTTTCTGACGTTGACTGAGACCGACGAATCGAGCGTGGATCGCTGGTCGCCCGCCTTTTTAATTGCGCCCACCGCCAAAAATGTCGCGCTCTAAAGACGAGAATACGATATCGAAATAACTATTCATCTCATCAAGCACGGTTCGCGCGGTCTGGCCATCATTAAATCGATCTTCACGCTTCTATCACCACTTCTGCCTCTCCAACAGTCTCTGTCTCCGCCTCCGCCATTCTCTATCCTACTCTCTTTCCACTTCGAGCTCTTCCCACTGCGGACGATCTAATTAACAGAGCAACAAACCTTGGAAATTCGGTGCAACGAACGCCGAAGTAGTTCTCACCTCACGCGGAAAAAGTACAAAGAACGCTGCTGGTGTTCCATGGCCGCCGTTGAACGGTGATGCTTCTAATCCTTAGCCGTGTGTTACTTCAAATTACACTAAACTCACTCAACATTAGCGAACTTCATGCAGCAATCAGTGTTCATTTCGTCCAGCTGGCAGTTTCTTCAGCTCGATTAACACGAAATAATGACTGAAGGTAATAAAATGATGAATCGAGAATGCAGCGAAAGTTTGCTTTGAAAAAAAAGTAGTTCTTCTCGCGCGGGCAACGTGCGTGCGCTCAATTACGATTGAAAGTGGCGAAAAGAACGCAAAGAGTCGACGGACCCTTGATAGAGTCGGCGGTGATAAAGAATACGATGAGCGTGAGCAAACCGTGGGCATGATCCATAAATTGACGGGAGAAATAGTAAGGGAAGAAAAAGGGAGAACGAAAGTGAGACAGAGCTGGCGCGAAGGGTGCGCTGTGTTTGGTATACGCTATACAAGGTTCGCCCGGCGGACGTGCGCTTATTCTAAGGGTCTGGCAATGAGTGGCGTCTCGACGCTCGGCGCCGGTCGACCCCATGCTTTTTCGTCCGGGAATAATGTGCACGCGCACAACCCGTCGTCGATCCGACAGGAGGCTGCAACGAGGACCTTTGTCCTTGGGACATACTGACGCGTCAGCTCTCCCTTTTGCTCTTCCAGCAGCTTCTTCTCTTCTTCGTGAATCAGACGAGAGAACAAAGGGGGCAGTTCATAAAGCGAGAACCCCCAAATCCAAATTTCTTTGCGTTTCATCGAAGGACAATTGATGTTTATGAATATAATTCAATTCACCGTCTTACGTCCTTCGTCTGACCGGTCTGACGTCTTACGCGAGGCACGAGGTAGGTACGCGACACCTACGTTCTTGAAGAAACTTGAACGTTGAAAAAGTGCCAATCGTGCACGTGCAAATCTTATCGATGCTTTCTCAACGTCGCTGTCTACTGCGAGTCCCATCTTTGCGAGCGCACTGTTTTACCCACTTTACTCGAGGAATGCCATTCAGAAACACCGGCGCGGCGTCGCAGAGTGCGGCGGTTCTTACTTTCATCCTTCATACGTACTATGTACCTTGCGGTCACGCTACTCAAGGCTTTTTCGTAGCTTTAAAAAAGCTATGCATGCGGGTATCGTGTCAGACGAGTTCGAAGGCAAAGACTGCATAAAAGAAAAACTCACGTCATCCAACCCTAATACTCAACATCCGCTGTGTGGAAGGAAAAGATTTCTGGGACGATAATTACCCACAATTACGCCGCGGCATGTTGGCACGACCGCGTCGCACTCTCCCATCGTTATCGCTTAAACTTACGTAAAGAATTCTTCAAGGCGGCGCTCATTTTTTCCGGCGGGATGAAAAAGAAGCTAGTGCCGATTATGTTTTATTGAATCGACCAGTGACGATCTTGCATGGAGACGGAGTATGTATCTGTAAGTGTAAGGCGAGCAAAGGGCTCGTCACCCCCATTTCTTCGTTGTGTCGGATAGTTTAACAATACAGTACGATACGACGGTGACCGGGCGATAAGGATTATCGCGATAACATAGACTGTGTCTTCCGTTGTGTCAGGATCCGGCGCTGCAGTCTCTGGCAAAAGCCTTATCGCCTGTCTCGAATCAACCTATCGTCTTGTGCTGTCTAACAAGCCGAAGACAAGTTGGTGTTTTAAGGAAACTTATTTTTGTCCTCCTTGCCGCGCGTTTTCATCGCCAGTTTCTCAAGTATCCTTCCAGGTTGATAATAGACTGGGTACACGAGATGTATGTACGGATGAAAGGAAAAACTGCATAGCTTGCTACTGTTAATTTTGTGTGCGTGTGGTGGTGGAGGATTCGGTAAAGGTAACATATTGATGTAGTGAAAATAAACGGGAAATAAATATGTATGTAGCGTTGTTGTTGATACGAACAAATACGCCCACGTGTTTTTCCCGACGCAGTATGCGTCTACCGATGACCGCGCGTGCCGCGTACGTAGATCGTGATCATCACATCACCAGTTCACGACGTCCACGTTGTCAAAGGAGAGTTCGCCTCGTCTGCATCGATCCATTCGCGATGTCTTCTACTTGCATCGATAGTAGTATCCGTTATCGATGGTCGTTTATCGGCGAATCAACTTTTAGAAAGAGCGTGTTCAGAAAGCGAGGTATAAACGATTAAAGGTGAAGCGGAGTAGACTGTGGCGTTACGCTCATCATCAGTTCAACGGCGACATGCGACCCGTAATAAGCGCTCCCCTCTCTTTCGCTCTCGCTCTCTCATGCGTACCACACAGCAGGTTCACAAGCTGCTTCTCGTCTGGGACTCGTCTGCCCTGTCGACGATGCCCTGACGATGCTCCGACAAACCGATGCTGTTAATTACTGTAAACTCATGACTTATCACCGTGCACAGGGATACAAAAAAAGCAGTGCACGAAACTGCTATTATCACTCTTTCCTTTCTAGTCTCCATTTCTCCGATCGGTAGTTCAGTGCCCCCGATTACACGTACATACTTAGAAAACGGGAAGGATAAGAACGAGAGTAAAAGTGGAGCGTAAAAAATGTCGCAAAAACGTTAAATTTAACGATCTATTTTCATCTGTTTTCCGGCGTCGCCTGGCGGCGGCGATTTTCCTTCTGTCCTCAACCTCCGAGTAGCCGGTTAATTGTAAGATAAAAACTGTTCAACGTTCAATCCCTGTTCCGAAAGGTAACTGCGCGTGTCGGTTTTGCGGAAAAAAACCTCGTATCGGAGAATGTCAGCGACGGATTGGTCCTCAACGCCCACGACCGCTGTGAAATTGTTCGTTCTA
The DNA here is from genome assembly GCA_963942575.1 of Priocnemis perturbator. Taxonomy (NCBI): domain Eukaryota; kingdom Metazoa; phylum Arthropoda; class Insecta; order Hymenoptera; family Pompilidae; genus Priocnemis; species Priocnemis perturbator. The sequence goes on along the minus strand of OZ012647.1, from coordinate 14,034,663 downwards.
GTTCCGGTGGATTGCATCTCATCGGCCAGTTCGCCCATCTCTCGAGCGACTCCCCAATCACTGCTCCACACGACCGACACCGTATTTATAGAGGTACACTCATACCCCTCCCCCTCTCTCTCTTTTCACGCATTTGTCCGTTCGTTACTTTCCTCCGTGAGTCAGATATACCAGATACACGGGCATTTTGCGACTTCGATCTACCACTGATGACGAGGTGTACGATGGACCCATCATCTGACATCTCAAAAGCCATTGAGGGATGTTCAGTGTTGAAATCTTCGTGGGTTGTTTTTTTATTTTTTTTTTTTGTCAAGAACGGAAAGATTTCTCTTTTTCTGGAAAAGCAAAAATGATACTGTGAGGGAGCGTATGAACTGGATCGGGACGATGGCCACAATCCAACTTGCTCGCAACTATATTGCTAAGCAAGTTGACGATGACAAGGGGAAGGAGACGCAGAAACGGTGTCGTCTGTCGTATACCGTTTCGTTGCTCAATCATCTTCTCCTTCCTCCGAGGCCCGTCCTCCTAATAGATAACCCAGTGAACCGGTTGCCCAGTTGCAACCCGTTCTTTAACCACGTTTCGACGTTTAACATTCGGGTCACCTGGTTCGGTGAGAAAGAAAGAGGAAGGACAGGAGAGAAGTGAAGTGAAGCAGATAAAAGGTGGGGGAGAGGGGGAGAAAAAGAGAGAGAGAGACAGAGAGTGCGCGATCGATTAATCCTCGGCAGTGGTTTATCGCCGAACCTTACGGCAAATACGGTGTAGTTCAGCCAGTGAACAGATGCGCTCCTCAAACGTCTGCAGGAACCTAAACGCAGTATATGTACATACTTCTCGGCACCTGCCATTCTCACATATCCACTCACGCAGTTGTCGGTGTTCGGCCTTCTTTAAAGAATATCGTGGATTATCGAGAATAAAATACTAGGACGTTTAGCAAAGTAAGGCGTTCGCGTGAACATTACATATGTTCTACAGTTTCTTTCTACTGTGCGCTCTACATTAAGAGGAATACGCATCTCTGAGAAAACGTGTAAAAAGGGAAGATGAGAGATCAGGCGTAGGCACCGCCGCGTGGAGCAGCCTGCACATCGTGTCGGATGACACTCATTTACTCCATTACAATTGGTCATTGTCACCGGAACAGACCGATGATGATCGGACGTAGCCTAGCGTCGTCGTGGCGAACAGAGAGAGAAGCGCGCCAGTTATAATGTTCCGAGTTCCGAGTTCCTCTCGGAGCTTGGCCACGGTCTAATTTACGTTGCGAGAAGATAGGTTTTATTTTTGGTAGAGGAGGATCGAGGAGCGAGCGACGAATGCAGTCACGATTTCGTTGCGCGCTTTCCAATCGCCGCGCCGCATCGTTGCACACTGCGTCCGTAACCGTTGAGAAAGGGATGAGCGGGGGAGTTGGGCAGATCCCTTTCTCACGGAAGATAAAATAATGAAGACGACGGTAAAACATAGATCGGGGAAAGTTTCACAGTTTCCGCTTTTCCACGCCAAAAGCGGCACGCTGCCGAGAGTATGCGTGCAGCGCAGTGTCTGTAGCTGTAGAGGCACGCGCGAGTCGTATCCCCTATTCGTAGAGAAACGAGCTACAAAGTTATCAGGCCGTAAGTTTGAAACGTTGCGGGCAGTACGTTTGCTTCGACGGTATTTGCTGTTCTTTCTTCGTCCTCTTCCTCTTCTACTCTTGTAGCCTGATGTCATTTACTCGTGGAGGGCGCCGACAGAGCATTCGGCCGAATCGTGCATACCTGCTCCGGCTGTATTTAGAATTTCGTTAGCGCAAGATGCACTCTCTCGAAAGGCACGCAGGTGGCATTCCGGCCACTGCCTCGTGACATTTCGAACGGCCACGAAACAACGATGACAGACCTTCCCCTTTCTTCTTCTAACAATTCCCCTCTTGCCATTCACTCAGATTAAGTGGCCGAATAAACGGTACCCGTCGTGTCTTTTGCAACGGTGTCTAAGAATTCAAGAGCTGAATCAATCGATCGAAACATAAATTGAGACACTTCGTGCGTCGTGCAGCGAGCTAACTTAGTTGGCACTTGGGTTGTAAATCGGTGGCATGCTTTTGCAGAGAAGGAGAAGGGGGTGGGTGAATGTTATTTGCCAACCTCGTTCCTAAGCCCTGACGAGGCTACCCCATCTTTGGTAATGAAAAATCAATATGTCCGCGTCTTGTGCAGTTCGACGGTAGGTAGTCATAGTGACGAGCGCCTCATACGTGTATCTACATAACGTTTCTATTCACTTGGCTACAGATATGCTTTCATTTGATTCTTACGCCTTTAACGTTCTGCGAGGAAATTTTTATCCCGTCTCGTTTATGACAACACAGGGATGGGGGTGGCTTCATCAGATGTCGCCCTTTTTTCATACGAAAGAGAGAGCTGAAATGTGATGAAAGAGTCCTGGACCAAAATGACGAAGAACGTTGTGTGGTTTGTATGCCATAGGTAATGTCGTACTAACGGCGGTTCCTAGAAGCCACGATGGATCATCATCATCATCATTATTACCAACAACAGCAGCAGCAGATCGGAAGGAAGCAGACAGCAACGGCCAATTCGCCAGAGACTGCGCTGGCTAGCGACGCTTTCGACCAATTCTGTAACGCGGCCACCCTTAAATCAATCCTTGCTCATTTTCGGCAGCTATGCGAGCTGCTCAAGATCAAGCCTAATACGATCAATCAGTTCTATCCGAAGCTGAAAGCGAAGCTACGCTCATGGAAAGCTCAAGCCCTTTGGAAGAAGTTCGATCAACGAGCAAATCACAAGTGTTACAACCGTGGCAAAGCATGCCCGAATACAAGGGTAAGATTGGCGTTGGATTCGCTTAGCATACATATCACCCTGGTGAAAGAATCGTGAGTATAAGCGTCGTGATGTAAACAGGTGCTGATAATCGGTGGCGGTCCTTGCGGGCTACGCTCTGCGATCGAGGCACAACTTCTGGGGGCTAAGGTCGTCGTTGTCGAGAAACGAGATCGAATGTCAAGAAACAACGTTCTCCACCTTTGGCCATTCGTCATCCAAGATCTTCGCGGCTTGGGCGCAAAGAAATTTTTCGGCAAGTTTTGCGCAGGTTCGATCGATCATATCAGCATACGACAACTTCAGTGCATCCTTCTGAAGGTGGCCCTCATCCTCGGTGTCGAATTTCACGAGAGCGTCAGCTTCGACTCGTTGATAGCACCCCCAGAGAATCAGGAAGATGGCAGTGAGTACTGAGTACCGTTCTCTTTCGCGTCTTGCGTTTTTCGCCGTATATCGTATAATGGATTTAAAAATTGTAATACTTCAGAAATTGGTTGGAGAGCGCGTACGACACCCGCCGATCATCCGGTTTCCCAGTATGAGTTTGACGTTCTGATCGGTGCCGACGGCAAAAGGAACACTCTCGAGGGTTTCAAGAGAAAAGAATTTAGGGGGAAGCTGGCAATCGCGATCACAGCCAACTTCATAAACAAGCGCACCGAGGCCGAGGCGAGGGTCGAGGAGATAAGCGGCGTCGCCTTTATCTTTAATCAGAAATTTTTCAAGGAACTCTATCGAGAGACTGGCATAGATTTGGAGAACATCGTTTATTATAAGGACGACACCCACTACTTCGTCATGACTGCCAAGAAGCACAGTCTTATTGATAAGGGTGTCATCCTTCAAGATCACGCTGACACGGCGAAACTGCTGGCAAAAGAGAACGTCGACCGTGAAGCGTTAATGCTCTATGCGAGAGAAGCCGCTGAATTTTCGACCGAGTATCAGATGATGGACATGGAGTTTGCGGTTAATCACTACGGGCAGCCCGACGTCGCTATGTTCGATTTCACCTCGATGTATGCCGCAGAAAATGCAAGCCGCGTATTAGAACGGCACGGACACCGATTGCTCATGATCCTTGTCGGCGATAGTCTTCTCGAGGTAAACCATACACGTACGTGCGGGCGCGCACACACACACACATTTCTCCTTATCGCATTTAATGCGTTAACTTTATTGCCACCTCCGGGAATGTCTCCGAAATGAAAAGTAGAACTTTATTTCAGCCATTTTGGCCAACGGGTTCTGGATGCGCGAGAGGCTTTTTGAGTTCCCTTGACGCTTGTTGGGCAATTAAAGCTTGGGGAGGGACAGTGATGCCTCTTGATGTGATCGCCGAACGAGAGTCGATATATCGATTGTTGGGCCAAACAACGCCAGAAAATCTGAACAGGGATTACGCCGCGTATACTTTAGACCCACATACAAGGTAGCAACAAAGATTTTTACATGATCTCTACTACTTCTTGGCACATCGCACTCTCAGAGAACATGGGAGATCTATCGAGCTCTATTTTCTCTTGACAGGTACCCGAATTTAAATATTCGCTCGGTAACTGCCATACAAGTACAAGGCCTCCTCGATACGGATGATCCAGAAAGCTTGAAGCAGGCAGCTGCACAGTCAGCGGAAGCTGATATACCCAAGAAACGTCGTCGCAGAGGTGAGCGTTGTGAAACATGATTATGAGTGAAGAAGCGTCTCGTGACCGCTTGTGTGAACGCTAATTTATGCTTCCTACAGAGCTCAGAGCAGACGCACAGGTACATCCAGATACGTTGCTCCGTTGGCTCCAAAGACAGGTCGCTTTGTACGACAATGTCCGCATCGAGGACATGGGCGCTTCCTTTAAGAACGGTTTGGCTCTGTGTGCTATCATTCATAGATACCGCCCGGACCTCATTGATTTTTATAGTCTGGAACCGAATGGCATCGCCAAAAATAATCAGCTGGCCTTTGATATATTGGAGAACGAGCTTGGCATTTCACCGGTAAGCGTGCAAGATCGAACATTTCAATGAAAAGTGCTTTCATACTATTATTTCGCCGTTTTTATAGGTACTGACGGGGGAGGAGATGCTTTCTTGCGACGTTCCCGACAAACTAGCCATGTTTTCCTATTTAACGCAGATCTACGAAGTATTTCGTGGGGAAATTCCGCATATCAGGCACCCAAAAGTGGTAAGCATAGGGTCACAGACAATAATAGTATGATTGAACGGAATTAAATAATTAATTACTCTCTTTTTTTCCACATTCCCTTGTCATTCTGTAAAGGATTTAGAAGACGAAGAGGGACCGACTCGTACGAAGCAGTTTAGCCACTTGACCCCTGAACAGAAGGCTCAATTCATCGGTCGTATGGTGTCGAAACAAGACAGCACACTGCGTGGAAGGCACTCGCGTTCACGGCACACAAATGAAAATGTCCAACAGCATTCGGACAAGAAAGGGGGTGATACGATTAACCGACGATCGAGAAAAAGACGCAGTACGGAAAAGATGGGTGCGACTGTGGTAAGAGGACATGCTTCTTCTTTCAAAGGGACTTCGAGGTTCTGAACATAAAATGTCTGATCGCGTGTCTAACTCGACGGTGCTCCTTTCGATGGACCGACATATAAGCCAATGATGATAGTCAGCGAAAAATTTCGCCATTTTAGCAGTTTACCATTCTCGAGGCAGAGCCTAGAATGTTGAAGCGAGTACCGACGCGTTAAACATCTTATTTCGCGCACTAGCTCATTTTTTTCTAAGCACTGAAAGCACGCCTGTATGCTGTAGTCCCGGTGGCAGAAGATCGGAGCTCTCATGTGTCACGCTGGAATATTCGTGTCGTTGTTATTGATTATAATTGGACTTACCGGTACAGCGATTCAAATGGAATTATGATGATCGCGCTCTGATCCCTCTTCGCACCTCACCCGTTCCAAAAAATCGAGGCGTGGAACGTTACGAGAGAGAGGGAAATACCGTATCGGTTATGTTAAAGAACTTTTTATACCTGTATCTGTATCTGTACATTCATACGCTGTAATATATTTGCTATATCGCGAGCTATTTGCCTTCTTATCGTTTATCGAGGCGCTACCCACTCTCATTTGTGGATAAAGTTTGCGAGATGAATAATTGTCGCAAACCGTGCTCTTTATGTCTGCTACACCACGCTACACTTCGCTATCCCCCCGACAGCTAGGCAACACCTCGGAAAGTATTAGTAATCGCTCTACGTTCGGACATGTTTCAATGGCAAATAGTTTTCTTTAGCGTAAACTATACTACTCGACTTCAATGGAAAAAATTAACACGACTTGTACGTTTCTAAAAAAATGAACGCATAAAGGAGGATAGGATGAAGAGGCTCGATGAGATCGAGAAAAATCGTGCGGAACGCATGAGGAAGAGACAGTATTTGCGAAAAATGGCGACGCAACAATTCTACAAAAGCGTGCAAATGCTGCAAGCGAACGCGAAACGCGAAAAGGACGAACCTTTTGAGGATTACTCGATATTCTTGTATCGTCAAACTGCTCCGGATTTCAAGGACAGAGTCAAAGATTTAGAGCAGAAAATACTGCACCCAGTAAGCTAGAGAGACTCATTGAAGGAGTGTATAACAATGAATTTGTTCGTTTTCCGCGATAACAATTTAATCCAAAGATTTGTCCAACTATCGCTCGCTAACCGCATAAAGAAAGCCGTGCTAACTCTTCGTCAACGAAATCTCAATGATAAAAGTCTTCGAAGAAGCTCGGGTTGCTTGCGTTACTAACAAGTTTTAATGTGCACATCTTCTGAGCATTCATATTTAATTTTATCGCAAAGGAGGAAACCAATTTCAAAGCGCAAGAAAGGTACACGTGTATTTTCGCTTGTGTTTCCCTTCGTTTCTTGTTTCCCGCCCCCTTTTCTCTGTCCCTCCCCCTTCCTTTTTCCCTTCTTTCCTTTCTCACATTCTTTACCATGCACCGTCCAACTCTCTCTCTCTCTCTCTCCAATGTTTAGTTTATCGTTGTACTAACCATATCGTGTTTGTCCACCAACTGTGTCTAATCGATTCCTTCCAATTACACACGTCTTGCCCTAGGATAGAGAACCAAAGATGCACGCTGGTCATCATAGAGGCAGTGTAGACGATGAGTTTTCTGGTCGAATAAAAAGTATAGAGGATAAGTTGAAAGGTTCTGCACCATCGGAAAAGAAGCCAAGGGATCTGCTGCGTGCCATTGGTACGTTCCCTGTTCATTTCATTTTAGTTTTACATCTCGTATTCTTCATGGCCGAGCATGCCTTGATGTCCCGTTCTTGTCATAGGTAAAATTGAGAAGACCGACTGGAACGTGAAGGAAATAGAGAAGAAAATTGAGGAGAACAAGATGGGCCGTGGTGTGCGACACGATAGAGTCGAACGAGTTCCCAAATGGAGTCGCGAGCAGGTTAGCAAAGAAAAAAATCTTATCAATCCAAAAATGCAATTCTGCTTCAGATCTCTATATGCTTGATTCAGTTTTTAGCTCGGCAAATCAAGATGGAGAAGAGGGGACATGATCAGAGGGAAACCGATAGTAAGTACGCTGATATTGATAGCACCCTCAAGAGTATAGACAAGAAGATCAAAGAGGGTAATGTCCTCGGGCACAATAAGGTCTCAGCAATGGCTGAACAGTTTTCGAATAAAAATCAACACGCGGAACCGAAGGTGCAGAAAACATCGGTAAATAATTACGATGATTGTTATGTTCACAAATCTTCCAAAGTTCTTTGGGGAAATAGTCAGCAGAATCATCGACCACCTACCAGTGCAATTACGGTGTTCGGTGTACCACCAGCATATGTTCGTTTTGTTCCCCCAACTTTCGTAGCAATTCCTCTCGTCGTATTTTTTAACCGTTGCAATGTTGATCAAAAGTAACTATGTGTGTCATACATTATGATATATCGACATATAGGTAAATCGTGTGTGAACCAATGCTATTGAAACCATTAACAAGTAACATACGCCACTTATTTCATTAGATTCTGTTACTAAAAATGGGTGCGCTGACTAAAACCCCAGTGAAAATTTCAGCAAAAAACATTATACATCGATGCTGTGTTTAGCTACTTACAATCTTTTTACAGAACGCTAAGAGCAATTTGGTGCTGCCGGCGCAAGGCGGCTCCGAGACGTGTCACTTCTGTAACAAGAGGGTTTACTTAATGGAAAGGCTCAGTGCGGAAGGGAAATTCTTCCATCGCGGTTGCTTCCGATGCGAATACTGCTCCACATCTCTTAGGATAGGTCTGCCGTCGTTAATTATCAATCGAAACATTTTGCAACTTCTCACTGTATATCATATTGTGCGTAATCAATTTTACAGGAAATCATACATTCGACAGAGATAAAAACGGTGGTCGCTTTTATTGTACGCAACACTTTGGTTTACTAGGAACGATGAAGGCGAGAGGGGAAAAGAAGAAGATACAGATTCCAAACAAGGAAAATATTCCTGGAGTGCCTCTCGCGGTAAAAACTCCAGAAAAGGTGGCGTTAAATGTCGTTAAAATGCTACGATTGAACGAAGACGTAAATGGAAAAAGTGCATACATGTTTTATTCCAGTCCAAAATATCTCTGGAAGGCGTTGTCGGACTTGATCTGTTGGATCGCGGTCAGACACCTGAAAGAATTGAATTCGAAAATTTGGCCGGAATGTCGGATGCCGAGGAAGCTCACAGTCAGATGGATGAAGACGAGTGGACAGACCGGAACTTTGGCGCGTCTACGGCAGAAATGGGCTCTAGCGATGATATTTCGGATATGAGGTAATTCTACTGGCAAAGGAGGAAACGGGAGATCTGTCGCAGTCAAACATAGAGGTGCATTTTTCATACAGTGATTCCGAGGATGACAATGAAGTGTACGAGGAAGCGATAGATCAACCTCTGACTACTGAGGGAACTCTTGAACTTGCAAAAAATTGGACGCTTCGGTATTCTCATTCCCACGCGGGTGCCGGTCAATCCGATACAGGCAGTAACGAGTATGAAGATTCCAGCGACGAGTACACTAGTGAAGGTATGTGAAAATGATTAAATTAAAATATATGGTAGAAGGGTGATTATTGGGGATTTATTATTTTTACAGATGACGAGAGCGGAACCGCTACCGAAGACGAGGATGATGTGCGTGCACGAGAACTCCGGAGACAGGAAGTTTGGTTAAAAGTTCCGCCGCGCAGTTCTGACACGGATACCGGTTCGGAAACAGAGGTGAAACCATCTCAAGACTTGACAAATAATGTATTACAAGTGTCTTTTACGCACCCTGAGCCACCACCCGTACACGATACTAGCGTAACACAGTTCCAACCAACATACGAGCGTACTAGTGAAGAGACGATCAATGGAAACGATAATATTATCGATCCTATTTCCTCACCGCCTATGATAAGTAATGACTCAACAGGAGTAGTGATCAGTGCGAACGTTAACGTAAATCCCATAATAATAATTGAACGCGACACGTCTCAGGATATAATTCACGATAATATAACTATACCTTGCGATTGTTCTTCTTTGCCGTCCAATACTGTAGATACGACTAGTGATGTGAAATTAGCAAAAGCTTTCGATCGTCCTGTTGGAGATAATCACGAACCCCTGAACGAAACAAGTAAGATGGTACATTCCGATCATGAGAGGAATGTATATCCCACCGAACTTATTCCCGCAAATTTGCCAAAAATAATACCGTTAACTACAGATATCGCACAGACAGATTTGAAGTATGATAACCGTACTGGCGATGATGTCATTGAAAATCATCAGATTTTCTCAGTTCCTAATACTGTGATGGATCATACCAAGACAGACCAGTCATTAAAAAATCTGCCAGTGATCATCCCGGACAGTACTATTACAAATGGCACCTCAACCGTTCAGATTAATAAAACTACTGAGGGTGATGAAAAGATATCAAATTTCAATAATGTTTCTTTCAATGATGCTAATAATGATACGAGTGCTGTGTCGTCCGGTACCGAAAACACGATGAACAGCGTCGAAGAAAGTTTGTCAGCGACCACTGCGTACACTGATTCATCAAGTAACGATATCAATACTTTTTCTGGAAAAACACTTGATTCCAATGATTCCTCTTCAAAGGATAGTCGAGAGTCCTCGCCGTCTGTATCGTCTGAAGTTTATCAGTCGATGGAGACGTTGTACAACGAATCGGAATCACATACGAAATTCATGGAATCAAATGATCAAAAGACACAAGGATTTGATGATCAAGAAAACGTGAGTGCTGGGAAATTATTACCGTTTAAAATTCCTTTGCCATCCGGTGACACAAATTGTCCGATAGTCATGATAACGTCAGCTTCGCCCACAAATGAATTACCAGAGAAAGCGTCAATCGAAATTACGAAACTCATGATACCTAAGGAGGGGATTAATAGGCAAAATATATCATGCACCTCTTTTGATAAACTGAAGCAAGATTTAAAGCGAAGAAAAGCAAAGAATCGAACCGAAATAACCGAGCTTCGTCCATTGTCGAGAGAGAATGCTCAATTAAAAATCAGTAAGTACTTCCAGAAGAATGAAAGACAGTCTAAAAGGAATTTGAAACTATCCAGCGATATCGAGACGAATACAGTAACAGACCCTGAATTTGTCGAATTGAGTATTAAGCCAAAGTTATCAGAAAAAGTTAAGAGTGGGGACCTCATGAAATACTTTTTTAAAAAGAGTACTGAAAATAATAATCCACCGAAGGAAGAAACTGAAGTGGGTAAAAATATCAATGAAATAAACTTATCTGATAGTAACATTTTCGATGCTAATGAAGAATTCAGCGATATTCAAGGACTAGATACTAGAAGTATAGATGAAAGTACCACTGAATCTGACTTCTTTAAGACCTTGCTTTTACCTGATAACTTAAATCCATTGAACGTGCCCATTGCAGAATGCATGAACAAGAGTATATTACCAAGCGCATCGTGTGAGGAAGCTGCACTAGCTAAAATACAGGTACCGGATCGTATTCATGGCGAACTTGATGAAACAAATGAAAATGAGCGCGGAAATTCGTCAATCCACGTTTTAGAAGCTGTGAGTAACCACGAAGAAGATGATGTGCAGCCGCTTTCTTTGAATATTATTATAGAGAAATCAGACGTTCCTGCAAAAAATTCCACAATCGTTGAAGACACAAACATGAAAAGAGAAATAATATCTGAAGAGGATGCACAAGAAGGAATCGGTCCTGAACGTGTTTGTGATATGAGAGAACTGAGAACGCAGACAGCGCTGAGTGACGCAAACAACGGACTATCGGAGATTCGACCTAATGGTAGTTTGCATGCCAGTGACTACTCGTTGAGCAAAAATGATACATATAAGCCACATAATCTTTCAAACACTACCTCTCGTTCTCTGTCCGACATTAAATCAACTGATGCTTCAAATTCAGAAGTTGCTGTAGTAAGAGTAGCTGAAAAAGAAATCGGTACGTTAAGAAAACCAGCCGTATTATTAACGCCCTTAAGCAGTTCAGTGTCGAACATATCGTATGAGACACCAAAGAGGCCGTACAGAAAACATGCAAACGAAAAGCATAACGTTACTGAGATTACTCCGGAGGTCCCAGCAAGGAAAAGATCCAGTAAAATCAAATCATTAAACGTCGCTACCTCTGAAACTACGTTCAGTAGTAATTCCTCTAAAGTTGACTGTGATACTTCCGATCGTACAAATAAATTGAACGATGCGCATTTAGTAAGCACATCTCACGATAAATTTGTACCATCATCGGTGCGTTCTGGCAATGAGCGTTCGGGACAAAATAATCGAAGTTCTACGGGTCGTGATCTAATGGAGAAGTGCCCTCTGTATGAGTCCACAAAATCCATTACGTCCTCCAAAAGCGATCGATCGAGAAAGGATAAATGTGTAGTCTCCTAATGCTTACCACATTTATTATGTTCAAATTGGAACAAAGATGACAATATGTGTGCGTGTGTATTTTCCAGTTTTATCATTTTTATTTAGGGAAATTGTGTGAGATAAATTAATAAAGTACAGGCAAAATAATCTTGATCTTGGCTGATGGTGATACATTTTCCTTTAATATTGTAAAAAACAATGTACCCAAGACCAGTGAAAAGAGAAAAGGTAATCCATTTTCATATAAGAATGGCGTGCTATTTGAACTAATACGTAAAATTAACTGTGACTCAAACCGATTAATCGTATGCGTTTGTTAAGTGTTTTTTGCCTGAACCAACAAGTTAACTCACTAGTTTCGTTTCTTTGTTAATTAAAAAATTGCCACCAGCCAAAACTTTATTAAAAAATCTCGCCAATGAGTATGCGCGTGTCTGCTGTGTAATTCTTTAATCTTGGTATGTTTGTCGAAGCATACGGGTGAGAGTGGGTATGATACTAATTCTCGCAACATTGTCAGAGTATTATCGGAGGACCTCAAGCGATGTTTCATCGGCCGTCAACAATCGATTGAAAGAGAACATCATCTCGACTCTTACACACGGCTTCTCATAATTCTGCGTTATTCTCGCCTCATGATTAAAACGCTAATAAACTATCCCGTTCGACCATACTGTAAATCCCATTCTCCGTCTTCAAGCCTAATACATCATTTTAATAAGGCACTCACTGTCTTCCACAGGTTGCATCTGGCGATTGTTCGACGGAAGAGAGCGAAGAAAATTCAGCGACAGAAATATCGACAGACTCGGAATTCGAACATGACGGAGCAACTCCAACGCAACATGAGATACCTGAAATAACCATTAACGATGCATTCGTGCGGAAAACAAGAGGCAATTATACGGAGCCGAAAAAGGTTCAGGTAAGGAGCAAGATGATATCATCCGTGAACGGAAATTTGAAGGAAAATTCAAAGGAAGCTGTGCGGACGCGAGGAAATGTTAAGCCACTAGCGTCGTGCAAAGAGGCTCAAAATGAGGTTGAGAAAGAAACGGATAAGGAAACTGTTCCGAACACTGTACCACCGCTGCAACGAGTTCCGCTGACAAATCCACGCAAGGGAGATTACTTGTTGAATAGAACTCACTCTACGGAAGGTATCGCGTCGAAATTGTCGCTAGAACTGAAGAAAAGATACTTACTCGGTGGGCCAGTTTTAGGTGGATCAGTGATGAAGTCAGGCTCGACATCGAACGTCGATACGAAATTGAGGAACTTCACAGATTCCATTTCTCAGCATCAGAAGCTGCTAAACCCTGCGCCAGAACCAAGCCCCACGATGCAGGCCTTCCTTCAAGGGACGAATAAGCTGCGAACGAACAATGCACAGCTGTCTCCCTTGTCGCCCATCAATTTGCTCTCCGGCGTTAAGTCGTCGTCATTATTTGATAGAAATAATAGGAGAACTCCCGGGTTGTCGGAGTTATCGAAGGTGCAACTTCCGGACGTAGTACAACTGCCGTCAAAGGAACCGAGCGTATTGAAGTCAAAGACCGTGCCGAACATAGTGTGCAATGAGCCGTCGAAGGAAACCGGGGCCCGCCTTCCTTCGCGGGCAAATCTAAACTCCGAAGAATCGGCAGAGAACTCTCGGAAGCGGGACAACAACTATCAGCAAGACGCAGAGGAGCGCATGGAGGAAGAAGGTATCGAGGAAAATGGCATAGAGCATCGATCTCTAAATGAAGAAGAGCTCATACGGCAACCGGTAGACCAGCAGCAGCAAGAGGACGTAAACGACGAGTTTAGACCTCGTAGTCCGCTGCACGAGACATCGATCATCGTGCCTCAAGTGGTGGACTGGGGTATGAAGGAAGGCGACAATAAGGAAGCGGCTAGTTCCGCTGACTCGGAGATAGACAGTGACTCGTTATCGTCAAGTGACGCCGAATATCCAGAGGCCGATCGAAACGAGAATGATCAATTGATCTTGTCGAACTTATCACCCCCGAGGTTACGTATTCACAACGCTGACGGTGGTTTGCTATTGGACGACGGTGGCTTACCGAGCAGAAGCGAAGAGTCCTGCTTTGATGACGGGTGTAACTTTGAACCAGATTCCATTGAGTGTTCGGCTCTTCTGCGAAACGCACAATTATTCAATGGAAGAGTCAACGCAGACGCAAACGCCGACTTGGAACATAATGAGAGGAGAAAAGCGCCAGCGCCTGCTGAGATGGAAACAGTCAATGATAATCTCGAGCAACTAGAGTTACATGATAAAAAGAGAAGCAACTGTAGCAGTCCAACGACCTCCCTAGCCTCAGGGTTCTCGAATAAACAGGACGATTCGGAGGAGAACGACCTAACGACGGCAGCATTCACGGAAACAGAGTTTTCCGAATGGGCTCGCGAGGGAGAAGCTTTAGTTTCCGACGACTTACGTGATGCCGAGTTCAATATCGATTCGAAATTTGTCACGACGAGGCGAAAAACATCATCTCAAAAGCAAGTGCCGTCGTTCAAATACTTCACGTCGGACACGCCAGAATTCGAACTGTATCGCGACCAGAGAAGAAACATCCCGACCAACGACACTTCGATGTTGCTCGTTAACGGCGAAAACATCGATTACATGGACACCACTGACAATGAATCGCTGCTGGACGATAGCCTTCGAGAGGCTTCGAACACGGCACTCCTTCGAAACAGAGGTTACATCGAATTCGTGAATGTGAAGACAAGTGGTGTTAGAATTATGGGTGCGGGTACGCGGAATAACGCCGCATTCGCCGACGCTCCGATAGCGAAATTGGAGCTCGAGAACGATTCCGACGAGGAATCGTTAAAAGACGCAAATGTCATAGAGATTAATCCTATTACGATGGATGACGTGATAGGCAAATTAAATGGTGCTGCGAAGAATATGCCCTTCGAAAGAAACTCGTGCGCCCTCGAGTCGGGGCCAATCGAAAGAATGACTACAACGAATGAACCGCTAGAAGTGCCGACAATCACTAAGGAACCTTTTCTGTCCATGGATGAGGATAGCTTGTTGATGATTGAACCAGCCGAGGATACGACCACGAGTGAAGTGATCACCATCCTTGCTAGCCCTGTAAATCCTCCCCCTTCTTCTATTATCATCGCCACCAAGGAAGAGTCGGCAAAAGACGAAGCGCCAAAGGTGATGCAAGCTGCCGACAGTAGTAACCCGGATTATCTCGAGTACGTGAAGCGCTTGCAATCGAGAATCGCAGAGTTCAGCAATGCTAAGGATTCGATAGACGTGAGAAAATCGAAGAGAAAGAATTCTAAGACCAATTCTCTGCACGCACGAACCGCCGAAATGATAGCAGAGGAAATCCGACATCAGGAGGCCACAGGCTTTAATTCTCCGGCCACCTCGCGAAAATTGGAAGAAATCACGAGGGAGAGATCAAAGCAGAAGAATCTTATTCAAGACTTGCTGATGGACAAGCTGGAAGCTCAGAAGCAGAAATCTGCCGAGAAGAGAGCCAAGAGAGCCGCCAGGGCTTCTTCCTTCACATCCACCTCATCTGTTCTGTCCCCTTTTAAGGTACAGCCAGTCCCTCCCCCAACTAGCGCATCCCCTGGCCTAAACAAGTTTGTGCCGACGTCAATCAAATCTCCGGTCGACAGTCCTGTCCGAACTACTTTCGCCGAAGCCAAGAGAGTCCTCGATTTCGATGCTAGCCAACACGGTACTGGTATTAATGCCAAAGTATTAGCCAGTGATGCTGTCCAGTCTTGGGACAAATCGGAGAATACCAATAAGACGAATTTCACTCAGCAGACTGATGCATTATTTTCAGCGGATAACAATCAAACAGCAGCCCTCAAAGAAAGTCCACGTACGACGGGCCAGAGTCTGTTTGAGTCCTTCAAGACACCTGTCGCTCCTCCGAGATTAAAGCATGAGGAGGCGAAGAAAACAGCAGAAAAGGCCAGGCAAGACGCAAGAGAACGAGCCAGATTGAAGAGCGACGAAGACCTTGGTCTCAGTCCGGAGGATAGAATTAAGGAGCTAAGAATGAAAGTGGCGCGAAGACAAGCCCTCTCGATGGAAGAGAAAACGATCAAAGATGACGAAGTCAGACCCGAAATTCGCATTAGACCGTGCAGTTTTACGATGTCCAATTCACCGACAGAATCAAAGCTTCGCACAAGTAAAAGTACAGACAACATGAGAGGGATTGCTAAGAAGATGAATTTCGAAATTACACCAACATCCAGCGCCAAGTCCATGGATGAACTCTCACAGGCAGCGTCGGGCTCAACCAATTTCGACAATTCACCCGGTCTCGTTAAACGGGACAAGAAAAAAACGAAAGATCCGGAAAGGAGAAGAAGCATCATTCAGGCTGTTTCCGATTTTTTCTTCAAGAAAGAATCCATGTTTCGCCTCTCCCCAAAATCGAAAGGAAAGGTGAGCATGACAGCAACATATACCATTTTCTTCCATTTCTAACTCGTACGGTTTCAAATGTTTCAGTTGTTTAGATCGTATTCGGATGGGTCAGATGTAAGCAACTTATAAATCACTGATAACGTAACTTTTCTGATACTTACAATTAGTTTTCTTGTGCAGTAATTATATTCGCTCTCTGTTCTAAATCGTGCAGGTACTACGATTTTCATTTGTGTTTGCTTCATACATTCGTTTGTCTTTTTTACGTGCTTGAAATAGGTGGACGCATTGAATGCAAAAATTGAGGATCATGATTGCAAATTATTGAATCTTTGCACTCTGATATCCTTGTGCAACGAGACTGATGCTTATGCTCCCCTTCAATGCGTTGACTGGCCAATCTTCATCACAGTAGTCAATTTGCGTATATGCGCCAAATATGGTATTGAATTATAAGGCGACTTAAGAGATCAGTTTTGTGTTGTGCTACTATTTTTGCAGTCACTGGTTTATTTCACATCGCAAGAGAATGTTAGCGTACTTATCAAATTTAGCTACAAAACCTTCCATTTATGTTCAGACACAAATACACACACACAGACACGCAATTATGTCACACTCTCTTAACAACTTTAGTTTATGCTCCTCGCTCCAACATATTATTTCTTTCTTTCTCGCACTTATAAATCTCTCGCAGTACCATTAGGTCTGTCTTTTAATAGGTAAACTAAGCCTTTTTCGTTTTTTTTCAGCTTGATAAACATAGCTCTCCTAAACTGACGACAAGGCCTAAGAGTGTTTGCGAAGATGTGCTTTCGAGAAACTTGATCCGCGAAAGTCTACCAGCTGCTCGTACATCACCCCCCATTAACTATGCCATGCCGAACGTTCAGCCGTCAGGTAGGAAACACATAACATGTTGGTAAGAACAACGGCTTAATGCAACAGACATGATCAAATTATATTTCAACAGACGACAGTATGTCCGACGACGATACGAGAGCGACTGCCCTGTCTACGTCATGCATGCAAAAGACTACCATAACAGAGGGTGGCTCCTGCAATAGCATTCCTCGCAAATCTAAGACCGCCAAAAAGCTCGCCAGACAGGCACAATTAAAGAGGTATATTTAGTGAGGTGTAGATCCGAACGTGAGAAGTTTGTGACAAGGAAGAGGGATAAACAAATATTACTTTGTGTAGGTTACGAATGGCCCAGGAGATACAGCGGAAATTAGAAGAGACGGAGGTGAAACAGAGGGAATTAGAGAATAGAGGAGTCAGTGTTGAAAAAGCTCTTCGCGGAGAGGGAGGTACGTAAGGGTCACTAATGTCAATCTTTGTATTATATTTTTGCTACCGTGTATCTATACTCATGAGTGCGATGCACACGACAGAATGTTCGGACAGACAAGAAGCTGATTTACTGCGAGAGTGGTTCGACTTGATGAAGGAGAGCACAGAATTGCGACGATTTGAGAAGGAACTTTTGGTTCGCGCGCAGGAAGTTCAGCTTGAAGATCGGCACGATAGATTGCAGCAGGAATTGCGAGAACGCTTGGCCGACGATGGTTATTATTTGCCTTCAAATATGTGTTTGCAGAAAAAGGATCATGCGGTTCTGATTGCCGAAATGTGCGGTTTTATGATTTTCAGATAATAACAAGACCGGCGCGGATGTACAAAAGGAAGGAGAGATTCTGACGGAGATGCTGGAAATAGTTGCAAAGCGTGACTCGTTGATAGCGTTATTGGAAGAAGAACGACAAAGGTGGTGTAAACTATCTCCGTGCCCCGGATCTGCTATGTCCATAACACGGGACCGTTCGCACGCTCGCACCATTCACACGCACGATTCGACACATGCGTTTCACTTACTCACTGTGCTCGCCCTTTTTCTAGCGTATACATTTTCTTTCTACTTAATAGACGCAGCAATTACTTTCCATTCCGGCACTAACATTCTTCGCCAGCTAATATGAGTTCTATACTTTACGATTATTATTTTCAACTTTTTCCTGTACAGACCGTATCTATTTGGTCTTTACTTCTATTCACACTTTGTCGGGTAATCGTAAAATTGCAGGAATGTTGCATGTGAATTCCAAGTAATCGTAATTATTGGCAATCGTCGTGGTAGATTGAATCTATTGCTTAATGTTTCTTTAAATTTTTGTCGGCAACAATATATAACAAATTTGCTATCCTTACCAAGAATTTAATGAGACATTAAAACATCCTACAGAGTCAGACAGAGGAAGAGAAAAAGAAAGAAAGAGATTACTTTTATATGTTTATCGTATAACGATTGTTTGTTATTCTCAATGCTTGCTCTGCACGCACGTGCATGCGTAACAATATTTGCCTGTGTGTGCGCTGCATGTTATCAGATCGATGCATTGTCATCGCAAAATTAAGGGTACGAGCCCTAGTTGGATTATTGCGACAGTGCGTACAATTTGTCAGTTTACAAGAAAGCAATTTAACTTTTTAGGTATCAGGACGAAGACCGCGACCTGGAAGCACAGATGTTGGCCAAAGGTCTTAGATTAACGCCAATTAAAAAATGTGATCCTAAGTATTCGAGTTAAAGTAAGGACAACACTTAATCTTTTCTCTTCTGTACATATTTTCTCGCTCGCAACTATACGTCTCAAGAAAAACCTGTAATCCGACAGCAATTAAAGAGACGATAGGTTGTCGACATAAACGCAGAAATGACTTGTACATTGAAGTTTTAATTGAACACTTTTCTGTGACGTACATTATTCTGTCTTCACGGCACTAAGCATGCTCAATTTATCCAATTGTGCAAATTAGTTCCACCGTGATTGCATTAACAATGTTAAATTTTGTTTTTAAATACTTTACCGAACCACACAATGTACACAGTATTGGCCTGACGACTGATTAACATCAAAACTAACGTTTGCCAATAATTTCAGTATGGGATCAGTATACGAATAACCTAAGTTTGATCCGAGCATTCTGTTCTAAAGAAAAACTATCGAATCATTAGTTTTCATAAAGTATTAACTCAAGTATTTGCAATTGTAATTATGCTTTAACCGATAGTCGCGAGCACGAATACGTTTACATTATCATTGATTTATCAATTAATAATGACGATTCAGTAAGAGGGAGTACATAGAAATATTTCCAATTAACAATACATACCTCTGTTCCTACCAAAGGAACTTTGACGATGAGGACCCTCTCTCCTGCAATATACGAATATAATCAAGTTCTAGTACCTAACACCTGAGGCTTATAATAATGGGTTTGCGGCTCTAATTCTATAACTGCTATATAACGAAATATCGCACCTTTAACGAACGAAATACCCTGGACAGTGCGCAATTAACACGTTGAATGTCAAAACTTACTGCGCCGTTGCAGTACGCGTGTGAACTGAACGAGGAATAGGTTGACTTTCTAGGATATGAACGAGATTGCAGCGTGAATTGTAGCTAAGAATAGCAGAGTGGTTTGAAAGGATTACGTAATATTTTGTCAATGCAAAATGTCAGCGTCAGGTACCTAATTTAAAAATTTAACGTTAATCCTTCTGTATCGATCAGGTTTGAAGCAATGAAATCGGACCGCGCGCAATATATAATTGTGCGTGTATACAAAACGCTGGCTAACGTAAAATTAAATAATATTTTTGCAAAATCTCAAAACGTATAGAAATGATATTGTGATAGGAGAACGTTGGACGTATATTTATAATCTACAATTTATTAAAGATATACAAAGATATTTTTATGTTTCCAAAGAGAATGTGTAATTACGTGAACGTAGAGAATTGATGGCCTATGGCATAAGGATGTTAAAGAGCGAACATGTATGATAATTTTTACAAAGTGCAAGCGTATTTCGATGCAATGCTAAAGTATGCCATTCAATCAATTTTTCGCCCACATCGAATGATGCTGCCAATTTTTTGTTCGTGTCAGTCTATAACAGACGTGCAGACAATCGAAGATGAATTATGCGGAACGTTGGAAAACCCGCAAATCGGGCAAATATCTATGAATCAATAGTTGAAAAGTTGTGAATCATGTATTGACCGGCTTTCC
The DNA here is from genome assembly GCA_963942575.1 of Priocnemis perturbator. Taxonomy (NCBI): domain Eukaryota; kingdom Metazoa; phylum Arthropoda; class Insecta; order Hymenoptera; family Pompilidae; genus Priocnemis; species Priocnemis perturbator. The sequence goes on along the minus strand of OZ012647.1, from coordinate 14,014,360 downwards.
CAAACACAATGATTATTACTTCACGCTCATAATTGATTAATTTTTTCGCACTTCTGGGCGAAATCTCGCGAAGCGTATGCTACATCTGATTAAACTGACAAGAAGAATGTCTTACGTCCAGATCGAACTTTGGGAAATGAACCCCAACATTTTATTACACCACCAGGCACCGTTGTAGCCTATATGTTGTATTAGACTTTTTTCAAGATTTATCAACGCTCTTTCGCATGTGGTCGAGGCCGATAAGCTATCTAAAAAGAAATGTGTCAGTTTCAGTTAGTCACTTCTCTTAACGTTCGGTGTTACGGTACCGAAACACTAGTCTGACGAAAAATGATTTATGCAAAGTTCTCAACAAATAAGGTCGACGGAACGAATGTCTTTGGAATTGCACAATATGCCAAGCGCCATTTTCCAAATATCGATCTGGAATTGAAACATTCTCCATGTAAATACTTGGAAAGAAATAGGTTTTTTTCAGCTTCACAACCATGATTTTGGATAATTGTTACTGTTGTACTAATCGTTTACCTAAAGCGGAACTCTACGATAAGTGTGAAACGATCACATGTGCCTAAACTGTGGAATTGTACGCAACTCAGAATAGGCGATGTAGTGCGCGAAAGCAAAGACGACGGATACGCATATTCTAACTTCTTTCTGGCCACGATCGAAATCGTTGACGGCATCTGCAATAATACTGTAATATAGGTAAACCTAGTCATCTGACAAAAGTAAAAAATAACGCAGTTTCCGCAACGATCCATGAATAACGATAATTCGAATGTAGCTTGATACGTTTTTCCAACTGCATTGTCCATGCCGTTGCGGCTCGTGTAATTATGTACATATGTATACTCGCAATCACCTTCTCTTTGAAGATCGGCGGATAACAATGAGTATTAAGCAATGAACAATTTATTAGTTGGACGTTTTCCTTATGTTGCTTAATACTATATTAGTTTTAATAAACGCTTTGATATTATTGGTGCCTTGATTCTTTTTACCTCTTCGACCGTGTCCACCTTCATCGAGACCAAACTGCAATTGAAAAGTTGAAGAGAGACGGAGATTCGTATGGAGGCGACGGCGAGGACAGTGATAACCCTACGATAACTCCGACAGATCCTTTTGATGATGTTCTTACGTAACAATTCGAGGGGCAAAATTGTACTATCTGTTTAATTAATTGCTTAATGCTAAGCAGCAAACAAGAGGTTCCACGGACGCACGCAGTCTTCACTCAAACAATAATTCCGCATTCCAACCGCCTGTCACGTGTACGTTTGAAAATTTGTGTCGCCCGGCGCTGCTCGAAAGTCTATATTTAAAACTGTTGGCAGTTGTGATTGTAATCTCGTTTCTCGTCAAGATCAGTAAACATTCACCGAAAAAGCATTGACGTGTGTGTGGGAGGTGAGTAGATGGGAGCGGACAGGAGCGACTGCGAATTATAATAAAGAAGGCTCGGCACACTACGGCCAACTACAGCGCAAAGTGCGCAAACGAAAGCGTGACGTGACGTGTGTGACGTACGTGACGAAAAGAGCGCGCGCGCGCGTCTTAGCGGAGATCACCGGCAGTAGTGACACTGGCTATATAATATATATTGCTTTATATATTATACACAAAAATATATTGCTTTATGTACTATGCATGCTGGTGCTGTGTCAGTGGGAGCCAGTGGCAGCCAGGGGGGTGAATGGTATAGTAAATAGTACGCCTGTACGTTGCCCAATGTTGGATCGCTTGGCATTGCATTGCTTGGCATTGCGTGGCATCGCCTTGCCTTGCCTTGCCTTCGACTGACCGCCTACCGGGGCCATTTCTCTCCTTACCTCTGTTTCCTTTTACCTTCTTACTCGCTGCTCCCCTCGCGTCTCGCGAGTCGCGGCCAGTCGCGACCAGTCGCGACGCGCCTCTCACCTACCCTGCCGCCTGCCGCCTGCCGCCTATCGTCGCGCCAGGATAAAATGTCGTTCCAAACGAAAAGTGAACATCGTCTATAATAAACAACAGGGAGGCAACGGATTTTCACGATCTTTACCCTTTCGTCACACTGTAGCCGACAGTTGCCTCAAAAATGGAAGCGGACTATCAGCCGACACTCAGCCCAACGCGAACTTTGACAGGTGAGTCGTAATTGTTGACAAGCCCACGGCCGGACGCCCGCGGAGAATATCAAAGAAAGCTGTTGCGACGCTTCCTAATCATCATGTATATCTTTTCTTATTCAATGCTTCTGACATTGCAACAATGCAAACCGTCGAAGCGGCTCTTTGAGATTATTCTTCAGGACCGATTTATCGCTTACGAATTTTTAACACCTCCGCAGTCAATGAGCCGTCAATATTACCTATTCTTAATCATTCAGACCTCTCGTGCTGAGATTTCGTGCAACGATTCAGAAGAACCTTCATTTTCATTTTGCAACTCTTAACTTGTTCTAAATACTTAATCATACAAATCGACCGTGAACGGTAATGTCTATTCGGGCAGAAGAGTGCAATCAGCAAAAGAAATCCATGCTTTTTTCCTTCATGTCTGTTCCATCGCTGTCAAATCTCTGCGCAATGTATCAATTCAAACCAAGTTGGCTATTTGGTCAAATTAACATTCATAATTGCCGACCCATTGTTCCTCCATTCCTTGAAATCTAGCCCAAATTTGGTTAACACAACGGTACCTATATGTTTGTCTGCCTCCACTAGCAGCGGCAAATGACACTGAAGACCCTTACCCAAGTCTGTCGGATTATCATGATTATGAACCAAATTTAGAATTTGATGACACCGAATTGCAAACGTCGTCAAAAAACGGTGAGTCTATGATCTTAATAGATAGGAATTCGAGACCAAAGGAACATCCGTGAGAAACTCTGTCACATTATAGCTGTCCAGTTGTTGGAGGAGAAATTAGATCTAATTAACAGTGGAGCAGGAACTGGAATGGATTATTTAGAGAGTCCTGTAAGCGATGGAACAATAGAAGAAAATTTTGAAGAAGCTCTAGTAGATGCTCCAGTTATCGAATCTGGTGCGTGACCTTTTATTCTCCGTTATTAGCCCCTAAATGTCATGGCATTTGGAGTACAGCAGGCACATTATCTTAACTGTCGTCAGTTTTGTTATCGCACGGCGTAACAATGAATAGTTGGAAGGACGAAGGTCATAATATTGTCAGTGTAATTTATCAACATTGACATATCTGTCTTTGAAGTGTTTATGGGAGGAAAAGCAAGTAATGCACAGATTAAGACGTTTTTGAAAAGAAAGAATACTTTTTTACAAATAGCGGATGATCTTGCTGCGTTAGATACGGAACTTGCCGATGAAGAGGATTATTTAGACATCTCGAGGCACGGTATCGTCGAGGTTGTCGGGGACGACAGTGCAGGCCGTAAGGTGATAGTCGTCTCAGCTTGTAAATTACCGCCCGTGGGAAAAGAAACTTTTAATCATGCTAAATTGCTCAGGTGTGCACGATCAATTGTTTTGTTATAAGCACCATATACATCTTTACTTTTATCAATGAACGATGCACCTATAAAATATGAGTCAAAGATTCGAATGCAAATGAAAATCAATGTATGTATTAGGTACTTGACACATACATTGGACACATTTGTAGAGCAAGACTACAGTCTCGTTTATTTTCATTATGGTCTCACATCGAAGAATAAACCACCGCTCTCGTGGTTATGGCAAGCGTACAAAGCTTTTGACAGAAAATATAAAAAGAATCTGAAGGCATTGTACCTAGTTCATCCGACGAATTTTATCAGAATTGTTTGGCAGATATTTAAACCTGCTATCAGGTAATGTATCGCACCTCAACAGATATCCGATAGTAGCGTACAGCAATGGATAAACGTATGGCTTTTCCAGTGCAAAATTTGGACGAAAGATGATGTATGTCAATTACTTGGAAGAATTAGCCCAATACATAAATCTTGATCAACTCATCATACCTGCGCAAGTAATAGAGTACGTGTTATTGGTTAACAAATCACTATAACTTAACATTGTAACGGTATTGTCTATGCGATGTTTTTAGCCACAATGAACAGCTGATGATAAAAAATAAAAAAAATCTACCAACGAGTCCGCCCCAAAGTACGGTAGCCACACCGGTGGGTACTACACAGTTTGGAGCAAGTCTGCAATTTATTAAGGAAAATAACAACGGTGACCCGATACCGCCGATAGTTAGGCAATGCGTTGAATTTCTCGATTGTCCTGACGGTACGTTTTATCTCGCTCATATCATTGTGCTTCGCAAAACATCAAATTATAGCGACTGCATTGACTAATCCTGTGTTTCTTTCAGCCCTTGAAACTGAAGGAATATTTCGAAGGTCAGCGAACGTAGCAGTGATAAAAGAGCTTCAAAATCGATGTAATCAAGGTTTACCGGTCGATTTCCAAGAAGATCCCCACATAGCCGCCGTTCTTCTCAAAACCTTTCTTCGTGAGCTCGATGAGCCACTCATGACGTATGAGTTATATGACGAAATAACACAATTTCAAAGTAAGTCTTTCCCTTTCCTTCTACTAACTTTGTAAGCGTCATGATCATCGCAAGTTCGAGTTTGTAAACCTTTTTGTATCCAGCTTTAGCAAAGGATGAGCGTCCACGTAGAGTAAAAATATTAATACTTGAGAAGTTACCCGAGGACAACTACCAACTTCTCAAATACATTGTACAGTTTCTATCGAGGGTAAGTCAATCGTGTTTGCGTCATAAAATGTTGTCGTTTGCGTTTGTCTGTAATACAATATGCGTACTATGTTTCGATGACAGGTAATGGATAGATGTGATTTGAATAAAATGACGTCGAGCAATCTTGCAGTGGTCTTCGGTCCGAACCTCGTAAGAGCACCGCCGTCACGCGGATTGTCTCTCTCGGCTATAGGTCCAATTAACCAATTCGTAGATTTTTTGTTCACGTGCCAGGACAAGATATTTATTATATAAAAGAAGTGTGCGTTGCGTGTGAGGAACTAAAGGCCTAACTGAAAGCAATGTTGGTGTGTGCCACTTAGGACGGAAGATACTGCAAATATAACTATCCGTAATGTTCCACTCCGCGTACCACATTCTTACGACGTCGAACTATACTTATTACAACCTTCAGAGACTTCATCGTAATGAGTCATAACAGATTGTTCACTTCGTCTGTGCATGATAAGTTCAACGCGAAGCTTTAATGAATCTTCATTCCGTTTATATTAAATAATTTTACATTTTGTTGTCAAAGTGTGAACAGTCTGTAAACTACTAATCCCAGACCTTTATAATATGCTTAGATTGTTTGCACAATATCTTTTTTATTTTCTACGGTACTAATACGATACTAGTTTAAAGTGTTGAATAAAGCCGAAAGGCATGAAATATTCGAACGTAAATGATATTCAATGTAACATTTGAAGTGAACGCGAGACGTCCGCGTATATTTATACGATATTTATAACTGAATACCAAAGATATGTATGATAATCTCATGCGACTAATATAAGATTTAGGAATACTTAGTGTTAGTGTAAGCTAATGAGCCTTGCACACTAAGGGTGAAGGAACTAACTGCAGAGGACGTGTGTCTGCGTCAAACTTACGCCAAATCAAGGGGATTGATAATGTTGCAAAATCGGCTTGCTAATTTACAGGTATCTCGCGATCTATTATTTTAGATACGGTTAAAAACGGAGCATGAAAATAGAATAATTTTAATATGGCGCATCCTTGACACAATCGTGTATATAATAAGGTATTCGTTAGTGTATAGAATTCTAGCGGTAACTATCAGATTATTAACCATTAAGACCAGAATGTGCGAACCGTACATGGGTGTTTATAAAGAAGACAATGACTGTGAAAAAGTAGTAAGAAAAAATAGAAAATTGTGCGATTGAAAAGCAAGTATATAAATGTGCTGTCACAGGCACCAGAACAAAAACCAAACATATAGCCAATTAAATGATTAACTGAAAATGCAAAATGTTATGTGTCATATTCCACTGTTTGTCTCATTATGTGAGTTTTAATAGACTCACAATATAAAAAGAGGATTGCGATTCCGAGCAGGAATGCAGATCTAATTTTAAGATTTGGTATACCTGTACATTATAGCCGAAAGGTGTAGAAAAATTGTTACGCATTGAGTATGAGATTTAATAGAACACGAAGATGTTTATTATACTGATTAGCTTAAAATTAATGTCAGGGTAAATTTATGGTCTGTCCTTCAGTGGATTATCACACTTTCTTGTTATGCTAAGGATAAAAGACTTACCGATCACCGTGGAATAAGGTGAATGAATGCAGTTGTTTTTATATAGTCCTGCCATTAAATGGGTCTTGTACCATAAAAACAAAAATAGAGGTTGGTCGGCCAATCGTCTTTCTCTATTGTTACAAAGACTAATTTTCAGACCCCATGTAGTACTGATTGGACTCTTAATTACATTCCCCATTAACGTGTATAGAGTATAGTGCATCACGTAATTTTTCCGTTTGTACGCATGATTATAATACGTGTGTGCATGTGTGGTACGGACTCCGTACCCGTGTATGTACCACTGCGATCGGTTGTTGTTTCCACTTTACTAACCATTCCTTCCAACATTCTAAATTTGTATACATACTAACTAAATGACAGAATTATATCGTAATGGTATCCGTGTATGATTTACATATAGCGAGGATCAGTCGATTTATACTACTTAAAGACTATGTCTGTAACAGCGCGACAAAAGCGATCTAATAATATGTTCTAGTATAAATAGATGGATGTATACACCACAATCCATGTATGTACCTGTGATAGAGTAGCGTATTATACTTTTGCCTCAATTTCAACTTCTTACGGTTAGCCGTATTGGATTAAAATCCCAATTCAACGTTCAACTCACTTCGATAACTTTTAACTAATTTCAACGAATTAAAAATGAAGATAAAGTTTTCATTATGTATATATACGTGTACATACATACATACATACATTATATATACATACAGAGTTACACACATATAGATATATATGCATGTATATATGTTTGTTAGTCAATTCTTTATTTCAACATGATACTATTTAAATATACATACATTTAAACGACAGAGAAACGTACACCCGATGATTATATAAAATCTTTCGAAATACATTATAAACATACATGTTCATCCCTTTAGCTATTATTTTCATACATTTCATTTCAGCTACATTTGACCTCTCCTAATGTGTAGGCATGTTGCAATAGTAAAAGTGTATTAAAATCATATTGTTCCCGTCAACGCCGTGTATAATTTACCGTTTTACGCCAATAAAGGAACTTGAGAGCATTTCGATTATGACCAATCAATTTTCTGTTACCGACGCTCATCGCATTAGACAAAGTAGAATATCACTTGTGTCATGATCAATTTTGTAACTGATTGGTCTTTCCTATATGAAACTTTGTACAATAATGTTATTGATAATTAATATGTACAACGACGTAAACAATAATTGTATCAAACAACCTTACAAGGAGCATTCTCTGTGCTGTCAAACTCTCGAATAAATTTGTATAAACAGCAAATTCTTTTATGTTAAACTTGTGAATAAAGGTTAAAAATGTTAAAAAATTCCATAACTTTGTAATTGTGCACTCAAAAACTGAAGGCAAAAAAGATCGTGAGCTGAATCACCATGTGTAAATACAGAAAAATGCAGCAAATACCAAACACGCAACAGACTTTTAATAGATTATAATAATCCACGTTGAGCCGATATACGTTGATATATCAATATGCGAGTGCATAATGCGGAAGAAATAATGGCACCCCGACGAAAAAAATGTTTTCATACGAAAGTCGTGGTTGCAATAGTTTATCGAATGTAGCAAAGACTTTTTAATATATACATTTTCATATATCCTATAGCTTAACCAAAACTGAACGTCGTCCATAAAAATGGACATTGAAAATTAAGAATTTTGAGATGAACTGCCACAGCAGGAACTTTTTACCGGCCGGCTTTGTTCTTTCTCATCTTCCACAACTACAACGTTGCGCCGTGTACTATTAGTCCTTGTCAAACTTGATTTCTGCTCTACCTCATCAGCGTGCTGCATCATTCGCCGTGTCAAGTCCAAGAACATGTCTTCTACATTCTGATTCAATTTGGCTGATGTGTGAAAATGCATTGCACCAACTTGTTTTGAATATCTAATTGAGAAAACAACCGGACTTTACATATAAGCGTATAAATTACTAACAGTTTGATGTAATTAAGGACATACTCTTCTGCATCCTCAACAGAAACATTTCTTTCTTTCTCAAGGTCCACTTTGTTTCCAGCTATAGCTAAACAGATATCACTACCTAGCATTTTCTTCAACTCCTTCACCCAATTCTTTACCTTTCAAGTAGAGAGCACACAATATGAGACACAATCTTATTAAAAAAGTAAGGCACAACAGTGGCTTTAGCCCTTTGCAGTCCATAGAATTTTCCCAATTTTGTTAACAAATGATAACAAACCTTTTTCTTTTCTTGGATAAACATATATTATCACTTACACATCTTTTAAATTACAATGAAAATTACCCATTTCTTAGAACTGCATTAAGAATTCTGTCCGTATGCCAAGATTAATGTCGAGTGACAATCAACGGAGGAGTGCAAAGGGTTAAAGTGACCATACCTTTTGAAATGTATCTTCGTCTGTAATATCGTATACTAAAATAGCACCATTCGACGTTCTATAATAAATAGGCCCCAATGCATGAAATTTTTCTTGCCCAGCAGTATCCCATATCGCTAGGTTTACTCTCTTGCCATTAATGTTGAGTTTTTTGTTGAGGAAAGATGCCTGAAACAATAAAGATTTGTATTATTTATTTCTCTACTAATTCAACAGTTGATACATAACAAGTGCTACAAAGCAGAAATATATAATAGATAATCAGAGGAAGAAATTACAACAGACATCTTACCTGCAATGTGGTAATGTGTTTATCATTAAATTTATCCTCGACGTAGCGTAATGCGACGGACGTTTTGCCCACGCAACCTTCTCCGAGCAATACCACTTTAAAGTTATAACTGTTACCAGTGCTACTAATGGAACTGGCCATAGTCTCGCAAAGAATTAATACGTTTGTGAGATAACGCTTCGCCACGCGAATACACAGTCAATAAAAGGTTTCTTATTATCAATGATCATATAAAATGTTAACAGGTGTTGGTCATAACGAGTCTGAATTGTCACGATCTCGCGGCAATTCGTACTTGTATTTTTGCAGCTTCTGCTTATGCCGAACTAACGTCAAAATGAAAGAATCAGCTGTTTTAACCTGTATCATTTCAACAACTATATATGTATATATATATATATAGGGAGCAAGAGACATTGGGATTCGGAGTCTTTTCTAATATATCGATCCCGCTAACAGATGGCGATACGTGTTGGTTCAAAATAACCGGCACTCCAACTATATAGTAGTTTAACGAAATCATCAAAGCCGCGCAGGCCACAGTCGCTTTATATAGGACGCTCTAAAAACATGGAATGCGTGTGACGGGTAAGAAACTGTTACACGCACCAGCTACGCGTTGTAATAATGCCAAGAGAAAATGAAATTTCAAACTATGGCAGAGTTGATCTAATACGCAATAACGAAAAATGTTAGTATCATGCATACGCCGAGAGATGGTGCCACTAATACGTCCAACGACATCGTAGGCCCCAAAAATGGGACAGAAGGAATGCCACAGCAGTTGAGCAGTACTACGGACATGATGTTGAAAAATTCCAAATGTTAGATTTAACCGGTTAATCAACGAAACGTAATTGAATAAAGGCAAAGACAAATATGATCAGGTTCTTAGGTCACGACATAGCCGTCTGAACACTCTGAACTGACATTGACGACAAAAATCAAATCCATTACCGGAAGTGCGGTTGATACATGACGCCGCTAAATTTCGTTGTAACGTTTGTCACAGTCATATTTTTGCATTATTAGCAGGGAATAAATAGGAAACATCGCGTACACTCGGATTTATAAGGAAGACATGGATGTTGGCGAACTAAAGGTATATGCATATACATATACTAGCGATATGGTCATGGACGGTATGAGCAAGAGACGTTCGCTTGATCGCGCGGTAGTTTGGAGCCAGTGCGACGAGCCTGCGCACAGAGACTCTCAAATCTGGCCGTCACCTGTATTGAAAAGGTAAGCAAATCCGCTGTCATTAATCTCGACGTTTTAGTGTGAATTGCGAGTGCACGTGCCGCGAAATAGCGACGTATTATCGGGACGACGGGTTGTCGGTTGTCTTGCCGATTGTCACGCTGGATTATCTGTGTGTTCGCGACAAATATGTTCGGGAGCATCAGCGTCTCCGGTCTCCGTGGGTTTAGGATCTGGCACGCAGCAGGCTGCTGTATCATCGCCGAACACCTTTCGCAATTTCGCTCCACGTCCTGCGCACTTTCGTCGCAGGATGCGATTCAGGGCGAGCTGAAGGAATCGCGGTGACAGTAAAGAAGACGAAATAGTGACAGTTTATGTCAGTCGCGCGAAGAAACTTTCACCGTGGCGCCGTGCGTACGTGCCGCGATCAGCGATTCCGATTCCTCTTCTCATTCGCCGTCGTCGGCTTCTTTGGGTGTCGCGGCACGTTGACAGGACACTGATAGCTGCAACCGTACGATTTCCCTCTGCAATCGGACAATCGCCGCTATCGGCTCCACGTCAAGACATTGTCGAACATGCGGCGATTCCCGCGTTTACCGTGCGCGTTCTTCCACTTGGCAAGTCGACTTGTTTGTTTGTGCGTGCCGTCTCATCTGTCATGGCGTGCCCCCCGCCGCAGCCGCAGCCGCAGCCGCCAATTCTACCCACTCCGGTTCACCCGGGAGTGAGGACAGTGACGAGCCGACGGCACACTGCACCTCTTTCCACTTTTCTTCTTCTCGCCAATGCTCCGTCGCCAATCTCCAAGTATCTCCATTTTGACATTATTTTCGGTAAAGCATTCTACCCGTGCGTACATATGTGTTTCCTTCTGTGTCGTCGTGTCGTCGGCGGCGGCAGTGGCGGCAGCAGCAGCGGAGCAGTCCCCCTCCCCTTCTCTCATCATCACAGTTGCCTCGCGGAGAGACAGGGTTGGTGCTTTAGGCCGCCGACAGAAGCGTTGCGGTGCGGTGCGGGACGAATCGGCGATGGCGGCGACCGTGCTGTGCCACGCGCCATGTCGTTCTCCTGCTCTTTCACGTCCTTCGGGGGCACGCTGCACCACGTTTCTCACCACTACTCGTCGCTCTTTTTTCATCTCCTCCCTCTTTCTTTCGTCAAAATGGCACACGACCTGTCGCGCGCCACCGAACTTCCTTCAGCTTTCATACGTGCATGTCTTCTGATGCACCCGCTGCTTCACGGCGTATAAACAATCTGTCGAGACACTATCGTGATAGAACAACGAGACAACACCCACATCCAATAGACGTGTTGTCAATTGCTTTAGGCTCAATGTATTGCTCAGCAGCCATTTCTATTGCAAGATTCAAACATCTGCGAAAAAACTACCACTAAAAATAGAGACATCGATCGTTTCGTTTTCAAAAAATCTTCAAATCAAAAATCGTATTCTCATGGTAGAGGGTAATATGCACCAAAAGTAGACCACGGCTTTGGGAAAGTTTGTCCTTGTCGTGAAAGGAATGAAAGAGAGTCAGACACTCATTGTCAGAAATACGCCAACCGCGTGCTGATTTTGGCAATACGTTCGGAGATATAGGGTAACAAAAATACCAGGGTAAAGATGAAAAATAGTCTGATTTCCTCTGCCATCTTCTTTTAATCGATACAAGGATATTCAGTACGTTAAGTACTTTGCATCACATTAGCCAGCACACGTTTATCTTTGTTTGTTAACTTTTCAACAATCGGGCAACACCACAAGACAATATGCAGTGACGAGTTAGTTGGTCGTGTTTGAGTATATGTTTTGCCTCTTTAAGAAAGAATTCGTGATGGACGTCGCGATGGAAAAAAGTGGCGAATGTGTCCCGATATTTTTGATCGGACCAAAATACCGGAACCTGTTTTATAGCGTGAAATGTGGGTCATCTCGATCGCGAAAGCTTGCGAGACATCACGTTAAATCCTGCCCCTAAAATCAGACTACTTGAGAATAGACTTTAATGCTGTGTAATATTCCTATAAAAGGAGTAGAAGTGTCTCATTGGACAGTTTTGGCATGGTCATGTAACATCCCTTGCGTAAAGTGGTAAATACTTCCGTAACAGCAAAAACTCAACTTTCGTGAGTAAAACTGAACGGTAAAAGTGAGAATGAAAGTCGATTTAATGGGTAAGTGTGTCAGGGACACGTTCCTTTATCGTCATATTCGGCCACTTTATTTGCGTCATTATACTTGAATGAGAACCGCAAAAATTAGCAGTTCATCGAAGCTACGGAAATTTGTGTAACTCGGGAAAACGCATTCATTGGCATCTATTTCAATTCAACCTCCGACATCGGCTGAAAAATCAAAGTACATACCTCGAGTTAGGGGTTTACTTTTTTTTGTTCGCACATTTAAACCTCCGTTCTCTTGAAAGCATTTACACGCATGTGCGTTAACACGTAGCTACGTCACGTCACGTACATGTACATCGAAATGGTATCGGGACGAGGAGAGACCCGGCGGCCGATCAACAAACGCCACATGGCAACATCGCTATAATATCCCTTCTCCTCTTTCGAATTCGCTGTCGCGTCGTGTCGCCCCTTGTACATGCATGTACGCGCGCCGGCCACGGCGGTCGCTCCCCCTCACGTTCGTTGAATGCAACGTGTGGCGAAAGCGCATTTAAATTTTTTCAACTACATGCGTGTAGCACGTTGCAACATTCTTGCCTTGCGGCTGGATCCTACCGATGGCGCCACTCCTCCCGGCGACAAACAACAAACATTTCGCACGCTTCTGCTGCTGTTCGTAATGCCGTTGCTTTACGCTCTTGCAATTTTGAGAAGTCTGCCAATGAAGCGACCCCGTTCTTCCAATTTCTCAAATTAGCTACAAGCTTCCTTCTCAAGTTCAGTTCATCGACTGTGAACTTACCACCGGTCCTATTTTCAAGTATGCAACTTTTTCGATCAAAAGCATGGCATCGCACTGCGCACATCCAACCGTGCTGTTTTACACGTGACAGTGTGTATTTAGTCAAGGCTTCCATCATGAAACAAGGACGGGCGAGTGCATGTGAACCCGATAGGCGCACATTAAAGCAGATTCGGCATGTCGCACGAAGGAAAACTGGTTTGTCTGTCCGCATGTCCCCTGGTGGTGCTGCTCCTTCCCTCCTTCGCTGTCGCTGATGCTGTTGCTGCCGTTGCTGCTGCTGTTGCTGCCGGCGCCGTCTGCTCTGTCTAGGTTGCTGCAGTCACTGCTGTCTTCTCTTTACGTGCTTGCACCCACTGCGTGCGCACGCATTTACAATGCTATCTTTCGCGAAGTATATAAAACGTGTGTGGACGTGCAGCTTACCGCCGTCCCGCAACCACCCCCTCCTCTTCTGCTTTAGACAACAGTCAACGAAGTCATGCCTTTCAAGCAGGCTCACTTTCGTCTCGTTTTTCGCCTGGGTACGGTACGGGGACGGTAATGCGAAAACGTGCAACTGCCTCGTTTATACCTTTCTCCAAAATGTCTCTTATTACGAGACCCTTAGCAATTCAATCGTATTCGAAAAAATATCCACATCTTTAAATAAATTAACGAGAAAAAAAAGTTAATGTTGTATGTGAGCTGGCGTACGAGTCTTATTACATTTGTGCGTGTATAATCCGTCGTTTTCGAGAATTCTGTTTCGATTAAAGCGCGTGCTCGCGGACATATAAAAAAGAACGGTGTTATTTTAAGACACTGTATGCCTCATCATATTATCCGCACATTGCACTCCGTTGTGGTTTTCATGACCACTATTTTTAGAAGGCTGTTTTGTAGGTGTAGCGCTGTTTCCGATTCTCTGTTGTTTTTCACTTCGTATCTTCTCGTCTTCTTTTGAATTCGACTTTATTGTTCCCTGGTACAATTTTCTCAATAAATAACCTCTCCCTCACTCTCTTTTTCTCTCTCTGTAATAAGTAATCTTACGCATACCTAACATTTATAAAATATTTCTTCAATCTTTATATGGGTTATGTTTGGGCAGACACAATTATATATTCTTACTATCTGTAACGTAGGATCTAATTGCCATTGATAAGTATGTACTATATTTACATACTCTGTTTGATTTCCTATCGGAAAGATAGGTTTGTCAAGAGCGATCGAGATGCACCGATCCGATATCGACATTATCGATGAATCTCTGTAACTTCGTCAAGTAACGAAGACAAAGATTTATCACGATATGGCGGCTTGTTTTCATTTGCACCTACATTTATTGTACGGACTAGAAAGCGGCGAGGACTGAGGAGTGGTGACTGGTGACTGGTGGTGTATTTGTGAGATTACGAACGCCCCCTAGTAGCGGTGCAGCTATTCGTTCTTTCGCTCACTCGCTGTCCAGTGCGTCACGTCACATCGCGTCGTGTAGCGTCTCACACGTACACACTGTCAGGATAAAGTCTCGTTTGCTCGCTGCCAGCAGGAAAGTTCGAATGCAGATTCTAAGTCGACGGGAGAGATCGGCCGAAGAATGAGAACTCTTCCTAAAATTAATAGTGTCAGTGCAATGTGGTATACAGATTGAAATTATTGCCTCATTTCCTATCGAATCATTTGAGTTTTTGTCGTATTGCGGCAAATACTGTGATCCCACCACGCGGCTTCTGATCGCCGAAACAACATGGTGTTTGCAGTGTTCAATGTCTCGTGCCAAGACACGATATTCCAATATTTGCCAGTAATAAGCTACCCACTGTTCGTCAGTTTTTTTATCTTAGGTAAAGTCCCATTGATTTATTTCTACAAATTGCGTTAGTTTAATAATACTATTGTTGACCATCACGTTTTATAGCTTAAGTGCAAATTGACAGGTTATTTTTATTTGGTTGTTTCTCTTACAGGAGCCACCTTAAAATAATCATCAAGATGTTTAGCTTTCATAAGCCAAAGGTGTACCGATCTAGTACAGGATGTTGCATCTGCAAAGCTAAATCAAGCAGGTAAGCAATAAATTTTGACAACTTAACCACTAGCAAAAGTGTAAAAAGTGTGTCAGTGTATTTTATTCCCTCGACCTTGTCTTTTGTAGTTCCAGATTCACTGATAGTAAGAAGTATGAGGATGATTTTATGGAATGCTTCCAACTCGAAGAAAGACGCACTGGAGAAATCTGTAATGCATGTGTCCTTTTGGTAAAAAGATGGAAGAAGCTACCTGCTGGAAGTAATAGAAATTGGAGACACGTGAGTGATATCTGTGGTACTTACATTAACCGGAACATCTCTGTAGTGATGTAAAAGATGAGGCTACAAGTAATGTTTATCACAGGTGGTAGATGCTCGTGCAGGTCCTGGTATTAAGTCTTTGACAAAGTTCAAATCCAAGAATAAGAAGAAAATGAAAGACGTTCCAGAAAAGTTTGAGAAGATTATGAAAAAGAAGCACATTTATTTAAAGACGGACAGAGACAGGGAGCAAAGTCCAGCTATGAGCGATGACTTGACCGGTATATAAATTTTGTCATTGTTCTTTATACATATATATATATTTATAGAACATTATATATATATTAAAATAAAGATGTCTGTACAGAAGAGTATTTAGCTGGGGCTGGTAGCAAAGGGTCAAGTAGAGCGGGAAGCCCAACTGGTAGCGACGACATTGGAGCAACTGAAAAACAATTAGATATCCCAGAGGAATCTGATGCAAAAGATGAATTCAATATCAACGGTTTTATCGATCTATCATACTTCAAAAGGTACTTGTTACATAGACGTATCTCACCTGTTCTCGCAATTCAGTTTAGCAAGGAAGCGCGGCATGTGCGATCACGTTACATTTTGATTTTCAGAGAAGTAATATGCTGTGGTACGATATTCAAAGGACCGTACGGTGAGGTGATAATTGATCCAGCCTTGATGAAACCTTGCATAGGTTGCATACGAAGGCAACAACAGCAGCAACAGCAACAGACAAGCGGCGCGGTGAGAGGCAGCCCGGCGCATAGTTCAGCGTCCGCTAGTCCCGTTCACAGTTCGGCATCGGCTAGTCCAGCGCACAGTGTCGAATCTGGCACGGAATCGTCAACTGTCACCAAACAAAGCAAGACCTTCAGCGATTCCTCGTCAGACTCCGGCTACGACGAGTCCTCGAATCAAGGCGTGGGTGAGAAAATCTCAAAGATAATACAGAGTGGAACGAGTAACAGCAGTGGTGCGACTGGTGGCGCGGTTGTACTCGCACCAGCCGCCATGGTAAAGCCCGCCGCCCTTGGCGGTGTGAAAATGATTCAACCGATAAAGAGCGTTCAGCTAAAAGCCATCCCTGTGTCGGAAGCGGTCAGGTTAAAGGCGACAGAAATGCCGATCAAGCTCGTTCCCATAAAACAGATCGATCAGCTCTCCTGCAAACCTCTCTCCCTCGTATCCTCGACAAACGTCTCACTGAGCAGTAGTACTTCACACTCGATCGTCACCGTCCCGACCAATCCGCTCGTTGACTTCGCCGTGCATGCCGCTTCCGCCAGGCAGTCGGTCTCTAATTAATGTCAGCCCCACATAGAGTTTTAATTTATTTTTTCTTCCCCGCTCTTAAGGTAGATAGAACGTGTACGTGTTACGATAAATGAGAAACATTTATACATATATACACGCACGCATACATTATATGTATATATATCAATGTTTTTTTCCTTCTCTCTCTTTTTTTCCGATTGTACTATTGTCAATATTGTGTCCCAGATAACGAAGGCTATGGAAGGGGTGTGTCCGTGTTCGAATAGAGAGGCAAACAAAAAATTGGTCCATAGAAGATGACTAGAGAGTTTATATTGTTACGAATGGTGTGGTAAATGAATTCTTGTATTTAAAAGGACTGTTATATCGGTGCGGTAAACGCGTCGTGCTCTGTGTAGGGAAGGCAGAATCGCGCGACACTTTACGCGGCTTCTCCCTTCGATCGTTATTTGTTGTTACGAAGAATATTTATTCAGATGTGCGATATTATTATCGTTTTACGAACGTGAAATAATTCCGACGTAGTGAGTTCATTCGCGTATTAGATAATTATAAATGAAAACGATCGAGTGTAAGCACAACGCGTTGCTACCGACGAAAACCTGAAGATTACCGTTTGTAGCATATATATGTATCGTGCTCCGAAACTGCCACCTCACGTAACCGCCAATTTCTCGTCGACCCAAGTGTCGCCTGAAATTATCGGTTCTTCTCTAAGTCTAATAATTAGCGAAATACATCAAAACACTGTGATGATATTGTAAAGTAACACGTGGTATAAGGTTTTTACATGGTCAGACGGCAGTGTTTCACCAATCTTGTCTCCGCTCTAAACATTAGCAGTCTATAATGTACGATGTAACAAAGTGTTCCCATCCACAGCTTCAGTTCTCTGGGCTTGTCTGTCGCCTTGCAGTTGCAATGCAAGCAAACGAATGAACTTTTATAAAACAAAATAATCCAAGATGCCAATCAATTTCATGATATACATAGACTCGTGGATACGTACATGCATATGTAGACACAGAGAGAGACACATACATCTGTACAAGTACATGTACGTGACGCATGTAATACACGCACGTTGGGTCCAAGAAATTTTTCGAATAACACTCATTTACTTTAGGGCTACAGCGCCCGCAAAGTATTATATACCAGGATGCATTTGGAACGATTCGCGCAAAAGCTCCATGACGTTAAAATTAAGTAATTCAAAGTAATCAAGTAATGTGTTCGGGTATCGATGAAGATCTTAACCGATTTGATAGCAATAATAATAAAAGAGTAACTTTATTACACTAAAATAAGTGAAGTCTGTTGAATAATGCCATCATATCATAATAATGATGATATATATTTAGGCAGTATTATTATAGTGAAAGAGATGAGGAGGAGAAGGAAGGGGAAGAGAGTGGGACATTTTCTAATAAGAATACGGTAATCAGATTGGCAAACTGGACCAGCAAACGTTTTGGTAGGACACTTTTCGGATAGTTGCGGCGGTTACAATCCAAACATATATGTAAAAGTCTTGAGCAATTAATAGATTCGTGCCGCGTGTATGGATTAAGATTTACGATAAATAAGTAAATATTGGTAGTTTATAGTTTATCGGAGATGGGCACACAGATTAAGCAAAGCAAACATACAAAAATGAAAGGTACCTGCTGAAATTAGATCGCTGTGATCAGTCTGTCAGTTTCCTTTGCCTTCTTTTTTCTCTATTCGTTCAATTCCATACGCACAAGAAAGTCACAATCAAAATCATGGAAGGCCAGCTTCTACACGTTTCTCTATTTCGGCATATCATCATAGACGATTTCTTATTACATTCTCAAAAGAGGAAAGTCCAAAGATTTTTGTAATTTACAGAGAACAGAGAAAAAATCCTATGTACAAAGTTAGCCGTTTGTTTGAGACTCCGGACGACAAATAGGAAGGAAGGGGAGAAAAAGGAGAAAAGATAAAAAGATATTCCAGTGGACGTACAAATGCTTTAAAAAAAAAAAACCGGTTCAAAGCTCGGTATTCGAATAGAAACGAAATGTTTTGAATGTGCAATAAGTAGCCGTGGTCCCGTCCAGCTTCGAGGCATTGCACCAACTTTCAGAGACACGCGCGTGACATCTTGGCAGAAAGATTTGAAAACGCTGCTATGTGGGTCAAAGCGTAATCGAAATATATTGAACGTCAGACAATTCGAAGCAATCCAAACTACTACTTTCATCGTTAATACGCATTTTCTCAATTTCTACCTTAGGATAACGTCTTTACTGCCCATCTGGCTTAAGCTCACTGACAATCGGTACGTAATGGGAAAACGATTACCAATTTTTTCAATATGCAATCAAACATCGAATTTAGAA
Source organism: Priocnemis perturbator (assembly GCA_963942575.1). Taxonomy (NCBI): domain Eukaryota; kingdom Metazoa; phylum Arthropoda; class Insecta; order Hymenoptera; family Pompilidae; genus Priocnemis; species Priocnemis perturbator. Next base: position 13,995,312 of record OZ012647.1, on the reverse strand, counting down.
TTTGTTATAGGACAATGTAGGTTCACCTTGTCCTGGGACAAATTCTAATTGTACATTTATTTCGATTAGGAGACCTTATGATCTCTTTACTGTGAATACTAATAACTATATTTTCTATGTATCTCGCGCATTATGGTTTACATTATGGTACAATATGTATCGAAACGCCAAGGTTGGATCCTTGAGGCTCGTTTTAATCGGGTGTAAGTCAGTTGTGACAACTTTGCCAGTCGGACTGTTCGATATACACGGTGATAATGGATAGTTTATCAAACTATTCGCTCGAGCATCCACGATCCTTCCCGAACGTGATATAAGATGTAATCGTTTAACTTATTTATTTTGTAAGTCAGCTTACTTGCAATACATAAGATTCCTTTTTTCTACGTAAATTTATATATATTTTTATACAGATTAATCTTTGCTTTTTTACACAATTGAATTATTGCGTACACTGCCAGAACGGAGGAATGACTATCGCGAGCAGTCACATTCGAATTCCAGGTCGATTCGCTGGCAATATTCTGCAAATTATTTATTTTTGATTACTCATATATTAAACTAACATTGAGTTGATTACACTTTAAGAAAGCTAGGCGATGATGTGCCGCACAGGTCGATGAGCGGTAAAAAAAGTCATTGTAAGAGAATATACTCTCGACCGATGATGATGATGAAAATGGTGATGATAATACACAGTGACAATGAATTTGGAAAACATTCAACGATCGTGCGACGTATATCGGATATTTTGAGCGCGTTTTTACTAAAGGGTGGACGTGTGCGTGTGTGCGTATGTGTGCGAAAATGTATTCAGACGTACCAGAGAAAAATATGCATTTGCGTATAATTCTCTGCTAAGAAGCTTTATCGAAGGATTGTATGTGGTGTGTGCTACGTGCAGCTATCGCGTTAAGATTTGCACGAAGTTTCCGATTGCTGCTGAAGAAGTATGAACAGTTGTAGTATGGATAGAGGATATATGGCAAATTTGTGTCGTTTTCGGCATACTGTACACGTCTCTGCTGCACTCGTTCCATATTCGTCATATCGAACGACTTGCTTTTGATAAAGCTACTACTGACTATTTGCTACATCGATATTCTAAATGTCGATTGAACGATGAAACTTATTAGAACCGAAGAACAGTTTGCGGAAGAAGGGGTCGAAGGAAAAAATAAGAAAATAAGATTGTGTTTGATGAAAGTACTCGCTGACGCGTAATGGTATATATTGCAAAAAGGTATTGGCACAATTGCATTGGAGGGTGAAGTGCAGAAGCTGCGCTAACGTGTCCTTTACCGCGTTGCTTATGCATGACGCCAAGAACTTTTCCGATAAGTTTTATACTTAACGATGAGAATATAGTATGATTCTTTTTGAATGCGCGGCATCAATAGTAGAACATGGACGAAGGATGTGTGAGTGTAAGTTGCGTGTCACGGAGGAATGGGCTCGATCTCGCGGAAAACTTCCGGCTACGCACGATCATTATTCGTTGCCGCCGTGCCGGTACTACCTGTTTACATCGGAGAAAAACTTTTGCATCAATATTAAATACGATTGTGAGACTGATCGATGTATTTAGCAGATAAACTTTTATTTACATACAACTATTAGGAGATAGACGAGAGTATATTGTAATAATGCATTCGTGCATATACCTATGTATTGTAAACTTACATATGTATATGTACATATTATAAAAATCTAACAATAACAAACGATGACTGCCGTAATAATTATCTCGTTATCACGATACGATTAATTATATCATACAACCATATACATTTGTACATATATTCAATAGCATTAACAATACGTTGATACAATACTGATTCCAAACGTTGTACAATTGAGGATAGCGAGAGAGAAAGAGAGACAGAAAGCACTTTACCCCAACCTAATCTGTGTACAAGTTTATAATAAAAAAGGAACTGCATATTCGTAAAGATTCATCGGTCACTCAAATCAGGCTAATTAAGGGCTTGTACAGTTACTACGAATATAATTTCGCGTCGGGAAGCCCGTCGCCCAAAACTCAAGTACGTGTCAATTGATCTGATTACGAATAATCGTGTTATTAGTGTACGTGGAAAGATATTTCTTCGTAATCTTTCGCATCTATGCATCCGAGATTTATTTCTTTTCCCTTTTATAGAATTGACGGATTAGCATTAATCTTCTACGGGTGAAATTGTGCTGTGTAGGTCGATTTATGTACTTGTAGAAAGAAGTCTGTGAAAAACCAAATTTAATAGATGAATAAATAAAGGATGTGTGTATATATATATGTGTGTGTGTGTGTGTGTGTGCCTACGTATACACATCTATATATTTACAAATGCGTAAAACGGTTATAATTTACATACGTGTACTTTTTCTTATGTTTAATCTATATACTAAAATGCAACGATACAATATCAGTTTCACATTTCTATATAGATACGTGCATGTTGTGCTGTTATCTTATCCATAATTCTATCAGTAATCAATCGGCTTCTACAGTTGAAGATCGTTGCGCGTATGACAATGATAACCGGACTTAGGGATGAAATAGAAGAGATATTCCCTACATAAGAAAAAGGAGCCTGTTTCGTCAGTGCGAGAAATTTGAAGGAATATTTTTTTGCAATACATCATCAGTACCTGTACGTAAAATTTAAATGACATTTACTTTCAAATATTCACATAAAAACGCAAAGTAAGTTGTGGGTACGGAATCGACAGGTAATGATTGAGAGTGTAACTGATCCCTGCATATAAAAGGTATTGCAACATTGACAAATTTTCAGCTAATTATCGTATGCAGAGATGTATTATGTGACGCATTATGTACTTATTCCATTTGTTAATAATGAATTCAAGCATTGTAAGAGAGGCTTTATTATTTCATCTCTTGTCGAGAACAGTAGTCACACGAATAATTTGAATTTTCGCGGAGAGATTAAGGAAACGGTTGATTAGTCTGTCGCTAGATGCCGATAGTAGTACTGATTATTTGTATATACAAGTTCTTACGTTACAACTGTATTTAGTCGTCGTCCTCGTCGTCGTCGGCATTATTATCATTAATTATCAGTTGAAAGTGTCGTCAAAAACATATTTTCGCCGAAATATTTAATCGCGATAGCTATCCTCTACTCTCACAAAGATGATCAAATCTGTTCGTCCGCGATTGGTGACGTTCGATGTTACGGGCACGCTGCTAATGACCAAACTCGAGGAGCATTACACAGAAATCGGCTCGCAACACGGTCTCGCCGTGGATTCACGAAAATTGACGCACAGTTTCAAAGTTAACTTTCAGCGGCTCACGCTGGAGCATCCTGTTTTCGGTAAGCACACTGGACTAGGTTGGGAAAAATGGTGGCGGACAATCGTTCACAATGTTTTCAAGGAACAACATCATAGCATCTCTGACAGCACTCTCGACAAGGTGATGACAATCCACGTGTGAGACTTGTGCAACGAATATATATATATCCACTTACATATTCTTAAATATTGTCTTATATACGTATATAACAACTACAGATATTTTTATGTATACCCGGCCATCCCTACCTGCTCCGTTAAAGCTACATATATATATATATACTTCCCCTGTTTTAAAAGAAGACGGTCAGGTTATGGCACAACGTGTGCTTTCTGACGTGAGATGTCACTTGTCGCGTACATTCACTAATATCCGTCTTATATACATATTTGAAATATTAAAATCCATTTCTGTCATGATAATACATCTAGCAAGCACCCACCGAAAGCCCCATAGCTTTATATAGTTAAAAGCTATATTCACTGACAATTTGCTCAATTTGCTCTCGCACTTTTAATTAATTTTAGCATCCATTTTCATAACAGCACAATATTTTGTCAAATGAAAAGTACGCCCGATTATTTTGAATGCCGTTCGCTATCGATGACCCTTTTTATCGCTTACGACCCATAGGTTGCGAGCAGCCTGATAAAGTGCTACAGTACGAGCATGTGCTGGCACAAATACCCAGGAACGATCGAGCTTTTGAAGTACCTCCGAGGGATGAGTTTGATGCTCGGAATCATCTCGAACTTCGACGAAAGACTCGAACCGATTCTAACGGATACTGAGATACGAAATTATTTTTCCTTCATTTTGACCTCGTACGGCTTTGGAAGAGAAAAACCCTGTCTTTCGATATTTAACGAAGCTCTTCGATTATCGGCGGTACATCAAGAGCCAGGATTAGCGCCGATTAAGCCTCAGGAGGCAATTCACATAGGAGATTCGGTGAGCTGCGATTATCTAGGAGCAAAAAGCGCTGGCTGGAATGCCCTCTTAATGCGACACCACAATGATCCTCTTGACGAGAGCAAAGTTGATAAGGAGGACGTCTTTGGAAGTCTCCAAAAGTTGCAGTCACACTTTCGCGATGTTCTTTTAAACGCCGAACGATACAGCAGCGTGAAGACGAACGAAGGCTAGTGCCAAGAGCCGTAACCGATACAGGACTGTACGTTCCTCTGCGATGTACAGTCACTTAAGTCATTTTACTGCATTATCTCGTTTACTCGGAGATCAGTATCTTTACGACAAACGTTTTCACTAGATCCACTTCTTAATCAACGTCGAAGCAGAGAACATGGTCGTTACACAATGATTCTTCGGAGTAAATATGCTCGCTGTGAGGTATGTATTATTTTATTATTACTAATCTCATTTCACTCGGACAATTCGCTTCCTTTTCTAAATTTTTAGTTCTGATATCCTCAGCTTACTTTGTAAGCGATTTAGAAAAAAGACCTGTTAACACGTTGACAGTCACAGATTCGATGATGCTCCCTTGGGGTCCATATTACAACAATCATTCCCCACGTTTTATTCATCTTGCATTACTTACTTTCACATTTTTTTCCTTTAAACAGGCTCTGAAATAACCTGACTTTCATTTTTGGCGAAAACGTGATAATCCTCCACAGATACATTAAAAATTGCATAGCGGAAATGTATGCAGGCCTATGCAAACGCTGTAACTGTATCAATAACAGGGAAAATTCAATCGTTTATTTTGCTCCTGTCCCCGGTCATCCGCCGAAGGATAATTTCCATTCAAAATAGATTATTGTTTGCCCCTTGAACTCAAAACATGCCCTGCAAAATGCTTGATAGTTTTGGGTGATACGACAGCCAGTGTGAGTTAAAACGTTTGCCGAAATGACTACACACACACACATTATGTGTAATCCGAGTGTTACTGTCAGATGCGGATCTTGTGTTAGGTTAATCAGACGGGACGACTAGTTATCATATTTTATAGAGTTTATGACAAAGAAAATAATTTGATTATCAATTTACACAGAAGTGGAATTCGTGTTAAATGATTGATATCGAGATCGCTCACCGTCTATGAAACAAGAATTTATCGTTATAATGCTATAATGAATTTTCTAACATGAAAATACAATTTTGTATTTAGCTTTTTGCTCGTACAGTGGACACATAGAAGAAGGACCGACTCATCATTTCCTGACACTATAATCTCATTCGTATTTCCGTTTGAGCGCGATACCGATTGTTTACGCGAATGTATGTGTGTAAAAAGTTTTAAACGCATGAGCGATGACAGTCCATCGACATTAATGGATCTGTGAAAACAAAAGTAATTGTAATTAAAGAGGAAACCTCAATTTTACATTCGTTGTTGATTTGATCTGACTACCATTTATCCCTCGTACCTATTCGACATTTCCCCGAATTTCATATGGCAAGGAAAAAAAATTGGTTGTAAACGGTCGAAAGAAATATTTCCTCCCTCTGAAAAGGTGCGTTGAATCTGTACAAGCAGCTTTAAGTAGAGCTTGACTTCGAAAAGAAGAAGATCATGTGGCAATGAGAGCGAGATCCATTGGAGGGAGGCTGAAAATCTTGAGTACTTTCGCTTTATGTGACGCGGCCGTATTCCTCGTTGCTTGCGGCATGCGGGAGTGTTCGTAAGTGTTCGTAAGTGCTCGCGTCTGCTCGCGTCTCCCGACCGGTCAAGTCCAGGTCCAGGCGGCTCGTCTCGGCTGCGTTCGGCTCTCGCTTCCCGTTCGGTCATCAGTTCCCGTTCCGTCGTCAGAGAAGGCGAAGGGCTTTTGATCCCTGTCATAGAGGTTAGACCCATTTCTCTTACATCACGAATTTTAAATCTCGTCTTTCTCGTCTTTCTCGTCTTTCTCGTCTTTCTCGCTTCATCGTTCGTACCCGTATCTCTTCAATACCGATGCCATTGTTAACCAAGCTCGAAAAATAACAGCTCCAATAATCGTCTCATCATTGAATCGATTACCGCTCATTCTCTAGACATTTTGAATATTCGCGCTACTCATTACCTGTCACAGCAAATTTCTTTTGTTCGCACCCTTTTTTATTCGACTTCTCACTCGATCGATCAAATGTGTTCCATTCGATTTAGTTAGAGGCGCCAAACTTCAATTGCACACATTCTGCTATGGATTATTTTGAAAATGTTCCAATCAAGTGTGTAGCGTTATTAAGAATTTGTAGGGACACACTCCGTACAAGGAAATATTTCTCAACGTCACGTATTTCCCTGATTCCTTCAACCGAAGCTTTACATTATTTGGTTCAAATTTTATCCCTCAATTATTCAAGAACCTGTACCGAAAGACATGCCCAACACTTTGTAGTACGATTTAAGTGAGCATTCCTGAACAAAATCAGTCTAAAGCTTGTTCTCCTTTTTTCCCCCATTCGTCCACAGCAACGCTCCGGATCATCTAGAAGGAGACGCGTCGATAAGCGTATAGCACGGCCTGTTGGGGATGGAGTAGGCAAGGACCAAGAGCAAAGTTAGATCGAGAAAAAAAGATGAAACGAAATCTAAATGCTGGCCGCTAAAAAGTGCAAGTTATCGCGAATCTTTTCGCCTTCGTCGATGAAGAAGCAATCTCGGTCGGAAAACGCCAGAGGCTGAGGTTATCGTTTCGATTTCTAACCTCGAAAAGAGTAACGTTGTGAGCGAAGCGAGGTAAGGGAAAAGTGAGAGTCGAGAATCCTCGAGTGTTCGTGGTGGTACGTGGGCGGGTGCGTGCGTGCGTGCGTGCGTGAGTGCGTGCGTGCGTGCATGCGCGGCTGTGCAGCAGCAAACCCCTTACGACTTACAATTAAACAGGCAGTGCGTATTTGTGCTTGAACGAAAAAAAGTGACTGGCTCGTACGCCTACAAGTAAAGACGATCGCTTTCTCAAAACGACGAAGATGACGAGAGGGGGTGTCTTTGGATTTCTGCTAATAGCAGTGGCGTGCTTGGCCGTCACCTTGGGGGAGCCCGATCCATCTGAAGAATTTCCCAGTCAAGTGCCGAAAAACCGAGGTGAGAGCAAGTGTTACGACGACAACGGACGTCCATTGGTAAGTCTGATACATTCTCTTCTTCCACCTCTTCCGTCCTTCTTCGAATAAGTCTAGATATACCTTTTGAATGTGCCGCCATAGCGATTGACCAACAACGGTTGATCCTGCGCAGTCACTCATTGTTTAACAATATGACGTGCATGTCGGCCGATCGGTCAAGATAATGTACCCGTTGTACGAAAAGAGCAATCCTACCGCACGCCCAGCCATCGACGTATATACAACACGCATACTGGGTGACCAAGAAAATGTTACATTGTTATAGTATAAAGCAAGATTATTTGTTTAGTAGAATGTTCCCTTTTCATTAGCACGCTACGGCTACAGGGTGGGTTTTGCTAGTAGAAGTAGAATGTTGGGTTATCGTAGAAGAGACCTAAGTCAGTTGAACTCACGGAGATAGCCACATGACGATAAAGAACGATAGGGCTATGACTCCCCCGGACGAGTGAGAGTGCTTTTCTGTGAGTTCCAAGATACTCAGAATCCGACTCAAGTTACGCTCTACCTTGTATCGATGATAACGCCTCGATGAACCTATCAACGAACAATATGAGAGATGAGAGTCAATATTCCTCTCTTTCATTCTTGCCCCGCTTGTTATGTGCTCTCCAAATTTCCCAAAGATTTTGCTCGCCAACCTACGATCCTCCGAATTATCTCGGTCCACGGTGTTCACTGCGAGGGGCTTGTACTTTCAGAGGTGTATACCGCCATTCGAGAATGCCGCGTTCAGTGTACTCATGGAAGCTACGAACACGTGCGGCGACGACCGTCCGACGGAATACTGCAAGCAAACGGGTGACCAAAAATCATGCGAAATATGTCGGTACGCCGATCATCGCCCGTTCTTTCTCACCGATCGTGACAATAACGATGATGCCACTTGGTGGCAATCCGAGACGATGTTCGAGGGAATCCAGTATCCAAATCAAGTCAATTTGACCTTGAAACTAGGTACGCCGATCTATGTACGTAATAATGCTGCTTCATAAATTGAGGTAGGAGTAAAAATTCAAGGAAAGATCGCTAATTGGTGAGGCATGGAATGACTGAACGGTATTACTCCGTCGTCGTCGTCGTCGTCGTCGTCGCCATGCGGCGCGATAAACTTCGGGAAATTGGCGCAGATAAGCAGCCTATAATCTCAGCCTGGTCAAGGGTTTCATTCATTCTCTGTGCATATGGCCCCCGTTAATTCTCCTTCCCCTTCTCTGCCATATCACCACTGATACGCAAACACATTCACACACGTTTCGCTCTCTCTCTGTCTCTCTTTCTCTTTTTCTCCTTCGCCTTACACCCCCTTTCGACAGCTCATATCTATCAGGATGTGTGTAAGATGAGATAACTCTCTATGCGCTGAGATCGGTGTTGAATTGACGATAGACGACAAACGTTGTGCTCTGAAACTCCAAATATTCTTTAGACGTCATGCTTGTCTCTGCCTTTATATTTCTCTTGCTACCTACGACATCGGTGAAATATAGTGTGTAATTTTCGCAAGTTAGGTATATACATATGTATTCTCGAAGGGTCGTATATTTAGGAAAGCAGAGACTGCCTGCAAAGCATGTGTTCCTGCGCGAAAAAGGATTCCGTATATCCGTCATTGGTTATACGACGATGACGACACGAATAACAGATGCGGCGCGTGATGTCCAGAAACGAAAATGATCAGATGAATTCCCTGTCCAAATCCACAGGAAAGACCTTTGATATAACATACATCGGCCTTACCTTCGAATCACCGCGTCCAGAAAGCTGGGGCATCTACAAGAGAAAAAACGAAAAAGCCGCCTGGCAGGCGTATCAGTTCTACTCAGCCTCTTGCAGAGACACCTACGAACTTCCGGATACGAAGGAAACGGTAAGGGGCGACGATACCAGGGTATTATGTACATCGGAATATTCGGATATTTCACCATTGACCAAGGGTACCGTGGCCTTTTCGACCCTCGAGGGCCGACCATCGGCTTTTCAATTCGACACAAATACTGAACTGCAGGTACGAAGAACCATCCGTTATGCCAACTATTGCTTGGCAAGTTGGCAGCCGCGGCACAATCGAAATCTGACAAAGCTGAATAAAAAAAATTGCAGGAATGGGTACAAGCGACCGATCTTCGAATCACTTTAGACAGATTAAACACTTTCGGTGATGAGATGTTTGAGGACGATCACGTGCTCAAGTCCTATTACTACGCGATCGCGGATATCGCAGTTGGTGCGCGCTGTGCCTGTAACGGCCATGCTTCTGAATGCGTAAACAGTACCAGCGTCGACGGAAGAACACGCAGAGTTTGCCGGTAAGACGAGCATCATCTGCATGTCAATCCCTCCAACTTTTCTCACCAACCAAATTTAAATCTCCTCAGATGTGCTAAAAACTTATTCGGTAGATTTCTGGGAAGGCGATCCGCTCATGATGTTTTATTCATTACAGATGCGAACATAACACCGCCGGACCAGACTGTAACGAATGTTTGCCATTCTATAACGATGCGCCTTGGGGCCGTGCGACAACAACCGACGCCCACGAGTGCAAACGTGAGTATACGCAACTAGAAAATCTAGTATAACGAAACATTATATACCTAATAAGCACTTCCCCGTTGGAAAAAAAAAATAGAAAGAAAATGCGCGCGCGCACACACGCCTGCACTCCATCCTGCCAAGCACCCTTAAATATTCTCAGATCTATAAGGTGCTCGTAAGGACGTAAGGAATGGAATTTGAGTTCTTTCTTCGAAAACGTCAGATAGCAATTCCTTAATATTTGGATGAAAGTGATCGTGTAAAAGAAACAGTACCCGAAGGGATACTTGTCAGAGAGAAAAAAGGGAATGGAAATTGTTTTTTAACGCTCAGCAGCGACTCTTTCAAGTCTGCCTGTTGAGAGAACGTGATCTCGCAATCCCGCGATCGCGTCTAACCCGCTTTACCTTTTACGTTCCACACGACTCTTAAAGTGGGGTCGTTTGCTCGCCGCGTCCACCACATACCGACATCGCTGTCGTACACACGGACATACGGCAACGCGGGTTTCTCTGTGACGCGCGCGCGCCGACTGCGTATGTTACACTCGCCCGCTCGAATACACAGTACCGCCGCAAATATAATATACCTGCGCGTACATGCAGGCGTGCGTAAAGGATTAACGGTGCAACGGGAATATTTATCTTTCGTATTGACGAGGAGTAGGAGGACCGTTCCTCTTCGCACTCTTAGGCATGAGTTACATTCCGCTATTGATGTTGCTCCACTGGCCATTGTTACGCGTGGCCTTCGGTGAGCTCGATACTTCTCACTCTTACGAATGTTCAAAGAATCGCGCCTCACGGGGTGACCGTAAAACTGATGAAGAGACACATCATCTCCCTACCTACCATCGGCATTGTTACGACATACGAATATATTTCAGCATGCAACTGTAACGGCTACTCGGAGAGATGCTACTTCGACAAGGAACTGTACAAGGCTATTGGCCACGGTGGCCATTGTCTCGACTGTAGAGCAAACCGAGCTGGGGCGAACTGCGAACGATGCCGGGAGAATTACTATCAGCGTCCCGAGGATAGCTACTGTGTCGCTTGTCAGTGTAACGAAATCGGTAATACGAATATAAACTATAGTAATATGGGTTCAGCTTTGGTTGAAGGTGGCAAATTGGATGGGTAGAGGTGCAAGGTAAAAGAATGTTTGCTTGAAAAAATCTCTCTTTAGGATCGCGGAGTCTTCAGTGTAACAGCGAGGGCAAATGCCAGTGCAAGCCGGGCGTGACGGGTGATAAGTGCGACCGATGCGCGGGAAACTTCTTCAACTTCGGGTCGATCGGATGCACCTCGTGCGAGTGTAGTGAGGCAGGTTCGTTCGAAAACTTACCAAGTTGCGACCCAGTGACCGGCGTGTGTACGTGCAAGGAAAACGTGGAGGGTAAACGATGTCGAGAGTGCGTAAAATCGCTAGCAAACCATCTCTTTACACCTTTATTAGATTATATTTATTGAAAAGGGTAAAATTTCTCTGAACAGATGTCGTCCAGGATTCTTCAATCTCGCGTTGGACAACGAGTTCGGCTGTACGCCGTGCTTCTGTCACGGTCACTCGTCGGTCTGCAGACCCGCGACAGGCTATTCGAAAGTTGTGATCGAGAGCATGTTCGTACGAGGAAACGAACGCTGGACGGCTACGGTTGCTGGAAATCCGATGCCTCTTCATTACGACGCGCTTACACAAACTATTTCAGCTACCGCGCTTGATCGCGACAACGTCTACTTTGTCGCTCCTGACCGATTTCTGGGCGACCAGCGAGCTTCCTATAATCAGGATATCTCGTTCACGTTGAGAATCGGGGAGGCTGGGCCAGCGCCGACAGCGCGCGACGTTATTCTCGAAGGTGGCAACGGTGAACAGATTACACAGCCGATCTTTGGACAGAACAATCGCATGCCGACTGTTACTCCGCAAGAGTATCGATTCCGTTTGCACGAGCATCCGGATTACGGCTGGCAACCCCGATTACTTTCCCGCGCTTTCATGTCTGTCCTATCGAATCTCACCGCTATCAAGATTCGAGGCACCTACACGCATCAAGGCAGAGGATTCTTGGATGACGTGAAATTGGAAACGGCTCATCGAGGTGCCGCTGGCGAAGTTGCCGATTGGGTCGAGCACTGTCAGTGCCCTCCCGGATACGTTGGACAATTCTGTGAGTCTTGCGCACCTGGTTTCCACCACGACCCGCCTAATGGCGGTCCTTTTGCCCTATGCGTTTCTTGCAACTGCAACGGGCACGCGGACATATGTGAGGCTGAAACTGGCCAGTGTATCTGTCAGCACAACACGGCTGGCAGCAATTGCGAGCTCTGTGGTCGCGGGTACTATGGAAATCCGTTGAAGGGTACGCCGGAAGATTGCAAGTCGTGTCCTTGCCCCGATAACGGTCCGTGCATTCTTCTCGGAAACAATCCGGACCCGATATGTTCCGAATGTCCGATAGGTAGGACGGGACCTAGATGCGAGACCTGCTCGGACGGTTACTTCGGAAACCCTGAAAGAGGCCAAGCCTGTCGGGCGTGCGATTGCAACAACAACATCGACTTGAACGCCGTACGAAACTGCAACCACGAAAGCGGAGAGTGTTTGAAGTGCGTCAATAATACCGCTGGCTTCCATTGCGAAGAATGCTTGGCGGGATACTACGGCGATGCCTTGTCTGAGCGGAGGGAAGATGGTTGCAAGCCATGTCAGTGTTATCCGCCGGGAACAGTCGAGTCGGAGGATGGTCGAATTGCTCCGTGTGAACAATTGACGGGCCACTGTAGATGTAAGCCCAACATCGTAGGCCGGAACTGCGACAAATGTGACGAAGGCTATTACCATATAATGAGCGGCGAGGGTTGCGTTGCGTGCAACTGCGACCCGGAAGGGTCCTACAATCGCACCTGCGACGTCATAGCAGGACAGTGCGAATGTCGACCGGGTGTGACGGGTCAGCGTTGTGACGCTTGCTTGCCTTACCAGTACGGCTTCAGTAGAGACGGCTGCAAACCTTGCGACTGCGACAGCATTGGCTCGCAGGATCTTCAGTGTGACGCAAATGGACAATGTCCTTGCTTGACGAATGTCGAAGGAAGACGTTGCGATCGATGCAAAGAAAACAAGCACAATAGGCAGAACGGCTGTGTTGACTGCCCCGACTGCTATAATCTTGTTCAGAGCTCGGTAAACGATCACAGAGAGCGCTTAGCCGAACTCGAGGGAATTCTCAGGAAGATCAACAGCAGTCCGACCGTGATTAAGGACTCGGACTTCGAAAAGGAATTGAAGAACGTGCAAGAGAGAGTGAGAAATCTATTCAATGTTGCGAAACAGGGATCCGGCAGCGAGAATAAGACGTTGGTAGAACAACTGGATGAGCTGCGTGATCAATTGAACGAAATAGCTGACATATCGCAAGCGGTTGATCTCGCTGCTGCAGACGCGCGGAGAACGACAACGGAGGGTCAGATAAATATCGACGAAGCGGAAAAGGTGCTGGACAAGATACACGATCAATTGACCGAAGCGGAAGATTATCTCGCTACAGATGGTGCGACGGCCTTGGCAGATGCTAAATTACGCGCGGACTTGGTCGGGCAGCAAAACCAGCAAATGACAGCAATTGCGCAGGAGGCTCGATTATTAGCTGACTTGTGCGTAACCGTTCTCCGTCCCGCATATTGCTTTCATTTTCTTAGAAAACTCTCAATACTTAATGTCTTTAACTCTTTTTCAACAGAAATACCAACGAAGCGAAGAAGATCCATTTGTTGGCAGAGCAAGCTCGAAACACGTCACTGGAAGCATACGATCTAGCGAAGAAAGCCATCTCAAAATATTCAAATATGAGGTATGCAGCGAATACAACGTAATCCGAAGAACACAATGTCAAGTAGAATATTATCAAAACTGCGTGGTACTCTTTCTAGCGACGAGATCAGAGGCCTCGAAAACAAACTTGATCTTCTACAGCATCGCAAGAACGAAATGACCAATCTGACTAGCATAGCAGCAGCCAAGTCAACGGCTGTCGCGCAAGAAGCTTTGGATTTGCTAATATTGGACCTTACTCTCACGTCGGTTGATATGAATCGTTTAAGGAGTCGTGCGGAATCTGTTAGTAGCGAAGGGTCAAGGATAAAGGAGCAAGCTCAGCTATTGCTGGAACAATACAAAGACATGATAAATGATCTGACAGATAAGGTAAGGAAAAGCGAGTTCTTGTTAGACAAAGTGCAGGACCAACAAGCTGCAACAGCGGAGTTACTGGCTGAATTGGATGGAGCGAACCAAAAAGCAAACGACGCAGTAAAGCGGGGAGATCAAACTCTGAAGGAAGCTCAAGAGACTTTCAAGACGTTAGGCGGTGAGTACTAGTAACAGTAGTTCAGTGTTTCGTTTCTTTGCGGGTGCTCTTGATAAATAATTTTTCTAATTTCACCTCATTACAATCATGCATTTAGAGTTCAATGCTGAAGTACAGCGCGAACGACTTAAAGCACAAGACGCTTTAACAAGAATAGGAGAAATTGAAGCTCTCATCAACAGTCTGATGGAAGCGAAGGAAGCAAAAGAAATATTGAGCTATTCTGAAGATAACGCCAGGCACGCACATGAAATAGCACAAAACGCTCAGGTACTGACGCGCCTTACAATAATTATTTATCCGCAGATAGTGCGAAAAAACTTTGATGATGTTATATGGCCTTATTGTTATCTCTGCTGAAGACTTTGGCGGAGGAAGCCAGTAAGAATGCGAATACCATTCGAAAAGAGGCTAATGCGACAAAAGTAGAAGCTCTACGTTTGGGCACTGAAGCTGACAGATTGCATGAACGAGTTCAGACAACCGATGCCATGATGAAGCAATATGAAATACAAATAGACAAGGATGTGAATGCCACGACAGAGGTACCTAGCAAAGAATAATTCGACACTTACTTTATCGTCCCTGTTATTACCGCGCTTTTGCACGAATGTATTTTTCCAGGCTAATCATAAGGTCGGCCAAGCGAAGATAAACGTAACTCTCGCAGCACAACAAGTTGACAAAGCTCTGGCTGATGTTGTGGACATCCTGAAGGAACTTGAAGATCTACCGGAAATTGATGACGTTGACCTAAACCGCCTAGAAGAGCGTTTGGTAACAGCAGAAAAGGAGCTTAAAGCTGCAAATTTGGATCAAAGAATACGCGCCTTAACGGACGCAAAGAATGTACAGACACAGTGGGTAAAAAATTATGAGGATGAAGTCAGTCGACTGAGAATCGAAGTTGAGAATATCGATGATATTAGAAAAGCTCTGCCTGCTAACTGTCATAAAAACCTGCGACTCGAGCCGTAAGGAAATTGCAGTAAACAGGGCCACAACGTACGTAAACCTATTCGTTGATCTTGCAATGTTTCGGCTGCAAAAGTCTTTTCCCGTATCTATGATGTGCCTTAAATAATATAACGCGGACACCGCATAACTATATTGACCGTATCAGTGTTCTTTGGCGTTTCAGAGGTAGAAGTTAATGTAGGCTGCACAATCAAATGTATAATTACATTTCGCGCAGGCACTACCTCTCCACTTGTAACCGTAAAAAAAACATTGCATTTGTCATTTCGTTTCTTTAGACTTTTCAATTCATAATTTTCAAAACCAATCTTACGCATGGAAACGCGCAACATGAAACGGTAGCGATTACGAATATTATACCAAAGATTTTGTTATAGCACGCCATATACGCTGTTGGACCATTCACGATTACTCTGTTCCGTTAAAGTCGATCTATCATAATGGGACTAATCCTATGTATAAACATGTATATAGTATCTATATACACACACGTCTGATTTGTCCCAATTGCTTTGAGCGTCGCGTCAGTAGAGGGATTTTTCCTTTCGGAAAAGAAGGATTTTTCCTTTAGGCTAGCCCGTAAAGGAATAAACGGGTATATTTAATAATCGCGCGACGTCACTTGTTAATATTTTTCATTACAAGAACGCACAATTCCCTTTACTACTACTTGGTAAATTCGGGATAAGTAAACAATGAGACTGAGAGTACCTCAGCCGAAAGTGCATCTTAAAACTGCCTACGTTATTGTATAACATTTCTTTATATACAAGTGTATAGAATAGCATATCGAGAGAAATTTTTATACAACTATAGCGTAATATTGATCCGAAGATAGAAATAAACAGATGTTTTAAAGTGAACAATTAATCAGACAATTAATTATATGGTGCCCCTACTCCCATTTTTCTACTCGTGCAAATTCCAATCCAGACCGCCCTCGAAGTAAAAGTACATGTCTTTTTTTGCAGGGAAGTTGACATAACGATTACAAGTTTTATTAACTTTCGATTATTTATTTTAAATATTCATAAAATATCACTGCTTAATAATTGGTATGCGATAAAGCAGGATTTAATACGGTAATTTACATTAAAGAACGAAGAATGAAGTTGGAAAGAGATAGAGAGAGAGAAAGAGAAAGAATGACTAGGAGGGAGAAAGAGCTAGGAAACAAAATGACTCATCATTTAATTATAAACAAAATTATCAGAAACACCAATATAGCGGTCAACACTCCAATGGCTACCCATTGTCTCCGATCTAAAACAAACGGAAAGTAATCACATGCGTCACTTATAAAAAGAATGTTTACAAGCATTTCGTTAATAAGTGACTAATTGTTAACATTTATAAATGGAATACATATCATCGGAATAAAGTAAATTAATACTTATGTATTTGTTCCTTCTTCGATCAGCATTGAACATATTCGAATCTTTTATTGTACAATTTAAATAAAAATTGTACGATCATGAGTTTGCACCGCATGCCACTGTTGCACGATTTGATGGGTCAGGAGTGTTTATGGTACTTCTACAGTACTGCGTACATAATAAATAAGATCTCCAATTTTATTTATCAATATCCGTTTTCACAATTGGTCATTCAAGAGATAGCATAGCCTACGGGCATATACTTGCTTTTAATCATCTTCTGTTTTACTTATACGCCAGAATAAAGTACGTAATCGTTGGCCAGAACACGCACAGCTAGTAACAATATAGTAATTCAATCAACGTTTCGTCTAATTACATGTACATCCCGAGTGCACGCAGCATAATCTTTTTTTTTTTTATGACAACCTTTGACACAAGACTTTTTTTCTCTAACATGGGCCAGTTGACAATGGTGTATACATTTACCAGCAGTAAAAGCGTCGAATATCTTTCAAGATATATAAGAATGATCCATTGTAACACGTATGTTAGTTTGACTCAAACTTTAATAGGCACAGCTATAACTGTGCTTCCTTTTTTTGATAAATATTTCTTGTCGTAAAAGATGCTCGCTTTTTGGCTGAATATCTTACATATATTAACTATCTACAACTTCTTAGCCGACTAAGATTTCAACAATACACCTCTGTCATTATCGTAATTATTTGCCAAGATGCTATTCTTTATTCTTACGACGTATACGTCGTATCTGTACTCTATATATAATTTCCTAATAAAATCCGTATTTTGCACTAAATATATTCGTCTCTGTGTATGTGTGTGTGTATTTTTTATCTTCCGCTTTCTACTACATGTATATCGCGGCTTTTTATGTATATACAGGGAAGGTACTCTTTGACAATCATAACTGGTTCATCACCGTTTAAAATTTACATTTTCGTAAAAGTAATATATTAGAAAATCAAATTAATAAAACGCCAGATTGTGTAAAAAAATGTACCATAGAAAATTGTACATTAAAATGTACCATTGTACATTAAAAAATTGTATCTGAATGAACAGCAACTTATGCTATATATTTTGCATATCTTTCTGACACGAGATTTGCGTTCAACCAAGCAGTACATTCGCTCCACACACATTTATAACAACATATATTTTTTAACTTACACTTGATGGCATGGATTCTCCACCGCTTGGAATATTTCTTATCTAGCTCATATAACTAACGCGATTCGCAAGTTTCGGATAAGGGGAGATTATTGCAGAATACTCTAGCTGGCAATAATATTCTAATATTACCGTCGCGTTTTTGTTCTTCGTTTCGCTATTATCATCGAAGGAACGTAAAGAACGAGTTTAATTTACGAACGGAAGATAATATGAACATTGCCGCTATTTAGGGAAACTTTAATATTTTAACTTATTTAGGACACTTTAAAATACTACAAAACGATTATGAAGTAAGGTATAGATGCAGACTGTACAAATGTCTGCCCTCTTAATAATTTGGGTTTTTATTTGTCACACATGGACGTAAATTTGCATTCATGTCTGACAAAAGAAAGCAATACATCATATAATGGGACATGAAAGTGGGCTTCTTCAAAGGTAATCGGCATGAGACGGTGTATGTATGCAAATTCATGTCAGAAACGTAATATCAAGAATATTGTAACTGAGTAATAAAACGGTGTATGTACCTTGTCTCTTTTGCACTCATTAGGTGTAACAAGCTAGGATAAAGAACCTCTATTCTCCAGAGCATAGGAAACAATTAGTTATGGTGTTTGACAAAGTGGAAAGAGAAGAAGGCTTAGAAGCAAGATCAGAAACACTAGATGTTGCTGTGGTAGGAGCAGGAATGTAATTATTATAGTTACCGTTACTCATGTGTAGAACCTTAGCCATTTTCTTCATTGTTGCATCTAACTTGGAGTCTGTCACTTCTAGTTCATTGCCAAACTCGTCCAACATGCTAAATGACATTAAAGGAGATATAAGAATGATTGGAGTAAAGCAAATATCAGATGCTAGTTAAGATACACGTATGACTCACACTGCTTGTTCATCAAGCTCCGAGTGTATTTGCCTAGAAACTGTTTTGAGCGTTCCAATACTTTCCCCGATCATGTCCAACTGCTCATCCTGTTGTTGTATCATGGTATTCTGTTGTTGCAAGGTATCGCCAATGAACTGTCTGTTGGGACTGTCCATCTCGTTTTCCAATTTACTGTACTTTGTCGTGCCATGATTTATTGGAACTCGTGCTGGGCTATTGTCAAGAAGTGGCTAAACGAGAGAGATTACAAAAAAAGACATGTTCATAAACGTAATTTTAACGCTATTATTAACTTCCGGAGAACATATTATCCCGAGCAATCGCAAGTAGACATTATTTACCGTATAAACCATTTTCCATCGGTGACGGTAAACGTCCTGTTAAGAGTTAATCAAAGTATTTTCATGTTGCATTTACTCGCGTTCATCAGGGGACTTGTCAAACTGAGCACAAGGCACAACTGAGCAGAATCGATATATCGCAGGATCGAATTTAAAGAAATACGGTCGATACGCATAGATGGCGTATCATTCGGCGTCGGCACAATGAGAAAATTTAAAAGAAACGGATTTAAAGTAGAAGTTACTTGCAAGTTGCACTCAAAAATTTGATCCTTACCTGCCTCGCTGTACTGTCGCGATCCCTGCTTCTACTTAAATTCATTTTGTCCTTCATAATCTGAAACACGCACATCCGGACCAGGTTTTATCTTTTCCCTGAGCACGTAGGATTTTACAGAAACGAACGAGCGGTTCTTTAAATGGTAAGAAGAAATTTACCTTTACTTCTTCGCGCGTTTGCTCAATAAAGCTTCGCTGAACTGTTAGCTCCTTATTGTCGATCTTAAATTTTGTCGGATTCTTCTCGACGATACGTGTGAGCGATTGTTAAGGGAAATATTTCGGGAGAACTATTATGTCGTTTGAGAAAGAATAATATAAAAGGATATAGATGGTGTCTTCTAGATCATCGAGATCCCATTCGATCGAGCGCAAGGCTTTTCGAAGCTCGGTCGTCGTCCAATCTAATTCTTCGCGGGAAATTGGTATGCCCCCGCTCACGGCAGAAGTCGCCACAACGACATCCTGTAACTCTGTCCAACGTCCGTACAAACCGCGATTTTTGTTTAAAGCCTTGCAAACCTCGCTAAAATACAAAACATCATAGGGTGTGGAAGGAAGGTATATAAATAGAGCGGTATCGTCGTATCGTGCGCTAATCGTAAGTAGGAAAATGAAGTTTAACCAGCTGCTTGTAAGAAATCTGTATAATTGACTGTCATTATTTCGAACGTTCCTAGCTCATAGTTAGTGAAGTAAATTGAATTGGGGAAAACATCGGTTACGCCGGATTACGATAAGATAGGGAACGAGAGACAACGATACAATAACATCCGCATGTTCAGTGTCGTCACATGCGCTACCGAACACATTCTTCATTTTATACGATTATTTTCGAGATGCCAGTAGCGGTGCGATTTCGCAGCAGTGCTATCGCGACGAAATGTATACTTATGAGAAAACAGCTGGCACCCTCTACCCTCTCAACCCTCTGCCGTCGTTATCATCATCGAGTGTGGATGCACCCGCTCTGGCAATCGCGACGATATACGTTGCCAACGCGTCCGATAGAATGCAGATGAGAATATAAGAACATAGGACAGGCATCGAAAAGAGTCGAACTTACTCTTTGACGACAAAGAATGGATTCTCCAGCGTCATTCCTCCTTTGAATTTAAAGAGGCGGCCTTTCTCGCCGCCACACGGCACCCACAGATATCCGTACGCGTGATTTGCCGATCATCGGTGGTAATTGCCGAATGTGTCCGCACACGAGGAGGCACACCTAAAGTGTGCGCGTACAACCTATGTACTGTCACCGCCGTCGAACGACAATAAACCAAATTGACACTTTACTCGCCAGTCGCCAGTCGCCTGCTCTCTCTGCTCACTGTCTTGCCGTGCTATTTTGACGTCCGTTCGCGTGCGATTACACACACATGCGCGCGCGCGCGCGTCGCGCACACACACCCACACACACGCACGCACACACTATTTATTCGATTTTGACGTTCGTGCGCAACACGCCTCCGTCGAGAGAAGGCAGATTATTGATTTCGCGCTTTCGAACGACACACTCTGCCGCGTTCACATTTCGTACAATTTTCTCCTAACTCCTGCTACTGCTCATCGTAGCCGCGCAACATTTCAGATGCACTGCCACCAGGAGGCGCACACTTTCGTTGTAAATTCAGAAATCAGACGCCTAATGTGGTATGCGGCTTCGCATCTATAATAAAAGACGGGACCCGTTAGGCCCGAACTTCTGCTCCAGACTACAGATGAAATTTGAAATGCGTGGTGCGCTAGCAGCGTCATCATTGGTCATCCCGATCCATCCCGGTTGTCCATCTACAGTCACATTTCATTCTTGCCCTTTGTCCGATCTACTACATGTATACATTTTGAATAACGTATAATAAATATATATTTAGAACTCTGACTCGGATAACGAGGCGATCGCTACTGATCGCTACCAATCGCTGCTGAGCGTGTAGCTTAGTTAACCTCCTTTTCTGTCTTTCACGCGGCTGCGGAGATGCACACCGTACACGATCATTATAGTGTGCTTGACTGTAGTGCAGCATCTACGCATGAAGAAATAAAACGTGCATATCGCGAAAAAGCGTTACAATTTCATCCGGACAAGTGTCAAGGGCCAGAAGAAAATACTGCCAAGTTTCAGCGTATCCAAGAAGCCTGGTCCGTACTTGGACATCCACAGTCAAGAAAGGAGTATGATTCCATGTGTAAGCAGGCTGAAATTGATGCGAACTGTAGTCCAGTCTATGCTCAGATTTCTCCCAGCGAGTTAGAAGAAACAGGCAAGGATGATACCTTGACCTATCCATGCAGGTGTGGCAGCGCTTATTACATTGAGCGGCAACATCTTCAACAACCGCATTCTATAGTTCAACTGCCATGTGAGGAGTGTACTTTCATCATTGTCATTGAAACGTGACACAAATATATGTGATAATTCCTTTGTCTTGCTTAGTCACGCAAATTTGCTTATATATCGTTAAGGCAATATATATATATATATATATCTTTGGTTCTTAATATTATAAATTCAAATTCTAAAATGCAGCAACATTTTCTATTTCTTATAAAAAATGATACAACAGATAACACATTCTTATAATATAAACTATTGAGCAATATACAAATGAAACATGATCCTTAGAATAACCTGGGCCCAATAATAAAAGATGCATTTGCACAAATTATGTCACTTTTGATAATGGTATGTACAATGTGATGCTGCGGAGTAACTAATATTGGTATAATCAGGACAAACATTGTTCCCCACGAGCAGACACAATTTTACAATAACACTCTTTCTTACAACCGACAAAACAAACCTATCAGGCAGGTTCAAGGGGGATGAAGAATGTCAGGTTGTTAAGAAGGGTTCAATTTTTCCTATCTGCTTCTTTAAATCCGCGTTAAAAAGATTTTTTTTAAGCGTTTCATGCGCGTCTGTATATTGCACAAAGGATGTATGCAGCTCTTATTATTGCACCACGGCGGAACCAGACTTAATGCGGATGTCAATACCAATAATAACCCTCCCTTCTTATTATTTTAAATGTGAGCCCCGTAGCTGCTTAAGTTAGATCGCGCAAATTATCAATACGGCTTAGTATGTGTATTCTTGAGCGTCTTTCAACGATTGACTTCGTTTGGCATGCGATAGCCGACTTGTCCCAACTTCCATTCATAAAGAAGGAAACGATTAATTTTTAATAATTCACGTCACACCTGCGAGAACCATCCAACCAACCAACTCCAGCCTCCCCCCCTACATACACTCAGTCACTTAACCGATACAATCACAATCAACGCGTGCGCATATTTCTCCGTTCATTCCCTTCATTTGTCCATAGACATTCGACATCGTACAATTCCGTGAAATCTAATCACAATTTCAAAGTTTCAGACCCTGGTTGTTAGATTCGTTAAATAGCAGTGATTGTGAGTAAGTCTTGTCAAAGTTATACTTGTTGGGAGAATGTCTTTAATTTAAATTCGTTAAAAAACTGTCGTCGGCGACGGAGGCCATAAAAAGGCGCGACTATGGCACACACGCAAGTGCTCCACATCCGTGTCAAGTGACATGCTTATTGTATACAGAATAATGAGTTACGTAACAAACGAATTATATACTTTAAATGTAAATTAATATTGACGCCCATACAAATTGCAGTCGAAATAACATCCAGACAATTACGTCTGTTAATTAACAATAAGTTAATTAACATTTTTATCCCGTCTTTGCTTACCTCAGTGAATTTTCCAAAACAATCAGCAATAACCGAATTTTCAGCTTATATAGAAGGCGAACGAAAGTATGTAAAGCAAATGATTTAAAAAAAAAAAAGAATGGAGGATGCCATTCTGTGACCGTATGTTTTTAAAGGACCGAACTGTAACTGCAGGTCGAATATTTTTCCAATGGAAACAAATCGTGAGCTTCCGTGAGATTCTTTGAACGTAGCAACAAATCCGCCGGCTTTCTGGCGTTGCATTGAAAAATAACGATTCCTATCGGTCATATAAAAAATGAACGGGCAAGATTTTACGTTTATGGGGGAGACAGTGGTTTCACCTGTAAATCACTAACGATATCACTGAATTGAATAACAGCGATAATAAGTCAGTACCCGTGAATCGTCGGTACACTGATAAGCTCCTCGTTATCCATACTTTGCTCGAGTCTTTTAAATCTCATATTTGTACACAGAGATAGGTACACATCCCGTAAGTGATGCGATTAATGCCATCCACGTTGGGTACGACCCATCTTTTCTGCGAATTGCTCGCAAAGTTGTGGCGAATCCACAATTGACTCTCTCACAATTTTACCAAAGTTTGCCCAACATGCAGTCTTATATCACAATCACACCGTGTAGTACATGAAACGTTGTACAGAGGATTAGTTACACTAGCTAATCGGAGTATGTACAGAAGTCATACAAGGGAGCAGTCCAGTATTTAAGAAATTACACTATTTTACCTCTACATCGAAATCAAGAACAAGAAGCTTCGTCTCTTCTGTGCCGTTTCGGCTACCAACCGCGCACACCAACTTCGTGTCACTGGCTCGTATTCTCCAAACAACACCTCCGCTCCCACCGCTTTCAAGAGCAACCAAGTTTCGTATAAACTCGCCTGAAATCGCGACCAAGCGGCGTTTTATAACAGAAACATTTCTAAATGATATGGCAAATGAAATAAAGGATAGAGAAGCAAGCAATATATGTACATACCAGTTTTTACATCCCACAGCTTGACGGTACCGTCATCCGACGAGGTAATTACAAAATGACTGTTGAACTGTAGACAAGTAACCGCAGACTGATGCTTATTTGGACCAGAAAGGGTTTGAAGGCAGTGACCGCTGACAATGTCCCACACTTTAACCGTGGAATCCGCATTGCCAGACACGAGTATATTATTACGTAGTTCCATCCCCGAGGTAAGGGACTGATGACCCATCAAAGTGTGTCGGCAAGCGCCGGTTTCCACTTCCCACACTCTTATGCTAGTGTCCAATGACCCACTGACCACGTGGACGCCATCGAACTGAGGAGCGACAGAGAAAGAGGAACACGGGATGAGAAGATTGCAAGTGCTAGCGAGTTCGGCACAATAGTCTTACTACCTGGAGGGAATAGACACGGTTTGTGTGGCCTTGCAGCGTATGAAGGCACTCCTCACGCTCCGGATTCCAGACTTTAACCAAATAATCATAGGCTCCACTGACAACTAATTTCCCGTCGTATTGCACACATCTCACAGCAGCTAGGTGGCCGACTAGCACGTGTAAACACTCGCCTGTGTCCACTTGCCATACCCTCAACGTTGCATCCCTACTACCGCTGACCACCTTGTTTCCATGTAGATGCATGCACCTCACGGTTGACGTGTGACCGTAGAGAGTATGAATGCAAAGGCCTGTCTCAGCGTTCCACACTTTCAACGTACGATCTGTGCTTCCACTGATCACTGTCGTACCGGACATCTGAGAGGACCACACGCCTCCCGTATGTCCCACCAATGTTCGTAAGCACTGGAGAAAAACGAGAAGCAAAAGTTGTAAAGTAAGGTTCAAGTGAACGCTAAGCGCCCTGCTGCCCCCCTGCCGACACTTACTTTACCAGTCACGGCAGACCATACTTTAAGAGTGTTGTCATCGGACCCCGAAACTATGCGATTTCCAGAGAACTGAAGGCACGTTATCACGTGGTCATCGTGACCCTTGAGGACTTTTGGCGTGCGAATAGGCTTCGTCCTCCAGTTCATCTTAATATTATGTTGTCGCATGTACGCTTGTTTCCACGGCGAGGAACAATTGATGGAGTTGCTTCTGCAATTTTTGCGCTTAGGTGGGGGCAAGTCCTTCAGATCCTCTATCCCAGCTGCTCTGCATTTCTCTTTCCACAATAAGTTATCGTCCGCAAGAAATCGCCAGTTTCGACATGTCTGCGCTGCTCTTAAAAGATCTCGCGGTTCCAGGAAGGCGAGCACCGATAATGCTAGCTCCTTAGGCAGCAATGATATAAAGTCCCTCTGAAACTGAGGCTCTATCACCTGCATCATGTGGCGAACCTGAGTCGGCTCGCATCTTTCAATCAACTCGTCTATAGCCAGCATTCTTTCCGCGTTTGACCACCTCTGTAAACACCATTTGTACATATTTATTATAAGATCTATAAAGTTTGTTCATGCTTTCCAACGTGCATTATCTAGTAATCGCTAATCCTTAAACTAATGTCCCACCTGAAACTGAAGGAGCCAATTACTCATTTCGGGCGGTGGGTTATCTTTAGTCGGAATAACGCATCGTACGTGCTTGCTCTTCTCATCCAACTTCTTTGCAACTCTGAGAAGTGTCAGAAAGTTGTTAGATATCTTTGACAAGAATTACTTGGTGAAGTCAATTGCATAGTATATACTTACGCCGTATGAAACTTTTCTTCTGGATTGAGTTTCTTGCAGGGTAAAGTTGATTCCGTTTCGCTCTTACGCTTTCTCTGAGGCTGAATGACATCCAATGGGATACAGGTATGTAAAATAGGACTCCGTGCTCTGTGTGGCATAGATGACCGTGTCTGCAGAACAGGTGGCACGCAATTGGAACTATCAATTTCATCTTCACAATCGACATCACAGAACAGGCCCGTGTCGCTGATCTAATTTCCAATATGTTAGAATCGCTTAATGATCGACACAAACTATCAAAATTTATGCAAACCTTATAAGCCAGCAATAATGTTACCTCGCTCTCTTCTTCACTGCTGTCATCCTCATCTTCATCCCCTTCGTCTCCATAGTCTTCAGATTCCCCATCCTGCGGTAATGCACAATGTATTGGGTCTAAGCTGCTAGGCCCTGGCATACCTTCGATACCTTCTATAGGACTTGGACTTGTCCCACCAGGTTTCCCTTCGCTAACTTTTTTTGACACTGAAGTGGGAACAGACATTACTGGCCAGTTTCTGGAACCTTATCTTTCCTGTCAGGAGGGAAAAAGCTGTTACGACAGAATTCCGGAATAGCTCGTTCGTTAGTATCGCTTCAACATATGTTATGCATTTTCTGAAACTGTACCAATTTTGTGGATCTAGCAAATTTTCAACGTTTATCGACGTAAACGCACATTGCATACGAAATCCCTAACTTTCCTCTTTCGTGCACTCTTTCGAGCACGTTATGTCGTTTGCATATCAGCGATAGCTAACGAACTGACATTAAATTAACGGATGCAGTTGCTAAAATATCTTCCAAATAGACAAGGTTATTTTATGGTTGGAAAAGATAGTTTGCGATTCAAATATGCTCGCCTCTTTCACGAAATGTTCGGCAAAATGACTGCAAAGTTTGTGAAAAAAATGTCTGTGTCGAATCGTACATAGGGGGCAGAGGCATGAGAAACTTTTGAGTTATCCCTTATCCCAGCAAAATATACGCGCACTTGTTGACTTTTTCGGAAAGTGTTGAACACTATATCGACGGGCAAAAATTGTGGAAAATTAACGAATTACGGAGAGAATCTGCGATGTGGCGCGTTCGATGTGGCGCGTTCGATGGGACAGATAAGACACTTTGAATTTCACCCAAGTCCTAACCTTGACAATGGCCCGAACGAGTTTTCGGGACACCGCACATAGCCTAACAACAACGTTACACAAAGGGCCGGCGAGAGCCACACCCTATATATTCCTCCAACACTCACGGAAAGCTGCGAAGAGACGGCAATAAATGGGTTCGCAAAGGGTTCGCAAAGGGTCTGCAAGGGCGTGCACAATGTGATCATACTTGGTAGGATAATTTCTTCAGCCGTCCAGTTTGTTCATGCGAGGCCTGGCAAGGCCCAACAACGGCACTCTCCTGTCCCCGATACGAGCCCAACCAATCCCAACTTTGCCCCAGAGAGCCGATTGTCTTTCTATCAAATGAACGTGGCATGCATTTTTCGCCTGCGGCTTTTGGCTAGGTTATAACGCTACGATAACAGGATTATTCTATACGAAAGGCAGTATTAGGCCAACGCGTACGACGAAAGAAAAACAAGAGACAAGTATAAACACAGTAAACGCTCCATCGGTATATAGTATATATGATATAGCTCCCAGCACATCCCCCAGATTCTTCTCTCCTTCTCGTTCGGTCGTTCGCTCGACTCTTTGGGCTGCTGCTGGTAGTAGTAGTGGTGGTAGTGGTCGGTGCTGCCAATAGTGGTGGTAGTGTAGTAGCAGTAGGAGCACCAAGCACCAGGTCTCACACCATCTTTCATATATATATATATATACTCTCTTTATTCTTCCAGAGTTCAGAAACTTGGCAAGTTTGCGAATCTTGCTGGAATTGGAGTCTCGCAACCCTCAGAGTTCAGTGTTAGCATATGTGGCATTCAACCCCATTGGAGTTTGCGGTGGTGAGGGAAACCTCGGCAAGGACTGCGCGCGCCGCTTGGCTGCACCGCGAAGAGGCGAGAATCCTTCCACTTTCCACTATAGAAATTTCTCTTATTATTGGGTTTGCTTCGGAATAATTAAACATACAAGTATATAGATCCACTGGGCGTTTACGTGTATATGGTATATTTTAAGAAATTTTTGAATTTCCCGCGTTGCCTTAAGATCTTCGATACGGTGGTGCCTCCAAAAAAAAACGGAGTAGGTGCGACCAAGCTGCGTGCGCAGCGTTTACGGTACTTTTTGGTGGAAATCGCAGAAATAACTGCGTCGTGTCCGGCACACGGTGCAATGGTGCAATGGGTCCAGCCAGGCGTCGCGCGCATCGCATACAAGTACGCGCGCCACTGGGAGCAGTTGGCCTTGGCCACTGTTGGCCACTGTTGGCGCCCGGCACCAAGGGTGCTGGCCTGCTTGGCACCGTTTGCCAACACTGGTCCGTACAGCTATCAAAGGATCGAGATACCCCACTTTGACTATCTCCCTTGCCTCGTTGTCAGCTTTGGTCAGGCCGGCTTGAGTGCATTTCTACATATATATATGTGTGGATATGCTCATTCCAGGTCATTCCAGGTAGTCTATAGTGGTCAATAGTTGTCTGTTGCAGTCTATAGTTACCTATAATTCAATGGTTCAGTTGGTTCAGCTGGTTCAGTGCAGTTCAGTGTCGTTCTGCCATTGCAGTAGTCAGAGATTAGCCGATGGCGGGTGGTTATAAGTCTTATTATGCAATGCCTAGTAGGCTGTAAGACTTAAACATTATAAAGATGTAAGTCAGTCATGTTATTGATAAAAATATTAAAGATAGTTATCATTCAAGTCAGCCAGAAACTTATCTTTGCATTTTCTTTTCTTCCTTTCTACGGTTAACTACAGTTGTGCTTATTATACTTTCAGGATAGGCAATAGAAATTTTTGAGTACTTTATCATGGTATTTATTTTGCATACGGCAAAGTTTTGTCGCAATCTACCATGTCTATCTCTATCAAAGTCTCTTACACCATTAACACATGCAGTGAGTTTTTTAGGATTTACTTTTTTCACTCAATATATATGGACATTATACACATGCGTTATACCAATATTTCATGCTTCTAATCTCTAAGAACATTGGAAGACATGTAGTGGCAGGAATTACACTCGCACACAATCACAAATATTCTACCAAATTAAAAAGTCGCCAAAGTCATGAAGCTGCTGTACCTCAGCCGATAGTCAACCATCCTGATAAGCATGTTACACTACCTCAAGCCATATCTCCAAATGTAAAAAAGGAAATATGTCCAGCTGCTCAGTCAGCTGTCCGCTTAGCTGTTCAGTCAGAATGGACCGACGTAGAAGTAGACAAGGCCAAACTTCACAAATACTGTCTTATGTTATCCAAAATCAGGTTAACTTGTAAGTATACGCTAACTCTTCATCTTGTCAGTCATTTACCATACGTGCCGTCATTCTTAATTTTCTCATTATAGCTTTAGTAGTAATCACTACTATGGGTGGATATGCACTGGCACCTGGAGCATTTGATATTCACACATTTGTGCTGTGTTCCTTTGGAACCGCATTAGTATCTGCTACAGCTAATGCAGTCAACCAGTTTTTTGAAGTGCCTTTTGATGCACAGATGTCAAGAACAAAGAACAGAGTTTTAGTCCGCGGTTACTTAAGGTAAGCGGATACACATATTGTTACTAATGTAAAACCTGTATAAAATCACAACTGGTTCCTATTTGTGTGACTTCTTCAGGCCAGTACACGCTGTGGCTTTTGCAGTTGCATCTGGCGTGGCAGGGCTCTCTATTCTGTACTATGGTGTGAACGGTGTAACCGCCACATTAGGTGCTACGAATCTAATTCTTTACACACTCATCTATACACCTCTGAAACGTATCAGTATTCTTAACACATGGGTAGGCTCTATTGGTGAGTGCATTGCACTGTATTGTTTTTTCAGCAATTAGGCACAATATACAGTCTACATGGCTACAATAATATCGTTGATACAGTCGGAGCTATACCGCCTCTAATGGGCTGGGCAGGCTGCGTTGGAACCATAATGGATCCAGGTGCTTGGATTATGTCCGGTATTTTATACGCATGGCAGTTTCCACACTTTAACGCGCTTTCGTGGAATCTAAGACCGGATTACTCACGTGCGGGATATCGAATGATGGCCGTAACTGACCCGAACCTGTGTCGAAAGACTGCATTAAGGTATACTGCTCTGTTAACCGGACTGTGCTATTTAGCCCCTGTTTTGGATGTGACAAACTGGTGGTTTGCCGTAGCTACCACACCATTAAACACTTATTTTCTTTATCTAGGTATGAAAAAGACGCGTACATCATGTTAGAAGATACAAGTTCTGTGTCTAAATTTTACTGTGTTTTCAGCGTGGCAGTTTAACAACAAGTCCGACAGTGGAAGTTCCCGCAGACTCTTCCGATTTTCATTAGTTCACTTGCCGGCACTGATGATGTTGATGCTTTTAAATAAGAAACACTGGTTTGTCCGTAACAATAAGACAGATTCTATGGCTTCTTGTGAGAATCCGAAAGACGACGTTGTAACAGTTCTTATGAAATTTATCATGCCGACAGCCCCAACAATTTAGAAGAAATAACATCATGGTAATGTTGGTCGATCGTATCTCATCAATGATATAACTTTCATGCTAGAGTGAAAGTGTGAACTGTTGAAATTTGACTAGTTGATTTTGTAAACTGCTCTGTCTTGTAAATAGTACAATAGTCATGAGGTTCGAGATTATTTTTTTAATTGAAAGCACCCACACCGCTGATAAACGAGTACAAGTTATGTATAACGAATAATTGTCTGGACGAATAATTAAGTGAAAGAGAGAAGGGAATTGCAATGTTATAATTTTCTTATGTACACCATATATTTAAAACTTCTTATAATATTTGCAATGTCATATAACATTTTCAATATGTCGCTTAGCGGCGAATTCTATCGCCATTTGTCTTCTAGTTTTGGTTAAATTCCTGTGACCCGAACAATCCAAATTTTCTGTAAAGCACTTGTTTCGGCAACATTGACGGCACAACTTATGGTCGCACTTGAGGCCCTATAAGTGTCAAAGGTTTTTAAACTCATCAGTTCATTCCATCTTCATATTATTTATCAAATGGAAGAACACGTACGGTCGCGCGTAGTGCATGATAATACTAACCAATGGATTTGGACATCCACTGCACAGAGCTAAACCCCTCTTGACAGGCACTGCTGGTCTGTTAGGACGTCGCGCTATACGCTTCAGCTTTCTCATTCGTTTTCGCGATATCTGATTGTCGCCGCCGTCCTCCGACTTCATTTCGTCAGATACATTATTCTGTTGAGAATCATAGAAAAAAAAAAGAAAGATAAAAGAAAGGACAAAACTAATGGAAACAGAACTGAAATTAAAAATAGCACTAACCGCCTTAGCTCTCTTCGCTTCTAGTTTGTCTTTATGTTCCTCCGGAGAATCCCGTATGTACGGCTGACACAACCACGGCGGTAATTCCAAATTGTAATCTGCGGTACACGAAATGAAACGAAAAAATCACGAGTAATTTTGCAAGTATGTTACGATATTACACATCCTACATGTACTGACCGTTATCGACGCCTTGCCATGCTTTATGCCCTTCATGATACGGCTGGTATCGATCTTTCAAAGCTAGCACCACACTCTTGAAGGCCTCCATCGTTGAATTCCTTGCCAAATTCTCTCTCTCCTCTTTGTTTTCTGCTAAACAAAGTCTGCTCTCTAGTTAAAACCATGCTATTCTCGCCACGTATCGCGAAATATGATTACATTAACGCCGATAAGTCTGCGAATGCGTACTGCATGCGCAATTATTACGATACGTACATGCCTTGAAATAATTTGAACAAATGGCCGCGGATGTACGATGCCGGTGCTGGGAAACGTTCTACAAGGTCCAAGTACTCTAGTGCCGGTTCCCAACCAGGCGGGTAAGAGGATTCGAATATATATGGATTGTATAGATTTCCTTCAGCGGACATGACGCCCTGAACTCCTGTCTCTTCGATACACCGCTCCGCATCTTGTCGGCATTGTATGTTACCGTTAGCAAATACAGGTACCTTAACGGCTTCCCTGCAAGGAGATAGGCAGGAGTCATAATGCGGAGAATAAAATAATAGAAGTGCCACATTAAGGAAGTGACTATAAAATCATTGTTACCTGACGGCTTTAATGTGACTCCATGAGGCTAAGCCGGTTAGCGGCCCTTTTTGCTCCCTCGTCCGTCCGTGCACGGTAAGCATGCTAGCGCCGGCACTTTCAAGCATGCGAGCATATTCGATAGTTTTATCGATATCCGGAAAAACCCGAAGCTTGCAGGTGACAGGTACTCGAAGACCTTTACTCAACGTACTCACTACGACAAACGCTATAGTCAATCGCCGAACGTGGCGGCTTGAGAGAGGTGGCAGTTTAGATGGCGACTAACCGATTGCACGCAACAAGTCCCAATCATCTTGTAAAAAGGCACCGTATCGTCCCCGTTTCGCAATTGCTTGCGGGCAGCCAATATTTATGTCAATAGCATCGCAATGTGGTTCAGCGAGCCGTGCTGCTTCCAGGAGCACATTTGGGTCATTGCCGCAAAACTGTAAATCGATAACGATCGTATCTCGATGTCTCTTAACATCAATATTCACTTTATTAATACTTTACTTAACTGACCTGAACGATTAAAGGTCGATCTTCCGGTGTGCCAGCCAAAGCTTCTCGCCTATACTTCGAGTCTCTGCAAAAAACTGACGAGTGCAGCATAGGCGTATAGCACAATTGAGCTCCGTGTTTTCGCGAAAGCAGCCTCCACGGTAATTCGCTGGCATCGACCATTGGGGCAACCACGTACCGCGGAGACCCTAACACGTTCTCCCAAACGTTGCTAATGTCTCCCTGTTTGGAGCCTTCATTTGTGTCCAGAGACGTTTCCGCGTTCGTCATCTATAAGTAAGAATTTAGCAAGGTGCCATTGTAAATGGAAGAGAATAGACGACTGCGCAAACTTATCGCTGCAAACGTATGGCTGCGGTAGCTGTGTGCCTTACATTCTATTATAGATTTCGACGAATAAGTTCAGTATGACAAACCTTGAATGGCTAGCAATCATTCGTACGAGGGACGTTGCATGTCAGTAAATAAACGGCTATGCTGGACGAGGAGGTACTGCATCACTATACACCTTTCTCACACCAGCTTTCTCCGTCGTTGCCGTCGTTGTTGTCGTCGTACCGCTCTGTACCGACCTGTCAGAGTTTTCTTTACCCAAACCCAAATCTAGTTGAACCATCGATCCATAACAACGTCTTCAGAGCGATACGACGTCTGTCGAGATGTATTGGCCGTATAGCGAAAAGCCTGACAAGTTAACACACATTGACTGCCATGCGATATTCGATAATCCTTCATCGGATGCAACAGTAAAATAAAGAACTTCTTGCTCTACAGCCTTTCTGCCGTTTTGGTAAAAATATAAAACTCTTCCGACAAATTTGTCCTTTCCAGGGGTAAAAAATGGTCGGAAAAAGAACTCAGAAAAACGAAGAATTCATAATAGTTACTCTTAACTAGTAACTTTTATCGAATTTTTCGTGATGTGGCTCTCTGGGAAAGGTAGATGTTATGTTTGGGTGACATGGCAGTCAATTCGTTAAAAGAGACGTGCGCTTCTTGTTGAGCGTACATTTTATTGGATCATACATAATGCTGCAAAACGACTGTACATTTAACGCGTGAGAGGTGTGAGAGTCCATTGAAGAATGACATTTATTTGGTTGATCTTCTTCTGAATGTACCAGATGAGAATGACGAGAAGCTGGGGTGGGGTGGCTGCTACTCAGGCAAGGGTGGAAACGCGAAGTGGGTAGTCTTCGGAGGAGAACGCGGCGACGCTGGCTTTGAAAATTCCGATTCCGGAATCGGCGATAATTGGGCGGACTGTGCGAGACGTGCTCCCATTTTAAACCTTGGCCGTTTTCGAAAGGACGATCTTCGCGGTCTCAAATGAGATTGATTTCGCTTTACGGAAACGGGTACGGGCATCGTCGCAAGGGCGAACACTGCCAAATTAGCATTAGGCGAACCAACGGCTTGCTTAGATCCGTTGCCAGTACTAGTAATACTCGTAGAAGCAGTAACCGCGTCAGCACCTTCACCAGCAGCAGTAGTGGTATTTGTGTCAGTAGTAAAAAAATTTAAAGGTGGCAACTTGGCCGGTGGTCGTAGTCGAGAAATTGGTATACTGTCGTTCTCGACCACGCTACTTGCAACGACGTTCGATACGTCGTTCACCATCCCGTCACAGTTTGTGTCCACTTCTCGTTCAGAGGTGGTAATAACGCTTGAGCTTTTGGCCGGAGTAATTTTGTTTCGTCGAGGTCTCGTTCCATTTGTATCATCGGTTGCTGGTCTTCGGCGTGCAGCAGCGCTCTTTCTCAATCGAGTGCGGATGAACGTCTGTATTCTCTTCATCGTTCCGCAGGAAGATGACCTTCGTTCGGTGCCCTCCTCCTTTTCAGTTTTCCCATCATGGTTGTCATTGGCCCTTCGTTTCTTCCGCTTGCCGGCGCAAGAGGTGCTCGTTTTCATCGTTGCCGGGTTAATTATTGAAAAGCAACACGAGACCGGCGAAGGAGTCGACGATTTTGGATCGTTCGTTGTTATTTGGTCATGCGCACCGGCAAATACCGTATTTGGGGATAAGGACGTTGATGATAACTCGATCGACGTTCCGTTCGAACGTGAATCATACGAGAAACACAATCGAAAATTTCTCCTCTCTTTTCCGGCAGCTGAGGTCGTTGAAGACGTTGACGACGACGATGACGATACGGAGCGCAGACCATCTTCATTTTGATTAACCTCGGGATTGGAAGACGGTTTGCTGCTGGTAGCAGAATGACAATTGTAGACGTTTCCGGTATCGAAACGTGCCACGTTCGAATCTCGTTGACTCTTTTGCATCTGTCGAGACTTGTCGTCGTGGTCGTTGTCGTCATCGCCGCCACTACCACCACGTCCTGTACGTTTTTCGCACAAACGAAATATTGATGGAGACAAGCCAGCGTCGTCACTGACACTGCCACCCCCAGTATTGGAAATTCCGGTGCCAAGGCTAAACGGTCCTGCGCTACCATCAGCAATGCCCCGCTGAAAACAAGTCCCTGATACAGGCCCTGTGGATTTCCTGATGAACAGAACGTTCCTCACACCAGCTGCAGCGGCACTTTTCTCCCGTCTGCTTCGCACGTAGTCGTAGGTCGTCAGACCGAGGCACGCAATATAGCCATGAAAAAAGCACAAATGTATAAGTAGAACCGCAGCAATCGCTGACAGAATACCGATCGCGGAAATAACTATTAACGATCCGGCTCCGGGTGGTACCGATACCGCGGGCACACTCGTTGCGTTATCCATCCAACTCGCGTTCCTCCAAGCACGTCCATTTGTATCTAAACTGGCTGCGACCAATACTACTAGCTCGCTCACCGATGTTCCTGCCACCAGCAGAGCGGCTACAATAGCTGAGACGAGAGAAAGGATGAAGGCAGGATAGTTCCGGCCGCCGACGCAATTGTTCAACCACTTGCAATGATGGTCGAACCGATCGACGCATTTGTTACAGATCGAGCAATGCTTCGTCCGTTTGCTGCTCGTAGTGATGTTGCACAAGTGGCAGCGACCGTTCTCGATCACATGCAAATGCTTGCTGCGGTCAAATTCCGGGACGACATTGTTTACTGGCCGAGACCTCAACTGGGGATCGGCCGGATCTAGAAGAAGAACTGTCAAGTGTGAGAGCACGTGCACGACGAGCACGACGGATAGAATGCCGGTGATAATCGGGCGTAGTCGAGACGTCAGTTGGGGAGTTAGAACGGCGAATGCTCCAGTGCTGACGACCGCTAGAACGAGCCAGCCGGCTATCTGTTGCGGGTGAAGGGGAAGCTGGAGTCCGTGAACACGTCGAAATTTCCTATGTTCCGGATGAATGGCCTGATGCGACAGTGAATCTTTGTCGATAACGAGATGACAGGCCGAGCAGACGCGCGATATCAGTTCGCTGTCCCCACTGACATTGTCCTTCGTTCTTGACAAGGCGACGTCGCGACTGCCACCGGCAGCATCCTCTCGCATCCCGGACTCTCCGTCGCCACACGCACCCCCCTTTCATATCGTCCGAACGATCAATTCTTCTCCTTCTTCCTCCCGTACTCACGATCAAGCAAAAGATGCTTCTCTCGATCATCGACTTGCCACCCCGGACCTCGGACCCCGGTCTTCCTCGATGATCACGCTGCGACGACGACACTCCACATATTTCGCTCGTCTGCATGTGACATATACACACACATATATATATACACATATAGACCGTGGGTGTGTATATATATATATGTGTGTGTGTGCGCTGTTGACTTGCTGGTGTCTGATCAGCAGTTGGGAGAGTCGCCGCGACGCATCCCTCGACTCTTCGTCGTCGACAAGCGTCACCCCCGCATCCTCTGCTGCCGCCGCCTGTGCCGCCGCCTCAAAGTATCGTAAAATCGATAATGACGTAGCAACACAGCAAATCGCGGGTGTACCACCAATCGGCCGTGTCCCCTACGTTCTTGCAGCGTTTTTCTCCTTCCTATCCATACTGCTGCCTCTTCTAGACAGACTTCTCACGTCTTCCAACCTCTGCATCTTTCTTTTCCTTTTCTTGGTCGATTATATACACACTCCTCTAGCTTCGATTTCGACACGCCGTTTGTTGCTTTCACAGCCTTTTGACTTCCACACCGCTAACGTCGGAGCGCGGGCGCGAATAGTATGACGAAGCTCTTGCGCACGCTCGTCTGTATACGCGCCTCACTCTTGCGCTATATATATCATACTAATTTCTATACTTCTGTACATCCTTATTATGAATATTATATTATATGAGAGTGGCCGTGCTAATATTCATGTTTCTACCTATATCAATATAATCCTGTCAGGTTACAGAGAATAAGAGAACGCGCAGTACTGCCCAAGCAGCTTACGCAAACCTCGTGAAACGACATAAACTCCTTGCGCTCCCGTGTCCATTTCATTGCCAATGGCTACGAAGTAGTACGAAGTGGTGCTACGTCGACAAGATCGCTTTCCATACGAAGGTTGCTCAGTTTCGGAATTTATAAATAAGGAATGCGACAATTTACAAGCTGCGCCATACGGTTGCAAAGTATTATCCAAATCTTAAGCAACACCATGATGACGTACAAACGATTAGACTAACCTTCTTCTTCACTTTTTCTCTCGCGTAATCTTGAATGAATTCGTTCACCAGCCGCGATCTTGTATCAGCTCATGAATCTCGTTCCTTAAACTTGCACTGGGCTTGATTTACAATGACCAGACGCTATAAACCCCTGTAAACAACGTTACAATGATGTTTTATAAATTTACCGACCCGAACCAACGTAAACCACAAAATACCAGCGTGCGCCACCGTCACCAGCCATCACCACGGACAAAATGTAGGGTAGATACATTATACGATGCACATTTCTGTAAGACCATTTTGGATCACAATGCTGTGTACGGTGGGAATTAATACTAAATTATGAATGGATGCTACCAGCGGACACCTTCGATGGCGGATAGTTAGCAGACAGCTATCATATTTGTCGGCTTTTTTGGTCTCAATCGTTTACGAAAAGTTTACGCAAGTGTACGCAATCGGTTTCAGAGTTTACGAAATCATAGTTTAGTGATAAGATAGATAAAAGAGAATATTCAGCCCGTTTTTCTACGTGAATTAATGTAGGATCGTTTGACGGTGTACGGACCGTACATTATAATACAGAAATATTCACATTTTCGCCGTAATTAGGGAAAAAACTTTATTCAATGTTCCTAGGGCAATATCACTAGATTGTCAGCCAGTGTCAGCATGTTCACGCAGAACTCCATCGGTGGTGGGGGAAATCTCGGCAGGTGTTTAACATTTCCCCCACCACCGGCCCCACCGATGGAGCTCTACGCTATATGCTGACACCATTGAACTATATACTACCTGGAATGCGCACGGATGCAGGAACAGCCGCGCCTCGCTGTTAGAGAGAGAAGAAAGACATTTTGGTATTCTGTCTCACTCTTACCACTGGACCTGTGGGACATACAGTCGATTTGCACCTTTCGACGTAAGTTCCACAGAGATTTGACTAGATATGACCGGTTCGAAAAGAGTTGCTCTCTTCTGTTTAGATATTTCAGTAGGTGATGTCAGTTGGTCAGTATGTCACAGAAATTAATGTATATGATCACAAAATAAAGTAAAAAATATTATCAAACGCATTAAAATTTCACATGATTTTTTGTTTTAGAGGTAGTGAGGGTTAGGTTAGGTAATTGTTAATACATATCGAAATTACTTTTCTTTGGGAATTGTTCATGCTGGATGTATAAATATAATACTTGGCCGAAGTCAGAAATTGTAATAGATGCCTGATTGATGTACACATTTGGAATTATCTCTCTGTATACAAATTGCAAATTATAAAATATATATAGACTATATTTCTTGTATGGGAACAGTTTTTCTTCAAACACATCCTGTTTTTATTACGACTTACCATAAACCCTTTTATCGAAAGGATAGTACAGCAAAGATAGTTCAGTTCCGTATATTTTAACGGCGTGCACAACATTATTGAAAGGGTAGTACAGGTAACAAAGGACAGAATACCAAAATATCTTCTTTCTCTCTCGGCGCGGCTCGACTGCAGCTCTACATACGGCCGTGCGCATTCCAGGTATTCTATAGTTCAATGGCTGACACTGAATCGGAGCATAGGTTTATGAGAATTGACTTTAAATAGCGGCCTGTTTAAATATTAATTCTGATGAAAAATGTCTAAAATATATAATAAGATCTTTTTATCGAAATTGCTTGCTGCTTTACTTCGCAAAACTGTAAGTACTACTTGTTCTTTTATGTGTCAATTTCCATTGGTACATTTGGTTTTTAAACAGCAGGTCAGTTGCTCCAGTTACAACTCTGGCCTTTGCGGTTATAATCTACAATGTCAGAATATACTTAATGTTTAACATTGTAAATTGATTTTAATTGAGAATTAACTGAATGCTATACTCTCGATAGAAAATATATATGCTTGCCTATTATAAGGTAGTTGTGCAATAATAAAGACGTATATAAGTAGTAGTATGTTTCGTGCTGCCAACTGTACAGCAAAAGTATTCCGGTCAATGTGAAAGTTCTATTACTTTTTTGTTTAATTAAGTCGCAAAATCACAGTCCCGATTCTTGATTGTGTACATATATCCTCGTGGAATTCCACTGGTCAATGCCTCATTCATCGGTAATACAAATGTGTCAAAAAATGCATTGTATAACTGGTGCAATTGTGCGAGGACAATTCGCTCATATATGTCATGCTTGCACTGTACAGTGTTGGCGTATCACTTTACGTCCATTTTCAGTCGCAAACGTTTTCTAACTGACTTTGGAGCAACGTCGGTTCTGATTAAAGATGGTGTAAATTGTAAGGCAAGGAACAGATGTGAAAGTTGTGAACTCCGCCAAACTTGTACTATTCATGAATATACGATAGGTGAAACGGGTAATGGCCATCGCAAAATTGTTAAAAAAACTGCCTCGGGAGTCATCGGTAGAAATGTAGTTCGTGATATTAAAAGAGAAAAAAAAACGCTTCGTGGTTCGCTGTACAGATTATTTTCATTAATTAAGATTAATAACAAACTTATTTGTTCCATGACTTCCCCACTAAATAATACGTGAGTAACAGACTTCACACCGAATTTTTTAATACTTATCCAGAATAGATCTGCGCATTTAAGAAGAGCGAAAGCTATAGCCGCTATCCAGTAAACGTCGTCGCACACATTTTCTTATACTCCGCGACTCTGACATTTTGACAGCCTCGTGGAGAGAAAAACATCTGTTTATCAATGTAAAGCTATTTCGTCCTTTGACTTCTTTTATGTTCTAGGTTAATAGAAAATGACAGTGTTAGAAACAGAAGAAGATACGGATAAACGGTCAGTGCCTCCAAGGAAAAAGTTTTGTTTGTCTTTATCTGGACGTGAGCGTACAATTACCAATACCACCATTCAGCCCCCTCATACGTTTACAAGGGGGGGCCTTCTGGATGCGCAAGATTTTACACGCAGTATGTCAATTTTTTGTTTGAAGTTATTTGAATTTGGAGCAAGAGACTGGTGCCACATTTATATTTTCCGTATATACACTGCTTGCTCATTTTGTTTATTAATGCTTCATGATGGCATTACTTGTACAGGTACAAGCAAGATGTTGAATGGCTACAGGAACCAGTTGAGTAATCATCAAGACGCTAGTTATGATGTTACGGGCACAGGTGCTGAAGGACTGAAGATAGCGACTCTCTGCAATTTAGGAAATACGTGCTTTTTAAATAGTGTGTTGTACACACTTAGATTTGCCCCATCTTTCCTACATAACTTGCATCACTTAGCAACTGATTTGTCAAATATAAATGACAAACAGATACAAACAAAAGTAAGTCTTTAGAATTACTCCTGTCCGGCTTAAAATCTGTGAATATTGCAGAAAACATTATTATACGTAAGTTGATGCAATTGAAATAATTACTTGATATAGATGAAATCATCATCTCTGGGTAGAACCGGTGTATCG
Organism: Priocnemis perturbator; assembly: GCA_963942575.1. Lineage (NCBI taxonomy): Eukaryota > Metazoa > Arthropoda > Insecta > Hymenoptera > Pompilidae > Priocnemis > Priocnemis perturbator. The sequence goes on along the minus strand of OZ012647.1, from coordinate 13,954,794 downwards.
TTAACGGCAAGTGGTAGTCGTAGCTCAAGTAGTAAAGATCTTTTAGCGTTGTCTGGGCCAGCAGGAGAACTTAACAAACCACGTATACAAATAGCAACTGAAAAATTGCACGAGTTGTTTATGGCATTGCACACATCAGAAGCAAGAGAAACTAGCGAGCCATATCAGCCAGATGCATTTTTACAAGCTCTTAGGTACAAGACTGATGATCTGGGAGACAGGATTAACCTTTCCATTACTATTCGCTCAATTTTAGGGAAGTAAATCCTATATTTGAGGGAAATCAGCAACAAGATGCACATGAGCTTTTGGTCTGCTTACTGGACAACATCCGAGAAACGTTTCAACTCCTTGTCAGACATAGGGAAAGTCAGTTTGGTCAGAGCAACGGTGGACTCACGGACTTTTCATCGGAACACTTAACAGACGCACAATCTGAAAGCGGCGGTTCTGGCAAACGCAGCATTCGTAAGTCACGAAAGAAAAAGAAAATCATAACAAGAGGGAGCTCTGTGTGTCTGGTACAATCAAATGTGAATGGAGTCACGATACCGTCGAGGCCATATGAGAATGGTTACGCCGAGTTCGCTGAGAGCAATGGCGAATTGATGAGGCACAAACCAGAGAGTAAGAAATGCTTCATCTCAGAGGACTTCGAAGGTATCAGTCTTTTGCGGACAACGTGTTTGGAGTGTGAACACGTAACTGAAAGGAAGGAGACATTTTGTGATATATGTGTACCCATTGATATTGATCGCTCAAATGAGAAAGGTAACGTAGTATTCAAGATGCCTATGCTTAAAAGAAAGAAACCTCGTTTCTTACATCTGATATACTGGTCTTCAGATGACGAAGGACGATCGGTGGACAGTAGCGACGTGTACAGACGAGCAGTGGTAACTAGTGAGCTGCTTTGGGGCAGAGACAAGTACTGGTGCGCTCGTTGTCTTCGATACAATGAAGCTCGACGGGCAGTTTGTTTTCCCTCATTACCCAGACTACTAATCCTACAGTTGAAAAGGTTTTCCACAGCTGCTGGGTAAGAACGTGGAATCATTAGGGATTTTCCATTCATAATCACATAATTCTCTTCTAAAGTACTATTTTTATGTGCAGATCAATGGAGAAAATCAACAATCATATGCCTACACCATTGACCTTGCAATGTTTTTGCGAAGACTGCAGCGACGATCAAAATCGCGGCAACGCAATCGGAAAAGAATCGCGACATGTATACGAATTGTACTCTGTCATTATGCATCAAGGTGCAACGATGACAGCGGGTCACTATGTGGCTTATACACGATTACCTGATGAATCTGCCTTCACTGAGTACTTCCAATGCGACCGCGATAGTAAACGGCACGTCTCTGGTCAAAACAGTAGCGGGGCAAATTCAAATTCATCTTCCTCGGACAAAGCATCCGGCATTCTCAAGTATTTTAGAAGCAAACCGAGCGTTAGCGAGAGTAAAGAGCCAGTAGTAAGGGTCGGCTGTCGCAGCATAGATTGTTGTGGTGTACGCCGAAATAAGTACCCGACCAATACTTGGTTGGAGTGTGATGACGAAGCAGTACATGTCATACCGTTGCGAGAGTTGAAAGACAAACTGGCACCGAATCCGCGAAATTCGGCAACTCCTTATCTTCTCTTTTATGTGAGATCGACGACGTAAGCATTCCTCTCTTCCACACTTTGACTCATCAGCCATTAAACTGCGTTAAATAATTCCGTTTTAAATAAAATTGACGAGAAATAAACGTGAAAAGAGCTTCATTCACATCCTCTGCCAATTACTTTACGCTGTGATGATGTCACACGCATTCCAACCCCGTTGCATACTCCTGTACGTAAGTGTATCGACCTTAGATTACAGTGTATAATTTGGTAGAGAATACATTATGTTACATTCACGTAAAAAATTGAATGTGCCAGTCGGGCACCGAGGTACTAGAAATGAATCTGGACCGGTGACTCGTGTATATTCATACGTCTTGAGAAGATAGTTATGTGGAGTGTAAATTTGTATCTGCCAGAATGACTTCAATGTTGAACCAGTATACATGTATACGGTATATATTCATGCACTTGAAACTTTGCTTTTAAGGTTGCTGTAAAAAATAAAGTTGCATGTATAATATCACGATTTATTTCTTCAACCCAGTTTCGGCAAGTAACTGTAGGATTACATAGAGTTGAGCATAGGGATGAAATTATGAGATCTATTCATTCGGATTAGTATTAGATTATCAAAATTATTCTTGTTAATTCGCATTAAATGAACAATAAATTCGACTAATGTTTCATATTATTTTTCTGCGCACTTCTATAGAATGTAGGAGTGATAACTCGATACATTCCTTCGAATAAATACCTTATTTGCATTACTCTATCGGCGGCAACGCACACTTTGCCCGCCTTTGAACACGATAATTCTTGCATTAAAATGTAATATTCATGTAACACTTGCTCAGATTGCCTATCTGAGATCATTAGATAAGCTGATCCATCTGCTACCGCCTAATAAATATAAAAAAGTCTTATACTTCATAAAGGTTAATTACGAACTTCTGTGAATCGTTCGTTATTAATCAAAGAAGATCGGTATGTAACCAAATGAGTACTTAAGTGTGAAGTGATGTGTACAACTATCTAAAACGTTGCACACAATCGAATACGGTTGTGCGATGTCAGAACTCAATCATACGTGGCTCACATCCATATATCGATTGCCTCGATAGGGGTCAGTAGTGGAGTCGTGTTCAACCTGTCAGTCTGGCACATCGCAGTTTCTTCTACTTCAAGTAACCATAATTCCGATAGCACATTCCGATTGCTTCCGGTACAAAATTTCACATCCTTCGCATTGACATGCTCTTCTGTTTCATACTTAAATAAGGTACGTAATTAAAGAATATGATTATAATTAGATCATGCAATAGACTTATCAAAACACAACAGAGATCTAGCACATTTGAAACAAAACTTGTATTATTTGATATATCAGATCCTGCTATATATGCGCGTTACGTTTACTTAATGTTTCAAATTATCGGTCAATTGCCATTTTACTTCACACAACATTGTTTCATTTGTAGATATACCAAAATGTTGTTCACACTGCCCATTATCAAACATTAACAATTTTGAATGGCGTCTCCGCGATTTTATCATTATAGGCTGCTATATGTGCGCTTTTATATCAATAATTTTAACCTACGTGTCGCAGAAACTCTCATTCAAAAAGTGCATTACTTGTTTACGATTATAAATGATAATTATCTATTCTGTCTGTGTCCCATATTCGTCCTTCAATGTGTGTGTCATCAGTTACGCATACTATATTCGTTTGTTTCATTGCATTTGTATGATTTCATATTAATTCTTTGTTTTATTTACATAATTTCCGAGTACACGACATACCAGAGATTTCCTTCCCTGTAGCAATATTACATCGTTTTAAGTAACGACATGGTAAGTAAAGTAATTTAATATTTAAACGTTCAGCACTAGCATGGTACAACACAACTTCCACTATTTTTCGAACTTCTGACAAGCGTGCACAAAAGACCGAAACTGATCGTATATGTTCCGTGCGATATCGATCAGACGAATAGTAATGTGCGCCTTCGCTTCAAACGTAATCTTTTTCTGTTAAACTTGTAAAGTTCACTATATCACCACCGTGTATGTCGAGGTGTAATCAATACATCATACAATCACGGGAACACGTACATGCGATAAATCAATTTTGCATACTGACATCGTATCAAGCGTACGCACAATTCACGAAACGTTAGATCTAACATTACAGTTATTGAGTGGTCAGACTTGCTTATATCAGGTTTTGCCTAGCAATGATGACTGATTTTCAGAAAGTAAGATGACTTACAGTTCTAACATAAAAATTTGACCAATCTTTGCAAAGTAGACGGGATGCAATAATATTGTCGTTATCGTCTGTGCATTATTGTTATAAGTTTCTCTGAAACTGGCCGATATTTTGGTCGGCCAGATGAAAATAAACGGTTAAGTATTAAGTGTAACTGTCACGACGACAAATGTTACTAGCAGTGTGTTTATTGCAGGCAATCTTACAAATTTTGTACGATCACAATGAAGCATCAGCAGGTTACGGTGGACTTCATTGGCATGATGTTTACCGCATGTTCGTACTTGGCTCTAGCAGGGGCCGTCTGGATATTCTTACGTTTACTGCAAGCTTGCTTTTGGCTTCCACGCCATTTAAAGAAACAAAATGATGTACAACAAATGTTGCAAGACAAGGTATCTGAACTTTCGGTCCCTCTTACATTGTTTTCCATATATGACCAGAGAAATAGTAAATAGAGGTGAAGAATTTATACAAGTAAATTTGTGCTATTAGATCGATGGTTACGAGCGATACATATTAGAATGCGAAGAAAGGGAAAAGGCTGAGATCGCGGAGAAAGCAGATTTAGACACAGTCTCGCCAAACAACGCCTTGGAGCAATCGGAGAAGTGGAAAGAACGAAGACAATGTCTCGAAATGCTCAAAAGAGAATTGAGGAAGGTTCAAGAAAGCGGCGACGCATACGACTGGGACCAACTCTTGGAAGATGAAACGAAGGATGATCTGACCATAACCGAACTTACGGAAGAAGAGAGTTGCAAAATGGAAGCGAATGAAGACACTGAGAAGCCCACAGAGGTAGCTGAAGAAGAAAACATTATTACTAGTCCAGAAAACAAAAAGGATAAATAACTTGTAATTTACGATTTCAATTTGCCATTACAAATTCCTTTAACGATAAGTTAGGCGATAACTCGCAAAATAACAGCTCATACAAAATAATTCGCTGAAAATTTGCGAATCCAACCGACCCGACTGCTATACATACTCGTATATTTCATTCGTTTTGAGAATGTAATGATCGCGATACATGAAACAGTTCAGAACTGTTTTTCTTTGATGATACAATTACCCCAATTGCGGTAACCTTTTTCTTCTTAGCATATACGGGAAAAAAAATATGTGCCTTGACTACCGTAATTTGATACCGTTATTTGTACTAAGGCGTGCGCAGTATTTATCGAGTTCATGTAGATGTATTCATAACACTAATATGTAAGATTGTGCATGCTCTTCGAATCACTCCGTTAGCGATATAGTATAATAATCTTGAAGCAATGCACAAACGATCGATATTTAGTATTTCTACAAGCAGTCGTAACCATTTTTATACACCCTCATTTTCCTTTTTCGCTTATTGGTACAAATATATATGTTAAATGAATATAAATCCAATTATGACTGTAACGCCCAATTTTGCAACAGTGATGTAATACCACCATATTTTTATATACATGTACCTGCCACTTTGTATGGAGAATGTAAGGCACTGAAGTGTAGGATCACGCAACTTATACCTACAGAATATTCACCGGCTTTTATACAATTTTGAAAGCCTGCAAATTTTTACAGATAACATTCTTCTTCGTGTGTGCTATTAATATTAAGTAGTCACGCCGTTGGGAAATTTAATCATTGTACTCTGACACCCTGTGACATTGAAGAATATACAATATCTTTGTCACTAATTAACATTACCAATACTTTTCATATTTAAAAGAATAAATAAATACTCTTGCGTGCTTAGCGTTGACGTAAGTAAGTAATGAATCGTTTCATTTAATCGAATGAAAAAGCTTACATCGAATGACATCATAACAACTTTTGATGGGGTAATGGTAGGATTGGAACAATTGATTGACTAAGAATGTAGTGCATGTACTAAGAATCATGGTTATTAAGATAATTATCGTTTTTCTCAATATTACTTTGGTAGTAACATATCATACTTTGAGTACAACTTTTCGATAATAGCACGTCAAACTTGAGTGGATCACGAAATATTTACGGTAGTCGAATAGTGTAAATGTATGTGTGAATGTTTGCGTATTATTGTAACCGAGTTGAGCGCTCAAATATTTCGAGTACTTCGAACATTCGGATTTACTCAAGAAATGCAATCTACTTGAATAGTTAGACGATAGTAGTAGTTTTATGAGGTTTGAGTAGATTGATCAAGTGATACTGATAAGTGATCGAATAGCTTGCTTCAATTTGATTGGATCAAATATTATTATATATATAGATTCACTTGTTTTTAGTTTAGGTGACCCAAGTAGGTCGAATTTTTTCAAACTTGCTTGAATTCACTTGTTTTTAGTTTAGGTGGCCCAAGTAGGTCGAATTTTTTCAAACTTGCTTGAATATTTGAGTTACTTAACCATTTACTTTACTGGAATGATCCAGTCAACAGTTTGTGTCCTTACAGTTTAACTCAAATTTTGAGTGCTCGAATATTATAAGTAGTCAGCTACCCCTAACACTTAACGCACGCAAATCGTGCCTGCCATTTTACCTGCCTGTACTTCCACTTGTCCGGAGTAACCAAGGTCAAGGCCGTAGTACCCCAGCACAAACTTAAACAGAGGCTACATTCGTTGGCGCACACCCAAGTGGAACGACGATTATTTTCCTGATCCACGAACGAGCGTAGGTTGCTGCGCCACTCATAGGCCAAAGTACGTGTGCATGTCTCCTCTCGTGTGTGCAGTATACACGGTTACAGCCGGCGGTTCGCTGCACCTCACATCGTGTACACTCATTTTTCCATAATCATTTCGAATTTTATAAATGTCGGGAATTGGGTTTCTGTGCGATTTGAATTTAACGCAGAAATACATTGGGTAAATATGTTCCGACATGTTCTTTGCTATGGCAGTGTTTCTAACATCCCTTCAGTGCTTATGCTTATAGGCATAAACGTGCAGCGTCCTATGGACACAGCCATTGGTAAACAAAATTGAATTTATTATAGCGTTACAGAAAACAATACGTAAACGCATGTCTATTTAGATAAGAAATATGATAAGAATGGCGGGGGAAGTTACAAATTTTATTATACGTCATATATCAAGGTAAATGTAATTCCATTTGCGAGATTCGTACTTTGTCAGTCGGTATATCCAACTATTCGTGCAGTTGACACTGTGTTTTTACGTTCTAATCAACGCTATACTGTACCTTAGTGCTTGAAAACAAGGACGATTGAAAGAAATGAATATTGAATTAGTTATATGGGGGACTGTCGTTCGCGTTAAATTATACAAAAGATTTACAGTATCCTTGAAGTAAATCAAATATCTGCTAGAAAGTATGCAATGCAAAAGAAAAACAAGGCATTGATATCGATTTGACTTCTTTCCTCCACATATGAAAGGATCGAAACACCTATCAATATCAGTGTCATACGGAGGCTGATCACAAGCATAAAAACAATTGCCAACATGAAGTGATTATTATATGGGGGTAATTGCGAAAATGCGTGGAACACCGACGTGAAACGTTCGATTGCCTACCCATTTCTCCGCTCTCATCGATCTTAGCCGCGACTCAATAGGTTCAGTTACTGGTGGCGAGGTGGCACCAGCGGTCACTGGTATGCGAAAAATACTGGAGCGAGCGGTGCAAACCTGCGATACAATCGTGTAGCTTTTGTGGCGGGAGGGCGCTGCTCGCGTGTGATCGAGTTTACGGAGGCTCGTGAGGAAAATTGGACTGAAATCTACCCCTCACTGTCACGAGTGTCGTCCGATTTTCGCGCGAAAATCATCCCCGTTAATTGGTGGCCGTGCGAATCGTACGTCGACGGCGACGGTACTGTCACGGGAACGAAGCGGAAAAATATATCGTTCGCGAGGATGTCCACAGGCAGACGTCCTCGGCTCTGATGAAGGTCCCCGTTCGCCAATGTACAAACTCGTCACCGACCTGGAGACCAACGACAGAAAGAAACACGACAATGCCACGGCACAGCTCGCTATGGAAGAAGCCGAGGAAAACGATAGTGACGAATCGTCATCTTCTTGTCAGCTAGGGACTGTCGGCAAAAAGTGAGTAACAAAAGTGTCATGCACAGTAGTGAACGTTTGGTGGTGCTGCTTGCTGATGTCGGCTACAGTGGTACATGCATGAAAATTATGGTGGTGGAGGGACGCGGCACGCGTGCGTCACGCGACCAATTTCCCTGCGTTATTTCTCCCTTCAACTCTGCGTGCGTATTGCGAAAAGGTCGACGACATCTAGATGTCAAGTCACCGTTCCTATGCCCCTTCGATATCGCTGACGCTTCCGTTCCGTCAATAAGAATAACGTCGCTGCGGCTATCGCATTGATCACGCAAGAAGCGACACGAGGGTTACGTGCTAAAACCGCTCTACCGTCGGGCACCTATCCTATGATACCTGTGTATTTCATATACTACGTTATGTTTACCGCTTCTCATGCAATATTTATTCCCACTGCGATCCGCTTTTTCCAACAGCCATTTGGCCGATTCTCTTTCCAGTCAGTCCAAGTCCTCCGCTGTCGCTTATTCGGCTGAGGTGTGCGTTTTTTGGCTTAGATACGTCATCGGACACTAGTGAGACCATTACGTCACCATGCTGCTAAATATGTATCGTCCAGGAGATTTTGCTGCGTTGTCAAGGGGATGGGGCAAAAATGCACGGTTAACCGGAAGGGTCACGTGACGCGCACGATCTCCAGTGTCGAACGTGCAACGCGGTGTATGATAAAAGGGAAAGGTCAAGATATATAAAGAGTCGCCGCATTGCTCTATACATGAACGACGAATGTATTTATGGGCTAAAGCGTTCTAGGCTCCGCTCGATATATAGATTCGGATGCCCCCGCTCCCTTGTCTCTGTCGCACGTTGTGTAGTCTGTCCACCTTATGTTATATTACGTGTGCATGGGGCAAAACACGTATCTGGCACTTTAACTGGCAAAACATTCCGACAAAAAAGTCCTAAGCGAATCGGGTGGCATTTGAGTAAGTAAAGCTGTCGGACGTTTATGGGTGACTTTATGGGAAACATATACTTCCCTCGTGCGCGGCCGACGCGGTACTGAAGGTGATGTGTTTTTTTTTTTTTTGTATAAGACAACACGATTCTGTCAGAAAGCGAGGGGGTGGAGGCACAGTGAGGGCTAGAGGGTGGAAATGCTTGGTCTAATAGTGAGGATCGGCGAGGAATGCATTTGGACTGAACGAATAACAATGAATCCTGCAATGGCTGCCAGGTGACTAGGCCGATGAAGGTCGCTGACCGTTGAACTCTGTCCACGTATGACGTCATTGATCGTAGGTTACTATAGACTTGTACTTTTACCGGGCTGCGTAAATCTTCCTGATGATGTTTAATCCCGTTGCCATCGCTTTCGTTTCAGATAGTTGAGTTGTAATTTAGCAGCTCGTTTATACTAGTCGAAGGATTTGTTGCATTCGCGCCAACTTATCGAAATAATTGTATTCGATCAATTTAGGTGCGACGGAACTGTCGAGTTCGGTTGTGGTATTATAGAGAAACGGTTAGTGGGCCAGATGAAATCGTGGATTGGAATATGACTGGGATCGAATGGTTAGGTAATAAATTAATATATGTGTATATTGAAAAGTATGATAAGCGGCAACAGTTCTCTTTGCGAACATTAATATGTACGAATGACACGTATTTACACATTGTGAATGCAAATTTAATTAGACCTCACGGAAATTGCAATGACGGAAACAAATATGTAATATAAACGACGCATTTGATTCATTGAATACTATCGCAAACATTTTAACTCGGATAACGTTAGAAATCATGTTGATTTTTCTACCAAATTGAAAAATGTTATTTATGCAATTTATAACTTTAACGTATCGTTCAAGAATGAATTTCATTAACGGCAACGAGATTAAAGATGAATTTTCTGTCCGGCTTCTGACAATGAGTATTTTTTCACATTTGTACGACACCGCGAATAGAGAGTTGTATCACGTTAGCTACGTTCCAGATGTGAAACCATACGGCGCAGTTAACATCGTTCACGCCGCACCGATGTTCGTAATTAAAATTAATGACGTGCTCGTTTTTCCAGCAGAATGCTGTTAACACCGATTTGCAATAATACCGTAATACGCCGATTTTGCCGCGAGATGTAATTTAGTACATGCAAGTCAGAGTACGGCTTCCGTCGTCGGCATGGAAATGCTTCCTCCGGAAACTTTGAGCTGTTTTATGATGGATTCTCTTCTCGGGCAAAATGTCGTTATATCCACGCGCGCGCGCAATAAACGAACAAGCGCGGTATTTGTGAATTATTCAACGCATAAAGCGCGTGTTGTGGCACGTATCATTTACCACAATCGCTGTACTGAAAAAGCATCATGCATTAATACCTATATTTCGACCAAAAGCAAAAAGAAACTCAAGAGTTTTCTTCGATGCGTAGACTTCACAGTCGCTGTGAATTAATCCTTTGTGCCTTCTTCTTTCAATCCAGTCGTATCTATTTTACAGATTTCCTTCAATCGCAATGATATACACACGGCATGCTCATGCACGATGTGCATGACATATACTCTCCAGTTAAGATATATATCTACGTTGAAGGAATACGTCAACCCTTTTATTACACAATCATGCAAGTATATAAATGGCTTCATTCGGTCTCTTGTATCATCACATGTCGTCCCAATCCAAAAGTAAGACCCGTATCGATGCGCTACTCCGAACTCTGAGGGATGCCGTTGAAAATCAGTAATACGGTGACGACGGTGATTTCCTCATAATGCCAAGTCAATGCTCGTCGACAATCAGGGAGGCATATCTCATTCACGGTCGCTCTCCCGTCGACGTCTATCGGCTTTCCGCGGTCGGAAAACTGACTATCACGCAGCTCCGTCGTATCGATCCGTAGCAGACGGGCCATTTTGTGTCCCGTTTCATCTCGCGTCTCCCCTTCTCTCGACATTCTTGGCTCTCTCACTCTCTCTTACTTCTTCGCTCCTCGTCGCACCCCTTTTCATACCCCCACAGGCCTGCCCTTCTCTATACGTCCCTGCTTCCAATTTTGCCGCGCGTACCGTATTCCCGTGCTGCGACGCGAAAAAGCGAGGTTTGAAGTATCGTTTTCCATCATTTCGCTAGACTCGAGTTTGAATGATTGGAGCAGAGAGATTGGAAAATTCAACGGAGGGAATGAGAAATGGGATCGGAAGAAGATGGAGAAAGGAACACGAATGAATCTGTTGCGCTGCTGAGGTCCTTCTGATATTACCACGTTGTTTACCTATGTATCTATACGTTCTTCTCCACTAATCTTCGCTTGAGCTTGCATCGGACGAGGCGGCGTGTATTTCGGATATTAGGTCGGACGAATTGATTATTATTCTTTTGGAATGCGCGACGAGTAGAATTTCCTGTCGTGGACATATTACGTCTCGTGAACTTTTCGTTCGCTATTTGATACTTTATTGGACATTCAGGAAAAGCTATATTGTATAATGTGGAATTAATATATGTACCTATACGCTGTACGATGCGCGTATTTTGTTAAAACGGACAATTTACAAAGAAAAGATAATGTGAGAATGTAATTTTAGAAAGAATACACGCTTGTGAAGAGTTTAATACCAATAGCACTTCATTCACCGAAATCTTTAATTCATGTTTATCGATTATTAGAAATTGTCTATACATATGTGCACATTGTAATCTTTGTATACCCACACAAGTGCTGTATAAACGAATTAAACACTTTGGTCAGAGCATAACGTCCTCATACAAAGTACTTGTTAGTGCAATTACGAATCTTCTCAAGAATCCACCGCAATGGTGGACAGCTATTCGGGCCATTGACATCGGGCACTCATATCTATAAATAAAGGGGCCGTTGGCGGCTGCATTCTAGTAACCCTACGCTCTCAAAGTAGCAAGAATGAGGGTGCAATTGAAAGCTAAACGAAAATCTTCAAGCAGGTTTCGTGAAGAGTGTACGAAAGATTCTAGCTTCGTGTTATTAAAACTGCTAATAAATTACCATTACCGAATACTGTTTTGCAAATCGTAACTCAGCCACGTCGCTTGAATGAAAGTGCAGTCGACTTTAGTTATTAATTGACGTGACCGTCATGACCTTCCTTTCGTAAGGGTCAAGGTTTTAGTGCAAGGAGAAAATTCAAGCGTATCTATCTAGGGGGAAGAAGAAGCGAGTCTGGCTTTAGGCCTTTGCAGCTGATGTTTGCCATGTACATAAGTCTCTCGGCTTCTTTATAAATCTGGGGGCTGCAGTTCTCAATGCGGCCGCACGCTCACCTGTTCATTCTTTTCACCTGTCCATCTTTTTTATCACGGTGGTAGGTTGGGAGACATTTGTTATCTCAAGGGTATCATACGACATCAAAGTGTCAAGGTCGGGAATCATTTTCGAATCTAAAATGCGAAATTCTTCTAACAATTAGATTCCGAATAGTCGTTTGAAAAATATTTCTTGCATTATGAGTACACATTTTCCAGATTGAGGGGAAAAGCCAAATTGATTCCGCCGTTATGCAATGTACTTCTAATGAAAAGTCGGTTGACGCTGGGTACTTGTAGGAATTCGAGAAAAGAATCATGTTTGCTGAGATCGTGTACATCAGTGTTGGACAGTCAAAGCCACTAAACAGATGATTGTCGAAGTAACACAGAGACAGTACGTAGAGTCGCAAAGCGCAAGGATAACTTAGAAACGCTTAATAATTTGACAATGTTTGAATCCAACGAAAGATCACTAGCAGCATTCGGGCGTACAATATAGCGAACGGAATGTATTTGCGTTTGCGTGTTTTGCAACAGGCGTGGGCACTTTTAACCGCTGACGATCGTGGTGCAGTTAGATAACCGCAAGTGCATCGAAGCTTTGCTTGAGGTACACTAGTCCGTAGTAGCATCGGCACCATCGCACAGGACGGCCTTCCGTCGTAAAACGGAAATTCGACGAATCGTTCGTCTCTTCTCGAGATTTACTCGATCTGTCGGACGCTCGCGAAAACGAATGGTTGCCGGGTTACTTCGAGGCACGATCGAGCCCGAAACGCAAGATTCGACGAAAACGAAATTAATGACTGGCCGTGTTGAGGGAAGAAATGACGAGGGGTGGAGTGAGAATTTTCTTGCCGGCGAAACGAAACTTCGCCAATTACTCTTCGACATCCCGAATGAAAACGATCTGATCGAGTTCATTTGCACGATGAATCGACTACTTTTCTTCTGGGTGATTATCAAGTGCCTTTCGAAGCTGAATCTCACGGTGTGGCTTGTAATCTGTTGATGAGTGAACGGGTCATCGGCTTTTCTGTCGTTTGCGAGAACGCAAGCTTGTCACGCCGACAGATCGTTTTCAGCCTGTCATTCTGTAGGAACAGCCAATGGTACGGTGATGTCTGCAAATATCTAATGTCGCAACAAAGTCAATCGATAAGAGACGGGATCAATTGCGTTAAGGTTCACGAAATGTGGAAAAGGAAAAACTGAAAGTGTCATGAATTAGCGAAACGAAAACTTAAAATAAATAACGTTCTAAAAATAGTGAACAGCCATTATGAGTGTTTTTTACCCCTTCGTTTATCGATATTTTGTGTCTGACTCGAATGGATTTAATTGCACATTGTTACCAATTTAAAACGCATACAATTTCTATTGTAATGAAATGTATATTATTATAATTTCTTGATAAGCATCACCTTATGCACGCAATGTTAGTTGTATTATTCGCAATAAAATGTCAAAATTTCCAAATTTGCAGGATTTTTCATTAAGTTTGATATGATATCTTCGAAAGAACGTGTGTATTTTTATCATTCTAGTAGGTTAATACGTACTTCGGTCACCACGGAGACACTTGTTTTGAGTCAGGAACTTTTTCGACAATATATTTAATTGCTTCGTAGAAACTGACAGGCGGTGCTGATTTCAAGAATTGGTAGTCGCACTACAGAGAATTAAAATAAGAATGACACATCTTTTCCGGCCTACAAACGAATTCGTGTGTATACAGTGGGTTGACTTTATTTTTGTTTCTGTTCACGAGAAATATTCAAATTGCCCGGCTAGTGATAAAACTCACTCTGATGTATTCACCGAAAGTGAAATTTGAACCCCATTTCTTCGGTGAATACAAAAATTCTACAAACTCGGTCTCCAGCAAAGCATTAAAAGAAACGTCAACGTTTCAATTCACTTACCTGAAAAATGACACGACCCGCGTAGAAAGTTATACCTGATATTTCAAAGGAACAGAAAGTGCGACGTCAGTGTATCAGCAATGTCAAATTACTGATATGAAGATTCGGCTAACGACTAGCTGCCCCTTTACTTCTTCTGTGTCGTTTTACGTCTGGACGAGAGTGAATGTTTAACTCTGCCTCAATTTTTCAGAGAGAAGCACGCATTATATCGGATGCGACACAGAGAGATAGACAGAGCGGAAAAAGAATCTATTTATCCGCGGCTGAAGATTAAATTCAGCCACTGACGATCGAATACAATTTACTACGACGTTTGCGCTCCAAGTTCGAGGTGAATATCGCAAAATAGACCACCTTGTCGCACACGTACACGAAAACGTGCGCGTTATCTGTCACGCATACACATGCACATATATTGGCATGCACCTTACAGGTAAAATCTGTCCGATGCACTGTATCCCGTAGACTACACTCATTATAACGCCACCTTTATAAGAACAGCCAATTCTCCGCCTGTATGTAGAACGATTCAACCCGCCACGAGTTTTTCACCACGAATGAACAGTGACCAACCGTATTTTCCTTACAGCGACACGATTTAATTGGTTATTGAGAGAAAAACATTTATTCTTATCCTTGGTAATCGGGTTTTTTCGAAAGCATGTATCTTGTGTGACGAGTAAGGACTAGATGTCCGATATTGCAAATGGCATTTCTTGTGCATGTTTGAATGATTGCGTGGAGCCTGCGTACGTATGAGTCATACAAAGGAATTTGAGGGGGTGAATGAAAATTGGAAGGTGCCTTCTGTGCTGTAGATAACAATCTCATCGACGATCGCTCTTATTGTCACTCGGACTCTTGATTTCGAATTAGGTTCCGAGAAGTTCATGATTTTTTCTTTGAAATAAACTCTACCTCTTCTGTATATTTCTTGGTTTGGTGAATTTAAATAACAGAAAGTGTTTATTATAAGACATGTTTTTGCAATGATTCCATCATTTTTTATTCATACGTAATCTTTCTTCTTCGCAGCTTTCAATAATATAATATATTGCAGTGCATTTTATGTTTTATTAATTACTTAAAACTTTTTTAATACAATTTATTTTGGTTCAACAGTCCCGTTATATGTATATCTTTTTTAAGCGTTCTAATGTATTTCAGTCCGTTCATTTTGCCCGGCTTATGTCGTGGTGCGTAGGAACCTTTGCATGATTCATTATAAAGAATTTCAGGAAACGTAGACATAAAACGTAACGTGTTTACACAAGCCGTTATGGATTTGAGAAAATCTGGGGTTCAGTTATAAGTTTTGATGGGTAACTCGTTAGAATAAACTATACGGAATATATTTTAAAAAATTCTGCCTGTACATTCTAATGATATCATAAAAATTTGACTTTAAAATTAAGTATATTTGTTAGCAATATTAAACTTTTCCCTCTAATACTGGAGTTCCAGACACTGATGACGTAATTGTTTTTTTTTAATGAAAGCACGTGCGGACTTTTAGGACTTCGGCTTCGAGACTGCAACTGTCTACGTAGGAGGTCTATGATCTATTCCTAGAAAGCACCACGCGTCTCAGCAGAGGAGGTGCTTTTTAAAATAAGTTTTCCCCATACGTAGGAGCACTGTGAAACATTCGCGTTTTACCATTTTCAACTTTTACCGAGCGTCCATTGGACCTCGACAATGATGTAATTCTTGGAACTGTTCATGCAGACATATTTTGTACTAATTGATCAAATTACTTGAAAATCTTATAGTTTTGGGTAGACACTCTCGTTGGACGTGTATTTTCCGCATATAATCAGTTTTATACCAATTCGACATTATAATATATTCTGCACAACGTATTATCAAATACTGATTGGGCAATAATCAACAAATAATACGTTTATTTTGTCATCAAATGTACTGAAACATCGGATATTGTCAACAGAGGAAGTAACTGTTGCTCGCAGGTGCCTGCAATGCCTGCATGCGAACGTTCATGCATTATATGCCAGATGCTGCATATGCAAACGTATGTACTGCCTATAAAAGTAGCGATCGATATTAAGAACCTCGTAAAACAGTTTGAGATAATTTAATCGCAGATGTATCAATTGCATTTTATCTCTGACTTCGCTATTTTTACGTTATACTTTCTGTGCTTTACAACGTACGATTCTTGTTAGTACTTGGATAGCAATGAACGAGCCAGACGTTTATAATTGAATGTGGATTTGAAGTATAATACTGTAAATCTAACATTCTGAATGAATTGGAATTACTTCTAAATATTTAGCCAGGCATCATTTTTCCTTTCTCGCAGAAAGCTATAAGATGCAGTTCATAGCAGAAAATGTTAACCATTAAACCATGGTAAATGCTCTGATATTTAACCCCACTAATTGTAAGTACATTACTCTCCGTATTCATAGCCATAAACTTCTTAAGGCAATTGACCCTTTCGTCCGCCGCAATTAAGAAGACGAAGAAAATAGGATATATAGAGTTCGCTAATGTGCCACTGTGGCTGATGCCGCCCAGTTGTTACTGACTGTAGCGTTCTTTTCGTTGACACTTTTTCTTCCATTGACCCTTACTTCGGCAATATTTTCATCAGTCAAACTATGGCCAACGTTTCGCTATATCTTGAAAACTTTGTCTCCTAAAGAATCGATCGATGAGTGTAGTTTATCACAGCAACGCAACTCGTTAGATGCTTCAGAGATATTTTAGAAATAGAATCTCAGCGGTGATACGCCGTACCTCGCGTGACCGAGTATTTCCACGTTTTCGAGGATTTACAGCCACCAAGGGGTCGGAATCGAAGGTTCAAGGATACTGCGGGTGCTTCTCTACGTCACGTGTTTACTTACAGATTGTGAGACAAAAATTCGCCTACGTAGATGAAAAAATTAAGATGCGGTATGCTCAATATTTGTATGAATATGGAATTAAGGGAGTTTACCATTGTCATTTAGGAGTCGATCTATTCACGGTATTATTAAATACGTAGAAATACATTTCTGTGTTGCCTCAGTGTTAAAGATTTTCGATGTAAATCGTAAATAGATACTTGATAATAAATTATTTTCAAGGGTCATTGGGACCTATTCGATAGATTGACCTAGATAGTTATAACAACGGTCACCTATCATCTCTCACGGGGCCGTTTATTTTGTGTATCCTATTTCTTGATAGTTGGAAGGTTCCACGACGAACTGTGAATCATCGCAATATGAATGGGTCAGGATAGATGATTCCATGAGGTGATTGTCGGATTTATTTTGAGACGACCCCACTCGCAGCTTCGTGTGTAACTTAAGCGTACATTCTGGCGACGGTTTCCCCCAAACGAGCTCTCCCGCCAAGCTCGTCGCTCCTTCTCAGAATTATTACAGATCAATGAATATTAAGTGTACATGTTCTCGAAGTTGTCAGAATAATTGAAACACGTACATGTATATTGTTATTTCAATTATGAATCTACTCTACAAAATCGGACAACTTGGCGTGGTGTTTCAAACAAAACGCTACGCACGTGTACTGTTCTTATATTAATTGCATGGTAACAGGAAAATTCGCAGTGAGCATTACAGTAAGGAGCGGTGCTGTATCTTTATAGAGAATGTGGCGGAGCATCATCCTCCATTACAACTTTCCCCTTTTAAAGACCTTTCGACCTTCGCATTGTCCATAGATCGATATTCTGGTTGTTATCAAAATTTATTTTCGTATGGGAATAGGTCGAGCCTGGGTAGTTTGTCGTGATAAAGATTAAAAGCGACGGCAAAATATCGGAGGGCAGGATGCTATAAGTGTCCATATAATCCCATCGCTACTTTCTCTTTCTGAAATCCTTTCTTAAGGCATTGATACACACAATTCGTCCGTACGTCTACTCTCAAAGAGAGCGGTCGACGATAATTATTTGTAATAACGAATGACATAACATTGCATCGGCGATGAAAAAGAATTTATAAAATATACAAACAATAGACTAAAGCCGGCGCAAATGCGGAGTTAAGGAGAGTATAAGACAGTTCATGGTACTGCGTCGGCGGCGACGGCGGAAATGGCGGTGGCTGGGAGGACAGGGGAAGGTGCCTTGTTCTGCTCGTGTCAGGAGGTGGCAAGCGGCGGGCGGCAGGGGGTAGGGAAGCGAACAGGGTGGGGGTCAGAGATACACACATCGCCGGTTTTCTTCACTCGGGTCAGTCGACTTGCAGACGCGGTAGGAGCTGTGCTGTTCCGCCCTCGGTGCTGTTCGGCCGTGATCGGTCCTTGTCGGCTCTTTCTGTCTCTTCGTCCTTTTTAACATTATCGTCGCTCTTGTACGATAGCAGCCCGTGTTGCCCAGCCGACACCTCACGCATTATTTGGCCGCGCCGCAAGCGGTTAGATTAGCGAGAACATCATTCGTGGCACATCAACTCGACGAATGTTATAAACGCGACTTCGGAGTGCAAGTGGATAGACATAAAGGAGAGGACTAATCACACAAATCGTTTATCCTCCTCAGCCTCCGTCGGTAAGAAAGGCAATTGGTCGTTCGCAGGTCATTGCACCTTTGCCTTGCCTCACCTCGTTCGCATCGTTGATTCAACGGACAGACGATTCGCTCGTGCTTACTTCCCGTTCGCGTTTGTCGAACGTGTGTTACTGTGATACACCGTTAACCGTGACACCATCGGAGGACGCGGCACACGTCTCTCTTTTTACACTCTCTCACCTTCTTCGTCCCACCGTCACTGCATCGAGACGCGACGGCTTACTAAATACAGTGCGTAGCCGCTGAATTCGAGCCGTATCTGCGGATTGTGCCGGGCAGTGCTGTTCTTTCTCCTCTGAAAGAACATTGTTACTTTCTTCGAGTTGTCAAGTGAGAACTCGGAAGGAACATTCCGTACCGCGAGGTGTTGCGCGATCCATTGTGTGAGAGACGGAACAAAGTGCCAGCCGGGCAACGTGTTAAACAAGCAAACGGTCTGGAGAGAAGCCTGAAGAAGTTTACTGTTACTACACACTCTGATCGTGACTGTTGTGTGGCCGTTGACTCTTTATATATCCTCTTACTGTTTCGACTACTACGCATTTTGCCGACGGTCGCCATACAAGCCGAGCGGAACAAAGCAAATTGTGTGCACCGCCTGAAACAAAGGGAAGCGAGCTGGTTTAGTGCGGAATTTTCAGTGATAATTCCCTCCTGAAAAATCGCCGCAGACAAATTGAGCGGTGCCGTTCGGTGCGTTTCACGTGCGAAACATTCGCGCTCCAGGCGAGAGCTCGACCCTTGCCAAAATTCCCGCCATTATGCGTACAGTGAGCGAAGCGATGAAACATCGAGCAATCAGCTGACTAGCCGCGTTCCTCGGTGCCCGTAACAGCGCCAACAGCGAGTACGAGGACCGCAGCTTCAAAAGAACTAAGGAATCCTCGCATCAACGACAGCACCGACTGCCAACCTGCTCCGTCATGACTTTTGGCACGCCGTTCCACAACGAAAAGTCCCATTTCGCCGCCGACAACCAAGCGCGGTATGTTGTCCCATGTGTTTAATTGTCCCGCTCAATCATCTCTTCCTTCAGCTACGTATTCTACGTGGGAAGATGTGGTTTGGTGCTGTAAGCACGCTTGGCGTCCGGAAGCGGCACTTCTTAAGTAACGTAATAGTATACGGTCACTGTACTGCGCTACCGATCCTAACTCGGACGATTCCCATTTTCTACGCTCTAATTGCTATACGCATTAGTCGCGCAATGGTCACTCATCGTCCACGCGTCGAATGCATGTCCTGCATCCAGGATTTAAAATAGTCTCATCGCGATGCTATAAGTGTCATCTGCGCCAGACGAAGAATGCTACGTAATGCGTTGACATTGTTGCCAACTTTTAAGTAGGGCGTAAGAAGGTATGAGGCGTACGATACTTACGAGCTTGGGACAACTCCGGTTGAAGATATCTAATGTTATCGGTGCATGGGTAAAAATGGAAATGCTATGAAATCGCATACTTTGTTTACGCGTCGATCTTGCGCCAAGTGAAGCTGACTTGTCTCCTGCTGAGGTGGATCGCCTCTTTGTCGCGCACGCATGCGTGCGTGTGTTCGTCCTTCGACATTTGATATGGGATACGAACCCATGACTAACTTACAGCTCGTACTTCGCGAACTTCCTGCACCAAGTATGGACTGCGTGTTTGCACACATACTCACATGCGCGTGACGTTGCGAAGATAAAAGATCTACGCAGGAATGAATACGTATTTAATCGAGACTCGCATAAAAAGAAGGTCTCGTATTTAGTAGGAATGTGATTGAGGCGGAACGTATGACAGGTGGCGGATGATTAGTGGTTAGTACCGCTCCAATGCCTTTCATGTCCCATATGCATAGTACCTGTATTTTTGGTAGTATGGGAACTTTATCACTGGGGAGGTTAGGTTTTTTCTTTTTACTAAAAACTGGATAGACTTGCCTGCAATCTAGGAACATTAATATATTTGAAATAGAAAACTTGTTGTAGTCGCAAACTTTAGTCCTTCCTTTTATGCTGAACCTGACTTTGTCCGGCATTGGAAAGTCATTTTTGCTAAACAGAAGATTTAAGAACTGTACGATGATTGCTTCGCAACACGTGGCCGCGATTGGTCGGCGCAACCAAGTTGCCGCGTGTGTAAAACTGGGCAAAGAGTGGCGACGACACGTTGTCAGCGAGGCGTAAGAAAGTTGCCTCGTGTTAATATGTATGTAAAACGTGTATAGAAGCATTAGTTTGACATTTATAACAAGAAGCGTGGAAGCACCGATAGTGTGCGACGCCACAAATATCGTCGTTCGTTCTGAAATGAATACACTTATAAGTATAGCTAGTTTTCCAATTACCTGGAGTGCAACTGTGTACCATATAAGTATGTACAGGTTTTAAATCATAATGACAATTCAAGGTCGTAATAGTTGAAGTTGTGTCCATAATTATTGGAATGATTCAAAAACGGATAAAGAACAAGCACCCGTCCGGAAGCTGTAACAACGTTCATGAACATTATATTATCCATTGTGATGGCCGTTGTAAAAACACTCGTACTTTTTCACAAAAACATCCTTGGGGAGGGAAATTCGAAAAATAGCAAAGACAAGCTGATGTTGAAGACTAATTGAATGGAGTCCAGCCGCTGAACTGCAGCGACACAACGATATGACTGCTTCCGATGGAAACAAAGCGACAAGGTCACGCCGGGGTAGATTGCTATGACCTTATTATCCTCGAACTGTAATGCACGTACAGCGGTATTCGAGACGAGAAAAAGAGAATGCGCGATGTTGAACGGACATGCAAACGTATGCGCGTTTTGAGTGCACCGATGTATTTTTTATAGCTACCGAAGTTTCATCGAGACAACGTATTATGCATGTATACGATATGCGTGAGTCCAGCGGTCGTAAGGTTTAAACAGCTGCATTTGAAATATACTCATGTGCTTAACGCTGTTTACTAATTGCCGATTACCGAACAGTGCATATTCAGATGATAACAGGCACGAAATACGCTGCTCCTTCATTATTTCGTTTTAAGTTTTGAGGTTGTCGTATTTCGTTCTACAGTTATTGCATTCAATATTAAGATAATACCGTTAAGTTTTGCCCACGCTTTAATGTGTAATATGTGCATTAATATCATAACAGTTACGAATTTTTAATTAATATGTGGTAAGCATGCTACAATACATTAGGTTAATCGTTATTTGATTAAAATTTCCTGGGATTAATAAGGTTAGTAATGTTACTTACATATAGGTACGTACGCGTCTGATTGGTTCAAATCAATGACAGTCCGAGAATTTGAAAACATTGCTTCGACTGTAATAAACGAGAAGCAAATTCGTCTTTTTTCTAAGACAACGTAACTATTACGTGCCGAATGCTGATTTGTTGTGCCAAAGCAGCAAATACTGTTAGATAACAAAGGACTGCAACTAACGTACGTTTTCCGCCGTTCTAAATAATGTTGTTTGAAGAGACGCATTTAGCTTCATTCTTAACCTCACTTTTAGTCCGTATAGGTCGTATACTGTATCACTCATTTAACGTCACATTCTGGTTCAATATCAGCCATGCTAAGCGCAGCAGTCAACGAGCGCTCCGAGTTAAATGATTATATTCAAAATCTTGCATCATTATTGAGCGGCCCATCTAATCGCGAAATATGGGGTCTAGCATTTGAGCCCGCGTGAATCCGTTCCCTCTAATCGGCAAAGAAAAGGTCGCACATCTATTGCCACATTAGACCCCGATTATGGTCATTGCGCCAATTCAGATCGACATCCGTCCACGTCATGCCCACTCGTGTGTGGGCAAGCACTTCATTTTACTGCTAAATGCACATCACAGAACCATACTTTTGTACGCGTTGCGTATAGTTGTGTACTGCCGCTATACAGCTTGAAATGAAATACGAAAATGATAGTATGCACAGTGTTGGCGATGCACGAATCGGCCTAACTAACTCAAGCAAAAGACTGATGAAGGATTGTATGAAAAAAAAAGGAATTTCTAGGAAACGACAACTGTAATATCTTTTGACGCGTATCAAGTATTAAATTTCCTCGTCAGGACCCTATACTGCATGCACATCTGCGTTAAGCGGAACATACTTTGAATGTCAGGAAAGATGCGGTCAAGGCTGTGTCAAAAGTTGCTTACCACATTGCGTCTTACTACTAGCACCGCATTCATCGATTTCACGTACACCGCATTACAGTATAAATATCATTTGGTCTATTCCTGAGATCGCGTATTCTTAGAGCAATTGCTTAATGCGGCTTACGCGAATGTCGGTCAATGTGGTACGGGTTTATAGTTTTATTGGTAAGAATATTTCTGCATCTTTTGCTACCATCATTATGCTATTCATTTGCATTACAAAATTCAGTATAGGAAACTAATTAAAAATTGTAGGAAGATTCAGGAAGACCTTAGATAAACGGAATATTGGTGCACGAATCGCTCTTTAAGTAGTCTGACAAATTTCATTATTGACATACATTTGCAATGTGACTTAAAATGAATTGATACGTCACTCAATGAACGGCTACGAAAAGATCTATAATAATGTTTGAGCATGCACAGTAGCGTGGAGGTTGCAGTCAAGGCTGTAGAAAGGCGTGCCGCGTTCGTTGTTGCATCTTCTAGCTTAAGCGGTCATTGACTTTTCTCTTGCGCTCTCTCTCTCCCTCCCTCTCTTTCTCTTTCTCGCTCCTCCAGCTGTGCGTGAACTCATTGCTGTCTTTGCAAGGTCATTTCAACTGATGGATATTGTCTTCTTGTTTTGCCACGTGTCGCTCGTTTATCCTGAATGACAAACGCTTATGAGGAAGTATTGGAAGGAAACAAAGTTAGATAACATTGATGCATGTTAATTAAAAATGATAATGCAAACATAATGTTATTATCACGTGCTTTGACTCTGATGGCACTAACAATCTTCAATTATCAAGCTTTTATGCAGACTTAAAATACTTTGAAAAGGGCGTTCAAGGTCATGCGGCTGTAGCTACTCGCATGCACCTACTAACTGATTAATGCGTGAAACAATTATTGCGTTGGTAGCGTGCAAAACATTTTGCCTTTTTATTTATCGTGCCTACTAAATTGGTGCACTCTGTGTTCCGGTGGGTAGGAATATAATATATCCACCGCTATGCTTTACTAATGTCAAAACTATATGTATAATTACGCAGGCTACTTCTCCTTAATGGTGGAAAATGTTTTCTATGTGTACGAGAAAGATGAATGCGATCATCCTATGAAGACAACGCGATGTAATAAAAAATATCCGCTTAACGAAATTAAAATGAATGGAAGGTTTAGAAATAGTGCAGAAAGGTCAGCTTTATAACACGTCGTTGACACAATTTTCAAACATTCCATTGTCCATGCATTGGGAACGGAACGACACATGCTAAAGCGGCAAAGAGAAAAACGTCGGTCGAGCGCGTTTTCTGGCGGAAAATCTAGAAGATTTTTGAGAGAAAAAAGTGCACAGGTGGCTCTCAGAGTTAGTGCGCAGCCGTTTGTAGTGTGCAGCTGGGATGAGGCTTACCCAATTCTCTCAAAGCCACGCAGAGCCGCTGTGCCGCACTTAGCTTAATTAGTTTTCTGCTCTTTTCACAAAGGATAAAGCACAATGCCCGCGCACCGATGTCGTCGCGAAGTGGAAGCTCTGTGCTTCGCCGCGCTCGTGACTGATTGTTTCCCCCTTGCGATATGCGATCTTCAAGTACATTTGTCTGTGGTCCATCATACTCATTCTTATCCGTTTATTCGGCCCCTTTTCCCACCAATACACGGCCACAGTGGCAAACATTTCGCCAGAACTTTCCGTACGATTCTCAGCCCCCAATCAAGATACGTTTAATGTTGAAATTAGTACGACCAACACACTGAAAAATTAATTATGAATAACAGCAAATGTATGGGTCATGTTTAATTTATTATTTGAAATCAGTTATCATATTTCACAATCTGCTTTATAAGACTACCTTTAGTCCGACACTTGGATTGCAAGAAAAAAATACTGAAACCATTAACAATAACCATGTAGTATGCAAAGAGGCGATACTTTTCTCCTGCACAGCAAATTCATTGGCGAGCCAGACTGACGCGTTAAGCTAAATTATTCAACGGCACGTTGCCTACCGTTTTATTCATTAGTTTCGCTCATTATGTAATCCCGTCAGGTGTAGTTTCGCTCATGTTATTAATGACGCAAGTAGGTAGCAGACGCTCAGCGCAGTCTTGATTGGGCTGCGGTTATACTGAAGCAATCGACTGCAACCTCGAACTTGATTTTAAGGAAATATGATCAGTGCGATGGGATAGAGCGCAGGCGTAACAGTAAATTGACGACAAAAAAGGATAAATCGACTACAAGGGAAGGTTTGATTATTCGTTGTACGACTATATGTTTAAGTCTAATACGACGTCATTTCGATTATGTAGCTATGGTTTGATTAGTTATCCACCTAATATTCAGCATCATTCGCGAACCTTTCGATTACACGGAGAAGAAGAAGAAACAAATGTAATGGAACACTGATCACGGTAACGGTGCTTTGAATCCAAGTACAACCTGTCCTTTTTTGGTGTCAGTTTCATATATTCGTTCGTTGTTGATTTGTGTTAGGACTAACGGCCCAGTCTGACCAATTTCGTAGCGGGACACTGAAAGCACGTGCCTTGCAATCGAAATTTGCCAAAGCTTCGTTTAGCTTTAACGTGAGAACTATTAACGACTTACTGATGACTTGGTGTTTTTTTATTTTTAGGTACAAGTTGTTTGAGAAAAAATGATGTATTTAAATTTATTGTTATTTCTATTCTTATATCGTTCAAAAGTTATAATTGCAAATCACGTTTTAACATACATTTATATTTCCACGAAGTGTATTTCTAACACTCGGCCATTCTTGGCGAAACATTTTACATCCCGATGAAATTCAAATTTCACCTACATTTCGTGAGTGGTCAAAATTAATCACCACGGTATATGTATATATAATACTTAAAAATGTTAGAAGAAAAAAAATGGGAAAAGTATAAACAAATAGTATATAAAATTATTCAGATATATATTTCGATAAAATTTGGGCCAATCATACAAAAATGAGTAATCAGTATTACAAAAGGTTAAGCGAGTCATTTTGACCCCCTTGGTAGTTCTAATGTTAATTGCGACGAATATCGACTTGTGAGTCTATGGGGCCTTATTTCTAACAACCAGACAGCGAATAAGTGGTACTCATTCCTGTTGCTTCAATTGTTACTCCGTCCCTCCGCCGCCAATGCTCCATTGCCATCACTGACTCCGATGACCTGAGCATCCGGGCAAATGGGGAGGAGCGAGTCGAGAGCTGCGGGTGGGCACGTTAACTCATCGAAATCTTCGAAACGAGGTCATGTCCATAGCTGCGCTCTTTTAACGCATTTTCTTAATCTTAATTCTCAATGGGCTGCGGATCCTGATGATTATTCATGTTACCCTTGAAGCACACGTTCTTCCGCGATATTGACAGTTTGATATGCGATAACGAAACCGAATTATGAAATTATGTTACTGTCTTCTTGTAGTTATAATTTATATTTATCGTCATTTGTTAAGCTTGTTTATAGACTTACAGTGTATTGAGTATTACCTATCAAAAGCTTTCGACCGAAGTAAAATGTGCATAATATGAACTGATGCAGTAATGAGTAATTCTGATTGGTAATGAGAGGAGAAGATACGTGATGCGACATCGTTTCATAGAAATCATTTGACAAACTTTTGAAAGCACAGCTTGCACAATACGCGCAAAATGTCTTAATAACACATCTCGTGTCTTCTCGTTTTATGGACTTTCCCTGCGCGACCTTTGGCAAAAGGCGTATAATTAATATGCCATACAATACATATACCGTGATCTCTGCGTACTTAACCACGATGGTTAAATTTGGCGAGACAGTGTATGACCGTTTATAAATTTTCGTTGGGTAAACTACGCTATAGTGTACAGTACACCTTTACACTGTCTGATTTACGATCCATCGTGACTATCCTGTACTTACTGACTGTGAAAGTGAAACAGATAAGCCTAAGTTTGCGTCATATCAGTTCCGTATCATATTATTGCATACACTCAGCAGAACACTTACAAAGTAATTTTCAAAAATTTAATCGGATCTTGAGCGGTGTAATTGCATTGCGCATGATCGTCGTTCGATCGAATTTACACTCTTCGATAACGACAAAGAGGCGACCCACGCGCAACATCATTTTCGCATGGCTAGTTCTTTTCAGTAGGCCAATCAGAGTTACCGCGTATATAGGAGAGTGGCGCGGGAAGATTTTACGCTTCAAGGAGATCAAACTTTTCCCCATGTTTGTCACGACAAAATGCATAAAGACTCTCCACATCGGCGCAAGTTGTCTCCTCATTCTTTACAGTACAAACTGTATTCATTTGTTTCGACGCGTATGTGTACACGTATTGTACCGCATAAGCACCAAAGAACTTCTCGATGTCAAATAACATATTCCTACGATATATTGGTCGGGAGAAGAGAAAGACGGCAAAACGTTAAGTTTGTGGTTGCATAGTTCTAAGTAGTCAGTATTGACGCGATAGTTTATGCTCCGCATAGTGCCGTTTACGACGAAACTACTACTTTCTTCAGCTCCTATTTCTCTCTTATTCTGTACTTCATTAACGTTTGCAACTGCATTACTCGTTACGATTGGTTAGATTTAGCATTAGGAAGCAGTAGGGGTAATGAGAACAAATAAAACCACGAGGACAGTATATTCCTTGCGGTATTCTAAAGATTAAGGTGAGCAGAAAATTATTTCCATACATTATGTGCGTCAAGGTATCGTCCTCAGTTGAATAGACTCCCCATGTTCGGAACATTAGCACTCACATCAATTCACCTGCGTTATTAAACCTGAACGCTGGTCATTTTTTGCATGGTTGCTTGTCAAAAGATAAATTGCACTAAATGTTTACCCTCGGGGGTGAAAAAATAAACCGGCTGTCCACCTTGCCTACGAAAATGTATAAACCGATATGTTGCCATCGGAATTGATTCATAGTAAGCTATCCGAGTGTATAAATATCGACATTCCAACCTTTTAATGTCTGCAATCTAAATCATTGATAAATTAACAGAGTGTGTTCTTTCTTATCTGTACAAGTCAAGCGTTCTGCGAAATTATTAGAACTGATAATGTTGATTCACATCGAATGCCATTTCAAGATACGTTGCAATTACTGGTAGCATCACATTCAGTGGCTCAGTGGTCTAGGGGTATGATTCTCGCTTTGGGTGCGAGAGGTCCCGGGTTCAAATCCCGGCTGAGCCCAGTGTTTTTTGTAGTCGTGCTTCGATGCACATCGTTCGATGAAATATAAAACTCAATATCTTTTTAAAGTGAAAGGCGCACTCACGCCGATATCAGCGTCACTTAACTCTCTGAAAGCAAGGCGGCTCAGTGGTCTAGGGGTATGATTCTCGCTTTGGGTGCGAGAGGTCCCGGGTTCAAATCCCGGCTGAGCCCGTTGTTCTTTTTTTTTTATTATTATTCAACGCAACATTATATTTTAAGAAATCAAGAAAAATTGAAATGCTTGCAAGTAGTGACTCATCTATTGATAACCTGAAGTTAAGTCATTGTGTTGTTTGTACAATAATATTTTACATACTTGTGTTTGATCGCTTTTCTTACCTGAATCGATAAATCGAATTATTTGTTACAGTATATATCATGCGAAATGTGTATTGCATGACCAAATTTGTTGCTTTCACATTTATATGTTCGTGAAATTTTAACTTCAAAGATAACGGTGGCAGTTTTTGCAAATATTTACAATACAAAAATGTCTAAAAACTGTTAGTAGCTATGAAACAGTTCTTGACGGAAAGTATGTTGTCTATTAATCATTTTGCAATAATCCCGATGCAGTGGGCCTTATGCTGAAATAAGGTGCGATTGTAGCAAATACAAAATCATGTCGTTGAGAGTGTGCAACGATAAAATAACGTACATATCATTACATAAAAACAAAGAATATATCAATAGCGCTTAAACAATATTAAACGAGTTAATTCTGACTATAAGTAAATCAATATCACGTCCTCAGTAAACAATGTTGCGGGTTCTGCAGCTCTTTCGATACCACAAATATGGTTATTCCTACTTGAGATGACCGATCGAAATCAGCACTTAATTGAACAAGCAGTTATTGCTTGTTTGAAAAATCATTAATTAAACCCATTATTATCCATTCATTGCAGGCCCACCACCATGGCGGCGGAAGAGGGGATGCTAAGTGGTAGTCTCGGGGCTAAATTGAAATGTCCAACCCCTATATCACGATTGAGAGTGGAGAAGATCGAGGGTGGTCTCATGGTGGCCGGAGTTGTGATAGCTGCGAACTGCCAGATTGCTCTTCCGGCATTCGGGTTTCTCTTCATGCTCGTTGGCGCAGTACTCACCGGTTTGTATTGTCCTTTCTAATTATTCGCAGCAGCGTGAATTTGCGTAGATGGATATTTTTACTTATCAACAACGGACAATATCATCCGTGCACTAAGTAATAAACACATTGCAGTCTCAGTGCAGAATGTTTTATTCAGTTGGACATTAATTGGATTCTTTCAAATGTCAAGTTATTTCTAAAATCATTATTTGAATAAATTATCGTTTTTTGACTGTTTCATTTGGACAAGAGTTCTAATTCGCAGCAAATTCTTTGATCTATTCATTCGGATCAATTTTGATCAGAAGACGTGTTCGGATAAACTCTTTAGCAGAATGAATTGTTCCTCGAACAAAACACTGGTTTAGATTAACAATGGGGCTTTTTTAGTCGATCGGTCGGATTATCCAAATGTTGCAAGAAAAATTTTAATTATTTGTACTGATCACAGTTCAGCTTAACACTGATAAATGATAGTTTTAACCGAAATCTCACAAGACATTACAGTTGCATTGTTGCACTACTTAGCCAAGGAAAGCGTAGACGATGTGTTTTACATTACATGTTACAACTTGGTAATTTGATATAAGTGGTCAAGAATATCTGTATTTAATGATCACTAGCGTTTACTGCGTACACAAGGAACTACATACGTAAACTCGTCAGTGGTCGTGTTGTATTTAGTGTGATGCGTTTGTAAGGTACCGTTTTAGTTGAGAAATGACGCGCTTAGCGGATTAGTGACTGTATGGTGTATATGCCATACCAATACATTATATCAGTCTGCATACAATTAGATCACGTCTACGTTTCGAGTGTCAACATCAATTTAGCATTTATCAGCGTTCAGTATCGGCAGTTTTCACTGCAGTGACAAGTGAGAGTTGATAAAGTAACGCGGACGTCGAGGAAATTATAATTATTCATATGCACATATGTATGTGCACGTATATGCATAGCTCCACCATTATTGCTTTGTTTGAGTCGAGCGTGTGATTTTTCAGACATCTATGTATATGCTTTTAATAGCAACCACAGCTTTCAACGCATAGATGTGATTTGCAGCTTTCCAGTTGCGAGAAAGTAAGGCCTCTTTTGCCGTGGAAGTAGGTTGAATAGAAAGGGGATTACATTTTTTTAACAAATAACACGACTTGCTCGTACAGCCAATAGATATTATCAGCATCATCTTTACCACGCAAACATTTATTACCGCTTTAACTGCATGTCCTTCCTTGGTTCATCCGTAGTTCAGTTCTATAACCGGACATTTCATTTAAAATAATTTCAACTGAAATAAGAACATTTCTGTTGCTAACATTGTTAATACGCCCGACTAGTGATCGAATAAATACCAGAGACGTCATAACGTGTGCTATTAAACGTGTAAAAACAAATCCTGTTAACTTTTACTCGGGAATACGTGTGAAAAATGCTTGCAACGCTTGACGATGTCGTGATTACGGTTTAAAGGAAGCCCAGCCAATGTTTCGCATAGAAAACTCGTCGTTGCTTGGAGATCGTCCGGATTCTTCTATAGACGTGCAATTACACGTGCACAACGTGACAAACGAAACATACGTAACGGATGGTGTGTTACCGGAATAAAGCCTGCGTTTCACGTTCCCATATTACGTGCTGATCACTCCGAAGCCTCAGTCGCACTCGCAAAAGCGGATTAGTGAATCGTATCGGAAGCCCTACTCTCCAGTCGTGTCTGCGTTCGTGCTTCATACATGAATAATGAAATTTCCCAAGCTGCTCGAACCGTCGGAAGTTTTTTAATCAACTTTCCTAAAGGGTTGACCGTGAAGTTAATTTTCCGCTCACATTTTCCACATTGAATTACACTGCTTTCCATAGGCTTCCGTATTCCACTCAGCTTAAGGAGTGTCGTTCGTGCTTATGCAGGCGTGATTACTGTGACGTATTTTAAAATGAATATATTCCTTTTTCAACGTAATGATCGGATCACAATGTCTCGATCTGTGCCTGAATAAAGAAGGGAGAAGAAGTTGACCCCCCTTCTGCAGTATTCAATATCGTCATTATCGAAATTCCTCATCCATTCAATTTAATCGAAAATAGATCCTCGCCGCGATCAGTCCAGTCCATCCTCATATATTCATCCTTACAATGTCTATCCCGCTCTTCGCCGACGTTTCGTCGCTTTTCCGGCGATCTCTCGCTCGCATTTAGTGTGCCGAAGAGGATTGACCGGTGTCTCTTCAAGTTTCCGACTGCAACCGCACCTATTTCCCCTCCTTTTTTCGCCATTATCATTGCTCCTCGAATTGTGAGAAGATTTGAGAACCACTATGGGCTCGTCGAAAGGCCAGCGACCTCGGCGCAACAGCGGTGCAGAGCTGCTCGTATCGAGAAGAAGGGCTCGGCTCTGTGTTCGCCAGGCAACAGCTGGCCGTTTACATGGCCGCCGTCACTTCACGACCCACGGCCTAACCCACAGCTTTCTTGGATACGAGAACGAACCGTTGTTACCAGCCGATTTATCAAAACCGGTCGGTCCTCCCTGTTCTGCCTACCCTGCCTACCCTGCCTACTTCTTTTTTTAGCGCTCTCGCCCGCGTGTATATACGGTGTGTACACATACACACTGCTTCTTCTCTCCTTCTGCCCCGTGTCGCGCCGGTTCTACGACTGTCTCACCGGAAAACCGGTCCTGCAACCCATTTCCCTTTCTTTGTTTGTTTTTACTCGTCCTCCTCCCTTATTCGTCGACGTCTAAACTTTTTCGACTGATTGCACGCCGCAAAGTGGATTCCCTCTGAATAAATGGCATACGAGAAGAAACGATTCGGCTGTGTTTTCCTTTTCGGCCTCTTTGTCGCGTTAGATTGGAAACAATATTGGGATAAAGGGAAGGATGTGTTTTTGTAATTTGATGTAGAGTGCGCAGTGCGGAAGAGTGATTCGTGGTGGAGGCAGGTAGCGATAGGCCATGGGGGAGACAATGACTTTTGTGTGCTATCTTAAAGATCGCTTAGCACTTAGCACTTTTATATCTTACACACGGTACACTCCGCCTAGGTATTTTGACGAAGCGTGCTGGACATAAGATTCTCCTTTCAGAAGTTTTTCTATTATTCACTGAATATGTTGCGTCAATGAGTACAAGGAAATTTGAATGTATATAGTGAAACAAACTTCATCGAGAGTTAGGTAAAAAATCATAAAAAATAAATTATGAGATCAGGGGGTTCGTTATTGGATGAAATAATATTCAACCATTCTCACATTCCTCTTTTGTTTCATGCAGCCGCCTCATATCGGGGTCCGGGCGAGGACGAAGACAAGGACTCGTATGCAGCTCGAATTGCCTTCACCGGAAACTCACGCATCCTGGGCCCGATTTGCATAGTTGTCGGTGCGCTTATGCTTGCTCTTGGAGTGCTCCTTTGCATGCTGACTAGGAGGGCAAGAAAGAGGGAACGAAGGGTGGGCTTCCACT
This sequence comes from Priocnemis perturbator, assembly GCA_963942575.1. Lineage (NCBI taxonomy): Eukaryota > Metazoa > Arthropoda > Insecta > Hymenoptera > Pompilidae > Priocnemis > Priocnemis perturbator. Next base: position 13,922,202 of record OZ012647.1, on the reverse strand, counting down.
GCCCTCTTCACGGCGACTTTTACCCTCTTAGTCCTGTGCAAGGTGTCAAGATGCTCGGTAAGTCCTCGTTACGAATAATTAAAAAAGCGTATGGAACACCCGACTGCACGCCACTACGGGCAGCATTCCATCAAGCGTAATGTACATTGCGCTCAATACAGGGTGTCTCAGTAATCACGATGCAATTGAGAAGCAATCATTTTTTTTGGGAGAAATTCATCGAGAAGGGTAGAATAAAAGTTTTTCTACATAAGACTTTGTTTTCAGGAAAATCGACTTTGAAAGTTGCTCGAGATTCTGTGTATAAAACAATAGGGTTTGAAACATAACCATTTCTGTGGAAAATAGAGCAATACACAGGAAAGTTTCTTCTTCAATTTTCAATGTCTTCTTTCACGAAAAATCATCCCATATGTACTTGGACTCTCCGATTTTTCAAAGTCGTTGTATTTATTTTTGTATTGTTGACTTGATTTTTCATTCATTTTAATAAGGAATAATATGTTACATTCGGAGTAATAATGTCCCGAATCTGTTTCCTCATGTTAAATCAGTCCCAGTGTGACTGTTTTGTTTCTTAGCAAGCGTATCCACGTTTATCTTCTTCATTAGCTCAACATTGTTATCTGCATTCTCACGCAAGAGGTCAGAATTCAAAGTTCAGTCACGATGCTGTCTACGGATAAACAAATAGTCTATACTCCGTTTGTCTGTGCCTTTACGCCTAGCGCAAATTATAAACAGATACGCTAATGCGCTCGAATGATAACAAGTAAATGAAAGCGGAACTATCGCAGTGACGAAGTTAGTTATTTACATGAGGAAATAAGTAAAATCATTGGCTGGAGTAGTCGATGTGTTTCTTGCGTGCTTATAGCATGTACTGTTTTAAAAATTGCAAGCACGTCGCGTGACAAAGGTTCAAACGATTATTGGTTAACTGTTTTGCGTGCAGGATCCCATTAAGCCCGTTTACGTATTTAAACATGCGCATTCCGCGGCCACATTTGTTATCTTTAACAGTACATTCGAAATTACATTGATCATTCAGTAGAACAATTATGCGTGCTATAGTACATTAATTTTCGGTCTTTACACAGGATTCGACACAAGCAGATTCTACAATTCATGTTGTATGAACAAAAAAAAGGTATCTTGTGATTATTAGGTGTCTTCATGCGTACAACGATATTACCATTCTCAAAACTCATCGTCAGATTAGCACATAATCTCCATATTCCGTTAATTCGTCCCTTCTATCTAGTCACGCTCTTGAGAATATCTCGGCCATAAATTATCAGGCATCAGACAGTGCTGAATTGGTCTCGCCAAAGCGTCCTATCTCTGGCCAGGCCTGTGTCGCATAGACAATTTTGCGCGTCGTAGCACGATCAAAGTGCTAATAGCCGCGACGGCGGCAATTTTGGTTGACCTTCGTGGGTTGGACTATTTGACGATTCGCTGCGAATCACGTGAACACGCGGCCGCTCTCTCCGTTTCTGTACCTTTTATTCAAGGCTGCCCTCCTCAACTATCCAGAGAGGAATGCGTCTTAACTACGATCGCTGCCGGGGATCATGCGATCCTCGCGCAACGTGCAATTTCGGGAGCGGCATGGAAAATGGAGGTTGCCGGTTCCAGCGCGATAAGCAAATGACTGCTTTGACAATTATTCATGCTAACTGCCGGCGACATTATTCCTTGTAGGCTTCCGTGATGGCTGCTTGCTATTAGAGGAATGAATGACGACAAATGTTGCGAGCTGTAGCGAAGACGCTCGCGCAGCGTTGCGGCGATAAATGGAAAGAAAAATTGCGCGCGGCGAGAGATGAACGTTTCTGCTTGTACGCGCACGCGGACACGCGTTACTCGTTTATCAGCCGATTGAACTGCGAGCGGCAGACGCTACGCAGCATCTCGGAGCTTCTTGATAATTGCTTTGCAACCCGTCTGCGCATTTGTACGGAGCTTTTTGCCGATTGAATCGTCTTAGGAAGCCCATCTATGGGCTTTAGATTAATTGCGAGCGCTCCAGTTCGTGTCAATTGGCCCGAATTTAGGACGAGGCTGGATCAGGGCGAGGGTAGGAGCGGCTAACTGAATTGTCGGAATTCAGGCTAATACGGTTCTATCAAATTATTCTGACAGAGCGTTAGCGATGTTGGGCGTCCGTCTCGCCTTACTCAAGATTTAAATTAAGTCAAAATGTCGCTAGAGGTGCGTGACTGGCTTGTCTGTAGTCTACTTCCTACAGCGCCATTGTGTTAAAAATATGCACTCGTGAGGTTGCTTCCGAATAAATATTCAATACATTTCTCTATGAATTCTAACAGTATACTACTTGTATAGTATTACATTTTGCCTTCAACAGCAATATGTGTAAGACGGCATTAAAAGAACGGTTCAAAACGTTGCTAATATTGACCGAAACGTATTGTGCATTGACGTGCTCAAATTTTACACCTGGTCGTTACAACTTGCCCTTCACTTAAAACTTTGATCAAAAGGGGGTGAAATAAACACGGGGAACGCTGTGACCACTCCGCTCGCGTAAACATGCACCTGTCACGTGGCATAAGTGCAATGTCGACAAAAATCGCATATGTTTTCGCCTTCCTTTATAACGTTTGCCTTTTGTTTTTTTTTCACTGTCTCCTTACTCTTTCTCCGTTCCCTTCTTTTTGCTTTTTCCACAGGTGCGGGCGCGCGCACGCACACCCACACACTCTCGTTCTTGGCCAACGGTTTAACTGGGTCGCGGGGTACAAGCTTTAAAGCTGAAATTTGCCAGTTTTCGGTGACTTTAATTTGGCTCGTGAATCTTCTGCATCGGAATCGAAGGTCACCTGCCTGTTCAATTTGTAAGATTTATTTGACGTAGTGGCTAAAACTGTTAACCTCTAAATTTTACTTCATTCCGGAATAGTACAATACATTCATATAAGCTGATACTTTGGTAGATTCGCGTTTCTATTAGATTCGTCGAGATCTATAGTATGAAATCGACATCTTTCGAGTAAATGGGTGCCTTTTCATTTGCATCGATTTGACATGCGGTTCGAATTACTTGGCAGTGAACCGCTTGAACTTTCTTTCAGTGTGTCAGCACTGAAACTGACGTTCTTTCCAGGGGTTGTGAGTACTCGTGATATTCGAGTCGAAGAAATCTCGTTTTATCAAGTCGAGCCAAGCACTCACAGTTTTCGAGTAGTAATTCAAATATTTGAATTATTCGGGTCGCTTCGAATAATCCAGTAAATTTTAGCTCACTGTCAGTTTGCGTAGACCTTCTGAACACTTCTGAACAAATTTCGCTTTCAATCAAAACTGTGAAATTATATTTCGGGGAATTTTTAATTAACTTCAATAAACGTTATACACCTTAAACTGGGGCATCGAATTACAGTAATTCTTGTATTAGAAAAGAGTCACGGTATTCTTATTAGTACAAGATTGCTAGAAGTCACATTGCTAGAAGAAACGTGTTAAACCTAGAGTACGACCCTTTTATAACACCCGTCTATTATGCTACGGGAAAGATGTCGAAGAAGGTGCAACTTCGTCGCGAAAGAAGGATGACGCGGGTGAGTCGAGGGTGAGTCGAGGGCAACAGATGCCATGGACCTCAATAGTAGTCCGGTCCACGTCCTAGTTTACCTCTTGCTACGGCCTTCGATCGTTTGCTCCTGTTGGCGACCTATCTGCGACCCATCTGCGACCCCGTAACGAGTCACCAATACCAGTCGAAACTATTAACACATCGCGTCTCGTACGCGCGACTCGGCTCCCTCTGTTCGAGAATTTAACCTCTTAAAAAGATCATTTACGACCGCTTCTCCATCGGCTTTTTTGTCTTGAACGAGTTTGAGCGAGTGAAGTGACAAGGGATCAAGTCAGAAATTCTCGATCTCCTGTGAATATTGGAGAAGCTTCTGGAGTACAGAGGCCTCCCAACGAAATTATCTTCGACCATGCTCAAGCACCCGGACTGTATCGTCCAGATATTCTCGAGTTAGCGACTCGACGTTGTGTCGCGAGAAAGCTGCGAAACTTAACAGAAATTAGACCACGGATTCCTGTGCAAAATGAATAGAAAATACACCCACCGTGCGACATTGATGGTTTCACCGGTGGTTCAGTGCCGAGTATGAATCTTTCATAACTACTTTTCAGCAGTGAGCGAGCGACTGTATCTGGGAACCGTCAGAGGACGCTGCTGGATGAAGTAAACTGGGCCACACGTACGACCGGATTCTATCGCGAGGTCCATGACATTTGTTGCCCTCGATCCGCCATTATCCCTATCCTAGTCGAATGCGGCTGTTATCCGATTTTAACCCCTTCACGCTTTCTTTGCAAGTTTACCGCACCTCTGTTTTTCGTACGGATTATTGTGTCGATGCGACGATGAATGACGCACGATGTCGTATAGATGCTTCGTTATTAAATGGATAATTGCGGTACGGCAACTGCACCCTTCGGCGTACTGCTCTTTTTGTTCTTTTAACGCGCAATTTTGGAACAAATGTGCTCATTACCTACGTCTCTATGTCCGTTCGAAAGCTCGCATAAACGTGCGAAAGAGACGGTGACTAGGAATTGAAAAATAATTTATTGAACGATCAGGGGTCGAAAAGAAGCCACCGTGAGTTGCCTGCCACCAAGTGCCCCGACCTCGTAACCTAGATGAGTATTCTTGTCGAGGAAGATAAGTGGTTGTATAATTTGTGGAAGGACTTTGGCAAAATTTGTATACAAGTCATTATAGGAACGACCCGTCATTACGATCCATTAGGGGAATAGATTTCCAATTATTTCAAACAGTAAACTTCTCCCGGTGGCCTATGCATCCACGTGTACATACTTTCTTTGTAACAGACATGCAACGATGTAAAAGTACTTGCCCGTCAACCTTCGAAGCTGTCTAAGGATAGTTATAGCTAACTGTACCTCTCATTGAAGCGACGGAATGGCATCATAATGAAACATACCGGCGTAGGCGTACAGAAATGTATCTCAATTGAGAAAAAACAACTGCATTGCAGGTATACCTGCCAGCCCATGCTTCTTTATAGGTGAACACTATTTTCTCTAAAAACAAATCGATGCTGTTGTAATAGATCGGATAAATGATTGCACGCGACGTGAGAAGTGCAAGAATAAAGATAACAAAAAATGTACATGTCGAATAGAGAACCTCCTCCTTTTTTAAAGTTGATTAATAATGTATGCAACGTCGATACATCTGTTGTCGCAGGAGTCTCGAGCAAGGACGTGAGTGGATGGCCAAAGATTCCATGCTTAAAAAGCCGAACATCGAGTAAAGGCGGCGCGAATGGAACATCCGGGGCACACGCCGGACCACCACAATGCCCGCACTCTGTCCTGAGCAGCACTCGGAGTTCCGTCAGCAGCTCGCCTCTGAGTCCCTGTCCAACGCCAATGCCTTTCCTCGTTACCTCCGGCTCCGTCAGGTGAGAACAATCTTCCATTTTTCTCTTTTGTCTATCGTTCCTGAATTTGTTCACCTGATCTTTCGTGTGATGTGCTGTAACCGATTGTCTGAGCATTTCGAGGATAATAGATTTGTATTACGAAACACTCGTTTTGGATTTCTCATTTCTAAGTTGTAACAAGATTTCATGTTTCATGGAGAGAAAGTGAGCAAGTTCGTGAGTCGATGCAAACATCTCATTTCTACAAATAGTCTTCTTTTCTACATGAGGTGGCAGTATCATCTGTAATCTAATATATTAGATTGATTTCCGTTCCCTTCGTTAATGAATAACACGTCGACCGAAAACAAATTCTCTACCCCGTCGATGTTAAACACTACTCTGCATGTACATTGTGCACACAAGAAAACCTTGTGACGTACGCGCGTAATGACGTGTTGATTCGTAAGCCTTGCGTTAAAGGCGCATATTGGTCTTAAACATGGTCAGTTCTAACTTAAAGGCCAAGCCAACTAAAAATACTCCGGCGGGTTTGTAAATATTTCACGAGGAGCTATATTCAGTGACTGGGACAAACATAACTTCGAAGGATAGAAGGTGATCGTGTACCGATAGCAGTATGTACTGGTGGCACAGGCGGTAATGTTCGCGGTCGGACGCACGACCCGTTGGCGTCGGCGTCGTTCGCTCTAGGACAGGGGACAGCCTTTTAATTTGTTAGCTTTCGTAAGCCTTCGCCCGTCGATTTTGCTCTTACGTAAAACGTCATCGATCGACCAATAGTTTGTCATTGAAGCTCCATTCTATGCGCTCTCCATCGATGAAGCTTGCGACGCGTACAATTTTTACGACGATCCATATTGGCGCATCACACGACGCGACGGTCATGATGAATGCACTCAAGGCACTGCATTCAATTCCGCGACTTCTCTGCATGTACAAGCCGGAAAAGCGTGCTTAGTAGCCGGTGAGACGTTTCATCGTACTTATCTCGGAGCGTGTTATTATAATTTTTTTTTCGTTTCTTTTTGAGCATCGACAAGAAGTTATAGTGCTTCGGTAAGCTCCTTCATCGGAGAACTTTGCGAATTCGAGGAGCGACTAGCTAGCGAGCGGGGAGGAACAAGAAGGGGATGACGGTTTGTCCGGAATTACTTCGACATCCTGGCGTGCACCGCGGCTTGAATAATTCATAGCCCGATAGCTGGAAAGTCCAACCTTCGTTCCGATATCAATAACCATCCACTTCGGCCAACTATTTCCCGTTTCCTCCTCTTCGTGCCAGTAATCGTTTTTGTCTACCCCCAGACATCTCGACAAATTCATCTCAGTATTATTATATATAATGCACGTCTGTGCTTAAGTCTTTGTTTGTTTGAGAGTCTTCTTAACTTTTTTTTTTACGTTTTCCTGTACACTATCGGCAGGCAGACGTTTTTAAATGTTGGGGAGTAGTTAAAACGCTTTACCGATATTTCTTCCCCGTGTTCTTTCAAAATTGAATCATTCCGACACGATCATGTTGTCCAAAATACGAGAAATGCTCTTGGCAATTGAACGTGACGCATGATATGTTGCATAGCTTGTAAACGAGGAAACAGGTTTCTATTGCCAGTATAGAAATTATTCACCATTGAAATTTAAATTGCAGAAATCTGTGCAACAGGAAAATATGTTTTTATTTTTAATCCATTGACTGCTCTTCTGGATGTGACAACAAAAATTCGTATAATATGAAAATTATGCTAACTTTTAAGTTTATCTTTTAATCGAACATTATTATTCAATATACCTTCCTAACTATCCGAAACGGAAGAAACTTTTAGACCCTGAAATAAACGTGACAATTTTCAAAAAAGCTATTCTCGCGAATGAAAGCGGTTCGAGAAAACGAGGTTATGTTTACGACAAAGGGACGAAATGAACGCGTGAGCGCGACTCCGAATGTCCACGTCTATTAAAATGATATTATCGGCTTGTCCTCTGTTGCCCAAAATATTAGCTAACTACATTACTTCACGATCCCAACGGCCATCGAGTTAAGTGTTTCCTTTATTTTCGTCGACTTGTAACTATATTTAGTTCTTTCCGTAAAAATTGCCTAGCGTACGAAAAGAAGGCGCACTATCGATGAAATTGTTTCTTGTGTGTGTTGATGAAGTAAACACGGCAAATTTCTCGACCACGTAATGACTTGTTTTTGTACGCTCCATTACCAAATGCAAGACATTACTCTACGCCCACAAATGTTTAGTTATGTGAGCCGATTCATTAGTCTCTTCGTTTCAGACGCCTCTCTATCGATTTAAGGTTTAACAATTACACCTAAGTTTCATTCGGCCATTTACGTCATACGCGCTTGAAATAAGTAGCTTTTAAGAAGATTGTAAAACAAGTTGATCTTCAGAATGTTTTTGATTTGCTAATAATTTCCTTGCATCTTTATGAAGCAGATTTATTGCATCAAATATGCAACAGCTTCCGCAAAATATTGATCAACACACAAATGTTTACATTTGTCTATCTCATGAGGTTACCAATAAACGTTACCTTAAACGTCAAAATGAAGTTAATAAATCGAACACATTTAACAGTTAAAAGTGTAATACGATCTCATAACATTGTCATTTCCAAAAGTATCTTATTAGAAAATTGAAGTGAAGTTTCATATCCTAACCGCGTTTGCTGCCTCCCCTAACATTTGATTGCCGGACACAAGTGTTTACGAAAGTTCCGTACGTCAGTCTATAACTGCAAGTAGACAAAGAGCACATTGACTTATCATGCACTTATTTTTGATCGTGAATTAATCGCTCTACATGTTTCAGCAGTGGGATGGTACAAAGCGTCGGGGCTAATTTATCGCCTGACCAGACGTTTGGATCTATTCGCTCGCTTTCAGTGACGAGAGAAGTCGCCAGTTTTCCTTTATCACGAACGCCCACGCCGCCACCGCAACACAGGTGGGTAATTCTCTTTATCGTTTTCTGTTATTTCGCTATCATTCCCCGCTCACAGCTATTGCCCCGCTATCGGAGCTGTCAGAAGCACGCTTACCATAAACCAGCACTCACTCTTCGCTTTTCCTTTTTTTTTTCTCATTTCCACTTTAATTCATCACGGTCGCCTGCTCGTAAATAGAAACGTATAGGACTCGGCGAATAAAAGCAGATCAATACGCTGAATGTCGTACTACTCGGCATTTCTTGCAACGACACGTACAAGAGCACCTCATGTGGCTTATTATATCCGCGATCACGTTGGACAATGTAGTTTTGGATGCAAGTGTGAGTGGCGTAAAATTGTTTCGGTAAGAAAATCAGATGGTATCCGTGTCGGGGGACATTTGCGAAGTCTCCCATCTCAGTTGGATCGATTGATATTCATTGGTAGCAGCGAGTAGACCTCGTAAGAGGAGGTAATACATTCTGGGGCCGCTCAATGACTATTCCCCGTCCGCGACGGCATCAGAGGTAAGCAATTTGCAGCCGATAGCACACGCCTGAAATTGAATGCTTAATTGAAGCGACGTCACTGGACACCTCTACTTAACCGGCGCGTGATTCACATTACCAATACGTACGTTTGCATCTAACCCCATATGCGTCTACACGTTCTATTTCCGATGCATGATCATCCTGGCAGTCATGAAAGTTCGGTATTGTTAGCCAGGCACATCGATTTTCGATATCAGCCTCCGCTCACTCACGTTTTTTCCTTCAGAAAGTACATCCTCCGCGTAGCGACGTGATTATTATACATCAGGGTATTTCGTGAGTTTGCAGTGACGTATGTTCTGAATAAATTCTGTCCTATACGGTTCGTCGATGAATGAATAAGGCTACTTCGAATGCAGTCACTCACGTAAACGATCTTCCGCATTAAGAATAATCGTGCAGCAACTGTGTAGCGTATCGATCCAACATGTGTCCGCGGATAAATGAGATTCTCCGGTGTCAAGACACAAAATACAGATCCGTTATCGCATTAACGTTACGCCGAACGGGTTAGACCGTTAAGCAAACTGCTTCCATGGTCCTGAATAATTTGAAATACGTTTCGATGGAATGAAAGAAGCGACTCGACAATTTCGCTACGTCGTCGCACAGAATAAAAAGCATAGACAGATATAACCAAAATTCTGTTCCAGCAAATGAAAGCACGTATATACGCGAATGTTCCTTCTCTTTCGAGCGACAATTAAAAATGTCGTTGCTCATTCGTGGGAAAGAAGAGGCATGAACGTATATTCTCATTGCAGGCCCTCGTCGTTAACGAACGCAGACGAGCTTGTGGGCGTCGGCAGTCCCTTGAGGGAGACCTCACCAAGGCCGGAAGTGCGAGTCGTCGCGCCCTCTCATAGAACCCCGTCAACACTCGCGACGTCCACGAACACAACCGGAAACGGCGTAGTTACGCCGTCGTTGACTACGACAACAACGAACACGACGACGTCCTCAAATCGCAAGTCGGTCAGCATTCTTCTTCCGGAACATACGAGCGGATGACCCCAACAACAATCTGGCTTCATCCATCGCTGCGACGATAATCCTCTCTCGATCTAGAAGTATGGATAGTGCGAGGGAGGTCACGCGTGATGGACGGCGAAGGACGGAAATCGTAGTGCGAAAATCTTCGCAACTCCTCTCATCGACGTTCGTCCTAGCGATATAATTAATATACACATCTCGAGTTGCCGCGTGATCGTAGCATCGGATTTCCAGCCAAAAATAGCTAATTAGCAGATAATTCAATTAAGATGCGATGTCGGGATAAGCGAGAAATAACGATCGAGTACTCACTTCCAGGTTCGAGTAAAACAAGGACACGCAAGAGGCGAACGAAAACGAGCGTAACGGGAGGTTCGTTAGATGACAATTTCATCCCCTTTCTACGTTTATGAGAAAAGTCCACTCTTACGCGTCCTATATACCGTTTTACCAGGTTTTATAAAGAAATATTCAAGCTCATTAAGGAGCCACCTGCTCTCTGAGTTGATTCCAAGAAAGAAAATACATCGAGTGTCAAATGTATTAACAACGTACGTACAACCCATAGTTTCAACTACAAACTTTGCATAGTGTTATTGATTAGTGAATATTCGTGAAACTCACAAAGTATACATGTTCTCTGATTTCTCTAACATATATTGAAAAAAGATAGAGGGAAACAATCGCGATAATTTGTGGCATCGAAATCATCATTTTTTTAACGAGATAGTTTGAAAAAGTGTAGATGCGAAAGAAGATGGGTGGAAAATTATTATACGATTTCAGAGATATATCTTAATCAACAAGATTATGTATGGTTTTAGTTGAAAGTATGTGTTGTACAAGTACTTTTTACATCCACTGTAAGTTAAGAAACTTATCTAATTGCATTCAATATGAAGAAGAAAATTGATCGTAGAAAGTGACGATTTCAATGCTCCGTGTGAGTCTTAGTCTTCAAAGAGTGGACGAGGAAATCAGAAAAAAAAATGTATAGACAGATTCAATGTGACGAACAATTGACAAATAAGTTTGTTATATGCTACTTGCTAGCTCTCATTTGTTACACGTTGTTACGTCATAATTTAAATTCTTATCTTAAATGAATGCATCCATCGCATTCGTAGTTTTTCAGTAAAAATATAACTTGCAATAATCTGATGCCACAATATGCAGTTAGACTTTACTCGATTTGCTGGACCAACAACGTGAGAAATTGAATGAATTTCTTTCCGGTACAAGATTGTACGTCTTGCAAAAAGAAAAAATTGAAATTCAACGTTTACAGCTTGTTTTGCTTAAATGTGTAATTTGATAAGAGGGGTAAGGTGTAAGGGCAATGAGCAAAGCAGTAAACACATTATTTGCAGATGTTATTTTAATATTTAGTAGTATGCTTAGACTTAATTTGATTGATACTCCAAGACGTTAGTAATTTTAATAGAGTAGGTATTGTATCTGCCAATTAAGTCGGCAAAGTGTACAGCTCAAGTATTGACGATGATGTGACAATTTTATGATGACTTTTTATGCGATATACTTACCTTATTCCTGTAGTGAGTACTTGCATTTAAATGTCTCATAGAGCATCTTCACTCATGATCTAAATATCACGTTGGTCAACAAATTGAGATCGCAAGTAGAATTGAATTTGCAGTAAGTACGCTGCCCGTTATGGTACTCATGTTTAATTGCTAAGAAACACTCGTTTTCTTTTTTATTAACGTCATTTGTTAATTAATTCTCGTTAACCAAGGTCAGTCTATTAATATGATTATCCGTTGAAAATCAAACTAAAAATTTCTCCGTTTCCGAAATATCAACATTTCCACGCGCTAACAAGATTGTTCGAAATATCGATTGATAATGCTATTATAACCAGTGACAATCCATTTGCCCTAATAGTGTTGAGTCAAACTTCTTCCTTTATTCATACGGCGTATGTTTGAGAGAATTTTAATTTTCAATTGTAAGGCACGTGTGTTGTGCAATTATAATGAGAGGGGGAAATGACGTTCAACATTCCATACTGTGAATTTAGGTACGACAATCAATGAACAAGTCGATTTCAAATATTATCTGAGCGAGACAACCGACAACAAATGTGTGTGGTATGTGGAAAATTACTGTGGCACGGATTAAGTCTGTCGGTTCGTTGATTTTTACATGAAAAGGCCATAATTCCATCGAGAAATGCTGTCTGAAGAATTGACAAAAGGAAATGTGGTCAAAAATTGTAATTCTTAAACTTTAGTCAAATAATGCAGGTTTACTCATATGATTCGTGAAAATAATCAGACATTATCATAGTTTAATATTCTGGAGTGTAGGGAGGATGCGCAAAAACCTTTTAAACACATTCAAATCCACACACCAGCATGGGAAGAGAAATGCGACCCATTGCCGATTGTATATTATTAAGTGCTTGTTATTTGTTTCTTACAACTGGATGATTATTGACGAGTGTCTTTAATTAAGTTTGCCAGATGGGATAGACTTTGATACGAACATAAGTAACGCGTGGTTTCCTCGAACTTTTCGAACGTAATAAGAGAAGCTTTGATGTCCGATATGATCTTTGCCCACGATGAACGATTCAATACTGACGGAATTGATCGAATGGTTTTCACGAAATACGTTCATTTAAGGAACAGTAGTCAAGATGGTGCTCCACAGAATGGTGCTTGAACGCGTACATACAGACCTGAAAATTTTAGCGAGGAGAAGAGCTATAAAAATTCGTAGGTACTCGTGGGCGCTAATCGCATAGCTTTTAAAATCGAAGTAGCCTTAAGATAACACGTAAATATGCTCATAAATCTCTGCCTGCTCGATATCGTCGTGACGCTTCATTATCGTTTTACAGACTTGCTACTATAGAGCGTTCATTATTTACCATTGAGTGATTAAAGCAAAAGAGAACGTTGAGTTGCTCGTTGGTCGCGTCATTCGAGCAGGTAATCAGGATTCTAAGTAAGACTCTAGTCCTGTAAATACATAGATAGGCGGGATGTGTCAAATGTGACAGATGAAAAACAATATGAAATAAACGAAGAGCGCGCGAAGGTAAACTGCTCAAGATTGCAGGGTTCGAGGGATGGATTCTTCGAAGTGAACTTATCATAGTATCGATAAGACGTTCGTGGTTCATGGTACGCAATTAAACTCCTCAAGTTCTTACTGAGAATAGTATGGTCGCAATAATATTATATATGACTACGATTTCGGTATGCGTTATACTTGAACAATTTAAAGAACCGTGTAGATTATACCGCAACAATATCATTTGTCCAAATGTTGCCACGAACATGTTATCAAAATACTGAAAACTGAAGAATACCGATATCTGATGTATCCGACAATATATCTGCATTAATCATAACGGTCTATATAGTATACAATACCAATATTCATATGTAGCTCATTCAATAGTTATTGTTCGTGCTGTCATAGAATATGAAGAGGACGATATAGCGATAATGAACGCGAACGAAAGGAGAACGTGATGCGTGAATGTATCGTGAATAGAGGAAGCGTGACGAAATAACGATGTGATATTTACAACCGATGGAACGTTAGAGACTCGTGATTACAGTTAGAACGCTACTCTTGGCGATGTGTGTGCCAAAAAAAAAGTGACGACCTTTTCCCTCTAATTGCGAGTGATCGAAGCGAAAGATGGAAGGAGAATAGTGGAAGAACAACACGGTAAATAAAAAACAGAAAGGAAGAGTGATTTAAAAACTTAAACTGAAATGTTGCAATCAATGACTCGTTACAAATATTTATAAACAAAATTGTTTCTCATAAATTAAGGTAAGCACACCGACACGAATGAACAGCCTGTGTGACATAATCGTGAATTATATACATTCATAACAATGAAGTTCAATTCGATCGTGCATTATTATTTTGTAATGCGTAATCTCTTATACTTTCTAAGATCTTCTGTTCTTTTGTGGAATGTGAAATACATAATAGAAAATATGCGTGACACAAAACTGGCTGAAGGTGTTTGCACACACTAGACATCAAACTGACGCGCAACCGAATATATTGTGACCGATGAAATTTCGTGGCACATGATAACTCGCTTACATATATTGTACACCGTTGTTTCGTCGGTCCAATGTGAAAGGAATTAAAAAATGTCACGTTTCATTCTGTACAGGCGGACGATAAATTTGCGCGAAGAATAATCTTTGAAGTATCATCCTTAAGATCAAGAAAATGCGTAAATCGAGAAATCGAATACTTTGTCATGAGTGGGCCCATTGATCGATATTCGCAGCTGCCAGAATACTCACAGTGAACATTTTGTTGTTAATCAAACTTAACGCGATCCAGGCACTTCACAAACGTCGTTGTGATCAATTATTTTTCAACTTGTGATATTCCAGTGGGTAGTGCAATACGGTAAACGATTCTTTTTTTATTCTCATGACGCATTGCGCACAACTCATACGTAATCTCGTTAATTTTGAAACATGCGCTGAGAGCTGATTTAAAAATGAACTCAGGTATGCATTTCTCACAACGAAGTATAAGAAATGTATAGAACCTGCAAACCTGATTACACATGAAATGTACGCAATGCATTAAACGAACAACATTGTGCATTCCGGTATTAAGGCATTGGAACGACGAATCGCAACGCGGAGGAAGCTCGGTTTGCAGGAGTGAGTGAATGAATCATTTTTAGAAATGTGATAGTAAGCGTAGGCCCCGTAAAAGTTAGGATTTAAGACACTACCTTTATGAGTTAAGAATATAAGAAAGATTGAGCCATGTAAAGATGCATTGGATGAAAATATCTTTTAAGAAGGTGTACGTGAGCAGATGAAAACGGGAACAGAAAAACGTATCGTGTGTGCGACCGCGTGCATCTCTCTAATGCGGGTCGAACATAAGACAATGTAAGCCGTAGGCAGATTTGGGCGACGACGATAAGAGTGCGTACTAAAATATACCGTACGATACCTTAAACAGTTCGCATCCGCCGTTAAAACCTATATTAATTAATGAGATAACTAACTAAGCGCAGTACATCCGAATCGATTTTATAGCTGTTGATTAAAGAGGCTGATTAAGTTTAGATCGTTCCAATGTACTCGATACATTTGATATAATGCAGTTACACATAATCGTATACATATGTACGCGTATGATAGATATGTTATATTATTATACTTATGCGAGGGCAGCCACTGTTCTCTTCGTGTGTGACGTTCGGGTTAGATCATTGTTGACTACACGCAAACGTCTTTTCGTTTCTTCGCCGAAGTTACGAAACGCACGATAAATGAAACTGAAACGAAGCTTCAGTTTTACGTAGGAAGTCTTTAATCGAGTTCTTCCGTTTCGGATCGATAATCGTTCGCGAGTTAACGAAAATTATTGTATTCCAACCCGACGAAACCATAATAGAAGCAATTCGCTGTTCTTCTTGTAACCGATAAACGATATATGTAAATACAATGTCACGGTGACTTTAAAAATGTTACGTTTTTTTTTGTCTGAAATATGTGGTGTTTTTGAAATGATCAATAACTGCGTAATTATCGTTATACCTTTACTACTTTTCTATCGGCTATTTTATCCTTTTATTTTAACACCGAAGATGTGAGAAAGACACAAGTACGGCCTACAGGGAGGTATCGTTATTACGACAACGTCGGTAATTAAATAAAATTGAGCCAAAGAAACGATTTTTACTTGTGAACGGAAGTATCTTGAAACGAAGAAAGCTTGAATTTAATGCGTAAAAAATCCTGAATTTCGTTTCTTTTCAGTTTGTTCCTTTTCCTCTTCTGAAGAGACGCAGGGGCGCATCGTATTGTTCGCAGTTGTTATTCCTGTCATTAATATAAGATTCTCACTACAAATACTCTTATGAATCGCCATCATTTTCAAGCCGTCATCCACACGATATCTAATAAGAAAAAAATGTATTCCACGGTCGATATATTTACATCGATAGATTTAATTTACGTGTACATCGACGATTATCGTTGCCTGTAAGGATAAGACGCCGATGCGACACCAAGCTTTTATCCTATTTCAGTCGTTTGCAATAATAATTCTCAATAATGCGCATTGTCTCATGATTTTGATAATCAGTAAAAGTTTCTTTATATCCATTAAAAAACAATTTTTCATCCATTTTGTATACACAAACGACGTCACCGATAGTGCACTGTATTTATCCCAATACCGACAAATATCGCAATGTGACATTCAAATATACATACATACATGTATTGAAATGTTCGCCAGAGCGTGCATTTAAGTATATACATACGTGTAATCGGATAAACTCGAAATTCTACCCTTACACCTTATTGTACTGATAATTGACGTCTACATATACCACATGTACACCCGCACTCGATCTAATTGTAAGATTAACAAAATGAGAATCATACTTGTATTCATTCTTGATACGCATACATACACACATACATACATACATTTATTTATTTGTACATTGTTTTACCGAATAAATATGCATCTTTTGCATCCTTAGACTAAAATATGCGTTTGCTTCTTCTTTGCCGGCTGTCTACGTATAATAAGCAAATTCAAGATGTTTCACGTTGAGCTATATGGTGGGTCAATGTTAATCGAATATATGTTCTATTTATCCAATTATTCTTGAACTACTTAAGTGAACTCAAAAGGAATACGTTATCTTAAAAGAGAGATTGGTCCAATGGTGAATTATGCGTGAAAATATTTTTATTGCCTTCTGAACAATATCAAAGATTATACAATAGAACTTGAATGTGCACGTACATATGACCTGAGTAGTATGTACCGCGTGCGTTTGCGAAGAAATAAATATTATTTATAAATATTTTAATTAACGATCGTAAGAAATTCTGGTTCGTACATTAGTGCTCCGTTATTCGTCAAACTTCTTTTTTATATGGGACGCGTAAGGGGTAAGGGGTTTGAACCGTTAGAAATATATTATAAATTATAATGGCGATCAAAACAATATAAAAGACGACACGTGCTTGACATGTAAAATTTCGATTAAGAAGTATTTTCATTTCGATAATTCTGTGCTATTTAATTCGTTGAAGAATGCTGTTTTGTCACATCATGATGTGGTAAAATTAACGTTGGTTGTTCTAGTGTTAATGAAACGAAACTATCAAATGATGCAACACTATTTTTCTACAACCACAGGATTTAAGAAAAAAATAGGACAAAAAATGACTGACCCTATTTTAGTCTTATAATAGACTTACATTAGTGTTACAAAGAGGAACAAAATATTCATCAGTAAAAATCATTTCGTGCAGTGTATTGCATTTTTTTATTGTCACTTAATAACACGGTGCACAATTAACAACATTTTATTTAACCCGTCTGCCAGCGATCGGATTTGAAAAGGAATTCATATTAAGATATCACGCAATTCCTAACAATATATAAATCATCTTTACATATAGACTAGAGTATGAGTGTTAGTCGGAAAGAAGTGATTGAGCTTATAGCAAATTTGTCAGTGCCTGGAATGTGTAATTTGTCACTGGTGGGATTTTTCTTAGTGTAGTGCAATGTGTGTGAACTGAATAAGTAACGGTGTGTGTGCGCGCGCACGCACATTCTTCCTGAGTATGCGCGTGCATGTACACGTATTTATGTAAGATTTGCATCAGGTATAATATCAATTTCACGACAGAAGCATATTCACACAGAAATAGTTGTACACTGATTACAGAGAAAGAGTTATCGACCATGAGCATCATTGTAGGCATATTTATTTATATTGGAGAGAAGAGTCATTAAAATCGAATATATATAGTACATACATAATCATTAACATTAGGTACCTTTTTTAATACTTTTCGTAATTTATCGGTATGCATCACAGATATGTCGTTGTTCATGGAGAAACAAAATATTTAATCAGAAACCTGATGGTACAACAAAGATTTGTTTTCGTTATTTGAGGAAAGTACACAGCTTTTACACGTCTCTTCTTGGAAATTGAACTGATTTAAATATTTTAGTGACGCGCGAAAGGTCACTTATTTTTAAGCGCATTTGTATTTGTGCGCTGTACATAACTCATTCATGGTATACATCACATTGAAGAAAGTAAATGAAATAGTGTAAAGGCTCATGGCGCTCGCCACGATATATCGGGGTTTCTAATAATTTGCTAATATCGAACACCATTTATTTCACCTTGTTTCTTATTATAAACAAAAATGATAAACTCACAGAAGTGAGATCCACCGGTTGTCACTTTATTGTTCATGAACAGACTTAAACACGACAAAGGCAATCTTCTTATATGCGGTATTCAACAACTTCGGCGTACGGATGTATTATTATACGACGATACAACATTGCTAACTACTATACATATGTATATAACAAGACACAAATAACTGGTTACGAAGAAGATGAACTTTGTCAACTTTGTGCCGAAAATACTTGGAGCATCTTATTTTTGGCCTTTTTCAGCCGTTTTCCAGGTTTTTCAGTTTTTCCACAATTGAGGCGGTATGTATATTGTACGAAATTTGTGAAACCGTATTATATCAATTCGCAGTACAGGAATTCAAACAATGTGCTCTCTCCGCAACAGCATATTTTGTATTAACTCTGCCAAGTTCTATACATGTTACCTTATTACATGCCTATTTAGTAATAATTTGCTTGTTATCTTGAATACCACTTTACATCAACGAACTCCCAGAAAAGCAAAGTAAATATCAGTTAATTATGTATAATAAGCCTACTTGTACAGCGTGTGCTTTGTTTTCAATTCTGATTTTTGTAACATGTTACGTAGGTGAGAACAGTGTTAAACCCATGCATTTCTTTATTGACAGAAATAATATTAAGTATAAACAATTTTGGATATCCCTTTTCTTCTTCGCATAAGTTCTTAATCAGAGGCTTGCAAACATTACAATGACATTATTACAGTTTCAACTCTAGATTATAAACAGGTGCAAGATTATACGTTTAAAATACCTGCGTGGAAAGTACGATTTGGGTCATGTTCAAAATCTTTTGAAAGCTCAGCCTTATAAACTGGTCACACAATATGTAATTTTATTTCATATAGACTGAATTTGCCAGTTCTCTTTTTGGACAGGCCTTAATTTGCCATAGCTTGCTTGTAAGTTTGAAATATATATCAAAGCAGAGAATTGAACGTCAATGCAAGCGTTTTTTCGGAACCCCATTAAAAATTCAACATTTTCCATTTATTATGAAGATAGCTCCAAATTCAACTGTATTGATGTACTTTGAGTAACTTTGCTACATCCCTTGGAATCATGATGCGATTCCATATCATAGATTTATTAGCATAATTTTATATTGTTATGCATATATAGGAATTTTGACCATGCCACAGATCACCAGAAAACAAAAGCACGCTTTATCACTTACACTACATTGGAATGTTTATATTATTGTTAGATCTACTAGATATTAACACAGATAATTTAGAAAAAGGTGACCATTAATTCCTGACTTTCGAGGATTATTCTCAAAAGAAGAGTGATATCGCAGCCAATTTTTATCCCCGATTTTTTATTTCATTTCGCTTTCCGGGTAATACTTCCAATTACCGTCAAACCGTTATAATCACGGCAAGCGAACCTAATATTCAGCCTAAATGGCAACCAGGTAGCTGCTCGTCACGATATATTTTGATGCCAAAATATTTAAATACTGTTTGTACAGTAGGTATAGCTTGTATTATTGCCGTAACGTTATGGTACAAACTAATACTCTGCTCGCCTGGTATTTCGTTTTGGTTCAAAAACGGTCCCTCCATTCCCGAGAACGTCAAGAAAAAAAATGGTCACTTTAGTCTAGGATACTCTATAGATACGCATATGAAACGTTCTTGAAATGCACCCCTACGTTTATATTTTCTCAAGTACTTGCAATGAAAGCACAAGTGTCACACACTAATAAAAAAAAATTGTTTCGTAGGACCGTTTTGGTCACACATACTTAGCATAAAAAGTTCAACTCTCTGTACCAATGTCTGACAAAATTTATCGTACAACAAAGTTCCCCAAGGTAGACCTCTCAGACACCGGCGGCATTTTTTTTGTATATGATTTGTTTAATCAGTCAATATTTCAATATGTCTGGAACGTTATTACGAGCAAACTAGAGAAAAAGATTTTTTCGGAAAATAGATTCAGAAAACGATATGTGGCCAACATGGTCGTGAAATATGTGCACAGTTATCAACATCTGTTCCATTACAGATTATTTTTTGTCTGTACATTTTTGTACTGGGCGTACCGCAACGAACGAGCGGTGAAACTTTGGTAATCGTTTTGGGCAGATTATCGTACATTTGTTCTAAATTCTTTTCTTGATTGAGCCTTAAACTGTTCTTATTTTGAAGCTGGGGAGGAACATTGGCCCATAACATGTTTTTCTTACTGTACAATGTATTGCACACGTTTCTTTCCCGAAGGAATTAATTGGTGCTCTGCTATACTATAAAACGAATTTAGTACGCTCTCTCAAATAGAAATTTTCGTACAAACACGAAATTATACGACATACTTGTGCAAGACGAAATGAAAATATCTATTACCCGTTTATCATCATCGAACCCTTTGGTCCGAAATGAGGCGGCATCGAAACTGCATCGTGCGATATTTGAATGCAGGCGATAGCAAAAATTGTGAGGAACGGGAAAGTCGCATTCAGTAAGCACTTCTCAGTTCGGTGTTAACACTTTTTGAATCGACCCCAACAGCAAACGTTACACTTTGGAAGCGCGTGCATTTGTGGTAACTGTGCTGCCAACAATATAAATAAATAAATACCGATGCGTCCTTTGGCCTTCTATCGCACTTCCATCGCCTCTTCCATTTTAATGCTTAACCGCCAGAATGTCATCCTCGCGCTTCTGCCCCGCCGCAGATGTCGTTAGGACCTTAATCACAAGTCTCGGACTCTTGCTGAACGAGCTTATATCGGCGTGGACTTTTGACATACATCGAACCGTGCCCTTCGAGCGATAAACGTCCCTTTCGCTGAAGGTATCTCTTGATGTATCGGGACACAAGCTCCTGAGGTCTTATTTGCCACTCATCGAGAACCTCTTTTGGAGCATTCACCTGTAGTTCGTAGGAACATACTTAGTTTCTCTTTAACCACTTTACTCTACTGAATTTCTTACATCACCCCCACTGTTCCTATCATTTAATCGGAGAGTAAGAAATGCTTAATCTATCCATCTACCTGATCTCCTTTCAGCCGATCCAATAGTGTCACGCAAATGACTGCTGATTGAATACCGGCGTGATGCGTGAGAGCGGCAAACGAGAGACTCTCCATCTCAATGTTCACCACTCCCGCCTTGTGCACTTTCGTGAGGTACTCCAGTTTATCGTTTTCCGAAAATTCGCAAAATGCGCCGTCCATACGTCCTTGGCCCTCGTAGAAGTCATAAGTGCACATTGTCTTACCAATTACTGTATCATAGGGATCCTCGCGGTGCGTCAGTCCCTTCAAGTCGCGGGCCAGTTGGCGATCAAGCTTGGCAGGTCTCCTGATAATTTTGCCAAGGACAGGCTAAAAGGAGAGCCAGCAATTCGTGAGAAAACTGGAGACCTGATGATATCAATTGTTTCGAAGCAAATCGGTACTTACCAGGTCCAGGTATGGCTTCATCATTCCGTCAACTGCTTCTTCGGAAATGACGACTGTGCCACCTTCCAGGCCTATGCCGCCGCAGGTACCGATTCTGAAGAAGATTGGGTCCTTTACTTTCGCGTGGTACATCAGTTTAATGACTTCGTGCAGCAGAATACCAACGGACGGTATGCCCATGCCGTGCTGCAAAGAATTTTCACGTATTTCCTCATTGCGTCACCGTAACTCCTTTTTAGAATGCAACGTGTACTTACGCTAATGGAGAGCACCGGTCCTACTTTGTACATGCAATACCGATACGAATATTGGCTAATGTCGAGCAAGGTTGTACCAGCCGGTATCTTGTAGCCTATTTCCTTCATGATGAAATTGGCAAACTGTTCCATACGTTTTGGTGTTCCCCCGATACAGACGAACTGTGAAAGTGGATAAGTAGTTTTATGGCGCGCGGTGTCATTCTAACCTGTTTACATTCAGTTTTGTTTGATCGTAATTCATCAGCGTCCTACTATACTTGGCAGTAGTTATTCGCGTCGCTCTGTTAATGTAATACGGTGAGCCTACATAACACAAAACAGTAACTCTGATCTTGTCTATAGTTAGGGTTTTATAATAGTTTGTTCAGAACTGCACTTTTCTTTAGTTGAAAACGAATATCAAACGCATTAACTTTGAGAGTTATTCATGGAAAATGAATAATTCATCAAGGAAGTAAATTATTGTACCAAGTACGTATATATATACACCTTATCTTTTCGTGTGAAATCAGCTGCATTCTGATTACATTACGCAAATTTGTGCCACTCTGCATACGATAAGAATGTTTGAAACATGAGATAGTTAGTTACTTGTGTAATCTGTCATTGAAGGATGTAGATAGTAATAATCAATTGGTAAATTACGACCAAAGTTACGCTTGTTTTACTAAGATTCTAGCAAATCACGTTTTGTAAACATTAAAATCTTTTTAAAAACTAATATTAACCCTAGTATTGAATATGCAAGCACCCACGCATTCATCGCGTAAAATTCCACAAGTTATAGAATGATTTCTCAATGACTTTTAGTCCTGATCGGTCATCCAAACAACTCGTAATAACGCAAAGAGAGCAAGGTTGCGTTGACTAATCAATTACAGAATAGGTTCGATCCTCTAATACATGTATACTCATTAAAGAAATGTAGTGAATCTAATCTAACCGAGGGGACCAGTTGATCGACTTCACGCTCGAAACGGGTTTTTTTCTCACGAATTCATGCTGCCTCATTAACGAGACGCAGCAAAGGCTCTCAATAGCACGTGAGCGTACTGTACTCATTACGAATCGTTGTTATTTAAGTGCGTAGTCGGTTACATTATCACTGCCCATGTATAATGCTTTTGCGCGCAACCGTTAATGAAGCTGAACGTTTACTAGCACCAGTTACATCAGATTCATCGTTATCGGATTGGCCTTGCGGATTATAAAAATCAAGAGTCTGATACTAAACACACAATATTAGAAGAAAGTAATTGACACCTAAAAGCGAATATGTATTGTCAGACGCGAATATAACGAAAGAATGACAGTGTTACACGCGGGTTTTGTTACCTTTATGTCGCCAAACATTTCAACGAGATCGTGCGAACCGCTGCCTAGCGCAAGATGATATAAGATGTCTTGATCCATAAGCTCGATGTTGGGATTTCGTAGCCGCACGGAGCCATCTCTGTACCTAAGAAAAAAAAGGCATTTTATAAAAATCTCATTACGCATGATTGTGTAATGTCATGGTTATATTAACGGTGTGCATGGTGACTTCTTGCCCCTGTTTACTCCCTGCAAATTAAATAATTGTGCTGTAAGAAAAAAACATTTAAGTAAACTTGATCTTGGACGGTGGATGTTGGCTTTTCCAAATCAATGTTTTGAATCACAATAAAAATAATTAGATTCTAACATTTGCAAGGTACTTTGCATGAATTGCATGCTGATCTCATACTTGCATATAAATTGGTGCATACGTATCTTCGCGGAATGCAATGATTATGCCCTGCACAAAGCCGATTGTCAGATGTACAATGGCTATATACATTCATTTATCAAAGATTGATTGTGAGTCACACCCACGCTTGAGCCATCTGCATAGATAGCAAAAAAATGAGAAAGTAACTTTTCCATTCTCAAAGTTCTCGGTGCATTATACTCCTGACTGTCACACCAATTTATTAACCCTTTGCCGCAAACATATTTTGGAAGTCGACATTTTGGTGTATGGATACTTTCTTTTTATAAAAAAAGATCACAGTTTTGTGCAAAGTACGCAGAAAATGGTAAAAAATTGTTATAACTGTGTTGCCCCGTTTCGAATGCCCCCGTGTAGAGACCCCCTGTCTGCAAACTGACAAGCGTGAACTCTTGTCTTACGTTGAAAATACTTAAAATTAGCATAGAGTTTACGTGAGCATACGCGATCCAATTTGATAAAATATTGGAACGATAATGCGTCCATATATTAGCTTTTATTAAATCAGTAACGAGCTTTTACGCGCAAGTATTATACCAGAATGACATACACGTAAGTGAAGGCCGACGTGAGTTTAATAGAATGAAGCTTGCAAATTGGCTTCATTAATGAGGAAGAGGTAAATGCATAAATTCTACCAGAGCCTCTCTCTCTCTCTCTCTGCCATATTATCCGTACAATGTTCGGAAATTACCATTTTTCTGTTAATTACTTTTATATGTATACGTATGTATAGTGTCATGGTATAATCAACTCTTGTTAACCGTTCCTTTGCAAGCATGGACATATCCTTAATATTGCGCAATAAAATACGTATGTATGATCACCACGACAAATTTTTAACATCCAATATTCCTATAACCACTTGTCTCAAAAGGGGCAAATTTTTTTCTCAAAGACCGACTGGACCGATCGGGTATGGATTTCGTACACTTGTTGACTGCATGTCCGGAGACGGACTAAACCACCAACTCTTTGGTAACTTTAAAGTTTTACTTTTCCATGTTGCTAGACGCGTCGATTTTGTGGTAGAAATCAGATTATTTTTTGTCATGCGATGATATTGTGACAATTTCGGCAATAGATTAGTTTGTCGAAGTTCCAGTCATGTCCCAAACCCCCTAAAGCAAAATAAAATAAAAATCGTTTATTTCAGACAATGCGGACGGTCTCCACGACATCCCCCGATAACAGATATCTTTCCCAAAAATTTGAGCTGTTATTTAAAACATAAGAACAAATATAACTGAAAAACGCAAACTCTGTTAGCCGATCAGATTTCATACAATTGATTCCCAAAAATCGTCTCCAAAACAGGCGGCCACACTGGACTATCCCTTAAAACGGATGGAAGACTCTTAAAAAGAAGCTGTATATACATTTTGTACGTCGTAACGGATCTTACACACAAATATATCTTTTTCGCTAAAAAACCTGCAAATGCTTGTTATCTGCGAAATGTAGCAGGGTAGGACGAAGTTCCTAGAACAAACGAGAACCTTGAACGCTCCACTTTTTGGCAGGCAGTTTTTTTTTGTAAGAGGCATGTACAAATTATCATTTTTCTCGCGCACGCTCACGGTACTCTGTTTTGCTTTTACAAGTTTTATTCTACAGCCACCAAGCGTAGTGTGACAATGCGGCTGTAATTGCTTTAAACTTTATGGGTATGAGCTTGGATATTCAGTAATCGATTGTAATCGACAGTGTCGCCAACTACTGCGATAAAATGTTCACATTTACGATAACACTGTAAGAACGTTTACTTATTTATTCGTAAGTCTGCGTAATTTGTGGGCACCCCCTACCCACAGCCTCTGAAAAGGTAACAAGATTTCATTGCAAAACGCATTCCATTAATTTACTCAAATTGCACAACCACTCAATAAATTACTTTAATGGATTGAACTGAATATGAAATATGGATAAAACCCATTCACTTTATTGATTTAACGGTGGCTCTAATTGTCCACATTAAAACACAGCACTGAATATTGAAACGTTACTATACTCGTGGCAAAACTCGCGAATTACTTATTTTCATATCAAACTTGAATGTAGTGTGATTGTGATACGTGGTGACTGTTTTTTGAATTCTTGATAACTTATAGCTCTTCGCCTAATGCTTCGGTCAATATATTTTACATTATAAAAAAACAAAGTTTGGCTTCAAAGGAACTGACTTCTACTTACTGCATGCCATTCGATTATATGCCTATGCCTAGCATTTACTATCTCATTGGTAGAAAAAAAACTCGAAACATGAATAGATATTTTTATTTTTGCGACCGACTATGCGTGCATGTAATTGACACCGTGAGAAGCAGTGCAAATGCATGTAAATGATAGATCATTATACTTGCACGATAACGACTGATATGAGTGATTCATTTTAATAACAAAATGTTACTCCGCAACCTCGAAGTGCTCCACCTAGCATACCGTCCCGTCACTTTACGGAGTTATACCGCGGTGTTAAGATAATCTTGGCCAGTACGCGCACCTGCGTATACGATGCACGTGCCACCGCCCACCACTACCGCATGTACGGCTTGTGCGCATCTACTTTTGCGAACTGATGTTTTCGGTAACGGGAGAGAATATTTAACATGGCCCAAATATCTATCCGTTCGCTGCATTCATTTCATTGCAACTCTTTTCGGTAACGATGAAACTGTCACGCTACAAACGTACCTAACCACCTCTCCGTTGCGACCGAGACGCTAGAGAAGGTATGTAAATACCAAAATCGGCGAAAGCGGTCCATATAAGAAATGACGTCAATCACGAAAAGTATTAACGGAGTACAAAAATAACGTTGGAACGAACGTGTAAAAAATATTGTGGAAATCATACCTAACAGCACTGTCAAAGACCTTTGCCTCGTCTTGATCATACTCGTCTTCACACGGCGGTTTCAGCTGACAGACGTGAGTCCCGTCGTGCAAACCTTCGGTCTCGCAGTTGCACGTGGGCATTTTGAAGTTTCACGAAAGTTCGCCAGTAAGAGAAAAGCGAGAGGCAACGAAAGGAACGTTTCCGTCGGATACGGTTCTCACGTTGCAAGATCTTTGACCAATCAGTGACAGAGAGACGTTCGATATCCTAGGGAAGGAACGGTCGAAACGACGTGTCGGACAGCCGATCTCGGAATATCAGCGGCGGCTTCGCGTGCGTCTTTATAAACGACTCACTGTTGAAGCCGAAGCGAACCGTCTCTGTCGGCTGTTCTCCCACCGACTCTGCCAGCGGCGCCACGTACCAACGCTACCGGTTTCCGTTCTTCCACTCACTGTCAAATCGTTTGTAATTGAGATTGCTGTGCGAGTAGCGGGTAGGACAATTTACAACGAAAACGCTATTGCCAAAGCAACGCGAATGCGTGCGGTTAGTGGCAACGGAACTGAAGCGGGATTACCGAAGTGATACATAGTAATGTATCGCGGACTTTTATATAGTTAACTCAAATCAACGGTCTCAAGTCATTTTTCACGTAATCGCTGATTATGATAAATATTTTTCCGTGAACAGGATGGCACAGTGCCCTACATTCCGTAGTTATGCCGACGGAAACTGTACTTGTTTATTTAAACGGAAAAAGTGTGCACGTATTTGTTTGTGTCGCAGCTTCAGATTAAAATCGAATAGATACTGAAATGTGTCCTCTCGAAAAACAATCGTAATAAACACGTGAGACAAAGTGCAGTTTTGATCATAAAATATGCTATCGCGATGTAACAACTGCGGAAGAACACATAGATACGGCTGGTATGATACGAAATTGATAATCTCAAATCACTTTTAGATCCTTATACTGCTAATGTTCTTTTGAATCTTTCTCCTGCTATCGTTTTTCAATCGCACTGCCAATCGCGGTGCATCAATACAATTGAATCGCGGAGGCGATCGTCACGACTCATCGCAAGACGCATTTTTTTATCACACACAATGGGCTTGCTGTTCAGATTGTATAAGAGATAATCATCGATGACGTTAAATTTATCACAAAACAAATTTATCAAAACGAGGAACACATTGGGCATTTACAAATATCGATACATCTTTTCAGTTGATGGTTAAGAATTATTCACGCGTCGGTTGCATGAGTTCGTACATTCCCTGCTAAATCGATCGCCGATGACCCATGCTGCTAAACTTACTAGACTAATTTGACCGAACTTATACTTGTTATACTTGTGCGGTGTTCACTCCGAGTTATTGTGGCAATGGTGAAGTAATCAGAAAATTCCGTATTTTGAGCTATTACAAAGCAACGAAACAATTAATTCAAATGTGCACTGTGCCTCGTTAGAAATACCGGAAGATTCAGTCCTGAGTATTATGCCGAGGACTACTGAATCAAGGAAAAGTGATCGTACACTGTGTCAATGCAAGGTCGCAATTAACATGAAACAAAAAACTACTTGCGTTATGGAATGTGAATTTTCAATACATCCACCGTAGTAGCCGGACAACACAGCGCTTGGAACTACCCTGCTTCCTTATAAAATCAAATTCAAGGAAAAGGATGTCGAAAGCTGCCACGACATCAGAAGGTTTGTCAAATATTTGGTCAACTTAAAATAAAATCAATATTATCGGGAGAACATCTTGGCTTTCACTCAAAACAGGCATATATGTAATTAAGTTGTAGAAAAACAAAACGATTGGAGTATTTGACAGTTAGGTGCGTCACGGATTTACAAAATAATTAACCAAGATAACTTTGATTTTTGAAAAAGAGAATAACTTTAAACAATGAAATATAACATTTAAGTGGTCAGTTTATCAATGTTTAATCATCGGAGTTTACCTCTCGAAACAACAACTCACAGTTTTCAACTTTAACGTTGACAACAGCAAACTGATTTTCCAAGGACCAACATACATTTTGTTAAAAACCGACATTACTGCTCCTCCCCGCCCCCGCACATACACGTTGTATTTAAGCGATTCATAATTATACGAAAGTTCGTCATAGTTTGTCTCTTCTAATGTCACAAGATAGAAACGAACGATTTTATTGCCTTCGTATAACGCTGCGTGTGAAAAATGTGCAACAGTTAATAATATTATATGATATTTAACGGAAGTCTTCCTTTTACCGGGAAAGTTCTCAAACATTGTCAGACGAAAATCTGATGTGAACTATGGGTGATCCGTGCGACGTGGACCACGATAACTGAGTGGTCATTCTTTATCAAATAAAATCTTCGTGCTGCAATAAAGCGGAAAGGAAGGAGGACTAAAGGATCAGAGAAAGACGTTCAAGAGGAGTAATTTCGCCAACAGAATGGGAGTAATTGTAAGAGAGACGAAAGGTGCTCCGATAATCGAGACATCTAACAATTGGGCCTACACTGTAATTAACGAATTAATCATATCAGCGCTTTATGCTTAGCATCTAAAATAACATTTAATCATTGTATCTCCTGTCAATGTCCTACAGCTGTAATGAAAGTTTAGTTATAATATAAGAGGGCGCTTTCTAAAGAAATGCAGAACGCGTCACCTTGATAACGGAAGAACACTGATGATATCTGTATATCCAAGCGCAGCCCACGCAGTTATCGAAAACAGATTTACGGCCTGACTTTAGTCTCTCAATTGGTGGCGCGACCGTGGAAAGACAACAGGTCGAAGTGATACTACCTACAGACATCGACATCTGCGATGCCGAACCAATATCGGATATCAATATCGTCATCGGATCTGCCGTCGCATTGTCGCTTGATAAGCACAATGGAAATGCAATTCATGTTATCATTAATCAATAGTAATAATAAGAATTACCTACGGAACACTGTGACGCACGCAGAACTGCAAGGGATAACAGTTCCAGAAAGTATGATAGCAATATTTCACTTAACAGATTGTTCAGGTTTTGTTATAATACCAAACGCATATTATAGATGTCTTGTATAATTTAACTTCCTCATATCTATAAGTCGTAGCTGTCATTCGCCGGACGACGGTATAATATCCAATTGTGCCGTATCAGAGACACGTGCGCGGCGTGCTGTAGGCGGCCTAAACAATAGCTCTATTCCTTAGAATGTAGTAGAGTACTTAGGGCTCTCGTCTTGGTGGGGAGGAAAATAGAAACCGTAACACAGAATTTATTCTTTGGACTCGCTCCTGCAATCCTCACTCTGATATTGCTGCGGGACCATTCGGCGTATCGACTACATTTACTGCGAACAGGTCGCACACGCCAGATGTTTTGTTTCTCGTCTCGTAGGAATGGAGAATTATCGAACGAGTATTAGACATGATCTAAAAGTATTAAGTAACCTGTCGGGGTGGTTTGCGAAAGTAAGAAACACTTTCCATTGCCAAGGCTTTGTGCAATGTGCAGTACGCAAACACATAATTAAAGAAAAATGTTTAATCAAACATTCATGTCCCACGGTAATCAGAACAGTCTGGTGACATTTATTAAAATTTAAGAATTTCAAGTAAGCTATAATTACTGGCATGGTGAAACGAACGATCAAGAATGCGGTTAAAAATATACAACGTGCCACGTATGCCTGCAGAAAACTAATCTGCCCTCTCCTAGCTGTATTGCTTCATGCGCGGCGACTCAATAATGCACAGGTATTTCAGCCACCTAAAATGTTATTGATCGAGCCGGCACGCATCCACACTTCAGAGGGAAGTGGGGAAAAAAAAAAGAGTTCCTGTCAGCCGAAATTAGGTTTGCCGGTTTGTCGCAGTTTCAATCTCATAACTTAAACGTGCAACTATCGCGATCTGGAAGTGTAGATTCGATTAGAGATCTTTAGCTGTCTCGCGACACGCCCTTGGAAAATGTTTGCGACTTAAAGGGAGAGAGCAGAAACGACAGTCCCTCGAATCTCCCCTGCTCCCTCCAACGGCACACCGATGATCGTGACGTTGAAACCCCCGTTGCCATGCCGACTAAAGAAGTGTTCGCGAAGGGCAAGAATGAGGGACGGGATTCGTATGTACATATACACGCGCAGCTTCGGTTGACGTACAATATCGAGTGCATTCCACTTTATCTATTCCTAGACAATCCGAGTGGCTTCATCCACATTTCACCCTCTGTGTCATGCTCTATCGGAAAACTGAAGGATAGAGAAGAATTGCAGTTACTGTGACAGTAGCAGTGACAGTCATCCTACGAATAGCATGTTTAACAGTAAGAATTTAATAATGAAAAAAAATGACGTATGAATTCCAATGTAACACTTTGAGCTACGTCGCAGGAATGATAATAATGCTTGTTTGATGCGGAAGTACAGAAACTGTTTTTGCAATAAAGGCAAACCTTCAGTTAAAGAGAATTGTGTTCTGCAATCCACAGTAACGAAGTACCAGCATCTTCATCGATATGTATGTTCCATTTTGTAATGATTTATTGCCCGACAAACGCGGACAGGTTGTCTTACTAACTGTATTTCCAACGCGATTCAAGAATGTATCGATGATACATATACGATTTTTTGTCTACTTTATTGAATGGACAGATATTTTGAGTCGCAATGAACACAATACCCAGAAAGATCAAGGAAATAACTAAAGTATATTTGCGCGGGGCGGTTTTATTATTATAAACGTGCTTTATCTAAAATATTATTTTAAAATAATAGTCTCGCCTTTGTTAAAGAAATGGCGTTTTACTTATTTTATGATATACAAATAGAAGGGCAACAATAAATACAAAAGGCAGTCCTCACCCTGATTTCTGCATTTGTACTGTCACAATACCTTTTGTTGTTCTACCAGTCCTCCAATCGTTAATCCTGAAACATCCGGCGGAACTAAAACGGTTCTCTTTGTCATTTATTTGACGAAGCCTTTCTGACAATAAGTAAAATGTAATGTGTCGGTCAGTCGACGGAAGATAAACAAGTGTTCAAATTGGAGAGAAGAGTAACTAAAGCAATATATCAAAATGTATGAAACTAGGTAAATGGGCATACACGTTTCATATCCTTTTAGCTGATGAGTCGTTTAATGGGTTTTTTTCCAAGATCCGACAAAGCAGAAATTGTAACGCGAAAACAATGTAAGATGGATTGTACATCTGTATTGTCTTTATTAATAGCGTTGCATCCATATCGATCACTTACTTCATCCATACTCCGACATGTACGTTAATAAAGTATACATTCAAAGCGTATATGTAGCGACAGTGTTACCTTCGGTGTTAAGACATCATGCAGTCTCTGTACTTGGCCATTTTATATTTACACACATCGACAGATTTTTGTGGCTCCTATCGCTTTAATTTGAAATAAATATCCGATGTGGATGCCCTATATGAACGGAAACTCTATCGTGTCTATTACCGTAAAATATGATCAAATCCATTAGGATACAGGTAACCCATATAAATTGAATTATGCATAAATAAATACAACGTGATCCGTACCAGCTGTTACTATTTATAACGGTCAAGATTCCATGTTAACTTGTAATATTGTTTTAAGAAATTTGATTCAATACAAGGTTTGAACGTGCTGTTTCGAGCAAATTTTCCCTTCCATTTTAATTCGTCCCTCTTCAAGCCCGTACGAGAACAGTCCGTCGCAGGAATTCTCCGTGTACAATAATGATTTTGGACGCAAGTAGGACTAAAATAAGACTGTTACGCCAAGAGGTGAGCACGAGCAGGAAAAAAATACTCATTTCGATCATTCGACGTGTATACTCTAATTCATGCCCACGACATTCCTCATATACATTTCCGACAGTCAATTCTCGTCAACTCGACATTTTAAATCTGTATTTACGCTGCTTGTTCCGTAGAAAAGTGGAACTACGAACTGTTTTGGGGGAACGCATATTTATCGAACACCAACCCATCGTTTATCTTTGAAGATAAGATTTCTTGAGCATAAGTTACGTTACATAGAACATACGAACAATTATGACACGAATAATTCTTTGCTTGCACGGCGTTTCCTTATTACCTGCTCTAACAGATTTCAACGGAATGCTACGCTAGAAGGTTTGTGTTTTGTTAGCGACGGTCTCTACTCTACTGCGACGAGAGTAACTGTATGTATTTATCCTTTTCAAATACTCGGATTATCTGTTGTGTGAAACCTTTGCAGAACGACGTAATGCGCGCCGAAATACGTTTTCAAAGGTTTCGTAAACAGAATAACGTAGAAATGAAAGGTAGAAGAAGGAAAACGCACAGTCGCGCGGGAGCGAACGAAACAGCACAGAAACCTACATTTTTCTGCAAACAATGTCCCCAATCCAAAATTTTGCACCGACATTGCAAGCGTAATTTTCCAGCAGAGTTCAGATACGCTGTCAAATGATTTTCTAACTCATCCTCTATGACACGAGAAACGTCAAGACGGAACGTCATAACGAACAGCGATGCAGACAAAGGAGGTTGCAGCTGAAGAAAAAGGTAAAGTAGTCAATAATATTACGGAGAACTAGAACTTACTCATCGATTTCTTCTTCGTCCAGTAAAAGGCTCATCTTGCCTCTCACGTTCTTGTCCGCTGAGCGTCGACTGTTCACGAGAACGATGGCGTAGTGGTGATAGTAGATAGACTAGGTCTTGCAGTCTCCAAGGGTGTAGTCCTTTCGATCCTCGACAGGACTACAGGACAAACGGCGTGACGAACTTACGTCTCGTACTGAGGCCCTTTTCCTTTCCCTCTCCTCCCTTGGCACCAGTACGAATAGTTTCACCTTTAATCGCGCAGGTCGTGCTTGGAAATGCGGCGCAAAGCAACGGACCGCCAAATTGCGCCTGCGCGTGTCCGTCCCTCTCTTCGGTAGACTTCCGTCAACGAACTTTCGTGCACCTTAAAGATTCCTTCCAGCCGGACCGTGCGATCACATTCGACAACACCCTTCAACACTTTTCACCGACTGTACTATCTATGCTCTACGTATTCTTCTGGAAAGCTTTCGTCAAGGATATTTTTTTTCCGAGAATGTAGTTTCAGTTGAAGTTTGATAGAGACAAATTTATATTTCATTGAATAATCGTTATCTTTCAATTGCTGCAACTATTTTTATATTTCGAGGAGCAACGAACCGAGATAATCATTCGTATTATCTAATCGTTGAGATTGATCCAAAATCGACGAGATTGTACTGGCTATATATATATATATATGCATATATAATAATTATAATTATAATATGGATTGGTAAGTTTGATTAAGAGGAGAGGATTGTGAAGACGAGAAAGGGTGAATGCTACGTCGTGCTTCAATATTACTGTCACAAACTGTGTTTATTTTTATCATTAATGTATATTATTTATTATAAATAAGTTAGAAACATTGATTTCATTTTGGGCTTGGTAGGTGTTTACATTTTATACACACAGAAAGAATACCCAACATATTATGCTTTCAGAAAAATGTATACTTTTCGACAAAAAATGATTTACAAATGAACTGTAGCCATAAATTTGCGCGTTACTTGTTCGTTTTCGAGTCAGGCAATAGATAACCTGACTTGTCTGAACGACTTTTTTCTATCTCTCGTTAAAATGTTTCACGCATTCTTCGTACGCTTCGAACATTTAATTTCATCCTTCCACTCACCCCTTGTTCTCATCCCTTTCGTTTCCCGTAGTTATGCTCTTTCACTTGGCCGCACATGATCCTCCATTGTTTCTCGTTAATCATCACTTCGCAATTTTTAACTAATCACCCACACTACGTTCTTCCTCTCTACTGGTCTCATTTTCGCATTTCTCTTTCACTCTCTCGACTTCACTCGTTGTCTTTCTCTCCCCCTCTCTCGCTCTCACTATTTCTCACATACAGAAAAACAAGCAGTTTGTTATTAATATTATTATTATTCAATATTATCTGTTGTTATCTCTTAATATTATACTTTTTATCCAATGTATTTATATATATTTGTTTCTTCCATATAAACTTAGGGCGTTCAACTGAAGGTAGGTATGACAATGCTGCCCGGTGTGTGCGTGCAGTGTTAGCAGCGCTAGAGTTTGGCGTTCGGGCTGCACATGTCCAAACGCCGCACTCCAAATTGCTGACCTGACCAACACCGTAAGGTTTAATCATGCAGGTACTCTCTGAGCTCGCACCCGCACGGAATTCTTCTTTTGTCACCCTAACGGAAGAGCCTACTGTCCGTTTGACGTATGAAATTGCACATCTCTGACTCTACTGTGAAATGGAACAAATATCGTCGTCAGTCAATTCTTTCAAGCATAGTGGCCGCGTTGGAAGAGATACGTTGACCGTAAAACCGTATGCTTCGTGAGTTTCCGGTCGTTGAACCTGACGGATTTCAGTTCCTCTTAATAATAAACATTAACAGTGTGCTTTAGTTCCCTTATACAATACACTTTGGACTTTTATCACAATCTTATTTATGTATGCGTGCATGTGCACATAATGAAGGCAACAAACGACAAAACATCGATATTCCCGTTATGCGCACAATGTCAATATGTGGTACGCGTAAGACTGTGAGAGATATTACGAACGTATATCACGTCAGTTATAACACTAATCTTGACGAGTCAAGCTTGATAGTACCCAAACTGGGTACGTGTACACGATACAGAACGATTATCAAAGAGCCGAATAATAGAAATGTATTAGAAACGCCATACATATCTATACTTATACTTCGTGGAAATAACTTTCCAGTTATTTTATTTATTTAGTGACACGTATACGTGTCATAGGTAGGTAGATGCATCGCTACCAAAGGTACCGTGAGTTTCGTGGTCAACTTAATCTTTCGATCCAAGTTTGAAATCAGTCTTCAACTTACATCATGAATACCGCACGAGTAAGTGAGGCTATTACATGGTCATATTTTTCCACATCTACGTGAATAGACACATGCTCGCCTGGAATTGCTTAAAAGAGTCAAGTATAACGTGTCCATTATAAATGCTTCAGTAACATCGAGATGTACAATTCAATTCGACAGCTTGAAAGACAGAAAGTAGACACGTTGACAAACTTTTACGGCGAGGATAACGCGGACTACGAATAGTCGAGCTATCAGAGAATACAAGCAATGGGCAGCGCGCCAGCTAGCATGAGCGAGCGCAGGCAGTGAGCAGTTCATACATACGTACACTGTAATATGGATACAAAGTGAGCAAGGGTAACATGTCCGTCGTTCATGGCCCTTGCCACGCACGTATAATCCTGTGCCGACAGGCCGCCGAGGGCTGCACATGCTGCGTATAAAGAAGAGCCAGCGCTGGAGGAACACCAGTCGTGTTACGAGACGTGAAGCCTCTACGACGAGACATCGTTATCTTTAATCAATATATTCCGATCACACGGTGTTAACAGCCCTCGCATACCAGCGTCGCTCACAGGCCACGAAGCTGAGAGGTGGCAGAGAAACCTGCAACCTCTCACCCCTCCCCTCCTCCACCATATCTCTCCGTCTCTCTCTCTTTCCTACCCCTCCCCCAAATTACCTAAAGTCACATCAAACAAGATGCCGTTTCCTAATCTTTCTCATAATACGAAAAGGGATGATGGAATTTCCTTCGTTCTCCTCGACAGTTGTTTTCTCCCCATTTCCATCTTTTGCGCTTCATTCGTTCTTTTTGCCGTTTCGTACCGTTCGACGCTAAATTCTATGTTTCATTTTATATATTATATATAACAATATTTATAAGATGAATCGTGAAATTGAGTCACACAATGCAGAAAGAACTCTTAGTCGTTTCTGGCACAGATTAAAAAAACACTTTGGCTTTTGCATCTAACAAAGGACTCTGCAATAAAAAACACCACACTAGTAAATGGCACTAGAATTGCTCTCACTTGTGTCACCGACTACTCTGTGATTAAAAAGCTTTCTCGTCCCTTCTCTCATTACTTTTTAGCTTTTTGTTGAGATCGCTCGAGTCGAGGCATACATTTGGACAGACATTATGCGGCACGGCTGCGCTACGCATCATATATACTCATTCTCCTTCTTCTTCGCGGTTTATGTTATATAAAAATCATCATCATCTCGCGACGATGACGATGGCGATGGCAATGATGACGGCCACTGCTGTTACGCAGTCGGCCGTACATGATCGACTAAACTAATCTATAAAAATTGTAACAAATTCAACAAATAGAGTACGAAACTAAATCAGTTTGTTGGTATTGACAGTGAAAAGGTTAGGAAAGAACGTATAACGCTCAGATTTAGGTCCTTGTTTTGTATGTCGCTGGTTGCTCCGTCATACATATTTTACTAGCTAAAGTTGGTACACTGGCGACAGAGCAGCGACTTTATGC
The DNA here is from genome assembly GCA_963942575.1 of Priocnemis perturbator. Lineage (NCBI taxonomy): Eukaryota > Metazoa > Arthropoda > Insecta > Hymenoptera > Pompilidae > Priocnemis > Priocnemis perturbator. The sequence goes on along the minus strand of OZ012647.1, from coordinate 13,885,329 downwards.
TGATGGCACCACAAGTTATTGTTTATTTCCCATTCTCCCATTCTCTCTTTTCCCTCTTTTCTCTCACCCTCGCTTTCCCACTCTTTCACCGTCTCTTTCTGTCTTTCTCGATCGTGTTGCTCCTCTCCTTCCGCTTTCCGCTCCTCTTTTGCTATAATTTTTTTTGGTTTTCCTCTCTCTCCCTCTCTCACTCGTTTTACCTTCCCTGTTTTTATCAATGAACAGAGTCCACACTGATACGTTGCTCAGGGTGCTGTTGCAGAGAAAACTAAGCCCACTCTGGTTCTTATATTTCCCCATCTAAACCAGATTGTATTCCTTTAAGTTAGATTGCAGAATTGTGTCTTTAACTGCTGCAAACACAAATCTGATGTTTTCCGTATCTGTGAAAAAGAAAATGGCAATATATAAATAAATGCCTTGATAAAATACGTGTTTAAAATGCCTTGATAAAAACCAAGGTTTTTAAAAAGGAGATCAAATCTTATTTGTATGATTATATAATTCCCTGTTAAGTCAGTCTGTTTCATCGAAAGCATTTCGTAACACCTTGCGTAATATTAAAGACACTTACCCAAGAATATGTGTAGAATACAGAGAAAATAATTTGCATGCAACATAGAAACTGTTATTTTGAACAATAGAAAGCAGTAGAAGATATCATGTTTGAAAACGCATCATGCAACGTATGCTCACATTAATTGTGAAATAACGTAAACATTTTCTTAGAGATTATTAATTTATTGAAGTCAGCAAAGTAGAGCTCACTAAAATATACGGCATTCTGTTGCATAGTAACAGCCTAAAAACTAAATGTTATCTATGGTGAAAAAAAGATTGTTACTATAGCAAAAGTATATGAGCTTTGATAGACAAACTGTTTGATGCAGTAAAGACCGTAAAACACTTCAATATTACTTCAATCTTCCATGTTATTTCACATTTTTGAAAAGGGGTAAGACACAAATTTGAATAAATGTGCACGATATATTATGTATGCGGGATGTTTCCATGAAAAATGTTTTTATTTAGACATAGAAATTCCTTAATGAGAAAACAACAATCATAAAGTATAAAATTGGTTATTTTATGCCAGTGCAATGCTCTTCTACATCCTGCATACTGAGCTGTGCTTTAATAATCGTTATTACACATTATTCAATGATAAGAAATATCTCAACTTTCCGCCAAGACACCCAATGTAAGGAAGCCATTGTACATAAATTCGACGAAAAATAAAACAATATTTTACTTTAGCAATAAAATGTATGCACATAAATAATTGTCAAATGAAACATACAATTTTTGATACTAAATGCACATGCATACAGTATCATAGGCTTGATTTATTTAAAATTCATCTACGATAAAAAAATTCAGTTTAACAGTTATTTGTATTACAATATAACATTAGTATTATCGTTTCTACGTAAAGTTTGAATTGAAGTACAAAGTAAACGAAGATACTTATATAGAATCTGACTTATGTGTGCACAAATCATTAGCAGTTGTAATAGTTACACTAAATTAGCTCTCAATTGACTCTTGCTCTCTCTAACAAAGTGGTACATCACACTTTTGTTCAATAGTTGTATTTATCATTTATGAATGTAACTCGATTCGCAGTCTTACAATGTTTAGATACAAAGAAGTTTCTATATGAAAACAAACAATTAGTTTGAATGAGAAAATTAAACCTAAAAATCATCAGATACAGAGTTCTCAATTTTCTCCGTTACTCTTTGTAATCGCATCAATACTCGATTAAGATTCCATCTGAGTCCATAATGTATTCAGATTAAAATAAAGGATGATTCTCCTGTGTTATACAAAATCTGCGCACACCTGAAGTACAATATACGGGCACATGCATAAAAATCGTCCACAATCACATTAAGCGAGATTAAATTCCTTAAGTGCAGTTTGCATAATTGTATCCTTAACAGCGCAAAACACGAGCTTGATATTTTCCGTGTCTGATATGAGTGAATCCCAAAACGCAGCATGCAAATGACACATCACACATGATTAAAAATTATTAGCATAATAAAGAGGGAAAATCAATTCAACATAGGGTTTTTGTCTTGCATATGAATACCTTAATAGCTATAAAAGCTATAATTAAAATTGATTTTCCCCACGAAGTAACCATATAACTTACACACCTGATAGTTACAGGCAATGTACAAACTGAATCGCTCAACATTCCAAACACAATATTACAAAGCAGTGACATTATAAAGGGTTTGCATTAATTACTAGCAGCCTACCTGTAGCACACGTGAAATGAGAATAAATAATCTTCTCGCTATCTGGATTCAAGTCGACAAACATCCTTAGAATGAATTCTCTAGCTGCTATGGCATCTCTTTGTGGGCCTGTGAAATATACGACAAGCATACGGGAAAGCATTACTTCTACGTGTTCAAAAGGAATCAACCTCAACTAATCCTTCACAAAAATAATAATCACGCGTTCATTGACAATATGCGTGATAGCAAACAAACCATTACCTGTACACCTTATGGTACATTAGAGAGTTATCTCAGAGATCCTGTGAAACCCCAATGTCACTTTTAACTTATTACAAAATTAAATTGTAATAAAAATAAAGAAAATTTTGCACTACGTTAACGTAACGTTAACGTAATATTTGTACTGAAAGTAAAATAAATTTGTCTGTATAAAAAAAAAACTGATAATTATTATTGCATCGATGCAATTGGACTTTTAGTAGTATTAAAGGCAAAGGAAAAAGAGAACAGAGAATAATCTGTATTAACCCTTCACGTTCCAATTATCAGTACTTCTAGCATACCAGTTCCAAACGTACTTTTCTAAAGGATTATTATCTTTTTGAGCAAACTGATGAGATCATTCTAATAGAAAAAAAAACATTCTTTTTTTCACATTCTGGGGGCACTGACAGAAAATATGCTGCAAAATTGAATATTTTACCTTGCCACAGTCTAAAAACTGTATTACTTTTTATAATTATCATAATGATTTGTAAAGGAAACAGTTTCAAACGCCTTTACATATCTTTTATTACAAAATATCTTCATTCTTAAGAAACATTTTTTGTTCATGACAGCATTTATTTTTTTTTCAACCTATCTTGGCTTGTGAACACTACGTGAGAATTGAAATTGGAAGTTGTAATTGGTTACCAATACGAATGAGAACTTCTAGGAGCGTAAACAGTTAATGAAATAGCGTTGAGCTTAATAACAAAAATCGATAGAAGTACCAAGGACAACTTATTAAATTAGTCTAAGGAATGTAATATAAGCCTCAAAACATACAGATTCTTATATAAGTTCAATGGCTAACACGTGAGTGCCAAACGAATACCAGCATGTCTTACAAATAACAATATACACGTCCTTTGTCATATTAAAGTTACCGATGTTAATAGGGACAGATAAGTAGTATTATTAGGATAGTATTTCGTAAAGTTACCGTAAAAAGTTTAATCCCCACAATAAAATATACTTACGTTGATAATTAAACGATACTTACAGTTTGACTCTGCATTAATGCTTTTTGTTACTAACCACAAATCGTATTAGTCATTAAATAAGATCGGTACAGGAAAACGTTTGGTCTATTCTACGAAATGTGATAACTGGTGCCTTTTATAAGTATACATTCTTTTTTATGTTGGGAAGGATTAAGCTTTAAATCTACGTATATCACAGTTGCTTGGATCAATGGCAAATTGCTACAAAGGTCTACAACTTTGGCCGAGACATGTACTTAAACAGACCTGTCGCACACGTGAAGTGAGAGTAGCACATGCGGTCAGGATCAGGATTCGAACTGAGATACACCTTTAAGATGAATTCCCTTGCTGGAACGTCTTGCTGCTTAGGGCCTATACCATAAAACTTATTCATTCTCAAACAGCAGTATGCGCACCATTTTCGAATTCCGAATCGATTATGTGATACCTTCTTTCCTCTCGAAAGGTTAACATCTCAATCAATATGCAAAGAATTGTACGTTTTAAATTTTCCACTTCTTAACCTCGTCCCCCAGAAACGTTTTTTCTATTCTACAGCCTTTCCTTATTATTCCTTTCAATTATAGTCGAAACAATATATCAAAATATTTTAAACATTTCGTAATTTTCCGTGAGAAAGAACGTCTTAAAGTAGACGTTCCGTTTGTCGAAACTCTTTTACTATTTCAGATAAATGAAACTTGATACTCACCGTCGTATTCGGGGAAATAGTCAACGAGATGAGAGTACATTATCTTCTCCTCGAGTAGATCTTTCTTATTTAGGAACAGAATTACGGAGGAGTGTTGAAACCAGGGATATGTTATAATCGTTTTGAAGAGTGCCTTACTTTCTTCCATCCGATTCTATAATCAAATTAACAATTAGAATTAATGAAAGAAGTCATATGACATACATGCATATTTGTATACGTATCTTCTTATACATTAAAAGAGTAAGAATTAATTACAAAGTTAATTTAGTTTCTTTACCTCGTTCTCAGATTCAAACAGAATTTGATCATATTCACTTAAAGCTACTAAAAATATAATGGAAGTGACGTTCTCGAAACAATGAATCCATTTCCTTCTTTCTGACCTCTGTCCACCGACGTCCACCATCCTAAAAAGATACATTGATTTTAGTATTGCTGATGTTCGAAATACAAGAGCATATAGAGTTCTAAATCTACAACCGACCAGATCATCGATTCCTTACTTCCGTGCTTTATTTTGACTCAGAATTACTATATGATAACTGTATATATAAAATTTAATTCTGTAGCAATCCGTATTTGACATTATTATACACATCACGTACATATAGCGTTCATTTTCAGGCCACATCAATTAATATACAACAGTTCAATTTCATGCGTTTTCATTTTTTAATTGACATTTTTCTTAAAAACGTATAAAACACATAGATCGCATGCACATAGCAAAACTGATCAAGTTAAATAAAAAGAATATAATTCAACATACAAGAACTTCACATCACCAGTAAGAAGCAAATACACTTGGTAAAAAATATCGGCTTTTCATTAAGATATGTGTATATCTTACGAAGAATTACTTAAGTTTGTATGTTTCGTATCATTGTTAGCACATATGCATATGAAAAATTGACGTTGCTTTCGTAACAATGATAAACCTTAGGGAAGATTACGTGTCGGTGTTTCTTATCGTTGAATCAAATCAAAGCCTTGTGCAGATGTCACTGTTGCTAATATAATTGGCCACATACATGGAAAATAACAAGATACGTGAATTCCTTAGCTTAAGCCCGTAAAAACAGATATCAGTACTGAAATGTACTAACACGTAATATTAGAATTTTTTGGTACATTTGAAACGCACTTATTAGAATCAACTCATTGGCCATTAAATCTGATCGTCTGCCGATACAGGTTAATTTTTAATCGTTGCATTGGTACAGTGTGGACTCGTAAAAACAATGGTAAAGTTGAAGAAAAAGATGTATGTTAGTACCTAAATATGATGGAGTCCAAATCAAACGGATATTCTATAATGCCAGTAGTAGGAGCACGAGCCCGAAGAATGTCTTGCTCGGTAGGAAGGAAGTCAGGCTTTTCAATACGCTCTAGGTCACTAAGATAACTGCAAAACAAACGGAGCCACAATGTGGTACACAACATGCCATGCAAGTATTAAAAAGGATTGTTACAAAGAGGGATATATTACGAAAACAGCTCGTTCATGCTTGCTCATTGTCATTGCCTGTAAAAATGTTCTGATCACTTAGAGCCATCTGTTTTCTCAATACACGATCTTTGTCGACAACAATGTCAACTGCTGCGAACGTAAATTAAATGAAAAATATTACAGTTCAATCGCGAAAGACTTCCATATGCTTTCCCGGTAATCATAATTGCAAGACGATTCTTGAACGTTGCATAGCGACGAAAACTGATGGCCTTAAACAACAGTGGTGACAAAAAATAAATAAAAATGTTGAAACCCATGTACAGCTGCGTAGGTAGAAAATTCACAGTAGATGCAGACAGACACGATGCAGTTAGGTATAAAAACATAGACAAAGAGTCCGATGCAAGTTGATTTTGCAGACACAGGCAGCAGCTTCTTCCTTAGTCATGGCAAAGGACATACCTAAATCGAATTTCTTCCAAGTCAAAAGGATATTCAATTATACCGGTAGTGGGTACTCTCACACGAAGAATGTCCTGTTCCGTGGGGAGGTAGTTTGGTGCAGCGACTCGATCTATTTCCATTAGGTAACTGAAACATTATACTCTCAATATCGAATTCTTGGAAAAAAGATCCTTTTTTCCCCGAGAACGACTGCACGATAATGGGCTCATACAGTAAAACAGATTTACCGTGTCTGCATACAATCTTTCACGTATGGAGAAAAGGTAGAAATGCGCACGTTGACGGTCACAAATGATTTAGTCATTCGCGGGCAACTCGATTGGGCTATCGTAAATTATTTAAGATGAAACCTTTGATCAGTTTAAGTAACACTTTCTTTCAATGTTGACATACTCACGAGTATAACCAAGTACGGAGCATTCTATTGCTCGCTGAAAGAGATCTTGCACGAGCATGAAAATTAACATAATCCAATAACAATTTATGAACAATATGAATCCATCAACGTGCTACCAAGTTGCTCTTCAATGAAAGTGTACATTATTGATCGTCTTATCAGGTAATGGGCATCTATATACTCACTACTTAGCAGAATCTGTGAGCTGATACTCCCGTCTGCGATCGTAGCACTCCTGGATACCGGCGTCCGCCCAAAGGTCCTTGATTGCTTCTACGTACGGACTTTCAAATGTCGTGACCGTTTCGAAGTCCACACTTCGCACGAGTTCAGCTTTTTCCTGTACAAATAAGCATAATGTAACGAGCATAAAAGTGCACGCGTCAATGGAAAGTAGATCGAAGAGAATCAAAATCAACAGGGACTTCGTGATTAGTAACGAATAAAGGTTTATCATGCGGGTCATGTCAGACTATGCGTAGCAAACTGAAATCAGTAACAGCTGAAATGGAAGTTCGAACAAATAACACTGCTTAATAATGATTTTGTTGTGCAACAATTTCACTTACTATGTTTGACGAATCTCCATACTGAATCTTCAAAAGATCCATCGCCCGAATCATTGACTGCATGGCCATAAATATGTTTTGATATACCAGTTTAATGAATCCTCTCTTGTCCTCATCCGAATAACCAGAGCCGTGAATGATTCTCATCTGTTTGATGAACGTAGATTTGCCCGACTCACCAGTACCTGTAACAGGAAGAATAATTTTTCAATCGGCTGGCTGTGTACAGCAATTTTTAATTATACAGAGGTAAATGACACATTTCTAGAGTACAAGACTGCTCCTAATTGATTAATGAATTTATGAGTTCCATTCAGGCATAGCATGACACGACAATGGTTGGTCTGTATTGCTGCAATGACCATTGTGCCCGGTGATCTTGTTATTACTCGGAAGTATAATCACGTCAAGAGAATTGATATCAGAATAAAATTTTGGATACAAGAGACAGTCATTTCATGAACTGCCTCCCGAGCACAGGTTTATGTGATTCGTGTATGGGACAAAATATGAGAAAATCTATGTTTCCGAAAAATACGATAACATCTTTTAAGCATTTTTACTTTGTTTTACTAAATTTTTTGTTTAGTTAGGTCTTAAAAGTCAACGGAAAGTTACTTAAAAATTTCGGCAGGCATCTATTGGATTGCTGGTACATTGAAATGTAATTTCGACATTGAAATATAAGTTTTTGCGTGTTATTACTTCATCGCACAGTACAAAAAAAGTATGTAATAAAATACAATTAACTTGGGCATATTATCTAAAACTCAGAACGATCGTATGCTGGAAGTTCAGAGCAAGTCGCATACATTGAAATCAATGAAAACTACAAAGCGCATAGAGAAACCTGCCGGGCCACTTGACCGGTCAGCTTGAGTTCTTCATAGAGCAATTTTTCTGTGAGGTGAGTGGCATAAAATCGGGCTACTCTGACCTGACAGTCGTGGGTAAAATAAAGAAACAAGACGGCGTACGACGACCCACCGTTTAAGAAACGAAAGACTACAGAAAACAGAGGTACATAGCAGGTGTGTAAAATGATATTTCCGAAACGACCCGCATGCCACGATAACAGGAACAGAGCCTACTCTCGGCAGCATTCAAACATATTTTCGTAATATAGCTTCAACTGATTGTGAGAATAAAAAAAAGGGAAAAACTATTGTCATTTTTATTCATCAATTATTCGTAGTTTTCACTTAAACAAAAATTTTTATGTAGGCAGAGCTGATTTTCTCAAAGAAACACCTAACGAAAATCTTAATATCAGATAAATTTATATTGCATATTTTTGATAAATAAATTAAGACAAACTAACCAATTACTAAGTTTGTTATTTTAACGAATTTTCATGTATTTCAGGCCTGTTGTGTATAGAACATCCAAATAAAAGTGGGTGAAGGAAAATAATTGGGCATAATATAATAATTTTTGCAAAAACTAAATAATCTCTGCAATGTAGAACGAGAAATCTGAAATCCGTAATTTTTACAGGTTTGATTGTTTTAGTATTAAACTACAAACTATTCCATTCGAAAGAATTGCGGAAGCTCAGTTATCCCTGACTGAAATGTATGGATTGGCGAGAGAAATTGGGTAGAACGAATAAAAGATAGAATGGGAACGAAACGCAATTGGTGGATTAGCGGAGGAAAATAGTAACAAGGGAGGAAAGGCAGAAAGCACGCGGGGTGTCGCCACCATCGCACTTCATGAAACCATGAATGAAAGGTGACTACCGGGCCTATGTATACACTCTGCCTTAAAGCTGTGACAAGACGCGTGTATTTCATAATTTGTCTTTTCACTCCATATTTTTTTTCTCTTACTACAATTACTGCAGCTGTCATTACAATAACTTTATTATTTTCATCAACGTTATGGAACAATAAGAAAAAATTGTCGAAAAGAATAAATACTGAAGAATCAGTTACCATGTCCGAGAAATATAAAAATCAAAGACAATATGATGAGTAACTATATAGTAGAAAAGATTATCAGCTACATTTGAGATGAGTCATACAAACGCAGATATGTAAGGGGAAATGTGTTAGACTTTTCCGCCTCCCAGCAAATATGAGCAATCGGCTACTTGAAACGTGGGACAGATTATCACGTAATGACATGAAATGATGTACGTGAGCTGTATTTCTAGAACAGAAAATGACAACTAGAAAATAGTAAACTCATTTAACTTCGAAGGATGTAGAGATTAACGAATCTACGCAATTGTATTCTTTCTAGTAAGTATTTGGTTGTTTTAAAATATCTTGGTAACTTGTGAATAATACAAAGATCGTATATAAGTAACTTATTGTTCATCAATTAAAAAATCAACTCATTATTGCAATTTGTATGCAATTGTAATTTAATTTTCAGCAAACTGATTATAAAATTGATTCAATATATTAACCGGCCAAAATGTATTAATTGACCGAAAATAATTGCACTGATGAAAACCGCTCGGTAGCCTGTAATTATTGGCGCACTCTGCCATTTATTCAAAACAGTACAAAAAGTTGTTAAGAGAATCATTAACATTCAAAAATTGGAGAGACCGTACCGACGCACCGATCTTTCGTGAATTTTTGAGGGTGATTACCGTTTGCAGATTCCCCCCTATATTAACGGTGAATGACAATCAGTTGCGAGAGAGTGTGAGAGCGAAAAAAAGAGAAGGTGAACGCATGGTCTCGGGGCGCACGCGTTCGTAAAACAAGATAGAAAAGTGATCGAAGCAAAACAAGAGGCGAGGGTGAAAGTAGAATGGCAGATACAATTCAGAAACTCAATATCAATAAAAACGCCAGCAGAGATGCGACATTGGCATTCATTTCGAAAGCCTTAGAATTGCCGGATGCAAAAAAACAAATGGCAGCCAAGAGGCACGCGGAAAGAATGAGTAGCAGAGCTAGCACGAACAGCGACGTTGATAAAAGAACGGAACGCGCTCAAAGAGGTAGCTAGACTTTGTTCATAAGCCAACAGCAGCAACAAAAAAAAAAAACATCCTGTCGGGTTGTTCAAAACGGATGTACACGCATTAGCCAGAGTATCCCTTAGACAAGTCCTACGTAAGAAGTTTGAATGATTCGTAGACGCCCGCTTCTCCGTGAGTCGCTGTGGCGCGACAGAAGCACAGTTCAATGTTTCCTATTTTCTGCCTCATATCAGAGTCTGGCCGAATGAATCGCGCGGCCGACAAGGACTCGCACGCGTTTATCGAGACGGGTGAATGGAGGCTGAGCGCATAAGAACATCACTGTGGAAAACGGAACTTCAGCGTCTGCGTCTTTATCATGGCAGGAAAAGTATATGGCGAAGGGACACGGGACGGGACGTTCGGGGGGAGGGAAGTAAGAGAGGATGCCCTTCCTCGTCGACGCACAAACGACCGAGAGCGCACATACGTATAGAGAAGAGAGCGCGCGATGCGAAAGCTATCCAGGGCCGTGGAAGGTCTGCCTTTGCTGCCACCATTGCCACCACCGCCGCTGCCGCCACTGCTGCCGCCGGGGGTGGGTCGATAGATGTCGACGAGGAGTGCAGGGGCGCTTTTACCGCCCCAGCCGCAGCACCACCGCCCCGATATTTGTGCTCTCCTCTCCCCTTTTCATGTCCTTCCCCTACGCCCGTCGTCCTCCTATTACTCCTCCTTCATGCGCCATCTCTTTTCAAACCTATGGAACCTCACCGCCGGCCAACGCGAGAGTGCTTGATTTCGATAAAAAGTGTGCCTTGGATATTCCGGCGATGCGACGATTCGGGACGAAACATTGTCGCCTGAAGGGCTTTCTTTCAGCTTTCAAAACCTGTCAGGTATATACGCACACGCCCCGCGCCTATTCAGCATGCCGTATTCGGTGCAACAGGGAAGTGGTACTCTCGCCCTGATGGCCAAGGGCACGTTTGGGCGTGGTGACATAAGCGCTCGTTTATTAAGCTTTCGCACTTCAGCTTACTCTTATTACGTCTTGTGTCTTAAAGTCAGTTTTATCGGTAGGCATAGAGAGTGTGCATGTGTGTGGTGTGTGTGTGTGTGTGTGTGTTTGCGAAGGAAACGCATTTGCGTCAGGCACGGTGTACGGCATTTGTACGTTTACGATCAGACATGTGCATGTCGTGAGTAAAAATTGATTGAGCCGTTAATTTCATACGCGGCCAGCTTAGAGTTTGTCATAATAGGCTACTACACTCTCCGGACTGCCCTCTTTTTTTTTGTCACTGTCGTCCAGGCGCGTGCGACTGACACTCACGAGGAACATGCATGGAACGGCGACCGATGAAATTTCAGTAGTGAGAACGAAGACGCGCGCGACATGGACGGGCTAAAAGGGTGACATCAAGAAAGAGCGTCGAAGAAAGGAAATAAGATAGGGCCGAAAACGTCCGTAAATACTCCTCAAACAGGACCTTTACAGAGCGTATTAAACAAAAAACGGGTTCAAGCATTTCGGAGAGTATAATACTCACCAACTTGAGTATAAAATGCTTCCTGGACGTAGAGTACTTGCTCTCCTTCATCTCATGTTATACGATAATTAAGAATTATCACTGATAACGTCGAATTGCCCTACTATCTTTTGTATTTTTATGCTAGATACGCCAAACTTTGACATTTTCTTCTCAATGGTGTGCCTTTTACTTTCTCGAAAATTTCAGGTTGCTCTTTAATAGCTGAATCATTGCCCCTGCAGCTGAATGCACGAAACTCTTTAAATAACCCCCACACAAAGAAGAGCGGAGAGAATGTAGATCAAGAGACCGAAGGGGTCATGCAACTGGACCTTCTCATTCTATTAATTCTCTGCACCGGAAGTCTGATTTAAATGTTATCCGACATTGACCAAATAATAATGTGAGCTCAGTCGTACTCTAAAACCTCTTTCATACGTCCACAAAACGTGACACATCCTCCAAAATATGAAGTGAACTATTCACGAAAAAATTATGAGGAGCCATACTATTATACGATTTGGTGGAACAATGCGTCCTGAAGTTCCGAAAAATGTCTAAGTACACATTAAAGAAAAATTGATGTCAGTTCAGTGATTCGATATGAACATGACAACTTTCGTATGACAATTCACAATTCAGATAAATGCAGCAACGATACTGGACACAGCATCCAGAAACCATTGATAACATACTGAGAGCTTTGCTGAACAGTGATGAAAAGTCAGGATTTTCACTACACGTGATACACGTACAGTGACTGATCACAAAGGATTGGCCAGACAAGAAGAATTCTGATATGTACAGATGCCGCAATTCTTTCATCACTGGACTTTTACTACTCTCATTGAAACGAGGGACGTCCATACCGAGAACCGAGAAACAGGTCACAATCAGGGCCGTCCAAAATTGGTATGAAGTAATAGGAGTCAAATTCACACAGCCGTTGAAGAAGATTTTTTTACACGCTACACGAGACAGAATACTACGCTTTGGATATTTTTTCTGGACAAACTTAATGTGCCGCTATATAGCGTGACTATCGGTAATGCCGCGTACGAAATACCAGTACATGTCTGCCGTTTACACGACGAATAGTGAATTGACATGGATATCGAACTCTGGCTTGAAATTGCGTAATCAGCGAACCGATAATTACACCCAACATACGTTTACTGATTTTACTCAATGCGATAAATGCCTAGTGAAGACTAGTCACTCTGACTGGCATGCAGAATGCATCTGTATTTATTATGCAGTCAGTGATATGGAAGGAAAATGTTTTGAATAGTATTTTACTGTCATAGAAGAGAACTACACACAGTAGTCAGTAATAGTACATATTTTATAATCGTCAAAGACAACCGCACAGAGGTAGCTTGTTTAGCCAGTATATATTAAATTATAAACACGCACACCAAAAATAAAGGGACGCGTATATCGGGCATTTTTCCTACCTATGTAGGATGACCAGTATATATAAATGGTTCTAGCTTCTTGAGAATTACGATTATTAAATGTACCGATATACGGAAAAAAACTTGCTATCGATTCGTGTAACACTGTTAAAACATATTTTTAATAGCGATCCCTTCGTGTAACACAATTTCCATCATGTTTCGATCAAATAAAATTGCATTATGCCAAGAGGAAGGCATGCAAATGTGATGAATTACACTGCATTTCGGGGTAAGAATTGGACTGGTAAAAATTGTACAACGAGTGTGGCTCGATATCGGTTGACCTAATTGTGTACGACAGCTTACAATCACGCTTCATCAATATTCGAAACACCTGTACAAAGTTTCGACGAGATCGGTTCAGCTGTTTCACGATAATCGTAACAATACCCGCGCAGATAGTGTCGCTCGATTAACCATTCTGCGCATCTATTTCTGTTCGTCTGAAATTTCTCAAGTACTTCAGGAATCGTTATAATAATACCATTTACAGACAACGCAAATCTTAGTAAATCGTCATCCAATCTTGTGTTCCTCTTAACGGAGCTCCAAACTTTTATTCCGTTTTTGAGAAACTAATGTACGACGACGAATGATGGTACCAAGTACGACCAATGAAAAATTGCCTCGCACATCAATTTTCTAGTAACAATTCTATTACTTTGTTTCTAACAAGTGGATCATGTGACTGTCTGCTGTCAAAAAACACCATAAACATCTGTCGAGGTGTAAATATAAACCAAAAAGTGTTTCCTCCGAATAGTCAAATCCGGTATGCAAAGGTGTATCATCAGTTCAAAAAGATTCTTCTTCACTATTGCCGATGTAGTGTCATGGAATATTACGTGTGAATATGACGTGACGTGGATGGCAATAAGCAAGTGAAATATCTGCCATCTTCTGCGAACATAATCTCTAACCAAGCTTTACTTGTCCGAGGATATGTATTTCATTCAAGTTCAGTCCGAGAATCGTGCCCCCGACAGCGGCCATTGACTATATTAGTTAATATGGCATATTGCACATTCAAGCACGTAAGTTAGACACCGAAAAAAAAACATATAATGACTCACTTCCTGTATGATGTTTTACTGCCTAAAACACAATCTACCAATAGAAGTTACATCGCCATTCGGTAAATGAGAATCGACGTACAGAAAATAATGTTGACCGTCAAAAGTGGAAGGAAATGATCACAGGCTTAAAAGAGAATGAAGGTAAGTAATGATGACACAACTTCCTTGCATGAAATGATTGCAAACTGGCCGGTAGATAAAAGTGCATTACACGATGTTACGTGGCAGAATTTCAGCAGTGCACAGTAGCCTCTATGATAGACAATGCGTCCCAAACAACGTTTACTTCTGAATTCGTATAACTTACTTAAACGACTTAGAAGAAATTCTACGACCGACAGAGGTGGGAAATAAATTAGTATGGAGGCGGGTGAAAATTAAGAAGGAAATCATAATGGCACGTCGGCACAACCGGTCGACGTGTTACACGACATATGAATTCCTCCCAAAGTGAGGATAGCAACGTCGCGTGTCTGTATAAAACAAAACAAAAAAAAAAAAACGCGTGGAAAAGGATACTATAAAAAGAAGAGGAGAAAAAGGCGAAAAAAGACTGGGCGACTGCATGACAAAGCGCAATACAAGGCACAAGGTGGGATACAAACTTAAAGCGGCGCCTCCCTATTTTTAGATACAAAGAAATGCATCGGTGGGAGGAAGATCGGTGTGCGATCAGTAACCGGCGTCAGACGGCGACGAAAAGAATTCTAGGTTCGACGCGTTTCCGGCGTGGCCCCGTTTTATCGTCGCAACCATACGCGGCCGCGGCGCTAAAATTACCGATCGGCCAAAGGGAGAGAGAAAGAATGAGGGAGCGAGCAAGAGAGGAACAGAATAATCCGCGAATGATCAGCAAAAATCGTGTGAACGAAAATAGCTCGGAGCCCTGCTGTCGATTAAAGCCTTCGACTAGCCGAATATTTTTCGCTGCAAATGACCGTGTGTACTATTCGACGTGTGACTCCGGCCGTCACAGTAATTCGGTTCACCGGAAATGAATATCTGAGCGAACGTAATACCGCGCTAGGGGTCATTGAACAATCTTTTTTAATGAAACTTTCCCAGAACCGTCAGCTGCAGTGCTCGTCGAAAGGAGTCTTGGAACGATTGGCTGTTACCTCAGTTCAATTATTCTTTTATTCTGCGGTGTGCTCGAACTGAAGGTTTCGTTAGAACTTGTAGACACTACGTGGCATCGAGGGTGTTGTCGGGAAACACTTTTGTATCAAAGTGTTCTTCTACCTGTTACTGATATTATTTCAACTATCTTCAATGTTTGTCGTTCTTCGTTTTACGGTACGAGATGCTCTTATGCAATATTAACAAAATATACGTTGAATAACATTAAATAACACGGAGGCATATTTAAAAAGATGTATCAAACTTTTCAAAAGACCTCTATTTTCGTAATTACTTCTTTTTGCCGTTACATTTGTAATCAAAATAATTGTGAACGGAATGAAGAAAATGCGACTTGGAATTTGTGTGCACTATATTACCGTTCTTAACAGCAACGAATAACGTTAGCCAAAACTATGACACGTTAATACTGCATACCAGCTTCTATTTTCATTAATTTGCCTTTGACGTGTAAATTTGCATGAAATACTGTAACATCGTTTAATATGAAGATCGGAACATCTAAACACGATTTAAGCAGGGTACGACAGAATATTCGGGACAGAGATGCAACTGTAATTTTAACAACCTACAGACGTAAATGAATGTCTGCGTCACGTAAGTATACGTCTTTATAATAAATACCTGCGAAATATTCTGAAAATCTCTTCTACGAAATACAGTGACTCGCGTATAACTTTTCCGCAGCAGCACCCCGTTGGAGAATATATATACATATAATTAATGTCAAGAATTTATATACTTTGTCACAAACCTTAACCATACGAATAATTTCTGTAACCGGCATTATCAATGTTATTCATCATTATCAGTGTCACGTTATAATGCGATAAAATTGTGTGTTACGCAAAAATTGCTTCGTAAAAATATGTGCAGGGCACGATATCGATATTATCGTTATGTATTAAATTACTCTCATCAAATATTTTACAGTATATAGCTATGTATATATGTGCATCCCTGAGGTCGACACTCTGCATGTTTATAGTGCGCTGTGTAGCAAAGGTCACACGTGGGATACAACAGTATATGTACAAGTACATACGCCAGCAGGTCATCCGGAACAACCGCAATCTTAATGTCACTACTTCCGGACCCCTGTTTATATAGACATACTAATAATACCTAGGTTCCAATACTTCTATGAAAACGCTCGTATAAAAAATATCCGCAACCTCTATTTTGCTC
Source organism: Priocnemis perturbator (assembly GCA_963942575.1). Taxonomy (NCBI): domain Eukaryota; kingdom Metazoa; phylum Arthropoda; class Insecta; order Hymenoptera; family Pompilidae; genus Priocnemis; species Priocnemis perturbator. The sequence goes on along the minus strand of OZ012647.1, from coordinate 13,868,903 downwards.
ATTTTCACATTTTATCATTTTGATGAGTACAGGTTTGAAAACTCTACCGTATATGTTAGCAACAGATTCGAAACAGTTTCATTTCAAATGTCTGATCACTCATTTCATTTTTGCGCTCTGCTACCACCTATACCTAGCTATGCGAATACAATTGCGTTTCCCTACTTCGGTATTAACGTCGACCGTTTGAAGGTTGAGAACTTAATCGGTGAATAGAGTTACGAGAGAATGTGACCGAGAAAATTATTCCACGTTCCGTATATACACCACTCACGTTCTTGCCGACCGGAAGAACAGAGTCCGAGCTCATGCCTGACTCATTTTTCCACTTACTTCGAAGTGGTATATTAGAAAAACTGCAACCCGTGGAAAGAAGTACAAAAATTAGAAAGCACCCAATTGAAGAATTGCGTCATATAAAGTCTTACGTACTTACTTCAACCAAAGCATTTATGAGAAAGCGGAACTGCAAACCGTTCAACGATACCAGGAAAGATAAAATTGTGCACATCTGAATTCTTGAATTGAAAACTTAAATACGTGGTTCGCACCTCATTATTATTGTAACAATGTATTCAGTTCTTACGTGAAAACTTATCCAGTTAAGTCGATATTCGATTACATGATACAGATGCCTATACTACAACATAATAAAATATGATTTTACGATTTTATGCGCTATTAAAGGATAAATAAATTCCAAAATCAAAAGTTTCTTCTCCAATTGCATGCTCTTTTTCCACCCAGAATCACCATACGTTTAAGTATGTTACGATTTTTTCCAAATCATCGTATATACCGCACAGAATGGATCAAATGCTCAGTCAATTTCCCCCGAAAAGAATGCTTCATATAAGAAAATTTGATTAAAAACTTTCGATTTATTTTCTCAAAACGAACCTCTCCGTTCCTCATTGTACCAGGATTACTAAGCCACCTTATATAGTGCAAGCAGCCGGTATAAACGGGTTAATATGGTTTCACACGCGTATTAGCGCGGTAAACAACCTTTCCGATATTTTTTTACGTGACTAATATAGTCGACTAATTACCTAAAGCGTTAATCCACATTAGACATGGTGCGTTTGCGAATGAGAGAGGTTAGCAAAGAGATTAACTAGTACGCCCCGTGCGACCAGTTTCCCCGTTTATTGATGGTCAATGAGTATAGATTATGCATTCAATAGGATAAGTAGCACGCGTTCGTACATATACACCGCCGTCGGTACTCTGCTGCCATCTACCGTTAAATAGTACAAAAAGAAGAGAGAACCAATCCTCGTCCTTCTCGCACACGCAACGTAAACGTTTATTACACACGGGATAGGTGTATTAGCTTCCATTTATATGGCAGCATTGAACTCTGCTCCAATTGGTACACATATTTCGTTCCCTATGAATTCATTTCTTTTCAAACTACAAGTCGCACTGGGAACGACGCAACGGACACTGAGCTATCGACTAATTGCTGAACAATAAGGAGGAAATCTACGGCAGAGGAAGGTTCGGATAGATCTCAAAGAGCACTTTTCCTCCGAGCAGACAATTCCGTCGACGAGTGCACGAACGATTCGCAAGAAGATTCAATTTTGTCTCGCAACCGGGGCGCAGCAGGCAAACGTACGTGTGCAAGCGTATCATTCGATAAACGAGCCGCATGAGTCTCGTTAATTTCGTAACCCACTTGTTCCATTTGCACACGTAAATTCGCAATACATACAGGAACCATGCGCCGGATAGTGTTCCCGATCCCCCCCCAAATGTCAACAAACAAGTCACAATGCAGTCACGTGTACTTCTAAACGTGACGTATCTTGAGAGTATGGCAATCTTTTATATATGTATATATATTTACGATATTTCTATGTGAACGAAATATTGGAATGTGTAGTCGGTTACTTGAACCAAAAAGTAATTGGCCACAGTTTACGGTAGTAATCGTTTAACACAGATCGTGAGTGCCGCGTCACCCGAATATGGATGACACATAAGATTCCGCTAGAAACCGACACCTGTAGATCCCGATGACGATTTTATTCACATAAATACGAATAATTTTCTTAGATGTTTTTTTCGAAGTGTGCCATTGAAAGCGTGAACGGAACAAAAATCTCGCATCCGACAACTTCAACGGTCATCAGCGAAGTGAACTACCATCCTATGACACATACAATCATTTAGCGGCATTCTGTGAGTCCGGACACACAAGGGAGCAAATAATTAGATAGAAGCGAGATGACGTGCGGCAGACAGTGTCGGCAAAAAACGGGCTGCCTGGTAATCATAGACTCACAACGTGAGTATACGACTCCAACGTCGAGTGACCGATGCCAAACCATTTCAAGAAAAATGTAATGAATTTCATCACGGACACTCTACAAGCAGTTATTATTTAAAAAAAAAAAGGATGAAAAATATTGAAGCGCTTGTACGACCCAATGAAAAAGCGTTTTAAACGCGCTTAGGTCGAGTTTCAGTTCTGCGGAATAGGTATGTAAATATGCACACGAGAGCATCCCGTGAATCATGAAGCCACAAAGGCCTGAAAGTCCCTGGGAAACAATGTGTGTAACGAGCGGTGACTTCTTTTCAGATCACGAGCAAGGCGAATTTGATGCCAAGAGAGATTTTCAACAAAGAGAGGTCTGAGAGAGTTCCGCGGAACACCGATGTGTCGTGTTACCGATTCCGTTACCCGTTCCGTATTAACCCTCTCGCAGTTCATGCGAAATTCACTCTCAATTCCAGCAAATTCCTACCAGATTAGACCGTCTTTCAATTTCTAATAGTTACCGTTTCCAAAACCGTTCGTAGCATTTCTTTATTTCACTGATAGCGTATTGTTGCGTGGCATATGAAATAATGTGCAAATGTTGCTATAAAAATGACTAGCCCTACGTATCGGGGGCAAACGTTCCAATGATTCGGTAAAAGCGAAATAATCAATGTGAAACATTTCAGTTAGAAATCAAAACCGAAGCTGATATTTTTAAAGCCGGCTTTTTCTTAAACACGTGCTGTATCACATTGCGATTAGAATGGTATTAAATTGCACGAATAATGTTTCTTTTCCAAACGTTCGTATGTGTGCAGTATTTGTTCTGAAGTGATGATAATTGGTTTAATATTTTACGTAACATCCTTGACGCATCGCCGAGCAATGAAATAGGCTGGCTTCTTCGATCTATAAAAAAATGATTCTGAAAAAGTCAAAGACCGGTATTTCGGCATACACCTAATTCTATTCTTTTAATGAGACTATCATCTATAGAAAATTGATTATACCACACATTGCTGTGTACTTGCGAAGAGGCCGAACGTGTAATGAATTTTTGTTCGTGAAGAAAAACGAAATAAAGGCGCACGATCTACGATTAACGTGCAATAGTAATTCACCAGAGAAGAACATTTGACTGGCGCTGAATAAACAATGAGCCAGGTGGGAGTTGTCAAGCTTACGCCGGCACCATCATTTATGCACGTTTGGTACATAGGAGTCTGTCATTTGATAAGAAAAAGCACACGACTGTCTCTGACATTACACACAGTAGAGCAGTCGGAAAAACGTTTCATTGATCCTGACTCGTTTGAATGACTCGCCACCACACAACCATCCAAGTACACCCTTCACACATCCACATTATCTCGGAGCTTCTGTGTGTCGCTTCGTCTACATCAGGCCTGCCCAACGGTGGCCCCGCTCGCCACACACAGTCAGCACACAACCACACATGTTCCCTTGGCCCCGCTCGCCTCCGCGGTCTAATCTGCTCAGAAATCTGGCTAAGTCTTCGATGTTCGACTGTTGTCACTTGATTGTAAACATTACTGGAGAGGGGGCACCTCTCCGCCGGCAAGTCCGTGATAGCAAGCGGCCAAGGGAACATGTGTGATTGTGTGCTGACTGTGTGACTCGGGGGCCACCGTTGGCCAGGCCTGGTCTACATAACCTCGTCCGGTTCCGCAAGAAGCGGGTACCCTCGAGTCGGACGCTCGGAGCACGTTAAACTGGACGTGTGCCTGCGCAAGCGGCGAAATTCTTCCTGTCAAGTTTATCGGGCAACGTTTGCGAGAACGACGCCGCCAAGAATAAGTGAAGGGGTACGGTACGCGTTGCATTTTACTCGGCGCCGCGCCGCTGCACGCTCCGACGAGAATCGACACGACTGACTCACCCAAAAGCAGTAGTTTGAGTTCCCGCCTGGCATCTCGCTTGTCTCTCCGCAGTTGCCGCTCGATTTCCTGGTTGATGCGTTTCTGTTCCTTCGCCTCTTCCGATAGGCAGCACGCCATGGCTCAGCACAACAGGATTCTCCACGAATGGAGGGGGAGAAGGGTCGAAAAAGAAGGTAAAGGACGAGAAGAAGGATGAGGATGAGGATGATGAGGAGGAGGAGGAGGAGGAGGAGGAGGAGGAGAAGGAAGAGGAGGAGGAGGAGGGAGGAGGGAGGGAGCGAGCGATTTGCGCTGGTGGCGAATGTGCCTGCCTCGCGGCTCGCGGTGTCGTCGCAGGCAGGAGCACCAACGCCAGCACCGGCACCAGGAACGACAAGAAGGAGGGTTGAACGACGACAAGAATTGTTGCGGTAGTATCAGCGGCGATAGCAGGCTCGACGATATCGATATCGTCGGGCCGATATTATCTTGCCACAGTGAACAACGAGCGACGACGTCTCGTCGCCGTCGTCCTCACGCTTCCTGTTCTTCCTTCTCTCCTCTCCTCTCCACTCCTCCCGACGACGCCGGCGAGACGACGACTCTCCTCCTGCTTTTCTGCTCCTTGCTCGCGTTGACTCGGGAACAACGCGGCGAGTAGTAAGTTAACCGGTGCACACGCCGCCGCCGCCGCCGCCGCCGCCACCACCACCGCCACCACCACCACCAACGACACCACTGCTACGATCGCGAGCTTCACCACCGATTCGGATCGTCAATCACCACACCACCAACACTGCTGTCGTTTTCTCCGCCGTCGCCGTCTTCACGAAGTCCGCCACCTTCGTTCGCTTCGCTTCGCCTCCTTCGCACCCGTCACCTTCCCGCTTGCTTTCTCCTTCGACTCTCTTACCGTTACAGTCTCTAGTACTACTACTACTACGACTACTACTATCACCACCACCGCCACCGCCTCCACCGGCTTCGCGTAGACGAGGTGGCGTCGTCGGGGTGCCCGTATTTCTTTTTACTCTCAGCGACGAGCGTACACGCGGACTAGTGCACCTCCTCCTGGCAGAGCTCGTCAACGACGCCAGCGACACATCAACACATGTACACACCGCACCACACGTCGACGGCCGACGACCACCACGATCACGACCGCGGTGACCACACTCTTTCTTCTTTTCCTATCTATTTCTCGAGACTCCCTTGCCGCATTCGCTTATCCCGTCTTTCCTCTTTTCCCTCTTTCCTTCTCCTCTTCTATATATCACGCACGCACGTTTCGCGTTATGGCCTCGCAACGAAGCAGCACACTCGCGATGCAATTCGACGACGTGTAACGAGGAGGATACACGAGCAACGGCACACACGTACGGGGCACGTCCGATTAGGCACCACCCGGGACACGATATGAGAGAACGATTTCGGCGAGGGCGAGGCTCGTTCCGAGAGATCTTCCGAAAACTATCCTCTCGCGGACCAACAGGGTCTCTGGATATCTCGCTTACTCCCTTTCTCGCTCTCTATGCTCTCTCTTAATGTCTCCTCGCTCTCTCGCTCCCGTACTCTCTCCCTCTCTCGCTCTTTCTCTGTCCAGTGTACCACACCACTGATATTCGGTGAGAGTGTCTCGTATTATGCGCGTCTCCTTCTCGTTCACTCGGTCCCCGGCACGGTTGGGTGTGGTAACCCACCGGCGCTCTATCTCTTTCTTCGTCCCTCTTACGTACACACACCGCGTCCTCTCTCTCTCACTCTCTTTCTCTCTCCCTCCCTCCCTCTCTTTCCCACTATCCTTCTTTCTCTTTCTCTAGCGCACACGCGAATGGCAGGGCCAGCTCACTGGATGAATGCACGGTGCACACACGCCCGAGGAGAGAAGAACGGCGTGACACAAGGTAATAATGACGACGACGACGACGACAACGACGACGACGATGTCGACCACGAGGATGACTACCACGAAGAAGTGAAGAGACGATGACGAGGTTGTCTGCTGTTAGTTGCCGATGCTACTGCTGCTGCTGCTGCTGCTGCTTGTGCTTGTGCTGCTGTTGCTGCACGAGCGCCCACACCTCGAGCTGAGCAACTCCTGCTGTCCGATTCGCGCCGCGCCCGCTCGGTACGCGGCCTTTTATCAACCCTCGGTTCACGCGAGAATCCTGTTAGACCAAACCAGATTGGCGAAGCCCCGTCGTCACGGTAGGTCGTCGCGTAGTGGGCCTGTGGGCGCGGGGGCGCGCACGTGTCCGCTAACGAGATTAAAATCGGCGAGAAGGAGGAGGTGCGGCCGCCACCCGCCGGGGAGGAGTCACGGAGAACGTAACGGCACACTGCCGTTTCGATGTTATATAGGTTATACACCGAGCAGTCTCTGTACGACCGACTGCTTCTGACACAAGGCCCCCGGAGCTGCAGGACCGTTTGCTGTAGTGTCAGTTCGAGTCATGAGCGCACTCTGCTTTTCCGTCTGCCTTTCTCCCTCTCTCTCTCTCTCCTGTCTCTCTTTTTGCTTTATTGCATTACTGACATTACGTACTCCGTTTCTTCTGACAGTGCTTCGTATCTTGCTTGTCCGCTTCGACTATCGGCCAGCTACGTCTTAATCTGTAGTAATTCATACCTGAAAGTAAATTGCTTGAAAGGTAATCTTCCCCCGCCCCTCTAAGAGCCTGCCATTTTGTGTATTTTATAGGCAAGTTTGCGGGTTTTCGAAATAACGTAATGTAGTAATGGCTTCGGGGAAATGGATAAACGAAAGAGGAAAAGAAAATTAAGATGTGTCATTCTCGTGGTTGGGTATTCCACGGTGGGGCACTGGCAATTAATATTCCGTCCGTCAAAGTGGAACGACAGAGTAAATGTTTCGACGGATAATAGCGGAATATTACGGTCCGGCGAATCAATCGTTTGATTATTCGACAAAAATGTATGCCAATGCATATTGTGATGTAATCTTATTGCTCTTGGCTCTGTATCTGATCGTCTGCTGTTGTGCCATTATCGAGCTTAATAGAGCGTGTTACCCGCTTTAAAAATATATGTCGCGAAATAGTTCCGGTTTCCCTTTAGCTTACGGTTGGTGGCGCTTCGCTGGATGTTTTTATCGAGTTTCCAACCTACATTGATTCGAAGCAATTGCCGCTTCCACACACGCTTGCGCATTTGAGCGTGAATGGTCCATACACTATTATATCATTGAGAAGAAGCAAGCGTAATGTTATTTTTATTTATTTTACATTCTATCGTTAATATATATATATAATATATTATCAGAAACGATGTTTGGATTAGAAAATTACGCAAAGTAAAGTATGTTCAGACACGAAATTTACGGATACTAAATGTGGAATGCGAGTAATAACGCATATATTTCATTAATGAAAGTAAATGTGATTAATAATAAGAACAGTACATTCGTAATTTTTTTAATGTACACGTGGAGAGTTAGCAGGCTAGAAAAGTACATTTTTATTTGATTCTACATTCTACGTTTATTCCAAACGTTACATTTTATTCATTAATTAATTTTCTAATGCGCTGCCTCCGTTTATTCCATTATTGTGTTTTTATTATTTTACAAGACTTGTAAAAAAATAATTTTTCATAATTTAGTTGATACACATTTTTGTCGTAAAAACATTCCGTCCGGCACGTGTATACCTAAATCCTGTAATTAAAACTTCGCGCGTATCAGATCGCGTCCAAAACGTGCGTGAAACATCAAAGAGTAGTATTTCCTGTTGGGTGTGTTATTCAAATGCACGCGCAAATATCATGACTAAATACATACGTATATAAAAATTAATGGTATGCAAACGCGCTACGTAACCGAGTCAGCCTTTTCGTTTAAACATTTTGTAGTAGGCTGTACAGTTGGCATAACAAAAACAACATATATGCCGGAATGAGTATTTCTACCTATACGTTCTCACATTTCAAAGTGGTAGGTAGGACGGTTAAACCTTGGCATCATTTAATAAAAGGATTACATTGCGCCTATACGGCTTCGCAAAGTCCATAATTTTTCAGCCCTGTGGCTTTATAATCAGAAAGTACTGTTCGCATGTAGTCACTCTGGTACTCTCGGTCATTTCTCGTCAATGCAATTTACTTTACACTTTTGACATAATGATATATCTTGTGAATCTTTCGTCGATATTGTATGGTCCTTCACTGTATCATTGGGAGTGGAAGTCCAATTACATAAACTCTACGTACATTTTTCTACATTTGTAGAGAGATAAAACTGATAGCCTAGTATACTGGACAATAAAATTAATTATTTTAAAAATTCAACATTTAAATACATTTTCTTACCTCAAGAGATTAAACGTGAGAGTGATAAGGAAATTTAATATAATTGTACAGTCTGCAGTTTAAAAAATCAGTAATAATGTGAAGAAGTGGTTCATAAATCTAACACACAAATTCGAATTGACATCCAGTATACTATACCATCATTATTATATTTTTACACATTATTAAACAGTTCTTTACATTTATCGAGATATATTTAAGAAAAACTTGGAAATTAACATGAATTAATTAAAATGGGGCAAATTATACCTGGGTGGTTTTGACAGAGACTATCTCCTATTATTTGAAATAATACAGTGATCTCTTTAACATATTCTATATTAACATAAAATTCGGCAATTCTTTCAAAAGTTTGATGAAGTGCTTCCAAGCGTCTGCAATATATAAATTTCATGTTCTGTGTTATTCGTATAAGATTTGAACGGTATTGATTACTTCATACAAATATATTTTCAAATAACGTACACGTTTATGATTTTTGGCAATTCCATGTCCAAAATATGTCTGCTTTGCTGATAATCAGTTAAGATATCATTGTATTGTTGATACAGTCTTTCTATCTGTGACATTGAAAGTTTTGAACCAAAAAGAAAATTTTTGAAGTTTTTTGCAGCAAAGAAAAAATCTTTCTTTTTTATTCTATGGTTATCCATAAGAGTATGTAATCTTTTTGAAATAACTACATATTTAGAACAGTGTTCCATTAGATCTTGTAATATCACCAGTCGATCTGTTTTCTGATTTTCAACCTAATTAATATCATAAAGAGAACATAAGACAGGACTGTCCTGTAGTATTAATTTGATGAAGAATCTAAATTAAATATCTTGTTAACGGAAATCATAGGTAACTTAACAACAAATTTTTGCAACAATGTGTCACTACATATTACCTTGTCCCTCAAAGTAAGTAAAATATACCTGTTGAAGATGTGCTGTTAGATCCGCAGAATTTGTAGAATGGTTTCCCACAGAAGAGTGAGCAAAAACCAGGAGGTGGCTAATGTCCAATACTCTGAATGCAGATAGATGAAATACATGCAAGGATTGTACATGCTGTAACATAGCTTCAAGTGCACTTGTTACTAAATCTAAATGTTGCACTAGTGCAGCTAGCTTGTCGTCAGCCAGTGCCTCTTCCAGCTGCATATCAATCAACTGTAGTTCCAAACTTTCACACAGCCTTTGTATACGGTGTCCACTAGTTTTCTGCAAACAATGTGTCTTTGTATAAAAAAGCTTGCAATTGCATACATGTTCTATTATTCAGTGACATTGCCTTCATGTCTGCAAGTAACAGGCTCTTTGATTCTTTTTTCTTGTTGCACTGGCAATAACCAGAGTAGCACCTGCTAGAAAGTTTTCCTCTAGAAACACATGCATGTGTTAGTGTCAAATAAGGAGAGGGTGATTGAGAATCTTGGAGTGATGATGTTTCTTCTTCAGATGTATCGGGTCGATTAGCGAGTGGGAAACATCTATATTGCATTGGCTTGCTCCTATGTGTATGGTAACATCTCTGTTCTAGGGTTCTTTGCATAATATCTTCTGGAAGTTATTGGCACCTATATTTTCCATGAATACTAAACTGAAAATTCATACAAATGTATATTAGTTTACCTAATTGTTTAATTGTCATATCTGATAAACGTTACACTTCCTTACATACTTACGGGGCAGTACTTGTTTTGGAATTACGAATGTCTGTTAAGTTTTACGGATAATATATAATAAAGACAATGTATTTATGTTGCTAGTTAAAGGAGAGTACAAGAATCAATTTTGGCAATAGATTTTAGGATTTTTTATTCTAAGGTATGCTATATATAAAATAATAAATGCTTAATGTTACAAACCAGTAATGATTTATTATTATTGATTTCATTCAAGAGAGATAACTATGATGATAAATGTATATATTTATTATAGTTTATATTAAGGTTATGATATGATTGATTGTTTTAATCAAATGAAACAAAGGTGTAATGAAAAATGACAAATAATGTAACAAATGATTGTTCCACTGCCACACTAAATGTATGTTTTCTGAAAATTTCTATTCGTGTCAAAAGTGGCTTTTTAGTATCAATATACGTGGACATAAACATGTAATAAAGAAAGAAGATAAATGGTAGTATGACACGAGTTTATTCGAGCGTTTGAATACGTTACTGAAATAATACCATTGGGAGATCTTCTTCCCTTATTCTCACAAGTAGGTAACTTTGGCGTACTTGTCTAAATTATAACTTGAAGATTGCGTTTTATTAAAATGTATTGAGATGAAATCCATTTCTTTTATAGATATACATAAGGCCTTTTAGTTACTAACAAATAGAAAGGTTTCTAGAAATAATAGAGAAGTAATGTGTAAGGAATTTACGAATTGCTCTTTTCTGCTGACTATTTAAATGCATTTCCATTGTTGTCACAGTATCGACAATTTGTAAATACTAAGAATATCGAATAAAATGACGAGTAGCAAGTATTACTAGAACAATTTCGCTGTTCGATGATGTTTAACGTTCAGAAGTAACTTGTTCAAGTTTTCTTCCCATGTGTTTTACAAAAATTGTTATTCTCTTGGATATGTAATAATCTTACTCCTTCGTATTGATTTTGTACATTCGGCAGTTTTGTAGGTGTTATTGTAAATTTGTAATATATATACAGACTTGAATTTAATCTTGGCACATTGGTATTATTTTGCATAATATTTTTGTAATTTAAGAGTTGATTTTCAACCTTCTAAATGATCTGCCAAAGATGCGCTTAAAAAATGAGAAAGTAATTGCTGCTTCAACATAGAACTATAACAGCTCATGCTCTACCCTTGCTATTACAAATCGGAATATACAAATAATCCAACTTTCTGTAAGTGTTTCTACGTCCATGTGCGAAGTTTTAACAACGGAATGTATGTTCTAGCTAAATTTCTATGCAATTCGTATGTCGCAATAAGTGTACATTATAGTATCTATCAAATCGGGCATGAGTATGTATAGTATTGCGTTGAAGCTTATTATAAAAAGATCAACAATTCCGTCAAAATATAGCGAATGAATAAGACGCTTTTACCACCATGTACATTCCTTTTTTTTCATTCCGTATCTCAGTGAACATCGTTCTTTCCTTCATTTGGTTTTTGGTCCGCATTGTAAAATATTAATTAATTTTGACGCGTCGATATTGTGAATGTACTATTCTAGATATTACGCTATTCCTTGTATTCTTCATGTACTTAGTGGCGACCGGTGATTTGCGACTTATAGTTTATTGTTAGTGTCTCAATGGACCAATCCTTCGATTCGTAAACATTCTCACTTGTAAAAGAAACAATCCAACTTTCTTACACTTAGTATGTGTCAGACCAACATAATAAAATAAAAAGACACACGACCAAATGGAAGCTGATATTGATACCCCTTAATACTATTCTATATGTATTTTGCATCATATACTATACATATATACACATATATTAATGCGGTTATTAATACATATATATGTATATATATGCGTGGGTGTAAACACACATGTATATGTGACTGCAGAATTGTTTATTACACATGATCTGATATAAGATTGTTTCAGCAGATCTATCTATCGAGTATTGATTAATACTACAAAATTTCCAAAGTTTTATAATAACCTTTGTCATATTTTAGCTACGCAAATGTACGAAGCAGTAGTAAGGTCCACTTGAATGCTACCATCAAGTTTTCTGCATACACACAACATACAACGATGATCATTCTGACAAAATAAGTATAATAAAATATTGGTAAATATAGCAAATTTCACAAAGTAATACAATAAATGAATCCCATTAGTAGAATGTGAAATGCGCCTGTCAATATTTGTAATACTTGTGCAATTCTGCTGTTTGCATGATAGAATATGCACTCGTACAAATGTGTTTAAACAATTCACTGCTTTTTTAATTTTAGCACAGTGAAACGCGTTTATTTAATTTACGTGTTACAATCTTGCTAATGGAAACCATTTTTTTGATCATCCTTTTTACAACAGCATAAATAAAGAATGCAAATCTTAAGTTATGAATGCAAGCAGGTAATTGGACCATGAAAATTTAATAGCCACCTCTCTCGAGAAAAACCCCGCAGAGGTATCTTAACGTTTACGGTAATTCTTATCGATAGTATATCTCAGTGGCCACAAAGTTAATCCATAAAATAATGTTATTCCTTAAAATGTATAACTCTATGTACAATCTCATAAAATAATATTAATTTAATATATAGATCTTTTTATATTATATAATATTGCATGGTGTATTATAATATATTATTCAATTACTTAAATATTTCATTTGATTATTACTGATGTGTATTCATACATTCGGCACGCGAAAGAGTTCACCTCTCTCGTATTGAAAACTGTGAATGTCGGTTGGCACAGACAGTGGCTGGTTTAAGGCACTTTGGGGTGATTAATTCTCCACAGTACCCTCCAGCGTAACTATCTTATCTCCGTTTCCCTGCCCCGTTTATCCCTTATGCTTTTTTTTCGTCACCGATACGTTTTGCCGTACGGTACTTCAGATGACTGTATAAACCTAATCTGTCGGCTTTATGTGACTCTCCCATTAACCGTCTTAAAATAAGATGCGCTGTTTCTATGAGCATTGGAGTGTAGCATGTAAATGGCGAGCTGAGCGATACTCTCACAGAGCTTTTGTGAAATTCGCCGGAAACATACCCTTTTCGTCGGTACCTTCTTTGATACCCATTAACCAGCCCTCCTCCTGCATTAACAAAATATGTATTTGTAACGAATTTGTGTTAATATTAAATTGGTTTAGCGATACGGGAAATTGTTCCAGAAATATATTAGAAATGGAAAGTAACATTAAGAGCTTTTTCAAAGTTCGGCGCTTACTACATTGACAAGTTGAATGATTCTAAAGGTAACAGAAAAGAATTGCTTAAAGAAATAAACATCGATGAATTTAACTTAACACAATGCAACAACAGGACAGGAATTGATTTTCACATTTAGTCTGCTAGAATTACTTTCACAATAATGATGCATAAAATGTAAACATGACAGTGTAAGTAGTCATACAAACCTGTTCTTCTGGATCGTCGTATTCCACAACGCGAATTATTTCACCAACGTCAAATGAGAGTTCATCTACGTCCTCACGATTATATTTGTATGTAGCTTTGACCCTATATAAAACACCCGGTGGCAGGTTCTCAGTTGTGGCCCCTATAGAGAAATTGGTACCATTTTCATATTCCACGTCTAAAATGATCGAATCCACCCCATTAGTGATGAACCTGTGTCATGACTTTAAAGATATTTTGACTTGTACTGATTGTGCAAAAATAAAAACAAAATAAACCAATGGAACCTCGCTTTTGTGGCTTCATTTTCACCAGCGCAATCCCTAAAGTGTACTAAATTGTTTCATTTAAACCATGCATAACTATACAGGCAATGTACCGTTATAATTATGGTTAGCACATATATGTTATCCCTCTTTATATGTTATATATAAGAAAACGTGCTCTTCTGATACAACTTGTTTCCAGTTTGTTATAGGTTCTGCTCTTAGATACTATATGGCAATAAACAACATAATATAGTCCACTGGATCATCTAACATTAACCACATGGTTCTTTCTGAATGGGTGGGATTCGAATATATCAAAGAAATGTACATAGATTTTAATATTTGACAGCAATAAATTCTAAACCTATTCAGCAGACGTAGGGTTTTGGTGAAAAACTAATTACATACAATTATCTTTCTAATGTACCCATAGAGTGCCACAGTCAAACATTTTGAAATAAGACGAAACAATCAGTGAACGAATTTTGTGCGTTAAATACATATCAAAATACGAATGTAGGTTTGCATAGGCCTGACAAGCCCTATTATCCCCTTTCGAGTGTTTCAACGTAATACCATCGTAAGTATTATGTAAAACTTGAATTCCGGAAGAAAGAAAATCTGTGACCTTAAATACAGGTGGAAAGACAGATGTTCACTGATTGAATCAATATGTACTGGTATGCATCAACGCAAACAAAGCTTACCAACTGGAATGTCGTATAGCTCCTCAACTCGTTTAGAAGATGCTACTGTACTTTGTGGAGATGCATCCTGGATATTAAGGGAGTTATCATTGCTGTTAGCGTTGCTGTTAGCGTTGCCATTTAATTGAGTGGTTGGCGAAGAGTCTCTGACTGGAGGTACCGACTCATCCAAAGCTGCAACACGCAAAAATTCAAGCTTTCAAACCAAACAACACTGAGTCGACATAGACTTATACAGTCCCCGCTAAGTTTTTGTCGACTCTAGAGACAACGACAATATGTTAAGGCATGCAAAGATGTTAGTGCAAAAGGTATGCGAGTGCATAAAAACATGAAATGTTCACTGGTACAACTCAAACTTGCGAGAAACAGTCCCTTACCTGCAGAGATATTGTTTTGCGGTGGATTCGTGTTAATTATTAATCTGAAATAAGTAAAATTGAATTAGAGTCGCATAGAATTCCGTTGCAGTTGAAAGTTGCGGATTGCAAATGTAAGCGGCGACTTACGAGGAATTTGCATTAGGCGACTTTGGAGATTGTGGTTCCGTATTATTTTTTAATGTGTAAGATCCTCTTTGGCTTTCGTTTGCCAACTTATCGACGATTGCCTCTAGCTCCGAGAACACCTAACACCGTATATATTTATTAGCATTTACTAGCATTAGCAATATTAAGGAAATTTTCCACGACTCACCTTGGCACTTTCAGTATGAAACACTTGTTCGGCAGCAAACAGTGTCTGTAGATTCGTAACGAGGAAGAGAACCCGAGAATCGTATAGCGCAGGCAATTCGTCATGGAGCTCAGAATTGAGTTGCTCATATGTGCGCTTTGCCTCCTCAAGCAGTTCCTTCCCCCGTGAAACTTTCAACTCGTCCCTCTTCTTCGGATTACACTGCAGCGATTGGAAATTATGTCTCTGGCTGTCATAATCTACCAGCTTCCGCCCACGTTTGTCAATTTTTTTCTGTGTAACAATAAGACATAAACATGGTTAATAAAATGGGCTAGGTATTAGAATGAAACATGAATATGGTCTTAAAATGTCAAACATAAAGAGACGTACCCTCATCTCTGGAAATTGACTTTGATATGTGTTAAGAGGTACAAGAACTTGGTCCGCGAGCTTGTGAGTGAAGTCTTGCCATAGCATGTCTAGGTTTTGTGCCTGCACGTACAAAAGGTCGTGGCCAGTCCACTGGCTTTCGTAGATCTCGTTCAGGGAATCCATGAGCGTTTTTGAGGCTGCCTGCACCGCTACAACAGAAATACAGATCAATTATTGTGCGTCTATTCTATCGTCAGTAAGGACATTTGACAATAATCTTAACTGAGTATCTTCTAAAGATTGCTGGGATATCGAAATAGGTGTAAGAAAACGATTAGAATGTTATCATGACAACATATTCATAATATGTTACATTATGGTATTGATGTACAGTCCGGGGTCAAACTTTAGTGGCTTACATAAATTCAAATTGCTAATATCTGTGCATGTCATTTTTTTTTTGCGAATTGCAGAAATGGTGTGCAAGACTTGTTGAGTGCACCCCACTTATTGCCGAGATTCTAATCAGCATTATAAAATTCGTTTGTCAGAATCCCCATATCATATGCAAAAATTCGCCGATTTATTGGAGCTTAGTTTCATACAGTGTGTTGAGTCGCTGCTGAATACTATAAATACCGCGTAAAAATATATAGTTTGTGAGAACAGCTTGCAAAGAAAAACAGCCAAAAATGTCATAGAATGTTTATGTTATTGTTGTAATAATGAATACGACGTATACCAATATTCCGGGTACACATGGTAGCATATCCTTAATCTGCGCTAAGTGAGAATGACCGAAAGGAAAATTTTAGATTTGCGACGGTAATCGACATCATGTTAAAATGTATATATATCATAACATTAGTTTGCTGTAGGTTTTCCTTGTTTCGTGACTGTGCCAATGTGATTGTTGGTTAACGCGCATTACCAAAATGTCACGGCAGAAACAGGATTTCACGAGCTGTGCTGCGATTAAGGATTGTTAACGTAATTACCGCTGGCCGGTACAATAAATTTTCAGAGTCATCCTCTCTGGGTCGCCTCTTCAATTATTGTCATTACGATCACATGACTGAAACGTTTTTGCGCTCGCTTGCTTTACAAGGATACATGGCCTTACAAGCATTCTTGTCTCTTGAATATTAGTATTCTGCTGCTTTTACGTCGCAATGATGCGTTAAATATGTAATAAGAAGTTGCACACTGATCGATTTTACGGTAAACCAAAAGCTCGTTTTCGAAACGTTTAATTGAATTATTTGATGTGATAGATTTCACAATTACAGCATATTTGGTTAAAAATGAATGACATTGTACGATACAAAGCTTAATACTTTGCCTCATAATATTAAACATATTTCCATGTGCACAAAGTAACAGGTTGCAAACACATGGACAATTCTACATTAAATTGCGCATAAATGATTATAAAATTATTGTAGTTTTTCTCAACTTCTATGTATTCAATTCCAACAATTTTAAAAATATTTTTGTTTTAATTGTGCCATTAATTTACTTTCCCTTCAAATAGAGTGTCATAAATCACAGGGCTTGAAAGATGATTGAACCAGTTAAAAAGAATTTCACAGAAAAATATAGACTTCGAGTAACAAAACAGCAATGTTCCGTAAGGACAATAATGAGAAACGAAAAAATCTGCTTATACATAAAGTCTGAAAAAATAACGAAAGTCCAGAATCGCTATGTTTAAAGTACACGTCAAGAGAATACAAAGTCGGAGGTAACGTATAGTTAATTCCCTGAGTGACCGTATATCGACGCAAAGATCCGTTTACCGTGTCAAAGGAGAAACTCCGTACGGGCTGTGTGTCTACCTATCAACGGAACCAGAGTTTCGTTTTCAATCGACACGAGGCGTAAGTACATGCGGGTGCATCGAGTAGGTACGCGCACAGTCGCTCCGGCTGATAAGGGAAAAGTTCGAACCAGTGTCGTAGGTTTGTCATTTTGTAGAAGTTGCGAAACATTAGAGAAGGCAACATCCAATAAAATCATTCACGCCGTGTTGCACAACTCTGCACTCTGCAGCAATCGATGTCAGATGTCTAAGGGAATTTCATTGGTTGCGGCCTTAACTCGATAAGCTCGTGCGACGCCAATGTATTAAGGAAATCCGATTTTCAAGTGGACGCTGTTTGTTGAACATGTTTTCAAACGGTATTCCCCTGTTACTCGGTATCACTCTTTAGCAGATCGGCGAAAAGAAGTCTCGAGTATCGTCTCTTTTACTTGGTCTCACAGAAACTTGAGATACCTTTGCAGTTACTAATGCGAATTAATTCGTCACAATGTCCTATCAGAAAATTTGGGATTTTTTAAAGAAAATTAAATGAAGAATGGAACGTGCGGTAGGTGCAATAATTGTACTGTTATTATTCTAACAAAGAACCACAATTAATGTAAACTGGTTCGTACTATTACGAATTTATGGTTTTAAATTTAGAAGAGTTATTTTGCATATAATTTGTATATCATTTAGCGGAAATGTACAAAAGATACAAATCTTAGTCTGAAAACGTGTCTACGTTAAAATGTATCTACAGAAACTTGTATTGTATTTAACATCCTGTAACTATAGTTAGATGCATTCACACATATAGTTGGCGTGGCGCAAACATTAGAATATCAGTAAGGATACAAAAGTAATTACATACTAATACGTTACTACACCCAATCCTCGAATAACACGGTTGATTGGCTTCGCAATAAAAAAGCAAATCTCTTAAGAAATGTGAACAATGGAAAACTCAGAACAACCGTGGATTATAAATACCTTGCTAATACTTACGTAACCCAAACCAACGTGCCGCGGCACTCATATCTGGGTGACGACAAAAGGTACTGCATGATTCAGTTGTACAATCGTTACAAAGTTCTACGTACATACTAGGTACCGTGTCATTGGATGGTTGGATGAATGCTATTCACGTGCAAATATATGAATTATTATACAACGTCTACCATATCGTTCGAATCGTGTGTTTTACGTCGATATCGGCTACCGACAATTTCGCGTGCCGACTTACCTCGAACACACCTAATGTAATTGTTGAACTCCTTTTGCAGCCTATTGGCGGAGGTCTGTTGCCTGGTGAAGTTCAGCAGGTGCTCGTCGAATATGTCGTCCGCCGTTCGATCGACCTTCCCCAAGTTTTGAAGGAACTGCAAGAAATGAGAGAAACAAAAGAGCAACGTTAGCGCTTTCCATCGAAAAAGTTATCCGACAAGATAGGCCTATTGCGTATAATCCGGACGGGACCGGGCCCGGGGGGAGAGGGAAAGAAAAACGTGGAAGAATCAAAAGAGAAAATGGAAAGTCGAGAGACGTTGGTCTCTCGATGTAGGCGTTGTCGGATGATGTGGGAGGGAGACGGAAGGGGAGTGAAGAATCGCGGGACGCGTGGGCATGAGGGGATTGAGCGTGTCTCCATATACGAACTTGTCTCTCGGGCCAGCTACGCGCGACGCCGGCTAAGAATTAAATATTTACCCGAGGCGACGCGTTCAATTTTCCGATGCGTCGCGGGCTTATAACGCGCGGCATTTTCGTATTTGCATCGAACATCCTCCCGGCACCCGGCTCCCGGCTGCCGGCCGAGACGATTATAGATTGGCGGCCTGGCCGGAGTGTGAGTGCACGACGCGTTCGGTGCACCCTAGGCGAGCGGGCCAAGAATTTCGATTAGCTATTTGTCTGTTGCGCAGAGGCCGAGTACATACGCGTTCCATTTGTCCCGATCACTCGCCATCGCTGGTTAGCGAGAATTGAAACGATTCGCTGCATTTTATCTTGCGTCTTCCCTGCGCTACTTCTGCGCCGGCAGCACGACGAGGACACGCCACTTGCTATGTGCCGCAGTCGCAGTTTAATAGATAACGACGGCGACGGTACTCTCAATAAATTTGCAATACTCCTTTGTTCGCCGCCACACTTGGCACGGAGACGTTTACTATCGATATCGCGTCTGTGGAAGGCCTTTGAACTCTGTTTATTGACAGCCGATAAAGAGGACATTCTCTTGGATAAGAGTGGCTCGTAAGATGCTTGACGTATGGTGCGCGTAGTATGGAGTTTTCATACGGCCCTCACGTATTCGACTTCTTCCACAAGAGAACGTTTCGAGTCGGATGATCGCGTCAAATAGCGTACGCGTTACACTTGTTGGGAGGCAGCTTAGTCCGTATGCATCAGTGAACGTGAACGTGAACGTGCTATTTACCGTAACTGAATGGAATACGCATTTAAATCGCACTTCGTATATCTCGGTCACACAATCCTTAACGGTTTCTTAGAAGCGTGCGAAAGAACGACTATGACCGCATGTGGTTGGCTCTTCACTTGCACCTGTCCCACAATTGCTATAAGGTAATTAAGGTTAGAGGGTACAGTAGCGAACTAGCGATGGACTCCACCGACATGATGAAACGTGCGCCAAGATATTTGCATTCGCAAGTGCTGCGCTTCGGAAATTGTGCATATTACTCGTCTCGTTACGTGTTGCGCAAACTCCACCTTAAGTTTTCTATGCCTTGGATTATCTTCTGCCATCTTGTTATCGGCTACCTCAAAGTAGAATTTTTATCGTAGTGAATTTGATCTCGGAAACGCATCTAAGGATTTTCATGAAACAGGGTGATTCAACAATTTTCGGGTGCAAGGAAGCAAGTTAGCAACGTCTTCGCATTGGGAAATCTCATTCAGGGGGGCAAAGAGGATTATATTTCGTGCCTGTAAGGCGATCGGTCCAGTGTGCTCCCCATATAGACGTAACACTAGAACACACCTCCCGTGGTGAGATTTGAATTCCGAAGTATTTACTATGCTGCAGAAAAATCTTTGCAAATAACTCAGCAAGATATAAAGTTTAGGTTAGGTCATCCACGTACCGAGTATCCACGAACAAAATGAATAACTGAAGCGCAAACTAGCATGATATGCGGGCGTATTCGAGTACTTTTATACGAAAATTCCACGTTATTCGCAGCGTGTCGCGAGGAACATTTGGATTTAGCCTAAGCGCCGACTGTCTCCTCTGGGAGAAATGCCAAAATCTACGCGGACTCTCCCATACACCGGCGCCTACCAGTTGCTGCTATATTGAAGAACATTACGACACCAGGATGAGAAAATGTAGATTCGTTCACCCGAAAGATAGAGAGCAAGGTTCGTTAATTAGTTACTATCGGACACAGCGTCGCGCCGCGCCAGCATTCTTCTCCGAGCGTTCACGGAGTGAGAATGGAATAGTTCGGAAATAGAATAGTTCCAAAAATAGCGCGACAAAGCGTTTTGGCGAGGCTCATCCTTTGGCGAAGAATCCGACGAAAAAAAGAGTAGTTTGCCTTGCGATGGGTTAGAAAGCAAACGGCAGACGGCGAGCGACGAGCGGCGAACGATGAAAAGCAAAGATTGAAAGTATCGCATCGCGGCAGCTCAATACTGCACGGCACACGGCGTGCACTGGAAATCACACACGCGAATTACGTAAGCTCCTTACTGACTCTATTTGCGGAACGGTCGTCCGTTTGGTGGTAAGTTAGAGGGAGAGGGAGAGAGAGGCCACGCCGACCTTCTGCATCTCTGCAGACAATATATGTATATACCTAGTGCCATCACCGGCCGCCGGCTGAACGGGGACGCTCAGACGGGAGATTGAGTGGATAACGTCGATTAATTGTAATAGAAATTATTCCGGGACGTCGCTTCGTGCCCTCGCAGACGCTTCCCGCTTGGAAACCCCTTTTTCAAAAATAGAATATCGCTGCGTTCGATGCATTTCGTAGCATCTAAAATTACTGGCCTCATTGTTGGAGAGTTCATGAAAAAATGTCGGTTCAGACTGTTACGCGAGAGAGTGGAGAAAGACGGTCCCGCCGATTTATTGTAACGGTTCATTCTTGCTTTCGGGAAAGAAAAATACGAAAGTGCATGTGCCGAAAAAATTGAAATGATGTTCCGTCTAACATGTACTATCTCGTTTGATTCTTGGTGAATCATTGGTTAGACCGCGTTTTTCGCATAAGATAAGGTAAACCAGTGATGAATCTACAGTTTGCTGAATAATAAAAACAGTGTTATCATCATGAGTCATAGTATCGTTCACCGAAATGCTCGTGTCTGCTTCTGCGATGATGTTTTCTCAGTTCTCGCCAAATCTTTGTGAAGGCATCTTTGATTTGTAATACATCATAGCGCCGTGAAAGTTCACAAATATGTTTCGATAAGTGATTTTTTATGTGCCGCTATGTTTAATTGCCATTTTCTCAACTACGAACATAATTCATGATTATACCATATTTCTAATAAGATATTGAACATACATTGGATATGTCTAATTCTCGGCGGGGGCTATGAAGATGGAAGGGAATTAACTTAAAATGCTCTTAGATTCTAGGTATGTCCAACAATCTTACTATTTTAATGACCATTTCGAATTTACAGTTTGTAGAATTTTATGCCGGTTCAGCGACGGCGGTCACATTTTTCACTTAAAATTATTGGTAAAAGTCAATGAGAGTGTTGAAATCGGAATTGAAACAGCAGGATAACAAATCTAGTGAAGTAAAGCAGAAACATTTCCCGCCCCTTTCGTCAGCTCTATATTTATTCAAAGTCAATGTCGAACTGTTTTATAAGATTCTACAAGCGGTAAATTCAGAATGACTTATTATCGACGAACAAGATTATCCGATGTTTATTGGAATCGGCAGCATACTTTCCGTAGAACGAATGGACGGGAAACAGAGGATTTCATTCAAGAACGTGAAGGCAAATTCGTAATTCGCAGAAAAACGCTTGCTACAGAAAGCATATCTCTTGCATCATCCAGCCTACTTAAATAGATATTTTATCGTAAAGCACAAACGTGTTTTTTTTGCATATTTATTAAAGATTAAATTTTCAATAATATATTTTTGCACAACCCTGTGTAAAATCCCAAAATTGACATTGACAACATCATGCGTATCTGCAACTTCTTATTATCTCGTTTGGTTAGTTTCTCTGATTGTCAGTTCCGGAGACGAATGAATTGGTCGCCTTATAAGAATTATGGCGTACACGAATGTAATGCATTGATATACTTATAAAGCTGTCTGTAATGACTGGTTGTCGTCCGTTGTGGCGACATTGACAATTATGCCGTTGAGATGCGATTCAGCGCACGAACTATCAGCGATATTACCTGTTCGAGGCGAGGCATAATTTTTGTCACGGCCATGGATCCGCGCATACCGTTATCCAGTTAGCATAACTTGCACCCAACGGACTTACGCGCGACTCCGACTTAAGTTTAAACCCGTTCGCACTCCGAACTGACCTCCAATGTGTGTCACGCATCGTCGCTTCTCGTTCTTGTCTGATATCGTTCCCAATGATCTCGGCAAAGGCTACCTCCTCGCGGTCTTCAATTAGAGTACGCAGTTTGACAGACGGAATTTGAAATTCCGTCGGTGCCTCTCTCCGCGTCAATCGCTGGCGGATCGTAAACTCGTCAGTATGCCAATATGCGGTGCAGTAACCGCATTTGTCGGCGTACTCTGCGTTCATTCACCTTGCAGAATCTACGACTCTGGCGACTGATAAAGGAAGACGGAATTAAATTGATGCTTTGCGGGGAATTATTGACTTGTCGTCTAGCGCTGGTATCCGCTGCTTGTAAATCACTTCTGTCGGCTTCTCGCGTGGAAATAGATGAACTTTCACTCCCATCGCGAGGCCAAGCGTTTTGGAACTTTCCCAAGAACGCTTCTTCCCCTCCGTTATCGTCTGTGTAAGTATGTATGTAAGGAAAGTTCCGTCGACGCGACACGACGACGGTTTGAGTGATGCTTTTATTATTTTTTTTGCGTGTCCGCGCCAATAGCATGAAGTAATGTGAATCTGACGTTTTGCTTTCGGCTAGTATGCTAGCACATATGTAGTCCGATTGTATCGTTCTTCTCCCTTACGACTATTCGCATTGTGTACGGTACGGCCGTTCGGCGCTCGGTCCGCAAAGAATCGGCATCGAGATAAAAGATGAAATTACTAGACCGGGCGAGAAAAAGTTGGAGTAGTTACGAAATCGAGAGTGTAACGGAAATGTGTCTTCAAGCGGCTCGTTAGAAACATCCATTCTACTTGCTTAAGTGCCATGTCCGTCGTCAAATCGCGCCCATTCGGCGGCTAAAAATATTTATTCAAATAACGAACGACATGCACCCGTTCTTTAACATTTTTGCCGCTTGTACTTTGAAAAGAAATGAGTAAGTATGCTTCCTTCTGCTCGAACCATTGAGATGAGATCGAATCGTTACGTCCAGACACGAATACTACATTTGGCACATAATCATTCAAAGTTCGTTTGAATGAAACTGATCTTTGATCCACGATATTTTAATGAACACTCACAATCGGAAGTAGTGGAAAATATTTGTGACACTGTTGCAATCGTTACTTTAATGGTTAACAGAAACGGAAATCTTTTCAATGGCACGAGCATGTGGCACGTAATGAACAAATGTTCATTGACACACTTTTAAAGCACACCAAATTCTCCGACCCGACCGGTTTTCGAAAGTGAAGCTCCTCTTTCCGCCAAGATGCTGTGAGTCGCGGTTGCATGAATCTTCCTCCGACTATAATGTCTACGAGACATAAGTAGCGTAAATATCCATCATTCCGCGGTACCACACAGTCGAGTGAATATTTCCAACGTTCAATAGCATGGTTTCCATTTCTCGATCGAAGATATCTAATAGAAGAACTGTCTGTGCTTAGGTATACTGTAGACACGTATTTTCGTACGTTACCTAAGCTACGTTCACACCTAATAGCAAGACCAAAAATCCCTTGAGTATGTACCTCCCTCTTGAGTCTTAGAAAAATTACTGGCAAAGCATTCTTTCACTCAGCTGGCTACTCTCCGAGAGCACCCCTCAGATACATGTTCACAAACCCTTACATGAGCACATACGTGAACTTGAACAAATTAAAAATGACTAAAAAAGAACATATACGATAACGGATTAACAATTGAAAACTTTCTCGTCGAAAACCGTTTAGCTTGCGAACGAAGCTGTTGCAGGTCGGTGAGAGAAAAATCGTAATTTAGACGTACTGCGTTGCACTGGCAATTATAGTAGACATACATGAATCCTTGGTTGGTCATGCCAAAGCGCGGAACGGGCGAACGGAGCCGACGAAACAGGGCGAGCGCGGAGGTAAGAAGGTTCGTGGAGTTGGAATGTTGGCGCTGAGGTTCGGACGTCAACCTCGGGCAGTTGGCCTGTTCGAACGGCCGCACGAACGGCCACACGAATGGCCATACGAACGGCTACACAAGCGGTCGCGCCGACGGGCTTGTCCGGCGATGCAGCAATGCTTATCGCTATTAGGGGACAGGAATATGTATTCATACTTTCATACGCACCTAATCCTCGACTTACACGATATCTTTAATTGCACGACTTCAATTTCGCGCTGTCGAATGTATGAAAAAACAAAATTATAAGCAGATATTTATAGCGGATTCTATTGAATCGGCTCCAACAGTCTTTTTCGGGAAACGAATTTGAGTTGAAGGAACTTGGCAGTAGGAGCGATGACTTTTAACTAGCAACATGAGACGAAGATGATTTCTATATTAACAAGCGAAGAAGATACGGAATAAAGTGATGCTTTCATATGTGTAGTTTATTTTTTTCTTATCGACTCCCGTTCATTTTTTTTTATATATGTATTTTTGTTGTGCTCCGTAAATGAAAACAGATTCAAATAGATTTTACAAAAATATGTAAAATATTTAGTTGCATCGACGAAACCTATTTCCGTATTTTCTATTTAAATTGTGACCTGGATTTCCATTTAACGGCAGTTTTGCAGAACTAATCTACCATGTAAATCGAGGGTCGGGTGTACCTACTCTTTATCGGCAGCCAAACTTTTTTCTGATCACTTTGTCCTTTAGGCTCGTTAAAAAAGAATCGACGTCTGAGGCTTTTTGCAATTTCTGCCGATGATGAAATCAAAGCAGGCCCTCGCCGTCACGCGCAGTAGCGTTTCTTAATAACAAGAATATACGTAATTCTAATTGTTTCGAAAGAAAGTTATTTTAAGCTACGTGAAAAATGATTCGATATCAAATTTACTAGTTAATCGGACATAATTTGTCGTAAATTAACAATGATATTTCCACTTTATTCGAAATAACTTCAAACAAGGAAGAAAACATACAATCGGAATAAATAAATAGACAAACGTGTGTACTAGCGACATTTTAATGTAATGCCTAATAACAATTATAACATATTGAAAGTTTAGAGAGTTTTATATAGGTAATGGTACGAAGGAGCACCCATAGCTTAAAAAGTTATCTTGTTCATTCCCCATGAAATCTTTTGTGTAACGGTGCTGCGGAATAACGAATGCCACGGTTTCTTTTCGTCCTAACTGGTTAACTGGATCCAAGAACACGTTGGTATTTAAAAAGTCTGGATTCAATGGAGAGGATAAGAAGAGAAGGGTACGATGATCATTAAACAGTAAACGAATACTTTATAGCCGTTCCTAGCCTTTGTTTGCGTTATGGGCAACAATATAAAATTATGCTCCCTCCTACCGGCCGTAAGTTCATAAAAATTCGTAAAAAAAAACTAAAATACCAAAGTATAATAATAATACCCTAGACTTACATCTGGAACCATATCAGACACGATTAACAATTCCTTTTCTAAATACAATTTCGTTACGTCACACGCATTTACCACGCGTGAGAGTCCACAAGACTAATTAGTCATCAGTAATCGGAATACAGTTTCAAAGTCTCAGCTTCTTTTCACCGATAAACGTGACAATGATTCTTGAGTCATGACGCAGACAACATAATAATATTTCTATGGGAAAAGGATAAACAAATTTGTATAACATAATACTATACAGGTACGATTTTCGCGAATGCCTTTATATAGAAAGAATACATACGTGTCGAAGGAGCGCATGCGAGCAGGAGTTTCAAGCGTTCGTCTTTACCATAAAACTGCACGCGCAACGTTCCTTTTGCCCCCCACCCCGATCTGACTTGACTGGTCAAGAGGTAACGGAACCACCGGGACGTTTTGTGCGTCTCTGGTTTGGGTGGCAAGCATACCGAACCGGGACTCCCGTCCCAAGAGAAAAAGAGCCGGGATAAAATTGTATCAAAACAGCACACACGACGATCTTATTGCCAGTGCTCTTATTTGATCACGATATATAGACAACGTGCTATCAAACCGTCGTCGCGTCGCACTCGTTTTACTTTGCATTACCGGGAAGAATAACTGTATCATCAACATCGAAACGGATTTCAGCACCGTGCATATACTTAATGTGTGAAGCAATTTCTGTCGATAACAACGAATGCATCTAGTCAATGCGGAGAGTGTGCTTTCTTTGCTTTGCAGCAGGAAAAAATGGACATTTTGCTTCCGATAGTTTCTTGTATGACGGTAAACGGCATTGCGGTGGTACACATAAATATTCGGGCGGCTCGGTGAACTTCCGCATTCTCAATATCGACGGCTGTCTGTACACGTATTACGTACTCTCTCGGATATGTACTTTGAAAATTGATGGAATGCGCAGTTACCGTATAAGGGACATACAACTGAAATAAACATTTGCCGGCGTTTCGAATGCTTTAAATAGAAGGTGTCCTACTTCAAACGAACGGTTTCATAAACTATTCAGAATGCCTACTCAGATTTTATCGATCAAATAGTTTTAGCGACAGAAAATATATCATGACTCTATAATACTTTCATGATTCTGACTTTTACGTACTCATAATTCATTTAGATAATAAGAAAACTTTTGATACTGTTTCCCTGGAATATAATATGTGCGTATTAATGGACTTGAAAGAAAATTAGTGTAAAAATTGAAAGGAACAACTTATAATGAATATTGCTCCTTTCTTAGACGAGTTACTGTATGCACATGTTCTAGGAATGTGGTCTTGTACAAGAACTCCGAGGTGGACGGTAGTACCACTTACGTATGGCTATTATGAGTACGTCTGGTGCACACATAGGACCAACAGCTGTGTAAAAACACCAACAGTCTGTACTAATTTGCCAAGTATTATTGCTTCATTAACATCTAAAATGCGTCTGCCTTTTTATACGCCACTCGCCAATTATACAAATGTTTCCCAATGAAAACCAAATTAAACGAAACGTTAAAATGTTCAAACGCCAGTCCTTTTTTCAGGAGGCAGCACAATTTTTCGAGAAGCAGGAGGATAAACCCACACAGCGATCTAAGAAAAAACACATGCGGAATTTGCCCTATCAATCTCAAAATGAATTTATTTCTCAGGCATTGTACAATGATTCAGTACAAATTACAAAATTCTAATTGCGCAGCATATTATACTACAGACATATTACGAGCAGTATCGCTAACATTTTGTTACCGTATCCACATCAACTGGCCCACTTTTCGACAACTGAGAAGAAAAGTTTGCAGGTGCACCGACAACTTGGCTTACCTTTGATTTATCTACGTATTCCTTGGCATAACGCATTGGTGTAATAACTATATCACCTGTAAAACTCGCTGCTCTCCGACTTTTCAGATATGATCAAGATTACGTACGATTAGCAGTTATGCTGTGATTCATGCAACGAACTCGTGTGTTTGACAGATTTACGTAAGCTCGCACACTTGCCGTAAAGACGTATGTATACGTACATAGGTTTACAATTAGTAGTCGAAAAGAGACCGGATACTACACAAACGAGCAACGACAGGAGTGGCTCGGCACGTACATTGGTAAATATGTATTAATGCTTTCTTGCATAGGTTGTGGCGAACAATGATACATACCTAGATACGAGAAAGCAGTGCTGTAAGTACATACATTGCGCCGCTAGTACGAACAGGCGTAAATTTTGACAGATGACAAAATCTGGGCTAGTATCATTATCGCCTTCATAAAGTCACTATGGAGAGCTTTTAAACCTTAAACACGCGTGCACATCTCACAATCAGCGAAACATTCAAACGCCCCGTTACGTTAAGCCGGTATTCAGCATTCGAATGGAATCACGTTTAAGGCTCGCTCATTAAGGCTCGTCAAAAACACTGTGAACGGATCTGTACATTTTTGTGCGTCAAAATTGACCTGAACCGGTAACGGTGTCTTCATTGTTACGGTCGCTTTTGATATTTCATGAAACGATGCATTCAACGCCCACTTCGCCCGCATTCAAATATTTGATGTACAAATTATCGTGCTTTTTTTTTTCGGTAACGTAAAAATTTTCTCAATTCTCAACGTCTACATCATCGCGCTTCTGGTTCATCAGTTGGAAGTCAACTGTGTATATAGATTCTCACGCCAACGGTCGGCTGAATGCTTCTGAGACGTCGCTTACACCAACGCGTATGCTAATTGATACGTTAGATGAACACCATATTAGGCACGATTGAATCACGAAACATTTATGAAAGAGTCACACCTTACCCACTTATATGGTTCTTGAGTTTTTATCGAAGGTGACTTTCACGAAGAACGAACTTGTTTAAAAGATATTTCTGTCATCTCAAACTAGGACCTATGGGATTGAACTGTACGAGATTCGTGACATGCGATACACAGCAAGCACGTTCAATATTGAAATTGTTTAGAGATTGCAATCAAAACTCCTACGAATCCTCCGAAAAAACGCTTTCATTGATTGAAAAAGATTAATATTTTACGATTTGCAGTATTTATATTTGCCCTAGATTGAGAGTAACAAATATTCAAGATACGTGACAATGTAATATTATAGCCAATAACATTTTGTGAACAACAACTCGTCCTTCAACGAAGGCTAATTTAATCAGATTATTTACGTTATGTCCGCTAAACACAAATTGAGTCATGGTAACACGCGGTTGTGGTTGCCATTGAACCATGAATTATCTGAAATTCTATCTGACGTTGTTAATTATATAAACCCGTTGGCAGCAAACAATGAAGGACACTAATGCCTCACGTATGAAAACCATGGGAAGCTGGATTATTTTTCTTCATGACTTTTGAGTATAACCGAACTTTGAAGAACATTCGTTTTTGGGTTGGGTGAAGTTGAAATATACAAAATTGCCGAGTTCATGCTTTCACTGTAGCATATGTACAATATACATAGATCCTTGTACATTTCCCTTTGTAGTGAATTGTATCATTATTTGCTAAACGCTTGAAGATAATCACGCAGCATGCGCATGTAAATCTGATACGTTCACGTTTGTAGCACATTTCCGTACATTATAAGCTATTCCGAACGCATCAAGTGAAATTAGCAGGCGGGCAGATTAACATGATGTGAGTTATGTAACACGCATCATAATGTCATATTCCGCGCAGTACATAATACATTAAATATCGTCAAGTAATAGAGTCACAAATTGTATATAATATGCTTCCTGCAATATAAAGATATAATGGACTATTGCGTATTAACAATGTTTTCAACTGATTAGTGTTGCTATTAACACGAGCCTATTTGCACCGCATATGGATGCAATTTCTGACACACATTAGGTGTCTATTATTGCAGCGACACAATTAAATGTGCCTCAATACATCCGATTCGTAACACCTCTAATAAAGTACAAAATACACCGTTGAATAAACCGTCAACCATCAAGCAAACAAAAGTTACAATAATGATTTGCATGACAATTGCGTTTCTACATAAAAAATGATGAAGGTTCGTTCGTTATCAAAGATAAGTTTGCTGATAAGTCGCTCGTCGATGAGAAAAAGTTTAAATGTACAGTCGCAGGGTGCTTTTTGCTCTCGTTATAATAGACTTGCAAGAATGAGGTTTGTCAAGTGAAAAATTTAAAGTCCGTCCGCGAGGCGTTACGTCGACGCGAGGCAGGTTCAAGACTCGTTGGACCCTATTGTATCAAGTACATAGTTATCAAGCTGAATTTCCTGCGTGCTGAATTAATCTGAATACATTGGCATGACGATCCATAAGCCGATCCTCGCGTAACGTATCTTCTGCACCTGCACTTGTCTTGCGAACATCGATTCTGTCGCTTTATATGACGATGGATAACGTTTCATGAGAATAATTAAAGGCCGTTCGAGTCATATTGAATTTCCTGTATAGATGTTCTATATCTACGTAGTTCAAGCAATGAACCTTTTCACGCAGAAGTCCGAACTATTTCCAGCACCGATTTATTTTACATTACCATAGCAACTTCGTTTTTTATGTCCGAGCAAGCAGGAATGTTATTGTCAGGTAAAATAAAGTGCAGCCCGAAAGAGTTGGGAGTTGCACGTTAAGGGGCTGAATGTCTAGAGAGCAGTAAAAGGTGCACTCTCGTCAAGCTAATACCACCTCAAGGATGCATCATCGCGTCCTTAGACATCGCGCGCCCTGGACTTGCTGGACTCAAGAGCAAAGATGAACCTCTATTGTCGCGAGTGCATACTGATCAAACTAAATTGCCGCGGCAAAACGTACTGTGCGCAATCGCTGTGGTGCTAACCGCTACGAAGGTCGGCGCAATTGTCCGCTTATCTACTGGATGAATTATCCACACCTAGTCACTACGGAGTTTATATCCTCTGACTGGAATTTAATCTTCTCAAGACGTTGAACGCATCTTCACGTTCTATGACCTTCCATTTGCTGATAGCGCACTGTGCCAAGACTTGGACCGTATAAACTATCGTGTTTCATGGAGAATTATTGTCAAGGATGCATGAATCATCCGAGACATCTAAGAATGTTCAGCTGGCGCCTGTGTTTTTAGATTTTATTACGGCAAGTTTATTTTTTGCGACAGTTGGTTTTCTGTTGAGAGATCGAAAAATCGGCTAGTTCGTGTAGACACAACAGTACAAATTTTGTAGTACCTACTGCCAGGGATAATATTTAGAAATTGGACTATTAATACAAGTACATATGTTTTCGCACATTCCGCATGTGTAGGTCTACCGAGAATCAATCTGCGATTTTCGTCTGCTCTCTCTTGAAACATTGTGCTGAGTCCTTGAAATTACAGAATTTTGTCTATGCCTGTTTATTATAACGCCGATTCCACAGAATGTATTCAAATGTACGTATACGGTAACAATTTTGTTTTACAATATTCTATAAATGTCAAATTTACCTAATACACTTAATTAGGACCTATTTAACGACCACAAGAGGCGCCTATTAATTCACCGATCTGCACTTCCAGATCCAAGAAGGCGCTATTCACTGTTGCATTCGCAAAAGTTCCGCTTCCTGTACGAAGATCCTAAGTGTAGCTTTCAAAGAGTGAAAGTCTGGCAAGGCACTATTACGTGTCCATATTTCGCGTATAAAAGTAGTCGAATCATGCGATATTGTGCACTGGAATATAGTAATTAAAACTTGGTCATCAAAAGGTACGTCAAGAGGGATTCTTTCAGTGCAGATAACATATAATGCCACGAAGCCTCTCTAGGGCACGATTTCAAATAAATAATTAGCTATTCATTTTGAACACTGGTACACTGTTGACTTAGCAACATTTTACGGTGAACAAAAAATAAACTAATCACATGTCTGTGTTGAATTACACCCTAATGAATTCCGTTTCAGATGTGTAAGTTTGCGTAACAGTAATTAATACATGTTAGTCAAACGCCGTACAGACAATTCGCACGTAGAGTCACGAATACCGCGATGTGTGCGACGTGCAAATTAAATTCACAACCTCACTGCAATGTCGACATACATTGCTCTCAGACTTCAAGAGGGAGCATAGTTTGAAGTTAAAATTGTCTCTTCATTTTCGTAGCTTTTCGCTCGTCGCCCGTTCTCGTTTCGCGTCACAGATACAGCATTTCCAGATCAGTTTTAATAGTTTCCTACAAGCGTTTCCGCGAAAAATATGAAACTCTGAAATTATACCAAGAACGTTTATTTTCTAACAATTTCAATAGACGTTTTTCATAATACAATTTTGTGTATGTCATAATTGCAACGTCATTGACGTATAATTGCTATAGAAATGATAAAACCAATACAGAGCAGGGTGAACAAAAAATGATCACGCCAAACGGGTTTTATCATAATTCAAATTATTATCATAAAAAGTGCAATAAAATCAAGCTCGTCGCCATTGGTCATGACTCGCATTTCAAGTATCGCTTGGTTAATAGAACAGCGACTATTAAAGATTTTGCGTGTTCGACATCATTAGGTACTACCGATTTATTGGAGCGGATCAGAGCAAGTCAGCTCGAGCGATTGTATGCGTCTCGTGTACCGAATACGTGTGAATGCGGTCGCCTTCTCTGTCATTCTGTCGTTCGTACTACGTATCACGATTACGTATTGCCTGGTTCATAGACTGTCGAAAAGTTTAGAGCCAACGGAATAATAGAGCTCGAGAGACCTGGGGGCCAGGAAGATTCTATTGCTAAATTTGGCACGAGCCATCGACCCTGTTATGGATATAGGACTGTCATTTGAATAGTATTCTTGCGACTTCCTTTCTTCAACAGTTGCACGAAGCAGCACAGCCAAGGAAGTACAGTTAATTAACAGTGGAAGTGTCGAGGGGTCAAAATGAGTTATTTAAAACATTGCTGTACTGATTGTTATTCTTGATTGTTCCCGAATGTTTTGCTTGTCTTTCGCATATCGACGGTTCATATATTTCAATGAGATGATAGGTGATCTGTAGCGAAACGTTGAACAATTCATTTCGACTTCTCGATAATTCTAATGTTAACGAGTATTCGGCCGAGCTTAAATGCGTTACCATTTTCAGCGTCTAAACGAAAGTATAGGAAGAAAACATTTAATTGGACTGATCATATAAATTGTCATCGCTTCTCTAAGAGCGTCTTTCGCGAGTATTATGTAATACAATACGGCACATACGTGCAACTATACATAAGCGTATACGGGCCACTGATCTCAATGGTACAGGAGCCAAATCGGAGATACATGTATTTTCGTAACGAAGTTCAAACGTCGATTTCCCCTGTCGCGAATCTAACACAATGAGATAACGAAGACACAAGTAAGTATCTGTCTGCGAAATTCAGCTTTTTTGGCGGATTGCATAAGGCGCGTATAGCGGGTTCGCCGAGAATAGATGAACTGGGTCGTAACCTAGTTGAAAGAAGTACTGTAGTAACATTTAGTTTTCTATCGCCAGACGACACAGCCACACAGCTTCATTCTCTCGCGTATATCTATCATTTGTCTCTCCACCTTGTTAATGTCGTACATAGCCTTGCCTCGTTTATCTCGTTTCGCAACTGCACGCTTTCCCACAGTGCACGAATCGCGGAAATGAGTTTGTACTATTGTATAATTCATATCTGTATATATTGTATTTTGATCAATCTGTAGAACGCGCGGCAACGTAACGGGAATAGATCGAATTTCGCGACAAGCAGATATCGTTCTTGCAATTATCAAAATTCTCGAATCATTTATTGCACGTCTTGGTAGGAATAAGTTCTTCCGTCATACCCAGCTACTTCAATCGGCAGAGACACACCTAGCGTTAAGCTTCATCTGCCGCGTGCAAAATGTTACGTCATAATTGTAAATCGTCCGATCGTTACACGAGTATAATTCTCCCGTTTCCTAATACACGTACCTCACCGTTCAAACATTCTCGCTAACTTCCTGCAACAGTACATTCTGTCAGCGTCCATGTTTTTCGCCGCTTATTAGTTGTGTCGCGCGCTTCACGGCCGGGGGCGACAGTCGGAATATTGGAAACGTGCAATTAGATGAAACTCGAAAAGGTGCTCACGGAATGACCTTCAGCTTCTGCAAAGTAGGCGTAGGTGGGTAATGTCATTCGCACACGCTCGGAACAGACAGTATATCATATTCTGACACGACGCTAACAATAAGGTTCATGTGTAAACACTTTTTCCCCACAAATCATAGATCATAGTCAAACTTAGTCTGCGAAGCAAAGAACTAACATATTGCAATGCATACTGTCGGATTCGAGAACAAACGTTATGCGTCAAATGTGCAGTATACTTTGCTGGAAATCTACTATCGAACTCATTTTCGCTGCCATCTTCCGATGTAATGAAGGATTATAACTGGCCCGTCGAGACCTATGTCAGAACTGCACTTGGACCGTTAGTAAACTTTTTCATCCTTTCATCACTCTGGCGACCCTTTCACCAAACCGTCGATGTTAGAATATTATAAAGTCTTCATAAAATATTCTAAATAAAATTAAATATTCGATTTGTACAAATAGCGCGTGACTTCAAAACAGGTACCACTTCCACTTTACTCCTCTTCGACAATTTGCACGACACGATGGTGGAGTGCGACGCGGGAACACGAAAGAGGACAATGAGACTGACCGACGTGGCAGGTGATCTCGACCTGAATTTGCAACCTAATTGAACGAAACGAGACGAACGACGAAGTGTTCCAGCGATGATAATTCGTTCCATTTCCGTTTCAAGCTGAACGCACAAAACGTCTTCTGGCCTTTACACCTTTCAACCTCCTCTCCTCCCAACCACCCCCTCGCTCCCTCTCTGTCTTGTCACTTCCTGCCGTGCCCGTATCCCGTATGCAACGAGTGTTACTCCGACTTGCAATCACTCTGTGTCGGCGTGACTCGAGAAAGCTACTGTTGCCGCGATATCGCGTGCGTCTGGGTCTTTTGAAGATGCATCCAAGGACCGCTATCCAACGGGGATCCAGCAGTTCCTTCAATGCACAATTTGCGTAACATTTTTTCCTTCCACACGCTCGCACCTTGTCATTACTTCGCAACACGTTTTTATTGTAGCGCATTTTTTCTTAGCATTCGGAAATCTTCAATCATTGAACAATTAACAGGCATGTAGGCATAAGGCTCCACGTAGATGGGCTTATTGTTAGTGTTTTATTTACTGAAATCTCAAACGACGTCAGCGGATATTTATCGAAATGTGCTTGGCACTCAAACTACTCTAACTCGTAAAGGGGATGAACGACGTTTGATGAATGAATTGTAGGTTTTCAATTTTGTTAAGCGCAGTATGAAGTAACATTTCTCCAACATGGTTTGTATCTTATTAGCGGTTGAATGTCAGTGTCTAATATAGTCCCAATGCTCATTTCTGGTTTCGATAATCAATATGAAAAGAAATTATGTTCGTCTATTAAACAGGGTAACTTAATTTAACGTGATATTGATTTAAAACTGCGCATCTTTCAGCCTCTCAACCGATTGAACTGAGGTCGGGACACTGGATAAGGAGCAACATTGAGATAATAAGGGAAACACGCGGAACAGGCCACAGAGGGGAAGGAATGACCGCAAAATTTCTCCGAAGACGGATATATCAGGTACCGTACCTTTAAAGCGGACCGTATACACGATAAGCAATTAACACGACTCCCGTTACCAGACGTGGATCTGAAATGTGAATACGTAAGATTACCTTACGTTGACTGCGCACGAAAGAGAAATATCGCGTCACATGTTACTGTATTACGTGCACGCATCATGCGGAAGAAAGACCCAGATAAACGTGTGAATATCATCATCATCGTCCGCTAACAACTATCTTCGCAAAAGTCACACCAAACGTATTAACACCCTGAAATTGGGAAATCACCGAGAAAATTGTGATGGTCAAGGATTCTTCTTCTTTTAGCGCCGCGCCTCTAACACACATTTAATGATCGTCGGCTCGATCGCTGCCCGCAAAAAACGTCACGAGGATATTGTGACTTATAGCGACAATACTAGTGTCTAACATGGGAAATATTTTTAAAGCCGTGGTTTTCCGTTGCCTTCACTCTTCAACGAAGAATATATTTTTTCTCAAGCAAGAAACGGCATTGTGAGGAGAGAAGGACAAACTGGAAGGAATGGAGCGAACAGGAGGGAGACAAACCGGGCAGAAAAAGAGAGAGAAACAGACAGAATAAGAGAGAGAGAGAGAGAGGGAGAGGAGAGGATAGGCCAGTTGCCATAATTGGCGAACGCGTGTATACCCACGTCACTGGCAGAGCCATTGCACCTGTTTCTTCGTGCGTGGACAAAGTCAGATCTCCTAGATTCGATTCTTGGCACAACTTCAACCCGTTTTCTCTCTTACTCGTGCCGCACACGTCTCACGAGGAAGCGTTGGAACCATCGCTAATGCGACCGAAAGCTCTCACTGATATTCTCTTCTTGGTACCACTTACGAATCCGGCCATTTATTCGATCTTCGCTGGATAATATTTTGTTTCATGTTTTTCAAACATATATTTTCAATCTAATGACTGCATAGAACGGTATCTTGAAGCAAACAGCTTTACGGAGATCTCATGTAGCTTCATAGTGCACTTGTTTTTTTTACCACGCTACCTACTTTACGTAACGCGAAGATTAAATGATAAATACTTTCCACACGCCACAATTGTTATCGCAGCCAGAAACAGTGGCAATGTTTTTTTCTGAATACATTCGTTTAAACTTTAAATTGTCGAATAAACGATTGGTCGAATATTCGTCTAATAACGCATGTCGTTATTGCTTGAGATAACTGTAAAAATGTTGGTACATTTGAATAACATGACTGTGTGCGTCCGCACTATTATGTCCGCATTTTTTGCAAGCCAGCGTGCATGATGTAAGAAATAAGCGCGCGAACGTCGTTAGAAGTACAACGAGCGTAATATAACAAAAAAATGTCTAACGAGAGAGCGAAGAAATGCCGCGAACACGTAGAGAAAGCTTGAAGAAGAACAGGAAGACGAGAAGGTACGGCTTTGCTAGGTGGTTCTGTTGGGGAAATCGGCGAGAGAAACGGCAAAGGCAGCACGAAAGTTGTGCTTTTAACGCTTAAGTCATTCCGGATTTATACAAACGTAACCGGCTCCACTGGACCCGAGCCAATGTCATCGCTCCTCCGCCATTTTGTCTTTTGCTCGCTTCTAACCGAAATACCCGGAATATTATACTATTTGTACTTTAGAAACGATGGGAAGGAAAAAGGTACCGAAGCAACAATAATGCTGTCGTTAGAATTTACGACATGCAGCAGTTAACACTTTCATAATCGATGCACGAGCTACCGAATCACAATTTCTCTGTACAGAAATAGCTTGCATGTGAAAAGGGAGAAAATGCTTTCCGTGAACCACGATGCAAGGAGAAACGAAAAGTCGGAGAGACAAGAGGTGAATGTTTTTGTAATACGGAAAAGAATCCTCAATTTGCCACTGCGGATTGTCATTAGTTCCTCTCCGAATATTACATACGCGTACACCGTTATTTGCAGAAAATCACTATTACGTATATAACCGACGATCCTTTCTATTTGAGAAGAAAGGTCATTTATATACACGCTTCTCTCTCTCGCCTCCTCTCTTGGCTGCGCCTTCTTTCCCTCACAGACGGACCGCGCGATCTACCGATTGGAATGTCTCCAACATACTTCGAATATGAAGTAAGAACGGGAAGGTATGTCCGGAAAATCGGAACAACGTTAATTTCAGCAGAAATCGTTACCGTATGCGCGATAGACACAGTCCTGCACGTGTCACGTCGTTACGTCGCGTCACGTTTGTCGTCGAAGCAATGCCAATATTCCGGCTGCCATCGCGCAGGAATTTGTGACAAGTTCTTTCCAAGATCCGATGTACAAACGATGATAAACATATTATTCACAGCGATCATTCACCGGCGTTGCGAGCCGTCGTAGGAGAGCGAGGAAGAGAAAGTATTTCCTTTCTCTCCTCAAAAATTCCAACTGTTCTGCCTATGTAACAAACAACTCGAACAAGTTGCCAGAGAAAAAAGATCGCACCGGTACGAAAAGTTTGAAAGGTGAGAAATTTGTACAACGGTGTTTCGTGATGAACCGTATAAATAAGAGGGACAAAGATGGATGCTAGCGACAAGTATCTATAGACTGTATGGACTATAGAGAGAACCGAACTCGACGACTCCGAGGGAGTGTCGCCGAAAGTACCGAAAGCTTTGCAAGCTCGTAGATATATTTGCCTCAACTGCGGCGGTTGCGAGCAAAAGCGTCCGGGAGCAAGGGACGAGAATAGTAACTGGTAAGCGAGATGGTCACAGCAGCGCAATCGTGACGAAAGTGCTACACCACCCGGCACCCCTAGACTTCCGTCTTCATCTTCACCCAACACTACTTCCACAAATCTGTATCTTATCTTAATGATGTGCAAATTGACGTTAAAATGCGTAACATGAGTAGCCGTCAATGAATGCTGATACCATAAAGGGCTTCTTATTAAGAGTACGACTGTCAAGGGAGTTGAAATGACTTGTGCAATTATTTGTTAAAATGAAATTTCGGAAAATAGCATAATTTAGAAATGAGTGATCATTGTGACAAAATGTCAAACCCCATTCGTTTCAACCTCTTCGTTAATTCCAGTATTAATTTTATCTCTGTTTTGCAGAATAATTACTGTTTAATATTATTCGAGTAGTGAGGAAAATAATAATTGATTCGAAAGAAGAAGAATATGAGTTTCTTCACGAAACAAATAGTCTAGCAGGAGCGAGGATTGTGTAGTCATTATTTGAGTCAACGTTGCTAAAATGCTCTTTATTCGAAATAATCATCTTAACTATGTAAGCATGTAAGCAAGGTTTCTTCGCTGATATATGAACAGCATCATAAATACAACGGCTAATATTTCTCTTGCTTTCGAAGCATCCACACGACAGAATTTGTACGTAATACGCAATGCACTAACCTATATCCGCGCGTAATACGGTAAGAAGGAAAACGGTACCGCTGAAGTATGCTGCTGGTAGCCTAGATTTTAACACACGTCATCTTTCGCTTTTTCATCATCTCACATACCGTCAACTGCAGTTACTATTATTGCCCCTTTCGATGAAGTACGAGCATCATTTTACCATTCAAATGTACGTATGTTTCTATCTCTTTCATTCCACTGTCGCTGTCTTCGTTAGTCTACTTATTTCGTCTGGTGCATTACACTTTTTAATGAAAAACATAAATAATCCCAACAATAAGATCAGTTCTGCGAACGAAAATCTAAAGAGAATACTCTATAACTAGTGTATACTAAATATAATCCTAAATATAATCCTGTCACTTGATCATTGAAATACTGTTTGTACTATTTCTTCACATTTTGTCATCGGACGGTACTAAAATGTATATGGTGGAGTATCACTTTAAGTATGCATGTAGCAAGCACAGACACGTTTCCGCAAAAGCGGCTCAGATATCCTAAAAGTTTACAAGGCACTCCGTGCGATAGTACAGACCCATCATCCGTAGATCAAAATCTCTCAAAAGTGGCTATAGAGACTAATTTCAAAACATAAATTAACCAATTTCTCGTTCCAAAATTATTCTAGCACAATAATGTTTGTTTTCAGACTCGAAACAATTGGGGGCATTGTCACGAATTATTCGCAGATAAAACAAAACAAAGACGTGTACCTAAAAATGTTGAGAATTGTTTTAGAGAAAATCTCCGTTTACGGTTTAAACTTTGCGCCGAACTGTCTTTCTTTCCATTACTCGACGTGCATCTCGTGCTACAAGTCCTACTTCTCCGTTTGAATGAGAGAAGGAGACGTAACACTGGGCAAAGCCTTAGAGACCGGTTCTACCAGGTACGTTGGTATAGTACCACTACCACATCATCAAACTGATGCTGAGGCATCGATGAATTATATGGTGTTACGATACACACTGCACGAATAGATAGTACGTGATTTCTCAGCAAGGACCGTCATTCTGATGGAATTATTGAGATTACTGGCAAATTTTTCCATGACAACCCTTTCACAGGAGAGCGAAGGCTCTTGGAGAGGCACGTGAAAAGCGTCGTAGCGGATTTTCGGCTAATTTTGCGTGACGCTACTAACAACGATCCACGGTTAATCGGCGACAATTTGGCGCGACTTTGTAATATTGGCATTGGTCAGTATTTTGTCGTAGTTTAAATAGTTCAGTGAAAGTGGAACAGTTTGGCGAGGTAGTCGCCGGACGATTATTTTCGGTAATGCACGAGATCCTAAATGCAGACATCGTGCCGTGAATAAGCGAGATGTCACGTGATCGTTAGACCATCTGGCGATTATTAATTTGTAGAATAAGATACGCACACGCGTTTATATATATATATATATACGATTTGCGTGTATCGCCGCGCCTATTCGAAGAGTTGCATAATTGTCGATTTAAATGAAACTCCAGTGCATGACTGATACATGTTTACCGATTACGTAAGTTGTAACATTCGCTGAGGTTCCTTCTGTAAACGGAGAGAGCGAGAGATCGCAGCAAGATCAGTACATTTCATTAGAAAAAACTGAGCATCGCGTTAATAATAATTGCCCGTGGAAACGTCAAACGTCCTGACGGTAGACGCTATTCCCGACAGACGGAGTACCTGAAAAGTTCAGGAGTGACTGCACGGTGTCAATGAGGTACCACGCTTCTTTCAATTTCGTTGATATTCATAGAAACCGGAACGTGCAACGCGAGACACGTAATAATCCGTCTTTCAGCGTCAATATACGGCTATAGCGACTCGCATACTTCTCGGAGGAAACCTGCTAGGATCGCACGAATGTTGCGCACTTACCTTCTCTTTTGCTCTACCCGCGTGTTTTTGCATCGTCTTCGCAATCAGAGCGCCCTTACTCTCGGCCATTTTTCCCACCGTTCGTGAGAGTGGCAAGTCTGAAACTCCTCTTCCGCGAGAAACACTGAAACTTAATTTCGAGAGTGTGTCCGTGTGAGACGTTTACTTTGGAGCGCACCACCGATCCACAGTCAAAACGCACAGACGGAAGCGCGGAGAGACACTGAGAGCAAGGTAACCACGGTCCGTAGCCATGTTGCCGTCCCGTCGTAATTCACCGCCAGATAGCAGCACCTTATGGCAGACGGTTTTAAATCGTCGTGTCGCTGATATTTAGCAATGTTCGTTAACACTTTAAGTGGATTTTAGTAATCCGCCAAATCCGTGCTCTGGCAGTCTTTAATTTTCCACTTCAATTTTGTGCACGTGCTTGCACTTCTCTCCTGCAGCACGGTATGATTAAATTGACTGTAGTCTTTGTGAAGAGAGGAGTCTTTAAACTACCATTTTGTGATCATTATTACCGTACATGTACATAAACCTAGTTTCGATATGAAAGAATGTTCGCGGAATCATAATTAATTTATAGCTCGATCTTATGTAGTTGAAAGAATGTATTCAATATGAAATCGGTGACATCACCAAGTAGTATATTTTCGGAAGATTCTCAGTCACACAAAATATAAGAAACGATGGTATACAATTAACTAAGTGGAGCGATAATATAAAGTGCCATGACAATAATAATAATGATAAGAAGAAAGCGTGTTTGAAGCTTTGGCTTTTAATCATGTTTGCCTTTTCTACCATTCACGGAAAATGTATAAAGTGTAAATTGGGAAATAACAACATGTACAAGCAGGTGTGGCGTAACTTCGCAAACATAAAATAGTTTATTATGGCGCAGACATGTTAAAGGATACTGTATAACAAATAAAATATTTGCTTAAAAGTAATGAGTCAATACATCGCACAACGATAAATTAAAACGTAATCGATTCAATGAAGGTAAAGCAATGATTTGATCAAACGCACGAATATTGATTTGTAAATGGTTTTATTAATAAATTATTTTTTCTTATTTTGTGATGAGGATTGCTTGAAATTAAACAAACTTTATGATAAAAGTCCACTTTAACAACGGAACAGACAGACAATACACAGATGTAATATATCTGATACTAGAAGGGGATAGACAAATTCCTTCCCTTACTTAATGGTCTATCCAAAATTGCAATTGACAAAAGTGTATGCGTCGCGGGGCGCGCGGAGTGCTTAATTATTTATAATTTAATTTTTACTTATTTATAATTTAACTTTTAATGCGTCTTCCGCGCGAGCCGCAATTACAAATTACAGATTGGGAATTTACAGATTTGGACCTGTACATGTCATATACTCATGGTACCTAATATAAATTTGCTTTAGTCTTGGAAAAATTGGATAAGGCCATAACCAAACTGGCGACAAGGAGGCGCCAGGTCCTCGACTCTACCATAATTATTATTATATTTTTCCTTACAAAATCGATCCTCTCTCCTACTCTCACTCTCTATCTTACTTCCATCCACTCTCACGATTACGTAGTTAATTGGTTGTCCGTCCAATATACTTGTCACAGTCTTACCATTAACTACTTCGTCTGATCCACAGTTTACTTTTGCGCCAGTTTCTTGGGTTGTTTTCGTTTTGTTCTACACTAATTTCGCCATTCTGACTTTAGTACAATTCAAAAGTGCGAAAGCACAAGTGTAAACATCCGTTATTTTTTTTAAATCATAACTGAAACTCAATATTGATAATCATTTTACTGATAATTACCCATTATCTTCGCACTTTATTCATCACGAGATGTGTCAGCGCAATGGTAACTTCAGAGACAGAAATTAAAGTTAATCGATTGATCGGTATAAGATCTGTGTTTTTGATTTTTTAATATTAGAACGCCATGCAACAACGAATTGTACAGCCAATTAAGAATGCGATCACTCAGTCACACAAAAATGTGATCAATTTAATAGAGCGAAACAGTTGTACTTTGGAATAAGAGGTATTGCAGCTGTTTTAATAATAATTAAAGATTCTTGCGTTACACGGTGGCGTAAAACACAATGCATGGAATGCCCAGGAGTAAATAATAAGATCATGCGTAAATAATAATAATTATAACAGGCACATGTTCGGTGACTGTTTACCGTTATATATAAATATTTGAAACTCAAGTCTTAGTAAAACTTCAGATGTTAAATATCACCACATGTTTCTTTTCGGTTAACGTCGCAAGTCAATTGAGGCATGTGTACATTGCAGTATGAAATGCTTAAGAACAAA
The DNA here is from genome assembly GCA_963942575.1 of Priocnemis perturbator. Classification (NCBI taxonomy): domain Eukaryota; kingdom Metazoa; phylum Arthropoda; class Insecta; order Hymenoptera; family Pompilidae; genus Priocnemis; species Priocnemis perturbator. The sequence continues at coordinate 13,825,356 of OZ012647.1, read as the reverse complement.
TCTAACATTTTATCAGAATCGTATTGAAAATATTATAAGCATCATGATATTTCTCATATGTCAGAGTACTCGTGTGACCAATTTCTTTGTCTTTTCTTCAAAAGTTACTTATTGAGAAGGAAAATGTACCCTTTCCTCACCTTTTCATTCTTATCGTAGTAACTGTTTATTTGACTACATCCGCGATACGTACAAGCTCAGCAGATGAGCAACATATGTTTACCTCTTTTTTTTTCTTTATTTTCTGTCCCAAAAATCACAGAGGCATAATGCACCTCAATGTATGGTGTAAACCTGTACAAAAGTTGTTCCTCGTTTACTCTATACTTATTCATGGTACAATAATAATGTATTTAAAGTGTAACTTATGTAACCTTAGTACTGATTAACGATGACTGCATTCCAGCGTGACCAGCCTTTGGCCGACTGGAGCTAACAGACAAATATGCTCCTTCAAGTGTAAAACATCGCTGTCTTCCTCTCCATGTTCTTTCATATCTGATCTCTCACGCACTATGCAACACCACTAATACTTTAACTATATACTCTATATAAAATATCGTTAGTATAACTAAAACGTACTGCGTCCAGCTGGAATGCAGCCCTATTTATGCCATCATTACTCTTTTCCCATTATTTCTTTTTTTGCATTTTTAATTCACATTCCTCTTCTCTCTAGTGGTAATCTTTTGTTGTTCCACAGACAATTTGTCAGTCAATGATTTACTGATAAATTCACACCACTAACTGTAGTCTGTCATTGGTCGGTCAATTAGTTTGATTCCCAGCTGTTCACTCGGTGTCGCAATTATTATTATTATTTATACGAATTTTACACTCATTCAACAGCATCAGAAACCTGTATTTTTTAGGATTCTAATTCCCTGAATCGGCCCCATCTTCATGTTTTCTTTTTTTACCCCGAACTGGTGAAGAATCTGCACAACATATAACATGGCCCAAATAATAGTAAGTGTCGAATAAATGTTCGTCACTCAAAGCGTATATAGTTTGAGAAAATAGGTGAAAGAGAACTGCAGTTCTGAAATGGCAGAGAATACAAAGATTGCATACCTTCCTCTTCATCTTGCTCATCGTCTTCATTATCATCATCATCTTCTTCTTCTTCTTCCTCTCCCATATAATCTTCTTCATCACTATCATCCTGTGCATAAATGTTACATTTTTTATAATTCTGCTATTTAAAAATTGACAAATACTACGAACGATGCAATTTACAAAGACACTATTTCTAACATTCTGATACTTCAATTTGCGTTTGAAACCAATGATACTTACTTCAATTCCTTCTTTGTAAACAGCATCCAAACCTACACCACCTTCATCCAAATCATCTTCATCTTCTTCATCTGTAACTATTTGTTGTAATATTCAATTATTTAAACATAACTCATTTAGGGCATACAATATTTAATATTAAAGCGTTTAATGGAACGTCTAGTGCTAATTACTGATTGTAACTACTACTAACCTTCCTCACTGTCTTCTTCATTAGGATCACCATCCCCATCTTCATTTCCATTTACTTCATCTTCTTCGCCATCACTATCTATTTCACAATCGTCAATGTCAAATCTGAAATGACATATGGTTCTCAATAAGAACGATCATCAACTGTTTGCTTAATTAAATTATTAGTCGAAATAATTAATGTTTGGAACGCACCCATCAAGATATCGTAGACTGGGAATGAGGCTGAAAACCTTCTCTCTGTAATTGTCCATATTTGTAACTTCATTATTGAAAAGATCCAAACTCTTTAAATTTTTGAATTCTTTCTATAATAAAGTATCAAATTCATTAGTTTTTAGATGAGAAAAATTGAGTTTTAACAATAAATTCACAAATATAAACCTACCAAAGGCTGAAGTGTGTCGAGATCTTTGATCTTGTTTCCACTGAGATTGAGGTGCGTTAACTTTGAGTTTGAATAAAGCAGGTTTAAGCCACCAGAAATTCGGTTATCACTTAACTCCAGCTATGTGAAACAAAAACGAGTATTTGCATCATAAATATCATACCATTTATATGACCACATCATTTATATCAATGCATTCAGATGATGCGTAATATACTAGTACCTTTTTAAGACTGGACAGCTTTGGAAAACCTTTTAGAGTGGTAAGACCCACATTGATGAGACTTAATGATATTAAAGCAACAAATTCGTCTGTCAGACCTACTATATGTGTGCTTCGACAGTTATCAAGAACAAGTTCTGTGATCTGAAATAAAAAAGGAGAAATTCCAGAATATAGAAAGGTAATATTCCTGATAGGCTAATAATTTGTTATAAAAATGAACGGTGTTATATGAGACTTACAGAATTCTCTGCTAGTGTAAAGTACCATAAAAAACGAAAGCACGAAGCGTATTGTTTAAGAACCTACTTTTGCTCAGGGTAAATTTCACGATACGCGCAGGGCTTATTATGAAATAAAGGAAATGCGCTCAAACTTGGGGATAATTTTCGACGAATAAAACATATAGTTATCTATTTAGCCGAGACGAATGACAGAATTAGGGTCGACAAAACAAAACATTTATCCAAATAAAAGTTGAAATATCCGTACATTACTATATACGTCTTTTTCGACGGTAAATGCGGACGAAGTGCTTGAAACCATGTACGTATCAATTAAATTAGGAATTGCGCTATAGGAGGGCACGAAACCATGCATCGTTGAATTTTAAATGTACGGATAAGCTTTCGTGAGAGATGGGCTATTTTATTGATCGGAGAAAGAGAAAGATGACGAGACGAGAGAACGAGCGAACGAGTAAGTAAGAGAATGAGAAAGTGACACGAGAAAGACTGAGAAGAGGGCCAAAGGGGTGTTGAAGGAATAGAAAGGGGGAAAAAGAGGACGGACATAAGGCGGAAAGAGCGAAAAAGTCGTTGCTCACTGGAAACGTAGTAGAGCGGCGGACACAGCATATTGTTTAGTGATATCAGAAAGTGGGTAAACGACAAATATTGACTGCGGTGCACGATTGAAAACGAATCCGAATAGTACAGCCAACGTTGGACTCCTCTGGCATCGTAAATATGGCAAACAAATCTGCTCGCTTTGCAACGAGCGCCGACGATCCTTCACTACCGAATTATCTTCCGATGGAATTCTAAACAAGGCGAAACATAGAAGTAATTGACCGTGGATTTTGTCGAGAAATAAATATACATATAGAAGCGTTTAACGGAGTGAGTAAGGTAGCATATCAATAGGAATGATTTTTATCGAGAAATAAATCGACTGTTTTTGTGATAGGCAAATCTAACTAAACGCTTAGGCGCGCATAGATTTACAGCTATTCTGTATGATTTTCAGATTGTGTATAATTGTTCATTGAGTTAATTCTGGTGTTTCGCTAGTGTATTTCTGGTGGGGGCATAGTTTCGCTAAGAGACAGCATAAATGTCAAGGTGATCAATTAATTTAGCGCCATTCGATTAATGAAATTTTCACGTTTCGAGATGAAGTTGAGAGCCGACAACAGTAGCCGCGGCAGCATCAGCAGGCGGGCGTCACTGGACGACAAGCCGCTTTCACGCGGCAAGTCGTCGTCGCGTGTCCTTATCTTAGATTCACTGCCCGACATTCCGACCGGCCGGCTGATTGGCTGCGCCGTGCGTTGCACTGATCGGAGTGGAAGCGGTTACGAGAGAACTTGTCGTGGCCTATAGGAGCGGATCAATGGCAGGCCATGGGTCAACCGAGGGTGCCGAGTACAGAAGGTGCCACTCGATCGAGGTCTAAAAACCAAGCAAGAGGAGATGAAAGTATTGTCGGCGTTTCGATCCATTTTTCCAATCTTGGTAATAACGATTAGCGCTAATATGCCTCAAACAACTTGGATAGGTCACAACTAATGAAACAAGACATATGTTAGACTAACTGATGACTGTGCAACAGAAAGTAGAAGAGAAAGAGAGAGAGGCGTAGAAAATTTTAAACAGCCTTTCAAGAATCAGTGCAAAACTCTGTTAAGTGTATGGTAAATCCATCGATCTATAGATTACCGATGCGAACGCAGTCGCAAGATAAACGGGTCCATCGAACAGAAGTAGGATGCCGAGGGCAAAAAAAATGTAATTACGGCACTGACAAATCAACCGTACCGCAACGCGGGTGGTTAATACGAAGCAAACGCCCACGCATAAATATCACACATCGATGCAGCAACGTGTTAAACTGAAATGATGCCGTGATGGACCTGTGAAGCAGCGGTATGAAACTATGTTATACTATTTTGATGCCGTTGAAACAGTTATTTCAGATCTTTGGGGAACTTTGAAACGAACGCGGCAGCGGCAGTTCGGTTGGCGGTAAAATGGACTTGTCCAAGATGGCGGCGCGGCAGTGATTAGTGACACGCCACAGAGCACAAATCTATAGACACCGCACTAAAGATCATCACTCCCATCGGTTTCTGGTATCGTCCCGTAACACAATGTGCCGAAATGTTTTTTAGAACACAACCGACGGCATTTAGCACTGATAAAATTTATCTCTAGATTCGAACACTTTTCGACAAAATGAACGACGCACGAGCCGGGAAACAATGGCGACGTCCACTCGCACGCGCATCTCACGGCAACACCTCATGGCACGCACGACTCTTCCCGCTGACAATTGATTTACATAATGTGTGCTTTTACCACCGCCGATGAAAATTAATAGACGGTTCATAAGACAACACACTTACGAGAAAGTAAATTCAATATTGTAGTATTGGCCAATGTGTATAGCGTCGTAGCTGTAAAATATTGCACGTATACGCATACATATGTTGTTAGAAGACACGTAAATGAATTACGATGCAAAACAAATTCGGAATTGGCACGGAACGGAATTTTGCATATATACACCACCTTATGGTTTAATCGAGCGCACTGAGCATTGTAGTACAACTAGTCTGTATTCACGACATTTTTTCTGGAGCAAATATTTACTATTCTACTTTACTGTTTTTAGTATACTGAATTTTCTGCGGTTCGTTGTCATCGTTCCGTATCGTACGTACGTATCACTTTTCGAAAAAATACGTGCTTGTGAGAAGAGTAATATAAATTTTCGCCCGGCAATACAAAAAAAGAAAGTTCATTAAAAAAATATTAAGATTTTGTTGGCATCTAATCTAAACAATGATACGTCGGAAAAGATTTGAGAAATTTGAACAGAAAAGTAATTATGGCTTTGGATCACGATCTATACCCGTGCAATCGTGCTGTGCCAATGGATGCATTCAAGAAGTCGCATGTTCAGAGTTGGTTCCACAGAGACACCATCTTGGTAAAGTTACCGTAACACGTTAAATATTGCGTTGTAAGACAGAGTACATAACACAGAAAAAGTATCATAAGAAACGTTTTAAAATGTAGCAACAAAACGGCAAGAGTGCAAGTATTGTTTCTCATTAAAGAAAAATTTATGTTTGAGTAGTTGCAAGAAACGCTTGTATGCAGAAATAGTCACATCGTCGTTATATCATTTCATCAATCATCGACTTGAGTGTTACACGATATATTGCGTAAAACCGATATTATAGAAAATATCTTTCTTGTCTGCCATACACTGAAAATGTGAAACAGTCTCAACAACGCTGAAAAATTGATACATGTCAATATTTCTCAGACATTCTTTTAAAATTGATCAAAGTTTGACTATTATTTCTGTAAAGTTGATACAAACATATTTTTACTACTAGCATATTGCTACTAAATCGTTCATGTGTAACATAAGGTTCATTTTAAAAAGTTCAAACATGTTTTATTGAAACGTTTTCAGTTTAACTCAAAAGTGTACTGATATTTTTTGGTTGATATACTATTAAAACCGCGTATAGCAATATTGATGTAACCAACTCATTTTAACATGTATCAACTTTTGATTTAAAAAATATTCGGTACGTCACCACCGAAGCCTATCCATGGAAACAAATTCTGTTATGTTATGTATTGAAATGATCGATCTTTTGTGAAATTTTGTTATTAGTTCCGGCACCACATTAATGTATACGTACACCTAATTTGAAAGAAATTCACGAATGTGAGTAAAAGGACGCGCAACCGGGGATGAACCGTATTGTACCTGCTGTTGAAAGTGTCCCGAAAGACGCGATAAGAGTATCCGTACACGTTGTAATTAAATTGCGACGATGTTCGGCGAGCTGGAAAAAGTTTGGCAAAATTGGCTGCGAATAATTATCTCCGAAGTTTCGTTACCCCGTTTTGACGAATGCAGCAAGAATACACGCACGACGACGTAAGAAATAATTTGAAGAAATACGCGTGTCCCGACGAATCGTTCGAAAGTTCGTCAACCGACTCTGCGAGAGAAAAAAAATGTCCATTAGCGCGATATCTTCCGATTCGTGGAAAAAAACGTAACGGTAGAGAAGGCAATGTGCCGGGTGTCGTATTGAAAAATCGCAGGCATTCGGCGAGCCGAACCACGCCATGCCCGTTACTCTCGCGGCAGTATCGCCAATATACATCTTCCCGTTTTCCCATTATTTCGTCTGTTGATTTTAGCGCACGCACGGCACAGCCGTGGCCGTAATCATTATTGCCTTGATCGGGGACCACGCGGTCACCGTTCGAGAAATCCGACTTTCCGAGCGTACGTGCATCCCCGAGAGAGGATCCAGCAGAGGAGCGTGTGGCGTGCCGCAGGAAAGAGTGTGTGCGTGGTGTGGTCGTCGCGCGAAGGAACCGCGAGGGAACAGGCAAGAAACGACGGGGGAGCACGATTTTCTTCGCTTTCGCTATTGCGAATTGTATGCGCGACACGGCCGGGCCACCGGGGCAACAACAATATCAGTTAGCACTAGCAGTAGCGGCAACGACGGCGGCGGTGGCGGCGGCGGCGGTAGCAGTAGCAACAGCAACAGTAGCAGAGGAGAGCGGAGAACAGCAGCTTGCAGCTTGCAGCTTGCAGCCAGCAACAGCCAGCGAGCAGCTAGTAGCTAGCAACGGGCAGCAGCCAACGACCAGCGGCCAGCAGCTAGCACACCAGAACACCAGCAGCAGTAGCAGCAGGCATGCAGGCATGCAGCCAGCCAGCCAGCCAGCCAGCCAGGCAACAACTCGCCGCGGTTTCGTACCGTCTCTCGCGAAAAGCAGTGAGGCCGCGATAAAATGATAATAAGTGGGCTTCGCCTTACTTCGCCGGGCTTCCTTCCCCGCTTTTCGAGCTCTATCCGCTTCTCCATGGCCGGCAGACCCGTTTGCAACTCTGTACACAGATCACTGCACCTTCCTGCGTCGCAACACAACTAGTCGCAACCTTGCTTTCAAACCGGGAATATGACGGACAGACCACGGTCGGTCACCACAGTCGGACAGAGCCACCACCGTGTGTACCGAAGAGCCAACCCAACGGCGGTTCGATTCTGGCCTAGGCCCTATGCTCTCTACGCTCGACTCACCGGACTGGCGGGTCCCCCACACAATAACAACCCGTAAGGCGGGAAACGAAACACATGTCTGGCACTACTTTCGAAGCGACCAATCCCGTTCGATGTCGGCCTCGCGGCTTCTCGCTTTCCGCCATCTTCCGGTGCCTCGCCTAAAGGCTTACGAGCGCGCTTAAACTTATGCCGTTCAAACAGCCCCTTCCGATGCCTCTTCTTTCACACTTGTGTCTTGGATTATAATGTCGGTCAGTTGCGACCACAAATCTTTTCTCACATACATTCACCGATTTATCGCTTTGCTCCTAAATATTCCGTAATCTGTACAATAGGATCTTTCTGGAATTACGTAATGGTTTCTTAGAGAAACTTTTTCCTTTTTGGAGAAACCTTTAAGGGAACCCTTTTAATATGCAGTGTAACAGATTAATGTGTACATTAATTATAAAAGTTGATAAAAAAATCTGAACATATCGAGCAAGTTTAAAATTCTTTTTTAATTACGAAATACAATATAGATTATAGTTAAGTTAATAGTCCGATTAAAAATCCTGGTCGACTTTACTTATTTGATCTTTTGTTACCCGTTTTTGACAATTTCATTATATACGTTCTGGATTTTTAACTGCATACGAATTGAAATTCATGAAAATAAAACGGCACCGGTTTAAGCAACGTCCAACACGAATGACCGTACAATTTGCAATACTTTCATGTAGAATCTGCAGTTGCACTTTGGTCTGGAGCGATTTTATAGAGTTCCGTTTGACCGAGCGTTATTCACTATGAAGACCACAAGTGCGAGTAAATGAGAACGTTACAACAGGTATATGTTAAAAGACGATATATCCTGCCTGGCACACGGGTGATCCGCTCCTGCAGGGGGTAGAATCCGTAAAGGGTTGAGATCAATATGCGTTCATTGATTGCACTGTAGCTGCGCTGCGTCGGCGGGCTCGTCCACCTCAGTGTCAAACACTGAACCAGCATTTGCCAACAGTCTTCACGATTACCTGTTCGCTTCGACGGTTTATTTGTAGCCGCACCATTCGTCAACTTTCACACGAGCGGGTCTTTATTCTGAACTCCTCTTCGCGTCCTCGATCTCATATGATATCTGTCGCCCAAATGGAATTTGAACCGCTCCAGCAGAACGGCGCGACAATTTTATCAATCGTCGACGTGCATTTGTGTACCTGCGTGTAGGCGGAGTATGCGTAAGTCGAGAAGAAGAATACATAAGTCATCGTTTGCGGTTCCATATTTTTATCGGCGTCCTGTATTCTAATTTGAATGAGGTAGACGGTAATGTCAGTTGAAACAAAAACGGCATTTCTGTTACATTTACCGTGCAATTACTCTTTAGACACTATCGGTGTTTAAAGGTACATATTCTTTTGAGGCCATGTCCGAAATATATATACAATAAGTTCGTTAACACTTACAGTAAGTCGAAACACTTTTGTGTTAAGCGTGTATAAAACACGACAATTTATGTTTTTATTGATTTAATGCGACATATATAGCGTACATGTAACTGTTGAGTTAATTTTTAATTAGAATTCATGCGGGACTTTTTTTATCCTCCACATTTTATTCTATTTAGTACGTCGCATATCCAGAGTTCTACATATTATTATATGTAGGAGTTTTATTTTCTTTTAAGCACAGAAATATAATTATATATAAATACTGAGTAATGAGCAAATGTCGATGATGATGCCGAATATTTTAAGATCGAATATATCACTCATGCTTACTTACTGAATAAAGATCTTGCAGTAATGTATCATGTTCTTATACGTATTTTGGATTATACATTCTTAAATATTTTTATGTGTATATATAAACGATTCGAAAATACATTTTTATAAATATACAGTGAAATAAGAAGCCAGAACATCTTCATTTCTATTGTATATTGTTTTCCTGAACAAAAAAGAATAGTGCAAAAGACAACGATGTAAAGTGTGTGCAGCAAACTGCAGAGTTTACATTAAATGAAAAATGTGATATGAAACCTTCTCCTTGCTTGTCCCTTTTCTTGTAAGAAACTAGAACTGCAGTATTATGGATACTTTAGAAAAATACCCACTGAGCGCACTAGCATAATTCTGGATAATGCGTTATTGCAGAAATCGGATTATATTGGATATTCAGACAATCATTGGTTGAAAGTATTTTAGTAAACAGATTTATTATGGAAAAATAGATGTGTATATATTTAAAAGTGTACAAAATTAGTTTATCATCCCCGTGGGAAATAATTCCTTGATCTTATACTGAGCACAAACTGTCTTATCATATAAATACTGAAGCTGACGACAAAAAATGAAAAAAAAAAAGATTTTTTTAATGTTCACGGAAAACATACAAACTTGTGAAACATGTGTTATTAACAACTTTGAAAGCACTTTGTTAAACGCCTAGGATTTTCGGATAGACACTGTCTATATTGTGTTATCGTATGTCCGCTCACAAATTTAAATCGTTAGTACACGATGACCTTCCATTACCTATTAGTAAATGTCATATTCAAATAAATATGATATTTTCGATTCCTTTCATAAGTAAAGTTTAATACACTGCTAATATCTTTGCGCTTTATACAAACGTTGTTATATAACAGTGTTTCTTAACAAAAAATTAACATTTCTTCTATTGCATAACAAAAATAAATTATCATCCATATATATAATAATTTTTACATGCACTAATTATACATGAAATAATTATATAGTACTGTACAAAATTGAACTTAACAAATGAGCACACTTGAATAGAGAATGTCATATACCAATATATTAAACAAGAAAACAAAGTGTGAAAACAAATTATTTCTGTTATTTAATCTATACAAATTACCTATAACTAAACTTTAACGGAATAAAACATTCTCTTGTGAATAAAAATTTTTCTTTTAATCTTTATAACTACCTTGGTTGTGCACCAATTGTGTCTAGAATAATGGCACTTTGTTCAACAAGCAGCATTGTGCTATAAAAATACATTCTTCTGATGCACATACTAATTGATATTTACATATGTGCAAAATACATAAAAAAGGTATTTCTCATATTAGCCAATATTTTTGCAGATGCTTATAAGTGACAAAAAACGCCACACAACTTTAGTTAAATGGTCAAAAGTTGAACCAGTATGTAGTTAAAGATGAAAAGAATGCATTTTTACAAGCAAAATATAAGGAACTATGTTTACATACAAAGTGCTGATAAAATTCACTTTTTCACATTTGTGAGTATGATACAAATATTCATTGCCATATTAAAATTACATGTATTTAAAAAAATCTACAATTAATCATTTTCCCATAATCGAATTTAACCTTATGTCATCGTCTACTTATAACAGCAGTTGATTCTAAGGCTGTTATGTGTTCTGTGAGAAATCTTTTACGATTCTTTACATATTGTGAAGATGCTGTCCTTATTTGAATATGGCAAACCGTATTCGTATTTTCATTAGGTACATCATTATTGCTATGTTGTTTTTTCGTATTTATAGTTGAATCAACAAAACCGCAATTCTTTCGCTTAAGATAATTTGAGTCTTTATTGAATGGTGCGACTGATGAGCGTGTTTTCCGAGGTTGATAATCTGGCGTTGCTTGCATTTTTTCTAGAGCAGTACGCAAAGGCAACAGGCCCACGGCGAATGGAATTTCTCTATTAGGTGTATAGTCTGACATATCTAACCGATGCTCATTTTCTTGAATGTCTGACATATCACCCCAAAAAGCTCGATTTATGTGTCCTGTTGTGTTTAGCATACCGGATGCAAAAAACGAAATATCTGATGTATCGATTTTCTTCGACACATCACATTTTATTTTGTTTGCCTTTACTTTTGGTTCCTCTTTCTCCTTATTAGGCGCCGAACCCATCGATTTACTACTCCTTTTTATTATAAGTTTTGATCTGTTTTTGTGGGTCCGAGAATTATTTACATTTCTCTTATGGTGCGCTACCCCAACACTAAACTGATCAGGTACTTTTCGATCCGTATCTTTCACTTTGCGCTTCCCCTTCGTACAAACTTCTGTTATATTAGATGAGTTACCCTTTTTGAATTGGTTCTCTACTACGTGTCGTTCGCCGGCAGAATTATCATTATCTACTGATTCTTCATGCTCATGCTGATTTAATCTTGTACTTCGTCTCAAAACCGGCTTTTCATTATCATTGCCTGGTAGATGTAATGATTTCTTTAATGCATTTTCTTTTCCACCGTTTACTACACATCCATCACATGCTGATGTAACATTTGACTGTACATTTACATCCTTACATCTACCTCCTAACGCATGTTGTTCACTTATTGTACCACCTACAATTGACTGAATATTCTCAGCACTCAAACTTAAAATGTACTCTGCACTCTCCATATCTAATGATGTCAAAAGAGTAACAGGTATATCATTTCCTGATGGTTCGTCCAGCAAATCTATGCAATCTGTGGATGTAGGTTCTAGTATTACATTATTTAAACACGGGAGCTTATTTTTTACCTCATCGATTGATTTACGTCTTTTATGAGTGTATACCTTGATGCATTCTCCTACTTTACTGGGAACATCAACCTTATTGGTAGAATACTCCGTAACATCTTTATTAATTTGCCGATGGCGTGAACGTGGCAACGACCCGGAACTTTGCTCACATTCGTCTATGTCCATAAAATCATAGCATTGCTCATACAGTTCAGGTTTTAGTTCACGATTTTTCAAGACTTCATCACGTTCTACGTCAATTTGAGAACATCTTTGTGATATTTCTTTCACTTTACAACCTACTGGTCCAGCATAAGAATGTTGTCTCTTTGTGCTAGAATCAAGTGTAGAAAACGAAACATTGGATTTTGTTTTGTGACTATCGTTACATGTTTCTTCATACAAAGTGTGCTCCGTTCTATATTGTTCGTCATTAAGCGCCATGTCACTCTCTGAGGAATGATTTTCATTCAAATTCATCACGTCGTTATTTACACAGGCTGGCGAATATTCTTCACCGCTTAATTTACTGTATTTTACATGCACGCAATTGTTTTCATTTAATAAATTATTGATAACCTTGAATTCGCAATTATTGTCTTGCATATCACCAATTTGAAGGTCTGGAACAGCCAGTTCAGGTTCCATCAAGGTATCAATTACTTGTGTTAATTCTTTTACCTGTAAGCATTTGAGACATATAAACATTACACCTTATACTTATTTTCGAACTCGACTGTTTTCTCATAAATGTTGTACACACCTTGAATATTTTCGCTGCGTTTAATAAGGTTGGTAAACATTGATGAGAAATGGTTGTTTCTCCACAATACATGAACTCGATCATCGCCTTCAATATTTCGAAGTTTAAGTCTCTTAGAAATATTATCGGCTCTTCGCCCAAATCTTGCTGGAGTATTTCCTGTTTCGCCCAAAAAAGACAACCAAATTAACTGACAAATCGTGACAAATAAACAATAAGAAAATATTTCTATTAATGCTTGATTACATCTATTAAAAAAATATTTAGTCAATTAATATCGCAGACTTAGTAGTTGATTTAATGTAATCATAAAGTTCTATTAACAGCATTTATCCAATTAAGTGTACGTGAGTATGATGATATACTATTTGGCGTATGCAATGGTAAAAGCTGGCGAATAATTATTACTGTTAAAGTTACAAATGATTATATTACACATATCAGTAAATATTCATAGTATTAGCAGTAATCTTCACATAAAACCTATAAAGGTGATCGAGTATTCACGAATATTTGGATAAATGTAAAATTTGAACAAAATGGGAAATGTGTGACTGTATCTTCTATTTATAAATTACTGTGCAAGATTTTGAAAAATATTATGCACATATTTGCTGTCACACGTACAATGTATCTCATTGAAAGAACATTAAGTTGAAAGTTAACAGAAAATTACATTCTAAATAAGAATGTAATATAAATTGAAATACATTTATACAGGACAGTGGCCGTATTATTCCTGAAAAGTTTTCTAATAGTGGTAAGTCCTAAATACTCTGTTAGTCATTTTTAGTTCTATAACATTTTAAAGACCACAAGCTGAATATTTTAAATAAGAAATTTTTAAATCAAAAAAGATTAATGCAAAGTTAAAATATGTCCTATTAAATTGCAGTTTAGAGCAACCTTACATAACAAGTACATATGCTAATTTAACACACAGAATGCTATTTTTTATTTTCAAATACCATAAAATGATTATGCCGGCATAGTAAGAGAAGACACGTGAAGGAGAACAATAAAAAGAAGCAATTTCTTCAAGTCTTTAAAACTACAACTCCGTAAAAAAATGTTTCTAGACATAAAAGTAAAATATTTTTACTTAGAATTAATTTTCCATCAACTTCATGTTATTGACCTTATGGCTGAGCACATTCTGTGAACGTGGATAGAAATATTTTATGTACATTTATTGAAGTATACACAAATTTGGAGTAACTACCTTGTTATCCCTAGTCAATTATATCAGGTCTTTAGAACCTTTCTAAGCAACAGTTGTTCTTCAAAAGCTGTAAAAAGTATGTCTGTCAAACTTGGTTTCTTAAAATGTTTGAAAATAAACAATAAACATCCAATGTATAAAGTTTTCATTAATATACATCAATTTTATACAACCCTGCAAGATTGTTCTCCTATAAATGGCTTACAGATTTTTGTACGTGCAGAATACTATCTTACATAGTAACTTGTGCATAAAGCATGTCAAAACACAATTAAAACATTATAGTTAACAGTGTAATGTTACGTAAATCAAAGTCTTCAACAAGATTAAATATTTCCAAATAATTTAAAGAAGTAAGTAAATGATATTGAAGAATTATGCTAATTGTATCAAATTTTAAAGCATATAATAGGGATGTATTTGTAAAATAGTGACAATCTTCACAAATGAATGTAATCTAACAAATTTAAATGTAATTTGCAAAGTAGTAATGATTACAAAATTTCGTTGCACTATACAGCAATTTACAAAAGTTTTCATTACAAGTAAACACACTTTTCATGACATTTGATTAAATATGAATTATTCTGGTCACACATCAATAGATCTGCAAGGAAGAGAAAAAGAAGAGCTCACGTTAAATGGGAATTGCCAAAAATAAAGTATATTTACCAAATTCACATTTAAATTATCTATGGTGTTTAGATACGGATAATGTATACGACGATATTAGATTCCATTACTTCAATGGCTGTAGGCAAAACAAAATATTTTTTTTTAAGCTGCATGTCTTCCCAAGCTAATAGCGTGTGGTACTTGCAATTGATGTATTAGCTAGTTACAAATTACTATATTTCTCGTTGAGCCAATAACATCACGTTCAGTAAACTCTGATACAATTAATCAGAGTGTATGAAACCTAACGATTATAAATACATGTGTTTTAGAATGAATTATTCGCTATTTTAATCTTAAAGCAGGGCAAGTATACGGCAAGGTCAAACAAAAGATACAAACTGTATATTGAGCTTGTTCATGCTGTTATTCTTAAGAATGATTAATTGAAGATAACAAATGATGTATTGCATGGACAATCTAATGAAATGTGTTTATTCAAAATCTGATTCTGTGAACATACCTCAAAATATATGCTATTTGAGGCTAAAACCAGCTTGTGCACACGAAGTTTTTGTTCTTCGCAGATGAGTGTGACATCAACAAGTGCTTGACGTGCCAATAGTCCACTGAATCTCTCTGTAATGTATCCTGCATGGCCAGCCCACTGTAAAACACAGTTTCTAGGACTTTCAACCATGATTACATCTGCGAAGAAATTAATTATATTTAAAGCAGGCATATGTAAATCAAATATTTTACATATCTTATCAATTAAATCACTTACCAGTAGGTTAATTCTGATAAGGTATGCACAGGTTCTAATATAAACAAAGCGAATCTTTTCCTCTATTCAGTATAGAATGGAAAAATGAACTGAATCGTTTTATCAAACGTATGTGATCGTTTCTAACCGTCGCATACCAATACTCTTTACCATTACACTTTTTAATAAAACTCATTAAGTACCACCAATGCAACACGTCGTCGATATCGACGATTTTTAACAACATTGGCTTTCAGAGCACGCTGAAATACACAACAGAACGTAGATCAAACTTAAACTTTGGCCATTTTAACTGTATCAACATAATGCGTGTTTTGTAATATTGAGATGATCTACCACCATACCGTGAGATGAAAATTTCAAGCAATGACGGTAATCACAAATAGTTATGGAACTGGCGAATGACAAGCAACTGTAAAACTGTGTGTATCACAGGAACTGGAAAGATTAATTTAATTCTTTATTTATTGAGGGTTGAAGGGGAGCCACTAATACCAGAATGATACTAATGCATGGGTCATGTATAATGTTACCAAAATAACAGTCACTACTGGTATCTCTGATATATTTTTTTAATTTTAGACTTGCAGAAATTGAAACAGTTTAGTAACTTTCGTAATTAAGGCAATAACCACATCTAAATTATATATAGATGGTGTTTGTAGTTCGCGTTATTGTTCATTACTTGACCGTGGATTATGTGGCGCTTTACTTCGGTAGCTAGATTAACATCTGGAGTCTTCCTTCTACCTGATTTTACATAAATACGTCGTTAATTGTTACAATAGTTACAATTGCCAAAGTGTGCTAAATACTAATAAAAACATAATTTGAGAATTTTATTTTATATTATATAAACATGTGTATAGTAACAGATACAATTAGGACCGGGAAAATATTTATAAAAATTAGTCGCATGGTACCCGCCACCATATGCATGTCAATCTATTGAATTGTTCTCAGGCTTACTTTATCAATTTTATTTTTCCGATAGTATATCGTATGTTCTTTTATTCTATGCCAAACAAAGCTAAGGATTTCTTTATGGAACGTACGAACACGTACAGAAGTTATTAAAATCTCTGTGGAACTCTGGAAAAAACGAGTCCCTTCTTTTTATTCTTTTAAAGAAGTTTGACATCCGACATTTAATCAATGTACGTGCCACGAAGATCCCTCAAACTAGCCTTAGTACAAACGTCTTCATACAATACAATAAAAGAGTGCTGGATTATTCGCGCTTAACAGTGAGCCTAAATCTGAGCCTTTATATATAATAATGAAAACTGAAATATCTTGGAAACGAAGATTGCTCCGGAAGAAATTCAAGTATATGTTATTCAGCGTGGCCATCGTTGGCGTCATTTTCGTTGTTCATCAACTGTTTTATTTTAAAGAGCTTGATCAGGCAATTGTAGGGAAATTAATCACTGGATCAGCAAAGGACTTCCATCACGTAGCTTCCGAAAATAAGAGGTCAAAGTGGGACAAACATTCCAAGCTTATTCGGGATCAGGCCGGTCGGACAGTGTCACTGCGCGGCACACGCGACCAAGACATATCCAAATATCTTCCTAATGCACATGGCAAATTTGTTTGTTTTAAATCAGAAAAAGAGATAGACTTTGTGAAGATTAACGACGACTATTGTGACTGTCCTTTGGATGGCAGTGACGAACCAGGTACCAATGCCTGCAATAACGGTGTTTTCAATTGTGACGTGCCTTCAATGAAATTTGCAGGTAACTTTATGATGCAATACATTGCGCTACATACAATTATGGAAATAACTTTTGATATATTATAGGAAGAATTCAGTCTTACAAAGTTAATGATGGATACTGTGATTGTTGTGATGGATCCGATGAATGGGCTGAAGTTGCATTGGCATATACTCTAGGTATGTTACGTATATTGTATCGACATGATAAGTCACATTCCTTTACAAGTCATGTATGAAAACTTAATCAGCAAAATTCTTTGCAGCTTCAACCAGGATTAATTATCATAAAGTCAAATGCTCCAATAAATGTTAAGGAAATGTTCTGTACATACACGAGTAACCAAATAATAGATATATCTACAAGGTTATTTATTTATATATAAACGTTCCTGTTTTTAATAAATTAATCATACATGTACACATATTTACAATTGTGCATCTCAAATTGATTAAATGCTTTATAATACAAGAGCCTATGCTAAATTACTTTTAACGTTTTGTCAAGGATTAGAAACAACTTCTTTTGTAGAGCCACCAATATCTTTTAAGATGTTAAAATGAAATAATAGACTTGGTGGATAATCCACAAAATGCAACTGGCGATGCACTGACACCCCTATCTCTTTTAACATATGGCTAAAATATTTTTCCTCTTTGCAAATCCATGGTCGACGTACATCTTGAATTTGGTAAGGTGTTACATGAATTTGAACGTCTATATCTAAAAATTCATAGTATTATTCAAAGTATTACTAACTTCTGGTTACACAAATTTGACTTACTTAATTTTGCAAATGCTTGTAATATGAGTTTGTCTGTAATCCACGTATCTTTGGGACCTGAATGACCACTGTCTAACCACCACATGCTTTTAATTTGATGCAGAAAAGAATACTCTTTATCTGGAAGATTTCTTCCACTGATAATAGAAGGTATTTCATGCAATAATTGATTCAAAACTACACAACCTTTACTGAAACCCATCAATGTATAATTTATATGATCCACATCATAATTTATTTTCTGAAATTGGAAGTTAAGTTACATTTTAGATTTCATTACTCGCTAACAAATTATATTTATAAATTGTAGCTCCTATGATTCCGACTATAAGCAAAGTAATTCTTTTTGTACCTCTTTCTCTACTAAAGTAGTAATTCTTGGAAAAACTGAGTCCATTAGCTTCTGTAAGTGCTTTAGGGCACTGTTTGTTGCAGAAAAAGTAGGCACGCCATATTTATCTCCAGGTACAAAGTTATCAAAACAACTAAATGCTATACCTTGTACTATAGACATCCTATTATGATATAGATTACTCATATTCAATTAAGTGATTCATCAAAATCAATTAACAAACATTCATATAAGTGCTAATACCTAGCTGGACGCACAATCAGTATGTGGTGTTTTGGAAAGCGATTAGAAAGTATGTCTGCAGTATTTTCCAAACTCCATTCTATATAAGTACTACTATCTCTATTTTTTTCCATATTACACTGCACATCCTATTATACGAGAAATTATTAATAAAGCATGTTTTTATCAAATATCTTGTTAAATAATGAAGTTATTAATGCACTTGTGTATCACCCCCGAAGAAAACAAGAAATTGCTGGGTTGGTAAACATTTTGGCAATGTATATAGTATTGTGTTGCATCGTCCTTGATACCCTTCTACATTTTTAAATATGCAACAATTTCGAAGCATTTTGACTATATTATATGCAGAAAATAAAGCGTATCATGTAAAGGTTATACGATACACAAGAAATTTTTGCTTTTTAAGCCGCGTACACAACTTGGCAGTGCAGATTGGAAAAGTATGTACACGACAGTACAGCGGAGCATAGTCCATCATGCGTGTCCGCCTGTTGCGATGCGCGCAGCTTACGCCTTACGCCCAATCAGGGCCTTAGCAGATCTGATCATCTGATGTCGTGTTCATTCGCGTTCAAACCAGTTCAAGCACGTTCAAGGCGGACGCTACTGTACGCACACTACGCCAGTGGCTTCTCGACGCAGCTTCCATCAAAGCTCCATAGAAACTTGCTCTAAAATGAATACATTTGAATGTCACTTGTCAACGAGGAAAACATCACGATGCATGTGTATCGAAAAATAATTCGGCATTAAAATGAGAACATGCGTATCATGGTTTATTGGTTGCAATTGGGTAATGAGGTAATATCCAAGTAGCAATGTTTTTCTTAAAGTATATAAACAGTATGACCGCACGTTTCAACGCAAGCACGTGTATCTTGGCAGGTACCGTTTACAAACCCAGTATAGCGACGGTTATTACGTAAGGATTGTTTGAAATTTTACAATCATTAGTAACAGTACTTTCAAAGTCGTTAACCGACCAAGAAAGCATTAGCACGCTGCGTCAAGTTCACTTATGCTCTTCTATTTTTACTGTTGTGTTTCTAACCTCAATTTTGTTGCTATCGTTTTCTACAGTTTTGAAGTCGCAAGAATTGTGTACGATAATGCATCATGAAATGGAACGGAATAGCCGAACATGGGATCCTCGTAAAATATTAAATTGTCCTGCAGGGTATAAATACGCTCTGCTTATTCTAAATCAGCCTATTCAATTATGTCCTCCTACTCTATTTAAACTTTGGAGTCAAGGTTTGAAACATGTTTTAATTGCAAGTGTCTTGTGTGGATGATTATAATAAAAGAAAAGTGTATACCATACTACTGGATCAATAAATATAGTGTGTATAAAGATGCTTATATTTAGCTCAGGTGAGAGTGACAGTAGATGGAGGGGTAAACAGATGGCTAGAATATTTGGAAGCTCACAATGTATTTGTATTGGATGGCAATCATCCTGCATCTGTACCAGATTTGATTACTGGAGATATGGATAGTGCATCACCAATTGTTGTTGACATACTAAAAGGCTTTGGTGCAAACTTGATTAAAACACTTGATCAAAATCATACAGATTATACAAAAGCTTTAATCGAGTTGGACCACTACTGTAGCATAAAAAACATAAATGTAGCTATTACTCTGTACGTAATCATAATGTTCTATGTGTGCAACAGAATGAAGCATTTATTTTTGTTAACAGTTGAATGGAATATATGTGCTTGCGGATACATCAGGAAGGTTTGATCATATAATTGGAAACATCAATACGCTATACAAAACAGAAAAGCTGATAGGAGATATTCCGGTATTTTTTATTGATTGTTTTAAGCATTAACAGATATATATATCAGTTGGATCTTAATAGTCTTTTAGATTACACATAAATCCAAATTATTTATCACTTTTTTTGGGCTTTGCATATTATATGACGCTGCTTCTATTCCTTATTCAGATGCTATGTTATATTCATATGTTTGCACTTAAGCAGCAGATCAGATATCGATGACCATTTATGAAAGTCTTTTTGCCGTTTTCTTCAGATTTGTAACATGCTATTTGCTGTTTGACGCTTAATTATACGCGATAAATCCTTTTTATGCGACTCTTGTTTTATTTGAGCATTCATACAAAACCAAATGTATTCTGTTTCTTTCTTAGGTAATACAAATTGCAAGTAATTCATTAACATGGCTGTTAAAACCAGGATTACACAAGATATCCATACCACGAGAGCTTGTAGAGAATAACGAATGGTGTGGACTCATACCTTTTGGATCATCAGATAGTCATGTTTCTACAACTGGCTTGAAATGGAACTTAAGTATGTCCTGATAAAATTATACGAGCGAGTAATATGACTTATTTTTCATGCATATTTTTAGGTAATGCATGTATGCAATTTGGTGAATTAATTAGCACTTCCAACACCTATGGTGATAATTGTTCTGAAGTGACAATCACTACAGATACAGCGATAATTTGGACTATGGGAATTGAATCTTTATTAGCTTCAATAAAAGGAAGAGACACGTAATTATGAATGAGTCTCTACCTCCTTCAATTATGAGGAAAAACATAGGTGTGGGTTAGCTCTGGGTTCATTATCAACTATCTCAAGGATAATCAGTGTAAATACTATTTCAAGGTATGATAGTGTCCAGGATGTCACAATAGTCCCTATAGAGAGGTCCGCGGCTGGGGGAGGGGCAGCCCCGGTTCGCCGGACCATTGGGCATTTGGTACCTCCACGGACCCAAGCCCGTTTGCCGGCTTAACGGGTTGCATAGGCCCTGTCGATCTAGGACTACAAGTAAATCGGTAAGCGGGTTTCGGGAGCCTATGGAGGAGCAGGTTCAGGCAGGCCTATGGTTCAGGCAGAGCAAGTTCATTAAATACGACCTACGGCACCTGCCGCCGATACCACTCGGAACGGCACACTTAGACGTTCCAGTCGTCGTGGCAATGTATCTAACACACATCGCAGATGAGAGATTTCGGCCTCGACGATTAAACTGCGGTCTTAGTTGGAGCACCGACTCACAATCGGCAAAGGTTTTGGGAGACCTAGCAAGCGGGCAAAGGTTTGGCAAGTTTGCAACTCAAACACAGTGGTAGCGTCTGTTTTGAAAGTCTCCTTCTGGTTTGGTGTATTTGAACTCCACGCACTTCAGGGCCGTGAAGTCGTGTTCGTGGGGCGATACTTTACGTATGACATTTAGATTGTCATGCTAGAGATTGAATTTGTATGTCATTCGATGTAGGTACTACACAATTTCCTTTCTAAAATATTGCCAAAAGGTCATTCTGTACTTATTAGTGTCTGTCCATTTTCATAATATTAACTTAATTTTTAGGGTATGTACATAGTACATATAATTTTTTGCTGTGCAATACTGTTTTCTTTTGGAAACAATTTGAAGTACAATGAAATAAAACATCACATTTACTTTATAAAATTTGTTTTAGGTATGAAACAATGCAATAGTTTGCGATTCGATGATAGAATATGTTTCACTGGTATTGTGATACTTCTGTTCTTGTTTCCTTTGTTAAGGGTGTGGTATTAAATACCGCACCTTCTCCGTTAATTTGAGGAAAATGTAAAATATGTAGTGCCTATAATAAGAGTACAGTTTGCTTGTTGAATTTCCATTCACCATCATTATATTATATTTTGAACACATATTACATGATATTTAAGAAATTGCATCGTTACGTTTAATGCTGTATGACGTATGATATTTTGAATTGATACGTTCGGAGAGATGTAGTTCAAAGTATAGTATATACTCAAGTAAATACAAAACTAAATGTATAGTGTAAAATATTCATGCACATTCCCTTTCAACATAGCAATGTTGCCGGATATTATAAATTACTAGCGTTAGATATGCAACGCAAAGCACATATTTGCTGTAATTTTCGTGAACTTTTTGTACAGTTATCTATACTTCAAGGCATTTCTGTACTTTCATTCATAGGAGGTGTATAGGCTCGATTTTCTAATTTAATACCATGTGGTATGTAGACACTAGTGTTCCACGTTAATATAATGAATAATTTATTGAAAACCATTTAGCGTTCTTACATGACGAATAGTTATGGGCCTAGTTCGATACCACGATAGTAGGCTGCTACTTAATGAATTTCTGTGCTGTGAAAATTGTATAGCATAAATGCTTTGTACAGTGGAGTTGTACACATGACATTTTCTTCTAACATTTACTGGTGTTGAATTATATAAATATGTTGCGGATAATGGATGATATTATTTTGTAACGCTTCCTTTCACATGCAGTAGATTTTATTTTAGATTGTTCTGATTAATAAAATGAGGTTTGTTGACAATTCTTCGATATTTCCATATTTTTACGAAATCAATGCGTAACTAATAAGTATAGATATTAATTTTATTCATAGTGTAGGCCTTATTCTGTAATATCAAAATATGATTAACGTTTAGGAGATGTGATTGTACGAAATTTGAAAATAATGTTTAGTTTTCGCCGTTCGTTACTGTAGTAATGCCATTTTGTGCTACTTAAGTCAACCAAACTGGTTGCTTACTTTCTAAAAAAATGTTTGACCGTTACTTTTTATTTTTGTCAACTTAACATTTTCTTGCCATTATACCCTTGTAGTTAATGACAAAATGTACAATAGCACAAAAAGAAATGGCCGCAGTTATTAAAATGAATTCTTACAAATCATCAAAATAAAAATCTTGAGAAATAGTCCACTGTGCTTGGATACTGAAGAAGACATTAAATGCAAATTCAACAAACGCTTCAATTAGTTTCTTTTGTAAATGGTGAAAGCAATGACTAAGAGTAGAGAAAATTGAAAACTAGCAATACGTAAACGAAATATGCATTAGGGTGATCAGCTGTCGCGCTGTTTACATTAGTCAGTGTCTAACGACTAGGGGATACGCGTATGTGTAGAAATATAGTGGGGCCTGCACGGCTGCTCGCCAGTTCGTTGCGACACGTTGAACGGTCGGGAACGTGTTACCAGGCGATTCATTTCTTGCCGAACTATATGCCGATGTGTGGTCTGTAAACAGTGGCCGCATCTGTTGTAGATTTTTCGGCATTTTGCTCCTTAATGCTTTCTAAGCATCATCTATTATGCAGTTTTTGTATTGTAAACGTTACATACGTGTTTAACAGTATAGTTTGATGCAATTGTAATTTCCTTCGTACATGTGTGTATACTAATGTTATATAGCCTATTTAAAAGGATATTTATTAATCAGCGAAAGAGAGTGCCTGCATTCATCTTCTCGCAATTCGCGTAATAAATTGAGTATAAGTAATACTTATTGTAATATTGGAAGTTTGGAAGATATCGTGCGGTGAGATATTCTACTCAATGTCCGAAACTCAAAAGCGCTGTAAAGAAGTGTCGAAGTGACCGGTCACTTAAATGTATCGTCGAATTTGGTGTTATCGAGAAGGACTGGGGAATGATTCCAGAACTTCTAAAACGCTGGTCGGGGACACGTAAAAGATAAGGATACGTGGTGAAGGTCATTTGTCTTTTTCAAACAATTCTCTTTGTGCATGGATGTAAGAGCTTGCTTGCATTTGTCACGCCTGTTCTTTTTCGATATATTCTATGTCACTAACAGTTATCCCATTAAGAACCCTGAACTTTATTCTATAGAAGTCACGTGATCATTTCTTGACGGGTCTATCGAAAGTCACTCAGAAGTCAGTTTAAATATCGTTGGCAATTCGTAGTTTCTGCCGCTTTTTTTATAGACTAGAGTTTGTAAGAAAACGGGAAACGAGGAAATAAGGCAGAAAGGAAAGATAAAACTCCACGGTCACTGATATCCATGCTTGCGCTAATCTTTCCTAGGATGTTACAAACTTCGTGTCGTTACTAACGAGTACGGTATACTTTTCAAGTCGTTAAATCATCACCTATGGCGGCGTATTATTAAAAATGTTGAGTCGGCAAAACTTATGCAGCGTTTTACAATTCTGCGTATCATCCACTCTGCCTTTGCTCGAGCCGACTCGCAACAAACAAACAGTTTCAGCTCTTGGCTCGAGTTCGAAAAGCTTGGGCTCTAAAATGGTGTCAGACGCAGAGTGTAAATAACCTTATGAACATAAGAATAGATGTATCAAACAAATTGGGAGTACGTACGAGGTACCTTAAGAGAAGGCGCCTGGCGTTTGCAAAGTTAGATGACAAATGTTAATTTCTACATCGGAATTTCATCGTTTTGTGTCCCTGTTATTGTTAATACTTTTAAGGTCAATTTGGAAAGTTGAAATGGCCATCCGAATACGCAAATGTTTTCAGTTTGATTGCGTGTATGGCGTATTGTGTCGCTTTATGTACGGACAGTGAGCGTAAATAAACTGTTTGATATCGATTTTTTGCGAGCACGGGGAACAAACGCAAGGGTCATTGCCGCAATTGGAATCAATATTTTTATAGAGACAATCATATGTCGCCATAGGTTACTTTACATTTTGTTTCTTTTACAACAAATATTGTATCAATCAAATTCAAAAAAAGGTGAAGCGTAAAGGTTTTACACCCTTTTAAAAATTTGGATTAAATAATAGTTTGCGAAACTTCTTTTTTATTCACAATTACAGGGAATCTTTTCAATTTTTTTGATTTCCCAAGTTTTTACTTGTGTAATGGGCACAACGTAACGTATTTATACATTTTTCACTAACTGATCACGAGTTTAATTTGACTAATGCCTTTTTGCAATTACTGTGTTTTATGCAAATCTTTTTTTATGAAAGCTAAATAGATTTGCTTCGAATGTACCTATCAAGTATTAATGGCAAATAAATCATTGTACTCGAAAAAGTTTGACCCTATACCTCGTAAGTTAGTATTCAGAGTTATGGTACAGTTGTCAACAGTCATCAACACAGCCGAAACTTTGATGACAAATAAGCGTAATCCTTTTGTTATTTTGCTAATGCCACAACACGATTGAACTACACGATTTTCAAAATATTGGAGTGATGGGGTGTACAGGGTACAGGGTAAGTCCTGTAATCGGTTCGGGCTATAGCTCCACTTTTATTGACTATAGAAAAACGTGGTAGAAGTCACGTGTCATGGCAACGTTTATTCTTCTATGAATTTTCCCGAAGAGGTGATAATACATTCAAAACGTGTAGATACATTTCACAGATAAGGAGTCTTCACCGTGATATTTTCTTTACGTAAGAACCAAAAGTATCGCGTAAAGTATTTATCTACAAATAGCTTCCATTAACAAGGTTTTTCAAAGCATTGTCATATACAATACGCATAGACTTTGTAGTTACATGTATGTTCACACACTTTTCATCTCTATGGATCCTCGATGCCAATTCTCGTGTACACGGGACTTTTATCAAATTTAGACATATCGGGTCTTTTAAGATTTATGGTTCGATTCAGACGCAACATTAAAAATGTAGATATGTTATTCCACGGTTGAATATAACTCGGAGTATTTGTTCATTTATTCTTAATTTTAATCTTCTGATATTTACGTTCTTATGTAATTTGATTATAATTGTTTGTAGGCGAACTATATGTTTTTTTGCAGGATGTGTAAATTGAGGTTTTAGTTAGTTTCTTGTATAGGCAGTCCAAATAACCATGCACTGAGAAAGGATATGGGGGGATAGTACACAGGGAAAAAATGTTAGTAGTCAATGAGTTTGCTTATTGTTAGTAGTCTCTGTAAATTCTGGAATAATGCGTTTCCCGGATGATCAATGACAAAAGAGTGTGACGTCATATTTGAACAACAAGGCGTGACATTGCGTAATGTATGCCATTGCTCATAAAGTATCTAGATTTAGTCACTGTGAATTTGTTGGCTGTATCCACAGTATGATTGTCAGTTCAGAGTAACAATAAGCAGACAAGTGTGAAGGATATTGTACGTACATTGTCTCTTAGAACGATCGATTGAATATGTATATCTTTGCATATTATTTGACAAATTATTTAATACGTATAGGTGAACAGAATCACGATTGTTTAATTAAAAAGTTCTGTTTATGAATGTTCCATTTTTTGAAAAGTTCGTATTTTAATGTGTAATCGACAACGAAACTTTTGGGGAAAATATATTTTGATTAAGAAGTTTACGTATGGTTGACTATTGCAAGACTATATCTTACTTCTAATATTTGTGTTATATTGAATAGATTTGGATCTAACTGTTTTTTTTCTTTGATTTTCTAAAATATGATATTATTTACATACTTTCCTTTTGAGCCCTTAATTTATAACGTATTCCGAAGCCGAACAGAACCACAAAAGTTTAACAAATAATATAAGAAATTGTACGAGTTCTGCGAATATACAGAACGCAGCGGTGACGGCATTGGTTACGCCATTAAAAATATTGTGCATGTGTATTGTTCATGCATTTACTATTTCCAACGGCCTTGCAATGTCTGTCAACTATCGAGTGCTCACGTCTTTCAAGTGTACAATACAAAAACGTCTAAAATGAAACGTCAGTCGTAAGTAGGTTTGAGAAAAGCAGTAGTGAAATGAGCTACAGCTAAAAATTGTTAACCGCGTTACGTCTTTAATAAGAGGTCTTGTTTCTTTCTTTGTACTCGATGCATGACAGATGCCCGGTGCACTTATTAAGGTCACTCAGCCGTTTGATTGCCGTCCAAGGTGGTCGCTAGTTGGACATTTTGAAGAAATTGCCGCCATATGGTATTGCTAATGAGCCAAACAATTCGGTATCAGTGTAGGCAATTTATACTTTCAGGCTACAAAGTAGAAAATTTAATTTTTCTTTGAAATTGCTGAAATTGTGGAATATTCATTTTAAGGCATACAAAGCAGGTAGTAAGAAGGAAGTTCAGTTACTTCCTGTAAGTCACGGATAATGCTGTCAAATACTTCTGGCAATAATCGTAAAATGAAAATTACTAAAACCAAGGCAAAAAAGGTTTATGTAAGTGAAGGAAATACGTGAAAAAAGGAATAACGTGATAATAGTATTATGCGAGTTACGTACATATACAAAACAGGGGCCCGCAAAGAGGTATTTGTCATTGCTACATGAAATAAATAAATCCACTGTATCTTTCGTCGACACTTTGACGGCAGGGAATTGACATATAAAAGAGTGTTTACTATTTAGCACCATTCCTCTACGTTCCGCTGGCGTAGCTCACGCTGTCATTTTAAGATTATTTTTAACATTGCCAATAAGCAAAGCCGAGGAAAGCGCTCATTTTCCGTGTTAAAAATGGTAAAAAATTATTTACGCACTACCTTTTTAGAAGAAAAGCTTAACGCACTGGCAATACTCTACATAGAAAAAGATATACTAAAAAATCTTTGTTATGAAGATATTATTATTAAGTTTGTAGATGTAAAAACAAGAAGTAAAACATTTTTAATTTGGTAAAACAATTTAATATTCATCATTTAAGTATTTGTATTTTATATTTTTGATATGATATCAAACTAATAATGTAACTAATAGTCAGTTGCGTTCCATGAGCTTGCAAATTAAGGAAAATCCACGCCAACACATTTCATATTTGTATAAACAAAAAAAACTGTTTGCGAAATACCGGTTGGACTGTTTACGCAGAACAAATTCCCTAAACACACGCTACTTTCCGCCAAAGTTATTGGAAAATTTGTTCATTTGGCCACTCCATTCTTCTTTTTGTCAGAAGTTCTTATTCTGGGTAAAACCTGCTCAAGATGCTCTTTGCATATTAACAAATCTTACGATGTGTTTCGTTTACAGAGACAAAGCATGGCAGAATGGGATAACCACAAAACCAGTGAGACTGGTTTGGTCACCTACATTTTGTGTTTTACGTCGTATTTTTTCACAACAGTTAACAGTTCTCTTTTCTTGCTCAATCGTCGTTGTGTAATGGATATGTGTATGTATGCACGTTGCGTCTGAAAATTCATGTGTTATCCATACATTTTTGGACCGGACTAGAATTCGTGAACAGTTATAATGCAAAAAGTTAAACTGACATGAAGAGTGGCATTAAATAAAATATAATAACTCACTGTTAAAGGTTATTACTATCAATTTCCTGCATCTTAATTTTAGTAAAGTTGCACATTTTTACAATCCGCGCATCTTAAAGCCTCTTATAATGTAAAGAGGCTCTTCAAAAATTGCATCTCGTAATGTATCAAGTACATTCCGGATGCGAGTTTGTTATAATTAATGGGTTTCAGCAACAGTATCCTCACTTACGATCATTGAATACTTTGCTCCCCAAAGACAAGGATGGCGAGCGCAACGTTTCTGCCTCCTTTATATAGGTTACGGTACGATACCTGATTGTGAGAAATGTCGCCATCTTGTGACGACTGTGCGAACACTTGAAGTGCGAATATGCGTAATCTAAATATACGATATTGGTTTCACTACCGTAAAAGTAAAATTATATTGTAGTACTCTTTACATAATACTAATACGTGTCAGAAGAGGTTATGTGTACCTTGTGAACCGAACAAATAAGGATTTATTTCATGAGTCGTACACAGATTAAACTACTTATTGGCAACACAACTTATACTTTCATTTACAAACACCAACGAAGTACGCGTACTCGTAAGTTTATCATCCGATTCAACTGTGTTCTCGAATGTAATGATTTGCGGTGCGCTGAAGGACGAACACGATGGGTATGATTATTGCTTCTAGTTTATATTTAGTAAACGTAGCGATCGTTACGTAAGGGATAATGCAACGTAACAGTTTATTAGAATGAGTTAATCGAAGTGAATGTTACAATACAGACGGGCTTCAATGAAATTAGTAATAAGAATGCGTTTGCACGGCTGACGGAAAATACTATTTATAGAATAGTTGTTAATACGCTTTGCAACATTCGGTTCAAAACAATCGGACTGTCCTCCTTCTGGAATTTCCGCGCGGATCGTTTCTGTTTGGCGGAGATAGCCGATGGTTATCGACTGAAAATTAGGACTGCGAGATATGCAAGTCCTTCGGTGCATTCTTTATCTAGCCACGCAAACATCTCGCGCTCCCCTTAGCGAATGCAAATGTTAACATGCGACACATATTTAGCGCCGATGTCGGGGAAGAGTAAATATTTCGCGGCTCGTCGTATCTCGCACTCAAATGCGAGCCATCATTCCATAGACCATTTTCACGACGCAATCCGCGCCGTGAGTGCTGACTTTTTTTTTCTTTTTACTCGATCAGAGAACTTGAAAAGATATAAGGACTTATAAATAGTGTAACGTGAAATGAAACAAATTTATCACAAGCTTCTTTATCGACGGAATGGTGGCATCAGTGAGTAATCAAAGTTGCTTGGAAATAGAAAATGATATGCATATCCGTGCAAATAGTGTAACTGATGTATTAAATATTCTTTAGTTAACATTTACACACAGCAGCAGGTTACTGGTACTTCATAAGTTATAAGATAATGTAGCAATGGTATATCATCTCAGACAAGTAGTATTTGACTTTATTCCCTGCTGTTGCTCTCGTCCTCGTTCTTATGATACTTGCCCTCGTTGACCATACTTTAACTTATATCGAGGTGTACAGATGTTGGTTTCACCGATATTAAGTTCGTAACATTACGTTCGTCGATGACACCGAACGTGTATGTAAAATATATCAATTAAGGCGGTGTTACCCACGAGCTTTCTCGGACTCTAAGATAAAAGATTCGTCCCGTGTATTTGCGAAATGTATTTTTAACGCGGCAAACAGGACAATAATTTACTTCTCTCCAAGTTCTACGTTCTAGTGACGAAGGATTGTATAAATCATCTAATTGGACGTGTAGCCTGTTAAACAAATCAAGAGATAGCGAAACGTTGATTTAAAGTACGCTCTCTGGAGCGAGAGGAGGACATGCGCAAGTCGACGTTATTCATTTTATCTTGCGTATGCGCAGACACGTGTAATTGTGCCGCTTGATGATCGCTCACTTCTAAGCAGATGGAAATTGTTGACAATTAATGGCAGACCACCGCAATTACTTCGAGGCGCATGATCTCTTTTCGGTCGATTTCGAAGTAACCACTTCCAAGCCTCCACCTCTCGACTTCTGATATTTCAGGATCGAGTAACGATTAATGCTTTCAAGTACCTTATGTTACGGGCCCACGATCTTAAAATGATCCTAACGATAGTATCGCTAGTGGGCAGCGATGTTTGGGCTATGACGAAGTACGTACGCAATAATAATATTACATTCGGCTAACTTGCAGTAAACCGTCCAGTAGATACAGTGGTGAATGCAACGAACAATTCCTTGATACGTTTGGCTATCTGCTAGCGATAGCTCATCATCACGAGGTCCGCTTCCCCTCTCCTTCGTTCCCTCTCTCCGCGCGAAGGTGGGATTTAATCGAGCGTGTTGTGTCGAATCTAGTCAAATCGTTCGCGAGTTATTGCACCTGCCTGACGAATCATTTCAAAGTTTCGCTCCGCCGAATTGCCGAGTGAAGGAGAGCGCACGTTTCGGCTCTATTCCCAGTCTCTTCCCCTAATCAGAGTCGGGAAAGGGGATTCTCTCGTGTGAACCGGGTCGAAGCTGTTTGCGTGCATGCACGAAATCGGATCGTGATTGTAATCCGTCTTTGATATCGCTCCTGATTCGGCACTTCTGGAGAGATACGTCGTATCTGACACGAGGAGAGCCTGTCACGAGGTCCTCTTTCTTTAAGGTCTTTTTGCCTCGCCTTCTCTTTGTCATCTCCTCAAGACCCTCTCGCGGCATCGTGGCGGCGGAGGCCTGTTGAGTGTTGAATTAGACTCGGTGGAGTACTGTACCGTGAGTGCATGACAGTCTGCGCGCCGACACTACGCGGAAACGAATTCGATTCAATCTGATTCTTCGAGGTACGACGTTTCATTCTCTGAAGTCACGTAAGAGGAATCTATTTGCACGGTTACTTCCGAGGCCCGCGGCGCGCTCTCAATGCCAACAATTTGAATGCTAATGAAAACCAGTCGTCGGAAAACTACTCTCCTTTTCACGAAGTTAACGTTGTTGATCAATAAGTGGGCCTATCGCCGATCGTCAGTGTAAACTCTATATCGTTCTGTGCTAGCGTTACATGCCTTTCCGTGCCGTTCTGTGTTGTTGTTAGTCCCGTTCAGCGTTATGTATAATAAATGGTATTTTTTCTTAATGAGAGATTTGCCAGTGTGAAGTGGATACAATTATATGTTACATGTATCGTTTATATTTTGCTTATACTGCGAAGACGCTTCATTGTTACAGCTGTACAGCAAAATGGTTTATTAATCAGTGAGTGAGACCTTCATGCACCTGTTTTCTCTTCTTAATCTACCGTGACACAATTTGACGAATGTTCATTACGCGTCTCGTGAGGAATTACGAGACATAATACGGGTTCTCTTTCCTCCTATGCGATGCTTTTTATTATTACTACTAACGTCTGTTATTATTCGACAGACAGACAGACACACCCTTGTTTGATGGAAAAGTACGTCTGGCCACTGACAGCTGAATTTAGTACATTTCCATGTTTGAATCCCTTGCGTTACGAGATACTCGTTTTATGACAAAGAGTTTGAATAACATACATACGTGGATGGCCTATCTTTCCGCGAGTGTGTGCTAATTTTTTTTCTTCGCAGTCCGCGTACACGTGTCGAGTATGTAAAGTAGAGTACTCAGGTACTAATGATATTCTTCCAAGAAGCAAGCATGACACAGGTAGCGATCAATTTTTGCAATGCTAGAGACAAACTTCTGTTCTACGTCTCTATGAAACATTCACGACCGAGCTCCTCTGCGTGATTGTACAGGAAACTGACGCTCATCTCGCTAATTAACACTTTAACGCGCTTTTGCACGCAACCTACGCACTGTCAGTGCGCAAGCGTGCGACTGCACCCACGATTTAATCAATTACGGAATAAGTCGATGATCAACGTCGATGTGATTATGATTTAATAGCGAATGGGCAGACATCACAGACAAGAAACGTCAATTAAGAGTGAAATATCAATTAGGACTCAACCTTCACCGATGCTATTATTGCAATGTTAAATCGGTCGCACGAGGTGGTGTGGTTCATTGACCCGATACATTGTGTGAAGATTTCTGGTTCAGTAACTTGACATCAGTGTTAAATACACCAATCTCAATCATGGTCGTAGTGTATACACTACCGAGTTTGCTTCTCTCTCCACGTTCCATTTGTTATAAAGCAATTACTGGTAGACAAACTGATTATCCGATGCTGCTTCACACCTGCGTGTAACGTGGGGATTATGTAAACCTCTAACTGACTTCACTTATATACTGTCGTTTGTTACAGACGTTATATAAGTGAATTTTAATGTTTACATTGCGTTTTATTGTATTCTTTTTAAATACATTCAGACCATTTTTTATGGAATCCATCTAGCAGGAATCAAAAATATATGTATATGTATGTTCAGGCACGTAAAAAGTATGTTCACATTGGTAGGTACGTATGCTTTTAATTGGACAGTAATTATGAGCGAACAAATTGACTCTTTCGATGATTTGTTTAGATCCTTGCGAGCGACCATGGTTACCACTGTTTTCAGTTAACCCCGTGCTTATTAGTATATCCGGCAAGAGCCGTGCGGTATTAATTAGCTGGAATCGCAATTCGATAAGGGCGGCAATGCAAAGTCTCTCTCACGATATTTGATCGGATTGATAAGCAGCGGATATTGGTGATTTGGGGTATTCACATTCATTAATTAAATTTGATATTGCACTGATGTTATTAATCGCAACATGCGCGCGTGACGTATCTGGTCGCTACGGCGATACTCGTAAAATTCCAGTAAACGTAAAACGCACGCGCTTGGCTGTAATGGCATCCTCGTTGCACCATACCCTTTTGACGTTATGACAGTATTAGTTTTAATGATACAGCATAACGGTATAGCGTATGGCTGTTCAACATGCATTTTAACAATACCTTTCGAATTGAAATCTTTTGGTATGTCTACATGGACTTTGGTCACGGATAGCCAGCAGACGTCATAACTCAGCTTATCGGATATTTCTCCAATGATGATTACCGCTAGTTATTAACTTTTTTATCGCGCTGCTTATCGAACAATCGCGAGAAATGCGGACTACTGTTGAACGGTTCTGCGTAAAGGTACTTTTTCTTTTATTTGACGCTATCCGAATAAAACAACTGTTTCACAAGAAAAGACGTAGTCATGTGGTGAAACATGTATAGCAACGATATTTTTACTGTTGTGCAAGTACTTTATTTAAAGACAATGATCATTGATAGAAATTTAGTTGCAGTCTGATCGTTTGTATTTCTTCCCCGATGCCCTAATTATCCAGTTAACCGAAAGGAATGTTAGAATTTTTCGACACCGTGTTACGCCCTTATCTACGATAGCGCGATAAGACCAGTTTTACACCGGTCATTGTATTCTCTGCTTCGCATGTCTTGCCTACTATACGTACCTACTGTGTGTTCCTAAGTCTTAATGCGAGTTACATTTATGGAATGATTTTTTCTGCTTATCTCCGCGATTTGTGTTTACCATAGCGTCGTCGCATCCTTAGATATAGGAATTGAGCCATAAAGTGTCGACGTCTGGATTCTCCGATAAGATTTCATTAGAAGCGTCCCGATGCTGCTTAAAAGGCAGATAGTTCACGTCGTGTTGAATAACGGCCGTTACTAGAAAGATGAACGTTGTAGGTAGCGTGTTTGTCGAATCAGGGGTAGTTAAATCGTAATGTTCGATTACGGGAGTCCGATAGGCAAAGTTTGGAAAAAGCGTAGTACATAGAGTCATGCGATATTTAACGTCTGTTCGCTTAAGGTCGAGGCCACATACGTGGTCCTACAGTGAGAGGTAGTTGATATCATTGGATGCAGTGAACGCAACAGCTTCCTGCACGCGTGTTGCATATACAATGGCAAGTAAAAGTTACCGGCCTGACAGATTTTCCACTGTATCAGCGTTCCTAAATTGGTATCTAAAATACTCCTAACGAATATTGGGTATAAGAAAAAAAACGTTACAAGAAGTAGACGCTTTTTCTTGTATCCAGTATTAGTAAAAAATGTATTCGAACGGAAACTTTTGCACGCCACTGTATGTACAAGTGCACTATTACACTATATAAACGTGACGGTACAGGTACATTACAGTATCTCATATAGCTTTGCTGAGAATGCAATAGTGTAATGTTCACTTAAAGTCCAATTTGCTTAACATCCTATTTCCTAGAACGTATAACGGAAGTTAAGAGGCGCGTGACTGCACTGCAAATGTATTCTGCGTTTAGTTGGTATATTAAATGCATACCAGTAAATCAAATATTTCTTCATTATTGTATCTGATGTTTTTATAAAGAAAAGATCATAAGAATAGTTGTTCTCATTAAAATATAATCTTGAGTAAAAAGTTGAAAACTGAATTTTTCTTAAACTAACATATTAGATATGTTGAGCTAAGAAATTTATTGTACATATTCATTGTACGACGTGTATCAAGCATTGCGTTAACATTCAGTAACTATATCCTTCCTATCAAACATTACGACTACCTCAATTTGATACAATTTAATATATCAACAGCTGCTATCAAAATGTTGCTGCTCCGATTAAAGGAACTTTGATCGAAATTACGAAACGAAATCCGGGGTACTTGAGATCGTTAGATATTGTAATCGCACATTTGTGTTAAGAACTAAATCATTTCAAGAACATTCCCCGGTAAGTTATAAATATATAGGTGTGCAGTAATTAAAATACTTATTTTAAATGGATACGTGATTGCGTGCCAAAACACATAACATACCACGTTCTATACGTTGCCTACATGATTAAACTATCTGATTAAATTATATTTTCCTTGTTCTCAACACCCATTTGCATCATGCTTTGAGTGATTTATTCGTGGTTTGTGCTGCATCTTTTTGTCGGGATTAAAATATGCATGTGCTTCTCCGAGAACCTGTATAATTTGTTGTAAACGTAGGTTTTAATTGGGATTAAATGATATGTCTAAAAATATTTTATCTATATGATAAAGCAGTCTAAAAGACCAGCTATATGACAATTCCTTAATCCATTGGACTTGGTCCAATTGTTTGTCTCATTCGAATATAAATGTTGAAAGTGATGCGAAGTTTTATAATTTTCATTGCCAATACTGAATTAGTGTAAATTTTCAGTCCCTTTAAAAATATTAATTTTGTAGAGATTTCAGTGATCTTATTCGTACCGTAAAGTGTTTGTATAATAGTTTCTATTACAATACTAACAGTAAGATTTATTTGTATGACAATAGTAATCAATGAAATGAACACGTCAATGTTC
This sequence comes from Priocnemis perturbator, assembly GCA_963942575.1. Classification (NCBI taxonomy): domain Eukaryota; kingdom Metazoa; phylum Arthropoda; class Insecta; order Hymenoptera; family Pompilidae; genus Priocnemis; species Priocnemis perturbator. The sequence goes on along the minus strand of OZ012647.1, from coordinate 13,789,567 downwards.
TTACGTTTACCAATATGACTGCACTCAGTTGTACAAAGCCTTTTGACAGCGTAATGTATTCATATTTATAAAAACTTTGGATGTTTGCTTGCTTTTGACCACCAGATTTCTGTGGCTGCACAATAACTCTTATTAATAAAGTTCTGCATACAAATAAATTTTGTTGCGGCAACTATCTTTCTCACTTCTACAGAGCTTTCTAAGGTTTCATGTGCAATCTGTTTCAATAACAATGTGCTTTTTTGTTGCAGAGTGAAGTGTACATATCGCCTTCAGGATGGGGGCGATGTTTAGGAGTGAGGAGATGGCCCTTTGCCAGCTATTCATTCAACCCGAAGCTGCCTACCTCTCTGTCTCTGAACTCGGAGAGACCGGTACAGTACAATTCCGCGATGTAAGTAAAAAAAAAAAAAGTGTACTTCATAGACTTCCGACCTTAATCTTAGATGTCGTTAAGCGATTGTCGGCGATCGTTACGATATTATTATCTGTCGCGCGTGATTGATACCCGATCGATAATGCGCTGTTAGTTTCGAGTGCCGCGTGATGTTATGCGTAACATACGAAATGGCGATGCACCGTTGTAGTCCTTGTATTTTATGGTTTTCCATAATAATCCGCACGCCGTGCTTAAATATGTGTGTTTAAAGCTCAATGCCGATGTGAACTATTTCCAACGGAAATTCGTAAATGAGGTGCGCCGTTGCGATGAACTGGAGCGAAAGCTTCGCTATATTGAAGCCGAGGTCAGGAAGGATGGCGTTCCGATTAACGACGATCTCAAACAATTACCACGAGCACCGAACCCACGGGCTATCATAGACCTTGAGGCAAGAATTGTTTTCTCGTTGCTCAGCTGTTAGAGTGTCCTGTGAGAGGAAGCTTTGCCGGCACATGATAAATCTTATTTCAATCTGGTGCTTATGTTCCAGGCACATCTCGAGAAAACAGAAAACGACATTCTTGAGCTGAGCCACAACGCGGTCAATCTGAAAAGTAACTACGTCGAGTTGACGGAATTAAAGCATGTGCTCGAGAAAACACAAGTGTTCTTCACGGAGGTACCTAAAGTAGTTCAGCAGTTGTTGCTCATAGCTGCGTCCCCCTTCGTGTAATCGATGTTACCATTTTGTCGAAGAATCAAGATCCGTTTCTTCTTCTTCTGTATCAACAGGAAGAGGCCAATGATTCAATTACCAGGGCACTGATTACCGAGGAACCACAGATTCAGGCAGCGTCCGGGCATGGACGCCTCGAGTAAGTCGATGACCAATTATGCACAATTAGCATATTGCACATAAAATAGAAAATACATATTTCAACATGTTTTCAATTTGTACTCGATAAGACGGCAATGCACCGTTATTTGTTCCTCGAACGACTTATCATATTCTTCTTCTACAACATCATATATTATTTCACAGATTTGTCGCTGGTGTAATTAATCGGGAACGAGTGCCAGCCTTTGAGAGAATGCTTTGGCGGATATCTCGTGGAAACGTATTTCTACGACAGGCAGAACTAGAGAAGCCTTTGGAAGATCCAGCTACTGTTAGTTTATGTCATTACTTTTGTGCCCTTTCCAATATAGACATATCAGTCGGTTTTTAGTCACGTCAGATATCAGCTAAAGTCATTGGCTCTTGTGAAGCTATTTCTGTTTCCATTTTGACATAGGGTAACGAGATCTACAAAACGGCTTTCGTGGCTTTTTTCCAAGGTGAACAATTGAAGAGTCGCATCAAGAAAGTTTGTACAGGGTTCCACGCCTCTTTGTACCCATGTCCCAGCGGCCACGCAGAACGTCAAGAGATGGTGAAAGGTGTACGAACGCGACTCGAGGATCTCAACATGGTACTATACTCAGTTTTTTTCACTGACAGAAGACAGTCGGCTTGATCTAAAATTGTATTCCGTTTATTTCGCCTTTTGTAGGTTCTGAATCAGACCCAGGACCACCGGCAGCGAGTCCTGCACAATGTCGCAAAGGAGTTGCCTAATTGGAGTATCATGGTGCGCAAGATGAAAGCGATTTACCACACAATGAACCTATTTAACATGGATGTTTCCAAGAAGTGCCTTATCGGAGAGTGTTGGGTGCCCGTAGCTGATCTTGCCATTGTTCAGAGTTGCCTCACTGAAGGATCGGTCAGTCACTATTTTATACTAAAACACTTGTTTTTGTAGGTACTTCTCAACGCCGAGGAGTTGTAAAGTTAGTGCCAAATAAGTATGAAATATATATGAAAATGTCTTTTTCAGCGTCAGTATGGGAGCTCAATACGCTCTTTCCTGAATGTAATTCATACAGATGAAAATCCGCCAACGTTTAATAGGACAAATAAGTTCACGAGGGGTTTTCAAAATCTGGTAGATGCTTATGGGGTTGCTTCGTATCGCGAAGCGAATCCTGCCCTTTATACCATTGTTACGTTCCCCTTCCTGTTTGGCATCATGTTCGGTGATGCTGGCCACGGTTAGTATAAAAATTATGTTTATCCGCGACAAAACTACAACCGCAGAAAACACTTACGCCCACGGTGCTTTGTTCAGTAACATTCGTCTAAATGCAACTTTGTTTGTAATGATCGTTTAGGTCTGATCTTGGCGCTGTTTGGCGCGTACATGGTGATTTGGGAGAAGAAACTCATGGGTATTAAGTCGGGCGGTGAGATCTGGAACATGTTTTTTGGCGGCCGGTACATCATCTTGCTGATGGGACTATTTTCTATCTACACCGGTGCCATTTACAACGACATGTTCTCAAAATCACTCAATGTGTTTGGAACTGGCTGGAGAATACCGTACAACGAAAGTACAGTAAAAGAAAATACGGTTCTTGCTCTGGATCCGGCCTCGGAAGCTTATGTTCAAACCCCGTACCCTTTGGGCCTGGATCCGGTTTGGGCATTAGCCAAGAATAAAATCATTTTCCTTAATTCGTACAAAATGAAGCTCTCCATCATTTTTGGAGTCGTTCATATGATTTTCGGCGTGTGCGTCAGCGTCATCAATATTATGTAAGTATTTCACTGAGCGTTTACTAATGGTTCTCGTTACGTTATTGATTTCTTGATAATACTAATATTCATTGCAGATAGTAGATAATTTTCTTTAAATTTGACTTTGTTTATTAGACACTTCAAAAAGTATTCAAGTTTGTTTCTGGAATTTCTACCGCAACTGTTGTTTCTTGTTATGTTCTTCTGCTACATGGCTGCCTTGATGATTATTAAGTGGTTTCTTTATGACGCTTCAGCGACAGGTATTGCTTTTAATATTTACATGCAATCATTTGGTTCTCTAAAACTCTAACACGTTCTCTGTCGACCAGATCCAAGATATTCGTCAGCCTGTGCACCATCCGTGTTGATTACATTCATTAACATGATTTTACACGGTGAATCAAAAATGCCGCCAGGATGTCCATCGTACATGTTTAGTGGTCAGGACATATTGCAAGAAGTATTTTTTGTTATTGCTATCGTTTGCATACCCGTGATGCTTCTCGGCAAACCACTGTTTATTCTCTTAGTGAAGAAAGAGAAAAACGTAGGAGCTGTTCATGTGAGTTACTCGTGACCTTTACACATGACATTTATATTTCAGTATTAAAACATCGTGGACATTCTAAACTAAATTTATAGATTAATGGCTCGGCATCTCAGGATATCGAACTTCAACCTGAAGGATTGCCCGCTCCTCCAATAAACGGCGAGGCTGCGGGCATGAGCCTCGAACACGACGATGAAAATCAACCGTTTGCTGAGATTATGATTGGTCAGGCAATTCACACCATAGAGTATGTGCTTTCCACGGTGTCCCATACTGCCTCATATCTTCGTTTGTGGGCCTTGTCGTTAGCCCACAGTCAGCTGTCAGAAGTACTGTGGAACAGGGTTCTTCGTGTGGGTTTAGGCGCGTCTGGAGGAAATTTTATTAACTGCATAATACTCTACTTCGTCTTCGCAGCGTGGGCCTTTCTCACATTAGCGATTCTTGTTATGATGGAAGGTCTTTCAGCGTTCCTCCATACTCTTCGACTTCACTGGTACGTCCAGATATACCACGTATATTCAGAGTACATTATCGTTTACTATTTCCGTTTGTTTGTTTTTTAGGGTGGAGTTTATGAGTAAATTTTACGAAGGTCATGGATATCCGTTCCAGCCATTTTACTTCAAAACTATCCTCGATGCTGAAGACGCAGAGGATTAAGTTGGTAGCAGTGAAGAGAAATAATCGTTATGCAAAATTGATTGCACGATTCATGAAATCTTCCTTCTATTTTAGATAATTCGCGATTCTTCGTCTGTCTCAATGACGCAGCCTGCACAAATAATTCGACAGAAGTTACCTTTTACTCCAAAAATGTTAGTTTGTTGAGTAATGGTTTTTACGTCAATTAAATTATACTGTCATAATTATTGCAATTATACGTCTATACTACCATTTTCCTTTCCATTAGATCATTTACTATTGTGAAATTCACACCGGAAAGCCATTTTGGTTCTAAGAATGAAGCGTGGTTAGTACGATTCACGATTTCACATATTCAATTTTGGATTGATCATACCGCTAGTATCAAGTAATTTTAATGTAGCATTTAATTAGAAAGTTACCCCGTCATCGTGACTACATTTATATTGACTTGCAAGATTAATAACGCAAATGTTGAGTAATACAAAAATATATTCTTATATTGGACGAATTTACGTGCACGATGCCGGCTCTGGAACCACATACGACGTCACTTCGGCGTATCACTGTGTACATGTACGTTGTCCTACTATCACTATTATCTCACGGCGTACATGAAATACATACATTTTTGTCTCAAAGAGACTAGTCCGGATGGAAGTATTTTATACATGCTTTTTCATTAAACTGCGCATTTATCCGAAACGGAAAGTTATTGTGGTAAATAACTCAAGTACGTGTTTTAATGTACAGTGATTGCAACACAAGTTGTAAAGTCAGTTTTTGGATAGTATAAAACCTATACCTACACAATATTGTCTACATTCTTTTGCGTGTTCTTTTGTGAAAGTTTATCCTTTTCTCTTTAGACATTCATACATTGCGTAACTAAAAATTTGTATCCAAGACACACGGGCTTTCATATTATTCTACGTTTCAATTAGAACTGGATTTTGTCTTCTGAGTTTTGTCAGGATAAGGAAAAAAATATGTTGAAATATATTAAAAATATATAAAAAGTTGATTAAAACTCCACTTACGAATTTGTGCACGAGAAAAATGTTGTTGGTACAGCCGTAATCATTTTTTCCTTTTGCGAACACGTTGGCAAATTTTACGAGCAACAAATTTTTATGGAGTAAGTACGGGTGAATATTAAAAGCAGGGTTAACGTGTTTTGACAGTAAAACTCCTGTTTCTCATAACAACAGGGCAAGTTTTCCGTCTTTGTACGTGCTGCATAAAAATAGCAATATTGTATATTAAAGAAAAAAAATCTTAGAACAATCATTGTACCTGTGAAAATGATAAGATTACCCGACATTGGCTTTGGGCAAGTAAAATCCTAATCGTTATTCTGTAGCTGCTAATTTGACTCTTTGGAAAATTTCTGCATTACTGTTATTCCTTTTATACGTTCTTCCCCGTATGTGGGGTCAAAGGGCAATGAGTTCCCAAATAGGAGTCGTTACACTCTGCGGCTAACATTCTTAAAAACTGTCCTCGAGGGATAACATTAGAACAGGAACATTTGGGGTACAGGGATGGCATGTAATAGGAAATTAGGTCAAAGGAAACAACGCCACGAGTTTTCGCGAAAACTAAACATTTTCCGAGCGTCACCTTGCGCGTCGCGCTATCATATGTCTCCGAAACTAACACCGTTTCTGCAGAATAATGCAACCTCTGCCGCCGTTTTGATCCTTAAGTTGGATATTTGGAATTGAATTTTAACACTTCTGCGTGTCAATAATGTAGAAGATTGCAGTAGTGCAGTAATTGTAAGAGCGTTTAAAATGTGGTGTAAACATACGTGCATGTATAAATTTATTAAATATTCCATATTTGTTAGATATTAGTAGAATGTATATGCACTTATATTACCTGCCGCGCTTTGACTAAACCGCTCAAGCGTTGCGATCAGTCGTTTAACGTGCATAGTCACGCTTCATGTATGCGGAGGTCGCAAATTCACACATTCATATACTCATTCGTATTCCGATCACTTTGCGTTAACGGAGGGCGACAATGACGCATCACCGGAAAGTGCTTTCAAAATGTTTCAGATCAAATGCACGACTTTACTGACTTTTCTGAACACCACCCAAGATGTTGTTTGAATTGTTTTGCTTCATTATTGTGCAGCGTGATAATTTGAATTTGTCGTATATTACATTTGCGTTTAATCCTAGTATCTCTCTGCGTTTAAATGCCGCCCCATGTGTTTTAAAATGACTTAAATTTTTATTGATTCCTTGTATTCCTCGCTAATCTCGGCTGATCAATTCCAAGAAAATTCCAAGGATTTTCTCGTTTTCGGGAGTGCTGCTGTAGTCGACGACGAAATTACTCTTTTATCTCTCGGGGAATGCTAAATTCAATAAATTGTAGACGTAACCACATACCATGTCTACTATTAAATCTTCATTCATATTAGAAATCCAAATTCCTCACGTAAATCCAAGAGACCGCAAACATCGGGAACGTCTAAAATTGGATCGCATCCCTTTTTTGTAACAAATTACAACTATCCATTCCAAATTCTAGCATAAGCATTTGCATGAAGCATTTGCATGTCGCTTTGCATTCGACACTTTTTACTCTGTTCACACGTTGTACATTTATTTCCATATTAAACAGAAAACTATTAACCGTTTTTCTTCTAAATAACATTATTCATCTCTTCAGTTCCCTCATCGGTTCAATGAAAGCTACGTAATTTGAACATACAAATTCTAAGAGCACGAGGGGTCCTAAATGACCCCAGAGAGTCAAACGCGGCAGAAGTCATCTTAGTAGATAGTAGTCCCATTCCTAAAGTAAGTGTCATATATTTATGACACACCGTGTACTTCCATTAGAAGTAATTCCGCAGAAATACGGCGTTCTCTGTACAGAAATTTGACAGGGCGTGCGCGCGCGCGCGCGCACTTATGCAATGTTTGCGCGCCTCAAACGTTGAGCGTCCTACGCGCATTCAGTCGGTGCTGTGCGCCCGTCATCGCGGTGCGTTTTTCAATCGCGCTTCGCTATAACCTCGGACGTTATATGGACCGCTACGTAACCATAAATATAGGTAAGGATTTTTTCTAAATTCACTTTGCGTGTAAATTTCGGCAATACTCACGCAGGATTGCGATTACGACATTTCGTGACGTTATTGCGAGGGAACTTTCTCAAACCGTAATTATTTAGCTCTAATAATTGTAAAGACTTCATTTCATTGCATAATTTCCTCATGGCATTATTTGTTTTCATTTGTTAAGAAGATTTGATTGACGGAATCGACGTTGGGTCAATGTTCTTGAACATGTCAATCGGCCCCCATTCAGGACTAGATAAGATAATATTGACTTTACAATGGAATAAGCAGAGATTTAAGTGAAGTACGTGTAGAATCAAATTATGCAAATGACAAAGTTTCGAGAACGACGAACATTGCAGTGGATAAATTGTCAATCGGATACGCGGATATGGAAATGTTACTGCATCATGTAATAATATATCATATGTACACAGAACGTTAACGCTCGGGAAATGTACAGCAATTTGCGATTGTGGGTCGTCTGATGCATTCCTAAATCACCATCTGTCGACAAGGTGACAATTCACCTTTAGACTATTTTCTGTGCAAATAGACATGTTTACATTTCGTTAATTAAGGAAGCAGACTGATTCACTATTAAGCATTGGATTTTAGCCGACTCTAGATTATTCGGCATATCAGCAGGAAGAAGTTTACTTACTTGATATCTTCTATTGTTCGCTATCGACATGTTTTGCTATTTCTACATATTGAAAGCTCATCCCTTGAACACGTAATCTGTTTGTCATTTGGCTTTAAGTATTCAACGACCGATGACTAATGGTCATCGTAAACTATGGAGTCCATGTATGACTACGATTATTTTGACGTCTCGCCTGGCCGCAACATTCTTATCCTATAGCTGCACGGTCGTTTACTTATGCGCAGACAGAGAATTGCTAGTTAGATGCTCGCTAATTCTTGCGCTCTTCCGTAACGTCATCGATTATGGTCTCACCAATGAGCGCTCATTCAAGGCAACGGTACTTTTAATTTAAGAGTTCAATTTCTGCAGCGTTCCAACCTATTAAAGTGCATACGTGCTGCTGGTAACATGATTACGCTTCCACGCGGGCATCGGTAATAATATAATTTCACCTTAATACGGAAACGGCCGCTGTAACGTGCGTAGAAGCACGTTAAGCCGGGAAGTAATTCTGCCGCTGTCAGACAAATCTCGAAATATCGCAGGAGGATGCATTAAGTTGCGTCACACGCATGTTGAACATGTATTTGTACGCTAAAGTTTCGTTCTTTCCCTCTCCAAGATGAGCGCATCGCGTCGCGAGTCTGCCGGAGAAATTGCTAATGGCATGGTTTCCGTTGCTTCTTATTTGATGCATTTTTGATAAGGCGGCCAAAAAAAAAGAGAACAGGAACGGCAGGTATCTCTGTGCTACGAGCCGTTTTTCAAACTTTTTGATTGGAAAAACGTTGGGTTATCGCGACGGAACGGGCAACTTTTTCCATTAAGGTACGTGGAGAAGGGTACAATCGTTCTACCCGGACCATGAGAATCGTTCGCAGGGGTGGCGGGATAACGGGGCGGAGGACGGATCTTGGTTTCTCCTGAAATGGCATCTCAGCGATTAAGGTCATACGTGCACCTTAAAGTACTGTTCGCTACCTTATCACGTTTTACTCTCAAATATATCCTCAGGAGCGGAATAACGAGTTCGTCGCCACGCTAACTCCATTCCCGCACGTTCACTTTCGTCGCGCACAATTGATGCGGAAATGCTCGATGATTAGGAATAACAGTTTTATTGAAAAAATGCTTACAGAGTGAACGGCTTGAATGCGAACCCTAAATTACTTCTTTAGATACACTGCATTCGTCGTTAATCAGTTTATCACTAAGATTTGTTACATTAAGAGGTGTGGTTCCCTGAATGAGATGTTGGATTGAAATTAAGAGCTCGAGTTAATTTTCTGGACGGGTGTTATCACAGTGATTTAGAACAACTGCTCTCAGGCGCAGAAACGTTTCGTGCCGTCTTCGATTCCGCGGATTGACTCATTGCCAATCGTACGCAGGATGACAAGTCGGGTGTGAACAAATGTATTTCTTCATCATTCTTGACTAACATTCTGTATGATCATGCGTTATGAACAACGGTCACATTATACGCAGGCGAATTGTTTCTTTTTACGCAAGAAAAAGGTCGTTCTGCATATAAGCTTTAGGAGGAGGATTGTCCTCTGACATCCTTTAAGATATCGGTACTGTTTTCGCTGAACGTGAAACAACGGAAGTCAGATGGCTCACATATTGAGAAGATATAATGGAAATAAGAAATTAAAATGTCAGTATGCTTGGCAACCGAGCGTGTTCAAACGAAGTGCACGGAACGCTTAACTGTCGGTACGGTACAGTTTGTTGCAGACGTTTTCTTATAGATACCGTACGTAATGCCCTGAGTGATTAACATAATTACGCGAAGTTTAATTCTGTTCTATATATTCTTACGTATGTAATGCAAGTATTCGCAACGAAGGTTGGAAACATGTGATAATGTTACACATATAGGCACTCTCGTAGAACGACGGTTATTTGTATTTCCTATTAATAGTTACGTACTGTATATTTCATTCAATTCAACGTGTCTGTAGGTACTTGGTATAATTTTTCTTTTAAATACATGCCGCGGCTACAATTATTGTACTCTTCTGAGGAATAGGGGCTTTCTTATAAAACGTACGACTCGCACGTTGCATTGATTGTTACCTCTATCTCGCATAGTTGATGCTAATAATTTAAGAACAAGGTAGTTTATCTAATGAATATAAAGTACATACGACAGGTAGAAAATGTGGCTGCGAGTATGTCGTGTCAGTGGAAACAAATATTTTAACATGGTATTATGCGGCGTTACTTTTATATCATTATGCACGTTAAGTATACAGAAGTTGTGATATCGCAAAAATATCGAAGAAAGCAAGTATCGATTAACTGTAGGTACTAAAACTTTTCGCGGAATGCATTCAATGTTCGCAAATATATTTTCTACACGCATACGTAAGGTTACTGTTAGTATAAAAACTATACACTCTATGCTCTTTTAAAGTAGCGAATATGTATACGATGCAACAGGTAATCTTTTTTTGCAGTGTATCACGTAGATTGTTGAGCTTTTATGTACTCGAGATACGCAACTGATAATTAGACGAAGTACTGTAATCTTTCGCAACTTACACTACATTCTGTACATTCATCACAATACGATGCCGGTACATTGCAATACGACACTCAAACATGAAGCGTTAACTATTAACGTTTGGCAAGTCCTAAAGACTGTCAGCACCATCCACTAATTGCACATAATTAGGCCTGGAATTCGGACGCGCGATGCAGTGTTAATCTTCACAAGAAATACATGTAATCATGCGTTCCCAACAAGTCAGACTTCAACCGCATCTTTTGCCATAAGAATTTCAATTGGTGCTAATAATTGATATACGGAATGGACTATTACGTAATTCTACTCTATGCATCGGCGTAGTACTGAGAATACTAAATAACGCATTTGACTTTCAAGGGAAGGCAGGTGGCTGTCGGAAACCGATTAGATCCTCTTTCGGACATGATAATTACGAAAATCTAAGAGAATGTATTTGTTTTAAGCGTTTGTGGGGTTAGGGCAAGTAAAGTTGGTCATGCCATGAAAATCCGATTTCCTTACTCGTGTCTATATTAGGTGTATGTGCGTAATACTATTTTTGCAAGTTGGACACGAGATAAATCGGTATCTTAGGGATTTTAATTATCGAAATAACAGTACCCATGTAAAAAGTGCTTTAGGCACCATGGCCATATTCGAATAGCGATTTTAACCCTTAACTATGAAATTTGCCCGATATATAAAAAAATATACGTATCTAAAATTTCGGCAAGGTTCGGTGTCACACGTATCAATATTCGAAGGAATGCTGGTCCCGTATATATAACACCGGGTATGTTTAGAAAAAATACGTATTTCTTAGATTTTCATACTTAACAACATATTCAAAGGAGAATGAAATCGGTTTCGGACACCCACCTGCCATCCCTTTTTCATCCAAAGGCCCATGCACCAAACGTGACCTGCGACTGGTACGCAGAAAGAGAAACCTCGTGTCGCTTCTATCGTATTCGCAATAATGAAAGATTTTCTTGTTCACTCAATCCTGTTCCTAAGTATTGTTCAGCTTCTCCTTTTCCTCCGCGTCCGGAACCTGCTCCATCGTTATCTCATACCTGCTCGCGCCTTTAGACCTCTTACCGAGGCACGTTGTGAAACAGGTATCGTGCTTTCCAAAGTTTTCTCCGTCTTCGATTGTCTCCGGCATCGGCTGATTGACCGTTTCCGGCAAATACAAGGACAGGAATCCCGACACCAAGGCGACGAATCCAAATATCGCGGCGGGTACCATTGGATTCAACGAATCTAGGAGCATGATCAGTGGGGTCAGTGCGCCACTTAGACGGGCGCACATCGAGCCAATGCCGAGAGCCGTGTTCCTCACCACCGTGGGAAACAGTTCGGCTGTATAGTTGTATACGACGGCGAAGGATCCGGCTATGCACGACTTTCCGAGAAGAACGATCGTTACGGTGATCATCGATGCAATTTCACTATCCTTTGGCATGAAGGCCGCCAATATACAGCAGGTTCCACCGATCAGCATGAGTGTACTACTCAAACATCTTCGTCCGGTTTTGTCCATGATAAAGCAGACCAGGGTGTAGGTCGGGAGTTCGACTAGGCCACTCAGGAAGAGCATTAGATATGGATTCCCGACGAGATTGCCCGTGTTCAGAGACAGACCGTAATAGACGATCGAGTTGGCGAACCAGTTGAGACAGATGTTCAGTGTCTTTTTACGGAGATTTGGCGTTTTCAAGAGATCGCTCGCGCCGTAGCTTCGATCCTCCTTCGCAACGCGCGTCACTTTCGCCCGACTGATTAATTTCGCCGCGTCGATCTGCATAGTCTCGCCGTTCATTTTCAGTCCTTTCTGCACGATGGCGACTGCCTCTCTCACTCTGCCTTGCGCCCACAGCCATCTGGGAGACTCGTCCATGAGCCACCAGTGGCCGACTAACAATACACTGTGAAGACCGTAGACTATTTGAAGCCACATTCTGTCTTTGATAATCGCACCCCATATGGCGACGAGCATAAAACCCGCGGCAAAGGCAAATTGGAACATGACCCCGCAAACGGTCCTCTTAGACGGACCGACGAGTTCCATCGTCAATACGAAACCTGTTATGTACGCTCCGGCGGATCCGAAAATTCCATACAGAAACCTTATGACGAGAAAAGTGTAATACTCCGGCACCAGTGCCACGGAGACACCCAGGATCAGCTGAGCCACGGAAGACACGTAGAAGATGATTTTTCTGCCGTACTTGTCCGCTAGGCTGCCCAAAGTCACGGCACCGACGAACACGCCGAACATGTACATCGATTGCGCCAACGCGCCCTTCCAACGTTGCGAACAAACGAAGTTCCATTCCATTCCACGCGAAGATTGAAAGTGCGTCGTATCGTACGACCAAGACTCACAACTTCTACTGACATTTGACGCGTCCAGGTAGTTGCACGCGTCGATTACCCGCGGCAGGTTGTCCAGGATAACCGATGTGTTCCAAGAAGACGTCTCATTGAACGGGTACTCACTGGTCGTCGCGGAGAGTGATTGCGGCAGTTGGCAGGTGTGTGTTGGAACGGCAGCGACGGTGAGCAACGTGAGCATATGCAGACCTGCCGTGAGCGCGCCGATTATGTGCAGAGCGAATTGCCACGACTGATATTTCCCAAATTCGCCGAGATAGGACATCATGTCCTCCAGGTCCCTGTCGACGCTCGCCATCCTTTTGTTCTTTGCCCAACTGAATTAAGAAGACGGTTCCCGAGAAGATAAACGATTGTTGTCTATCGCGTGGGCGACCAGCTAACTTGCTGGAATAGTTAGGAAGACCAGTGGCGCGCTCCGATGCACGTCCACGTTGCACCCGATCAGGCGACTGGTGTATCAAGCATAGCGTAAGAATCCCACTTATGCATTGGTCCTTGACAGGATCATTGCGAAACGCCACATCCGCCCTCGTGGCTTTGTTATCGTGATTCCCACTCTCTCTTGCCTTCCTGGATGGTCTTTTTTTTACGTTCGGCTAATCACCATCGCGGATAAACTGCTTATCCGTTGGATTTATCGATGACACGCTGATCGATACGAGATAGCTCACACCTGATGCGTCCCGCCGATTGTGGATGTCGCGAGTCGAGAGTGGCTCGTGTTAGAGCTCGCAGACAACTGGATAAGCCGACGACGACTGATCTACTAACCTTAGAGCTCGGCGACCGGATTCCTCCTGTCCGGAGAACGAGCCTCGATTCAGTTTTTACGAAATTCGCTAGTGTGTCCTTGCACGCCCCCCTCGTCTTTCACGCCTCCTGGCTTGTACGTGTTTTTTGCGCCAGTTCCTTCGACGAACGCTGACGTTCCCCGAACGGTCACGACTGCCCAGAGAAGAAGCTGGGTGCCCGCGATACCCTGTGTTTCAGAGATACGATTATTGATAAACCGGCTGCCGGTGCGTGCTGATTGGGGATAAGCGATTGCAATGTATCTGAAATTATCAGTGAATCTGAAATGTTTGTACTAATCGATGACGATTCAATCATCCTCGCGAAAACATCTAGCGCAAAATCTATCAGCACGTATTACATCGGTGATTCATAGTCCGCAACCGGTTTTACGTGTACAAATAAGCGGCTAATGTAAAGTAATATTTCTTTTCTGCTGTTGCTACTTCTTTTGTTGGTTTCGATTGCTTGGTATACCGTTCCTATTAAATGCAAGGTAATGTAAACAGAATAACAAATTCAATTTTACATTTTTAATTCATTTTTTCATATAAAATCAGAACTTTCCCGTTTGTACCGTCAGTTATCGAACATATTGTATATAGTCTCATAGTCAGAGAACGAAAAACTGAAATCGTATAAGATTATTTAGAGCGGCAGCCTCGTAATCAACGGATTCGTATATATTTTCATGTATAATCATACATATCATAAGCAGGTTTTTAAATGGCAATAATGTCGGTTGTTGCTATCCTTGACCGGTTTCTAATATTTTTCCGGGCGCTTAGCACGATAGTAGTGTGTTTCTTCTCAGGTACATACCAAATTAATAAAATGGGTTCAAGTGTCAATATGTTGAACGTCAATCTGCAAAACGGTAAATTAGTCAGAACCAATTATTATCAAATGCGTTTAAATTTTGCTTGCTAGTTAGTGAATAAAAACGGAATTAAGTGGTATGAATATATCTATAAGATACCAATTATCTTAAAATGTAGGTCAGAGACGTATTGTTATTGTGCTGAATAGTCTACCGTATCACAGACGATAATTCATATTCTCTTAAAGATTGTCTCATCAATATTGAAGAAATACCTAACATATTTTGATTATCGTAAAAATGTTTAGAATTATAATCGACAATGTTTCATGCTCGAAGTCCAATTTCATTAATTCGCTCCACTGTGATGAAACTGCTCCTAAATATATTCCTTTTTTTTCACTGCCATATACGTGTATCATGAGTTGTACAAATTTGTTTGCGAATATATTAGCAATGCGGACGAACATACTAAAATTTGTGGTTAACTTGTGCCATACAGATAGTTCAAACTTGCACGCAGGATCATGTCATGTAATGCAGCCGATTAAGATATAATTAATAGACGATAACTTTCAGTACATTCCTCTTTCTAGCGTTCACAGCGCGTATGTGCAATAATTTTCCTTTATTAGCGGTACGATATTTGAGATTGAGTTTAGCTACTGTGCACATAAACGCGCCGCGTATTCAGCAGCTGTGCTCTGCTTTCGTGGACGGCTCGCGGAAGAATGTTGAACGCAATGACGATAAAACGTAGGTATTCTCTTATCATCCGATATCGCCGATTTCGCGAGAGTGCGTAAGGTCGTTTACCGTGTTTCTGGCGTTTCGAAAGCGGTTTCCTTGCTCGCGTTCGCACATACCGTTTTTCCATACTTGGACAGTAATACAGTGAATGTCCCGCCGGTCGAGGCGTAACGATATAACATATTATCCTTGCGGTGTTTGCACAATGTATATCACCATGCATAAGTATCGCTGTGTTCTTCGGTTGTGACAGGAATTGTGATTTCACAGTCTATCTTTATAAGTCGATTCTACAGATTGCGACAGCGACGGCGTCCTACACATTCTACTAATTTTGCAAGAGGTATCGCACTTTCAAATTCATTGCTGTTGTAACGATTGCGTATGGTTTGTTTGCAGCAAAAAACGAGGGATGAACAAAATTGTGAGAAAGTGTCGGTGACATAATTGTAATATTAAGATTAATATTTTTGTCACCGGAATATATTTGTTTTCTAATGAGAAGCCATAACTGGGGCTCACAATCAGTACAGTCATATAATTTCCTGTCATAAGAGCTGCGCCTTGGTACAGGCGACGTGGTTAAACTTTACTTATTAAACGCCTAACTGCCTGACAGAATCGATTACTTTTAGGTTTTACAGAACAGGAAAGACACGGTGAACATTGTAACAATAATCATTGATAACAAATAATAAGCTGTGTTTTAGAAAGCTGTAGCAACTGAATCCACTAAAACTGCTTTCTTTTCTCGCTCAATAATGTAGGCACATGCACTGTGTATCTTTATATTCGTTGAATTATCATTACACGATTATAGATTCCAGTACATTCAATGCACGAGATTTCCTTTGAGAAAGGCACACTTGATTTAAGCAAAACGAATATTTTTGACACATTTTTATCCAAAAATGGCCTTGAAACGGCACGAGTTTCTGGCAAACGGAACACATGAATATCGCAACTAAAAATAGGACGGTAAAGGCGTACGAAAATAAAGTTACAGAATTATCACGAGCATGAGCCAAATGACGCTTTATGGTAATCGAATACCTTTCCTCCTGTCGATATCGTTAACCGATGAATTTTTGAACTACTTTCGCGGCGCGTACACTCTCTTCTCCCGTCCAGGTTTTACGTAGAAGAACGAAAGCACACTGATCTACATATTCGTTGAGAGCCCGCCGAGAAACTAACGGCCAATGCCAATGAACTCGAGGGCCGAAGTAGGAACGGAACGGGAGACAAACGGAGGTTTCGCGCATAACCATTGGACCCAAATAAATTATCGTTCAGCTATATCGGTGTTGGAAGATTCATATGCGCTCTCCAATACGTACTGACACAATCTCGACCGTGCCATTGTCCTTGTTGCTCACTGGCCAATGATAAGTCTGCCCGCGCTTTGTCGCTGTCGAATCAGACGACATCGTCGCGCTTTTGTTCGTAGCGTGGCACTTTGCAGTCACTCTTCAATTAACCGCGTCTTTCGAAATTCAGCCTTGACATTACTGAGCGGGAATCGTAGTTCCAATGTCGCACTCTGAATTGACCTAATCGTCAAGTGAGCGCGCGTTAATTGATATCTTTCTCTTAATAAATAAGACACGGGCACTGTCGTGCCTGGGAGTCGTGTACATGCACTCCTTAATTCTTCTTTTCCTCCGCGATCCCAGTTTAACGATATCCAGTCAAGTTGGGTTAGCATTGGTGAGTACCGGTTTGGCCACTGAGCGCACGTCGTTAGAAGAACGACAACTTCATTATCCTATTATTTATTGCTCCACGTAGCTTCTCGCGGCCGGCACAGCCAACGACGACTGTACAAACGTTTCTTTGTCCGTAGACCCTGCGCTAGCCAATAATATTGTTTATGCACGTGCGCCATGCTTCGTTCAGTCGCGCCAACCGACGCCGACGCTCGCATGTTCGACGAAAGTGAAAACACTCGGGCCTCGCCGGCTAGCACGAGCCACAGGGTTCTTTTTTTTTTATGAGCTGCTAGCTGCTAGTCGAAAAGGTCTCACAAACCGAACGGTTGATCGATCGGTTTGACACAGTTACGGCATTTCGTTAACGTTAACGCGATTCTACGCAACGGTGATTGGCGTTCCGAAGAGAATGACGTAACGCTGAAATTAGTGTTACCTTGGTATGGCGAACGGCGGCTGGGAATGGCCTGTATCAATGCGTTTAATTACGATTAACGTGGCCGATTGGAAGAATCAAACGTTTCGAAGCGAGAAACTTGAAGTTTACTTCACACGATCCTGTATCAACGCGCTCAATGTCGTGTCTCGGCGTCGGCATGGAACTGTCTTCGAGTCATATCTTTCTCGCTTATTAATCGAAACCCCGCGCTCCCTTGCCACCGTCAAAAAGGATAAACCTGTCGGCAATTACGAGAGTTGTTTAGAATGTACGTGTAGCGTACGCGCACGTAGCGTGTATTAGATCAGCTGCCATGCAGGTAAAATTCCCAATAAACGCGACGCGAAGATGCGATATGAACGCTTCATAAAGTTATCTCCCGTGCGAGAAGCGAGACGCCCATTACGCTGCTATCTCATATAGCACAAAATGGCAATTTCGTGACTAGAGGTCGACTTTTTAGACTCAAAGTCGGCTTTTAGTCCGCACATAGTCATTTGTAATATCTGGGATGGGTGTAAGAACGGTAGGACGAGTCTTGTAACGATATTCTTGCCGTGAAGTTTGACGATAAAAACATACTCATAGAGATGAGAAAAGCGTTTACGTTATACGCGATAGGACGGCACCTAAAATAATTATTTCTTTAAGTCGTGCCTGCTTTCCCGGTTCACTAAAAATCTCTCATCTCCGCACGGTATGCTTCGCTTTCGTGATGCAGTGATGACTTAGCGATGATTCAACAATAGTAGCTGGAAATTGGTTTTAACTACCGTTGATAATTATTGTATTATGTCTAGTCATTGTAGAAAAATTTCCTGATTGAAAAGGTGCAAAAGTTGCGTTATTGTATTGTCACCACAATTTTGATGGGTCGTATATGGTACATGAAGTTGGAAAGTAAATTTTTAATTTTAACAGTTATTACACGTGACTGTCACTTTTCTTCTGTCAGGTAGTAAGTGTAAAAACTTCATTCTACCAACGAGATTTCGCATAGTAAGTACAATCCACTATTTCTCGCGCGAGTTCACATTGAAAGAATCGCTGACAAGAATCTCCGGAGTGCGGTGGTGTAAAAGCAATTAGTTTAGAAAGGTCAAACTATTCCTGAAGTCCGACAATAAATTTGAAGCTATCACTTCTGCGAGAGTGCGAATGGGATAACGAATAACGGTTTGACGTATGTTGACCGTAAGATGAATGTATTATTTTAACCAGGATAGCACAATATCACCTTTCTCTCCCGTCGTAAATTCAACAAAAAGTCGAACGAAGCTACAAACTAAATTTGTACTTTGATCGAAAATTCGATAAACGGTGATACTGGATATTTTACGGATACAATATCTTATTCACATTTCAAATATACCATTCGCACCGTCACCCTGCACTCGGTAACTTTGACCTACCCTTTTCTTCGATGATCCAATATGCTTAACTGGATTTTAAAGCGGCTCGTATATACATACACGAATAAGAAGCGTGAAGCGTTGCTCTAACGTTCAAGTCGGACGGCGATCGTCGCCTCGGGCGAATAAAAAAATCTTATTGTTAAAACATGCCGCCGCGCAAACATTCGTCGAATTAAGGCCTTCTGCCACGATGCTTTGACACGGGTACAACAAACGAATATTTCGGGCGTAAGGTAACTTTGTTCTAGAAGCTCAAACGAATCAAACTACGCTTTTTCTCTTACTTCACTCAGTCCACTGCATTGTTGGTAGTCGATAATTTTCTCAACGTCTCTACACATGAACAGTACGTTTTCCTGATGTCGCAATCGTTGCGTTCGGTGATAATTACGTGAATGATTCGTGCAAGTCATAAGCGTTAGCTAGAGTGTCAAGCAGTTGTACTTACATTGTGTAATATCAAATGTGCAATTGCTTGTGAAAGTCTCGGTTTACTAATTTTTGGAATGGTTATAGTATGAAAGTGGATGCACAAGACTACGGCAAACGTCAGAATGCACGATGTCGACCTGCCAATAGAATTTCCGGAGACCTTTGGACGGCGCTCTGGCGAACGGAACGCGTACTTCGTCTATTGTTTCGTGGAGAACGCAAAAGTGGCGCCGGAACCGTTTCGAATCATTAGCCAAATATTCTTACTTGATTTTAACGACGTGCTTCGAGCAACTGGCGATACGCGAAGAAGAAGCGTCGCGAAGTCGAAGTGGAAGAATACAGGTGCCATTTCACAGTTACTATTTGCCCGGGCTATACGAGACGTTTATATCTTCTCTTTTAATCTTGTTTTGATTTATTATTCGGCATCCTTCGGGGAAGCTTAAGGAGTTCGTAAGTTTGTTGTAGGTAAACCTCGCAAAAATTGTGCGAAAAAATCTGATAATGATTAGGATCACACGTCGGAAATTTTGCCACAAGAAATCTGTAAATTTTCTATGTAACGTTTTGTATCGCATTGATTTGTAAGAGAATGTATTTGTTCCGCTTTAGTTTGTGGGATAAACTATTGTTAAGGGCACTAGCGCGTGTAGCAGGTGTCGAACGGTGATGTAGAATGCATTTCACTTGTATCGAATTATTCGCTGCCACACTGAGGCGCATTGGAATGAAATCGTCGTTGATAATTGTTCAACCTAAGGTCAAGGCCGCGTAGCGTAGATTTCTTCCATAATCACGGCTCGCATTATGAATATCAGCGAAAACGCGCAATCGGTTTTGGATTTTATCAAACGTTAAAAATATGGACGGTACGCGATGACACTTTCGGATGTCGAAATAATACTGTCACTCAATTGTAACAAAGCGATATCAATTAGAAATATTTGTTCTCACTATCTGCTTCGATCAATCAGTCATACTGCAAATATTGAAATTGTCACCTTTGAACCCCATCAATATCATTCCATTTCAGCATAACTACGTTGAATAAAAGTAAGAATGACTTATCATACAAGAATTACATCGTGTCTCATGTAAATAGAAATTGTTGCACGCGCGAACGTTCCACGGTCGCAACGTTTAGAAAGCTCACCAGAATAATAGCAAACACCTATCAGGATCACGTTCCTGGTAAGTTCATGAATGTTTAAAAATAAAGAGGTTAAACTGTTTTGAACCATTTGTGCCATCTGAGCGATAACACGGCGGGCTGCACGCGCACGTCATCAATGACAATGACGTGGTTAAGACGTAATGTGTAGCGAAGTGTGTAACGTGGCAGTAGCAGAGCGTAGAGAAGGGAGAGAGAAAGAGACGGCTGGCTGGAGGATTGCGCGATGCATCACACCGGAGATCGAGTTATCGCGAGTTATTCGTTCAAGGGACACGTTGCGCAGGAGGCGGCTCTCGTTATCCAATTATACGATTTAGTAGACGAACACATACACAGCGGGCGGAAGCAGACGATAGAAAAAGAGGAGCAGGGAGGGTGGTCGGTCGGCGTGGGTCCAAGTGAATAATGATAGATGGATATGTGTTCGGTTTACCAGGTTACTTAGCGCGCGCTTGTGCCATTCCGCCGGATAACTGACCTTCCTCAGACACGGTCTCGTGACTTTGCCGGGAATCATCGGACTTCGCGCTCGCGCATAATGATAATTGGCCGCCTCACGGGCGAAGAGCGACATGGGCTGCCGCGCCTTCTTCTGCCGCACAGCGGTTCTCAAAGTTTCCGTCTTTCCGCTAACATTTTGTGGGTCGGAGTTGCTCGCCATCGACTTTTTGCTCCGCCATGCTTCTAAATTTAAGTCGACTCAAGTGACGGCGAAGTAAACTTTATTCCACGTGCTTAGGCTGGCCTCCTCGTGCTTCGTACGAGATTTCCGGCCGAATACTGAGATCAGCCGAGCAGTAGCGGTCGTCATTGTATTTATACTCCCGAATTTGCGAGGCCGCGGATCAGAGCGGCTCGATTACAATGACGCTAGTACGGTATTTTATTCTGTAAGGGTACACCACAATGGGGTAACCCAACCTCAGCCCTCCCATAGATGGGGCGCGTCCGACGTCCTGTACGGCGTCGAATTACATCTGCTGTACACTGGCATCAGGATTTTCGATTCGCCCCTATCTCTCGAGTGCCACCCGAAGAAATTTGATGTACCGTCTTGAACCGAAATTCGATTACTTTTAAACTTGTCTTCCCGATGAGCTGCAGTTCCTTGCTGCTCCATAAAATGCCTCATCCTTGTCGTGCGCGTCAAAGATTTAAGGAAGCTATTCTGAAAAACTAATGTTGAGTCTCTTATAGCTAGCTGATTAAGTAGTGTTTCCGCAGATCCGCATATCACACCTGAAAGATGTTTACGGGGGTAACGCAAGACTTAACGGTTTATGTTTATATTGCGAACTTTCGCCAGAGCAGTAGTACTGCAAGGTGTGATGGAGTAAACGGTAGAGCGCACGTAACGACGTCTGTAAACGTGTGCATTGCACTGCCCGCAAGTAATGCGCTTCCTTTTATCGCTATCGTGTTCGCCGTTCCCGTTTCGTCGATTGTCGTAATCGCGACTATTACGTCGATATGCAGTCTAATGGAAAGAGGAAGATAAGGGTGAGCGGAGGAAAGGGAGAAATGACACACATCGCGGTGTTGTAGCCTGAAATAATTGGCGCGCTCCGTACAGGCGCCGTTCATCTGATAGGTTGTTAATCAGGTTTTACACTCGGTGCACGAGCGAGTAATCGGCCTGATAAGATCCAATAGCAGCGGGAGTCTTGCACATGACAAATCGCGTATCGCTGCCGGTCACGGGTGATGGCCAGAATGATTTCAATCAATTAGGGACAGGCATACGCCTGAATCAATTATCCACCTCCTGGTAATTTGTAGGATTATTGGGTACTTAACAACCCCGACTCCAAGCTTAATTTCCCCTTCCATCGTGCTATTGATTTTCGGATGACAAATTAAAGGCCCTACAGCTTTGACGGCTTCTACCCTCTCCCCGTCCTTGTACCCCATGTGATCCAGAAAATCAGATTAATGCAAACTGCCGTAGAACGGATTTACAACCGCTATCGTTGCTACTGATTTGCATTTTCTTTTAAGGGTAAGCCGAACGTGTGCATATACATAGTGCGATAGTGCCCAACGTGTGTGGATTCCGAATTGAGTTCGTCTGAATTCTATTACTGTTAAGCAGAGAGAATTTTCCCGATAGGGGTAATTTTGCTTCCATAAATTAGGAACGACCAAATACACCGTAGCGATTGGATCCTGTTTAGGATGCTGCGATATAGCGCGCTTAAATGGCAGCACTAAACTTTACGACTCAGCTAATTACCGCGTAATTAATATCAGTAACACGGAAGCCAAGGCGAGATACGGATGAGATTAGATGCGTTCACGCGTTTGGGCTTCAAAGCGGCAATGTAGGGCAGAGGTAACATAAAACATTTATACCTGACATAACTTTACATGTAACATTGTCGTTATCCACATAATAAATATACTCGTTACGTGCTGGTTACTGGTATCTGCGTCTTCTCACTTTACGGATAAGTCACTGAAGGAAAGGCGTAAATACGAGTGAAAAGTACACGATTGGTAAAGTATAAAATACGTTCAAATATGCACTTCTACATATGCATATCATTTATTTTACTATATTTTCGACTGCATGGCGTTCCGTGATTGTTTAGGCTGAATGATATTAACGTGTCTCCCACAATTTTTCGGTGTTACAGACAGTATTGAACAAAGTTTCTCTTTTTAACCAACAGAATGCCACCGAATATCTTCGCTCTGATATTGCATCGTTAAGTTCAAGCACGTATATGGTCAGATAAACTGTAATTTGACGACCTCTTTATACAAGGCAATCATAATCGCGACACGTGGAACGAAACCTCGCTCTTTGATTTTCTAATGCCGTTTATAATTAAAGCAATGCGTCAGCGTACACTTGTTTAAACAGTACGGCGTAAGGATTACCTCATCGTTTGTCTAAATGTTCAATGATCGGCCACATTTAGTTTGCGAGGAATCGCAATTATTGACTGACCAATCTCCGTATCTTAGAATTCAATGCACATTAACGCATATGATCACATCAGCGGTTAGATGTCGGAGGCATGAGTGTGCGGTTTACCGCGAATTTATCTCAATGATTCATTCATGAATGGAGAAGAAACAGGTGTCCGATATACTTGCTTCTGGCGTGTCGCTGCGAAATGAACGCGAAACCTATTGAAGAATTACCTATACTGGGCCCCTTATTCCGGCAAATTTATTGACCTAGGTGTTGATTAACCTTTTGCGTCAATGAACGCATCGGTGTAATGCTTAATTGGAATTAGGTAGAGTTGTCTTGTAGTTTTTCTTATCGTAAATCTTTACGCTGTCAACGTTCTGTATTAATACAGCTGCACGAAGATGTTGTCACACCTACGCACACATACGTGTCAGTTATGAACAATTGCCGTGTCTATTGACTGCTCGTGACTCCTTTGATTCTATATAATATCCGCGTTTACAATCTCGTGTTAACATGTTAACGTCATCGCCACTGTACTATTTCGAACTGATTCATAGTATGAGGTTATTGAGAAAATACATAGCCACAAATTTTTCGCGTAAAAGCAATTAGTAACATTTTATAATATATTACTCTCTATAATCTGTTTACAGATTCATTATTGAGTAGCGCTATGAAAACCGAGAGCATTACTAACGAATTTTATCTCCTGCTGATGTGTATGTATTAGGGAACTTTTTCACCTGCGTCTACATTTTATTATATTTTTATAGTTTTATGCGGTCAGCAAAGATTGTGGAAAGTAGGATGGTCGTCTGATCATTGTTCTGAGTCCTTCTCACCGATTTATTCAGTTACGAACGTACAGTGCTCACATGTTTACTATTGTCACTCATTTTCATGCGTGACCCGTGGACATACACGGCAAATTTTCCTAATCCTGTGCTCTGTTTTGTATTGAACCACCGATGCGCAGTTTAATAGGCGAAGACGGCGAGATTTATCATTATACACTTAAGGTCATCCGCCGATCTGTTGGCTTTTATCCCACATATGTACGTATATTCGTGCCGCTGATTCAGAATTCAGACCACTTCAACAATCACCGGCACATTTTTCGTCTGCGATGTGTATATTCTCGAAATAAAGAAGGATCCGCGAAAGGCTGGAAAAAAAAAACCCAAGCAGGACAATATGTGATGCATCCGAGACGGAAGTTGATTGTAGGGTTTCGTACGATCCGGAAGACGATGATAGGCAGGTGGAAGGATACGGGATGAAGGGAAGGTGACACTGCGATCGGGTTGGTCGTGTCACGGCAGGAAACCTGGAGGGCAAGGAGGCAGGAATGAAGGAAGCGATGAAGCCGGATTGCGCCCCGCTAAACTTGGCAGTTGCGCGCGAACCATCGAACCGAGAGGTAGTGCTTCGTGGTCGATGGTCTTGCTGGTGATATTGTTCTCGTGATTCTGAACCATTCCATGCTGCCACGTTACCGTTAATAGGATTTAGTCAGCGCTTCGAAGTGAGTTTAATTGGTCGGTGACAATTAGATTGTATTGCGGAAAAATTGAGGTTGCAAGAGTTGTTGAGAAAGCAGTCGGTCTCTGCTATATACTCACAATCAGAGATTCCGGATTAACGAGTTTGATGGCGTCGCGGGTGTTGGAAAGTTGTTCGACGTAACGGTCTTCGAGATGACAAAGCGGAAGTCGACACTTAGATTCGGCGGTACTTATGTCTCAGTCAATATTGGACATTGCGAGTGCAAATGCATCTCGGAGTCGTGATATTTTCGGATACTAAGTTCCTATAGGTCGATATCAATTTAAGAGAAGTTGTGTGCGGCATGTTATACGAGTCATATTAGATAGTTCGCACAAGTAAATAGGTATGTGTGTAGTTCTCTAACTAGATGTAATCGATTCCATATTCGAACAAATTTTCAAGAGTATCGCAAAGAGTATGCAAAGTGTGTGCCTCCTTATAATACTTCTTATATAGGATTTTTCAAGGAATAGAATGTATAATGAGATCTGAAGAATAAAAAAACAAGTGACAGTGATCGAAATTCATTATCGTAATTCTCGTGAGATACGACAGAGTGAAACGGTGTCGGAAAGTGCGTCGATCTTCGAAGTGCGAAATTAGAAAACAAATTCGTCGTAGTGTGGTAAAAAACGTGACATAATGCATGATAATTTATGTTAAACATCAGTAAACGTACCATTCAAATTCTCACATACAAGTTAACCGGTACTCGTCGAGGCGATGAGAAGTTATTGAGAAATCTTCTTAGGTTCAATGAATTCTGTGGGGGCAAAGCAGTCGCGATGTTACGAATTAATTTGGATATATTTAGGAACTAACAAAGCCAAGTACACCGGACACGATCTTTGTTTTGCGTGTCAGTCAACCGTGCACAGGTGGAAAACTTTTCTCCGTACCAAGGCGCTTTTTTATTAAGTTGTGACGTAACTTTCATGACCCGGTATTTCGCGTAGCAGTGCTTCTCAATCTCTACCTGGCGAAGTTGCGTAGAATTGTGAGTAAAAGGATAAGCCGCGTGTATATAACTGACTCCGATGGCTAAGATTAAAATGAACGGTAGAACGTGATTCCAGCGTGAATTTTTCATCCTTTCGTTTCCATATACGCACTCCACGTACGTAGATGATGTTTTGCCTGAGGCGCTCAATGAACCCCGATTTTTCGCTTTCGCGATGAGTAAACCGGCACAGCAAGTACTCGCTAAAAGTTGATATTGCCGAGCGTTACATAAACATCGGATAAGAGTTACACGTGTAAATGTATGGAAATGCTCCTTTTACTATTGGATATTCGTGGATTCCTGTGAAATATGTCTAGCTTGGAAATATTGTGCTATTCGTACACTGTGCACTTTTTTGAAAAAACAGACCGTGATATAAGATGATTGTTCTGATTCACGGTAAATTTGCGTTCCACGCGGGCGTTTATCGAATATCCGTGAACGGAAGATAAGTCGCTGATTTCCTTGATATCGAGAAAAAAATAAAAATCACGTAATCAAGTGTCACGTACACTTGTCCAAGCTGAACCGCTTTCGGGTTTCCTTGACGTGACGCTTGAGAGAACGTGAAATTGTTTTCAATCCTAGCTTGCCTTAACCTCGTTTGAACGCCTAGAAGGTTTTCACGAAACAATGATTCAATACCATTTATGACATCTTTCGCAAGGAGCCTTACCGGTCTTGTGTTTAAATCAATTTTTACATACTTCGTGCCGCTCCTTCTAGGGCAATTTTCCAACGTTTAAGCGCGCGATAATCAAACTTCCACAGATGTTAACAGTCCACTGTAAATGTTTAATCTTGCAACATTTTTTCATCGTCGATTATACATTCTGGTCAATATCTGCGTGGAACGTCAAAATATATGTTTTTATTTATTTATTAATGTACTAATAACTACAAAATTGTTGAATTACAGTATAAAATGCCATTTAAACTTTTATTGTATTTATGATTATTTAATACCTGACTAAGCGCGAGTATAATTTATTAAGAGATACTAAACAGATTCATGGGTTGGTTAGAGAGATAAATTCGTTTTCAAGCGGAGGCTCGTAATATCGAAAATTACATTTAGAGATTAATTTTCCTCGAATAGGTGTGCTCATGATATGACCCAGTCCCGCGAGGTTCTGGCAATGATGGACGCGCACACGACAACGTTTGGACGCAAAAGGGGCTGCACGATTTCTCGCTGCGGCGCCTTCCTAATCGGCGTCTTCTTCCTCGTCTGTCTGCTCGGCACTGGTTTTCTGGTTTACCATTTTGCACCGTGCATCGAGGAAAAACAGGCGAAGTCTTGCAATGATTTTCTCAACACTCCCGTCCTCGAAACGGTGAGAACCTTTTCCGCGGGTGCGGCCAATAAGAAGAAAGTGGATGTCAGATTACCAAGATCCGTCGTTCCCGACGCGTACGAATTGAAGCTGATACCTTTCATTTGGGAAGGAAATTTCACCTTTCACGGAGAGGTAAGATGTACTTCATAAATATTATTTTTTTCATCTCCTTTCACTCATCGTCCCGCGTCTTGTCATACCCGGTGTAGAGCCATATAAAAGTAGATCGATATTTTGAAGTACATATCAAGTACGGTTTTATGTCCGCGAATGGTTGAATGGTTCTGACCTGAAGTACGAACCCGTTATTTGATCTTATAAGTTGAGCATGAGTTTTCCCGCTCCCTTTTTTTTTATCATTAGACGGTGAAGTGAAAGTTTCCGGAGCTATTTAAGAATAAGTATTCGTTATTTTAGAAAGTGTGGATTGATGTTTTGTGTGTTGACGACCTGTATACATGTTCTGAAAGTGTCGTAAATTTTATGGAATGATGTTTTAATATCATCATTAAACGTTTTCCACAACTTTGCGCAGCGTTCAGTTTTTTCATCATACGGTCTTGCATGTGAATCTTTTTCAACGATTTGCGCTCCCATTGTTTTTCAATTTCGTAATTAAATAAGCAGATATTACTTTTAATGTTTAATACATATTAAATGCAATATTACAGAGACGTGCAATATATGTATTAAATACACGAAAACGTGTTCATTATCGATTAGCTTACACAATCATACAGTGTAGTACATGTATTATATTTAAATTAGTCTTCTGCTTTTGATTTGGTTTACGTTACGAGTTTGCCGTTGTACTGTATTTCTGTAATGTCAATCAAAAGAGTTCTATAAAATCATTGCTTTTCCTAACAAAAGGTTATAAAATAAACTCCGATTATGGACAGAGTAGGAAATGTTCAGCCATTTTGCGGCGAAAAGCGTTTTGTTTGCGAGCGTTTTGCTCTGTAAAAAGATACAGCAATTACCTGATCTGGGCGCAGAAACATCAAAAGTTCATGCAAACATTTTGGGATGAAGTAAAGAATATAAAAAATGTATTTAAAGTCAATATCTTCTGCTATAACAGCGTTATCATAAACACAATGATAACGCTAAAGGTATAAACTTATGTCGTAAAGCATGTGCTGTCCACATTGTCCCAACTAGTTCTAGCGTAGCGTACTGATAAGTGACTCGATAGCGATGTATTGACAGGGTCATTGATGTCTCTAAAATTGTAAAGTGTTATATGTTCATATTATATGATCGAAGGTAAATATCATCGTGAATGTTACGGAAGACACGAGGAATATCACCTTGCACGCTCTTGATATGAAGATTGACGAAGGCCTGACTACTGTCGGGGAGTATTCCGCAACTAACAATAGTACCAAGGCGATCGGAATTGTGGAGCAGAGGAACGACACCGAACGGCAATTTCACGTGATTAGAACATCAGACACGTTGAAGGGGGGCAAGCAATACGTCGTGCATTTCAAGTTCACCGGCTATTTGAACGACTACCTTCAAGGTTTCTATAGGAGCTCCTACACAGTCGGCAATCAAACGAGGTAAATTCTCTTGGCGATAGAAAGTCTTTTATATTGTTCTCAATGTATAATTGTTCCATCCTTTAACGTATGAGCGCATGCCATTCATACGCTCAATCGGCAATGAACTGATAGAATTGTGAAGTTATAGAAAATATTCATAACTGGATGTAATATCGATGATTTTAAGAACAATTAGGTATAATTATGTAAAAACGGAGTTGAGATGTGTGCGAAGTATTACGATCCCTTTTACGATTAGTTTCATTTATTCACAGCAACCTTGTGACTTGCACTTCTTTTAATTTACATTTTTCTGCTTTTATATACTTATGGTAAGAGTTGTGTGCCTGTCCATACTTTTCTTTGCCATAATATGCAATTTGCGGGCGTTGCTCTGTTGAGATGAAGGAACAACAAACTGTTAGGTAATAGGCGGTGCTAAGCTTTCTCGTCGTGCTACTCATGCATACATTACGATGGATTAATGCACCCTTGGCCGGCTCTTCGACCATTTTTGTACAGTTCGCTGCTTCGAGACTTATGACGCGTCAAGGCGAGTTTCCTTCGATCGAAGCTGTGATAGAATTTTGCTTCAGATGAATATTTTTATGATATCCTGCATAAAGCATGACGTACCATTTTTAGGCTGAAAGAAGGCTCCTCATGTTTATGTCAATGATTATTACACAATGCATGGCAACAAAGAATTACCACCTAAACAACATGCATGAATATTAAATATTGTGTACATAAAACGTTTGATATAACCAGTCAATGTACCATCATAGTAAATGAGAAAATGTGTCATTGTTCATTTTGTACTACATTACTTTTCCATTAGGTGATCATTTATGAGACGTAATCTAAATTGTTAATAAGCTTGAAATTATGTCAGATCAAAGTTGGTTTAAAGATCACATTGAACATGAGTTTGAGAAAGAATAAGGGATCATTGACCGTTGAAGTGGCATAATATTGTTTGTTCATTGATACTATGATCATCCTTGTATTTTAGATGGATTGCCGCCACACAATTTCAGGCCACCGATGCACGTCGAGCCTTTCCCTGTTTTGACGAGCCAGCTCTGAAAGCGAAGTTCCAGATTAGCATTGCACGCCCAAGAAATATGACATCCATATCGAATATGCCTAGGAAAGGAGATCCAGTGCCCATGTGAGTGTATTTAGACTTGCACATGTTATATTATTGAAATCATAGTCTTTCGTGTGTCGCTGTGGCTTCTATGTGAGCGTGTTGCAATTTGATACTACTCCAATTGAGCGGTCGATTTAGTTAACTTTTTCTTATGACATAAAGTAATATGCGACAGATGTTAGTGAACGTACATATGTATTCCGTTATGACATACATGACACCATACATGACACTATAAATGATGTCATGCGTTGAATCCTGAGATAGAATCGAGTTACATATTTCTAAAAGCGTATCTTACAGCTGTTCTGTGCATTTGTAACTTGTTTGCAATTGTACTTTTTCGTAATTGTCGTACATACTGTCATACATCTAGCACAAATCCACTTAATTGCAGGTCCGGTATGCACACGTACGTGTGGGATCATTACATGCAGTCAGTGCCAATGTCGACTTACCTAGTTGCATTCATAGTTTCGGACTTCGAAATGTTGAAGTCTGAATCTGGAAACTTCAGCGTTTGGGCGCGAAGTGAGGCTATTAATCAGTCACGGTACAGTTTAAATATCGGACCGCGCATACTGAAGTACTTCGAAGATTACTTCAAGATCAAGTTCCCTCTGCCCAAGATGGACATGGTCGCGTTGCCTGATTTTTCAGCCGGCGCTATGGAGAATTGGGGCTTGATTACATACAGGTCCGCTATTCTGTCTTCAAACGAGACTTGCAGAGCGAGTCTCAGGACCAATGGAGATTTCACTTATTGCCTTGCAATTCCAGAGAAACAGCTATGTTGTATCAGGACGGTGTGTCCACAAGCAGCAATCAGCATCGAGTGGCAACCGTCGTGTCTCATGAACTCGCTCATCAGTGGTTCGGCAATTTAGTGACACCAAGTTGGTGGACTGATCTTTGGCTAAACGAAGGATTTGCGAGCTATGTGGAATACATCGGGATGGACTCGGTTAGTTGCAGTATTTACGAACTTGCGTTCGCCGTTACAGAGGGCATATATTATCGATTGTCCGATAAAATGTAGGTGGAACCGACATGGAGGGTCTTGGAGCAGTTCGTCGTTCACGATCTACAGAACGTCTTTGCTCTTGACGCATTGGAGTCATCTCATCCGATATCGATCGTGGTCGGACATCCGGACGAGATCAGTGAGATCTTTGATAAAATTTCCTATGGAAAAGGTACATTATTCAATTTCACATTAGCGCGCCTCTCGGCGGGAATCAATTGTAGGCAGTCGGATTAAAATTGAGGACTGATTTCCAGGTGCGTCTATCATAAGGATGATGGATCATTTCTTAACTACGAAAGTGTTTAAGCAGGGTCTCACCAATTACTTAAGGGGAAAGTGAGTGAATAAGGTTATCAGAAAACGAGCACCATACTTAACGGTAAAGCTTCATAACTTTGTTTTTTTCTTCTATTGCATGCCAGGGCCTACCAGAGTGCCGAGCAGAATGATTTATGGGACGCTCTCACGAAACAGGCTCACATAGACAAGGTTTTGGATACCGAAGTGACAGTGAAGCAAATTATGGACACCTGGACGCTTCAAACTGGATTCCCAGTTGTGACAGTTATAAGAAATTATAACAATGGCGGCGCCGTACTTACGCAGGTGCGTGTAATATGTGTCGATGGAACATCATTGTTTCTGATCGTTATACTTTTTCTTCTCTTACGATGACCTTTTTCTAGGAACGATTTATGCTCCGAAATAGTTCTATGATTACGGCATCTCAAGTTTCGCCATTATGGTGGGTACCCATTACCTATACAACGCAAAAACAACAAAACTTTAATAAAACCCAACCCTCACATTGGATGTCAGCGAAAGAGTCGGTTACTCTGCCAGATCTGGGAGCTAGTTCAACAGAATGGGTTCTTTTCAACATCTTGGAAACTGGTAATTGTTTTTCGACAGGTTGTTCACTGAGAAAGTCCGTCTAAGAATGCATCAAGCGATGTAGCAAAATATTTATGACGTAAATAGATTTCAATAATGCGTCACATGGAATATTCTTTTGTTCGATCATTACGTATATGGAAAAATGCTATATTTGTTATGTTTTAGGATACTATCGAGTGAATTATGATGAGGCTAACTGGAAGTTGATAATAAAACAACTGACCACGGGCAATTTTAAAGACATTTCGACCATTAATAGAGCCCAGTTAATCGACGATGCTCTTAATTTGGCCAGAGCCGGCAGACTGGATTACTCCATCGCTTTTGATGTTACTTCTTATCTCGCTCGCGAGACAGAATATTTACCATGGAAAGCAGCCTTCAGAGCTATGAATTATTTGGACGATATGTTGATTAAATTGCCGGGTTACGACAAGTTCAGGGTAATCGTTTATCATTAAGTGCTCCAATTATATGGCCAGTTTATTTCAATATAGATTGTACTTAACTCGATACTAATTATACTACTATTACTAATTATACTTTAGTGAATCATCATTTTCTTCGTCATTGACGGTACTTTAATAATCAAATGAAAATTGAAAAGTATCGTCATTTCTTCTGGTACTTATACTCTGGTGAAGTTTTATTCTTTACTTTTGCACAAAAGTCCAATATATATACTTTCACCGTTGACACGGATTACATTTCCAGATATATCTTTACGAACGATAGAAATATTTTTCCAGAAGTTACTGCAAAAATAATAATTTGTTTACATAATAAAAATTAGAAAATTTTCGCGGCTAAAATAGTAGGGTTTTCAGCATTTAATGAAACAACTTTGGTATAGTTATGTCGTAAATGTTGTCGATAAAAACAAGACACATCGACTTTAAATCAGCCTATTATACATTACTTCGGTAATAATTCAGCCGATTCTTCATCTCATGATATTTGTTTCAGGTTTACACTTTAAAGCTATTGAACAATGTTTACAAACTAGTCGGATTCAAGGACAACGTCACAGATCCTCAATTAACTGTTTTCACTCGAATAGATGTGCTAAACTGGGCTTGTAATTTTGGCCATGATGATTGTGTACGCAATGCTGTTACACAGTTTCATAACTGGCGTACTACACCTGATCCTGACAAAAATAATCCGTAAGCGCACTGTTGCATGCCAAAATTCGTATAAATTCTTAATTGCGTAGCCATAATCGCGTCCATTACATCATAGTACTCATCATACATAGGTTATGTTGCCAGTTTTACTCAAATGCACAAAAAGTCATTCGTTCATTTGCGCTCTTTTTATACAGCATTTCACCGAATCTGAAGAGTGTGGTCTACTGCACGGCGATTCAAAATGGTGGCCAAGTCGAATGGGACTTTGCATGGCAGAGATACTTAGAAACGAATGTGGGATCCGAGAAAGATTTACTCCTGCACGCTCTTGGTTGTACAAGGGAAACGTGGATTCTTAGCCGGTATCTCGACTGGGCGATCACGGACAATTCAGGGATTAGGAAACAAGATGTTCATCAAGTGTTCAGGTCCGTTGCTAGTAACGTCATCGGACAGCCACTGGCCTTTAATTTCTTCAGAAATAAATGGGCGCGTCTTCGAGAATAGTAAGTCTTTCAGTTGCACTGAAACTTTTCCATAGAGCAGTGCAATTAACCAAAATATTCCAAGTCTACACGTAAATGAGATTAAAATAATATTGACGATATTTTGCGTTCAGCTTCGGCACATCCTTGCTGACGATCAACAATATCGTTAAGTCATCTACGGCGGGCATAACTACCAAGTACGAATTGAAGGACGTAAGTACACTAAGCATAGAATATCGGTAGGTAAGGTAGTTATTTGAAACGTGTACAGACGATGTAGCTTGTCGGCTGATTTTCCTTGTACACGCCAACATGACCGTTCACTGTTTGTGCGCAGTTACTAGAATTCGCGACGGAGCATAAAGCAGAGCTTGGCAGCTCAACGAGGACCGTGCAGCAAGCGATGGAGCAAGCTGAAGCAAATATACAGTGGTTGGATAAGAACCATGCGGCGATTCGTGACTGGTTGGAAAAGGTTTCGGTGTAGATGCAGAAATGTTGTCGTCGAAGTATCATCATTTCTGGGAGAGATTCCAAGAGCGCGGTAGATATCGCTCAGAAAGTCAGAACTTGAAGCGTTGAGCCTTCGCTCACGGTAGCTCTGATTTATTTCTATTTCGACTGTGCAAACGCTGCGACACGTTAACGAAAGAAAAAATTTTTCATCAGCGTTTGCCGTCAAACCTGCAAAAACATGCTACGTGTTTTTTTTAAGTGTATTTGTAAATACGTGCTCGACATTCAATGGATGTGTGATACTGTAGGTAAATGCGAGGTGGCCGTTCGCCTATTTATGAGCCAATTAAGAAGAATAGATCTATTAGGAAATAATTTCATCGTATATAATGGATCTGGAATCGTGACAGGCCTCGGATTGCATGCACAAAGAGGAGGGTTATTAATGAATGCTTGGTGTGATTCATAGATCACTTTAATAGTCAGTACGCCTCGAAGGATGTACAACCGTTATTGTCTCTATAAAGTGTGTATATATATATTTCATATTTTCTTAAGAACAATATGTTACAGAAACGTATTACGTTTAACGCGATTTTACGTGCGTTGACCGTAATTATTTTACAAATTAGTAAGGCAAAAGTGAAAAATTATAGTATTGGCGTTAACACTATCGTTCTACGTTCGTATCTGTGTTCGTGCTTACTTGCATCGAAGCGATTAAAAAGAAGAATTCGCACACATATTCACAAGAGTATTCAGTGAGATTTTCTAACTTACAAGCTACCTACATATGTACATCGCTTATGCTGCGCACAAAGTACTCTGTTAGGAACTTCGACCTTCCTGTCGCGGTAAATTATAAATGGAAGTACGTACATACAACTATACAATCGTTTTATGCGAAACAAACGAACATACCAAGGCGATAAATTCAAGTAACATTGTCAAGCATTTTTCCGCATTATCAAGTATTTATCGTTTCATTATAATAAAGTTGTATTGATTTTTACGACCTTTCTTTGTTTTATTTTTTCGTACATTTCCTATTGTATTCGTGTAAAATTGCATTGTGATCTGTCAACTATCCTTTCTACGTATCAAACAATCAAGTGATGCTCTAAAGATATTAAAACTACATTAAAAAGTATGATATGAGGGCGATAAGTACTATCGGAATGCTGTGCAGCCCACGATGAACAGCTGCACCACCTCCACCGTTCTTAGTTAGATATCTCGTAGATAGCCAGTCAACGATCGTTTTATTATAACTATCGAACCACTCATAATGTTTCTCTGCTGCAACAGTACTTTGAACCAGATCCTTATATATCGGGCCTAGTAAACTTTCATTGTTGTCCAGGAATGCTTGCAGCTGGAAAAGCCAAATATTAATAGCATTTCTACAGCCTGTTACGCAATAAATGAATTACTGCCGTGACAGTACTAAATTCAATAAAAAAAAATATATATATATCCAAAAGGGTTTACCTTTTCCATGTGTTCGTCTGTGGAAGCAAGCGAAGTCACTATGTTGAATAGAGACGTGACTTTGTCCCAACTGTTGTAACTGTATAAACGAATAATGTAACAACATTAATTAAATTAATGTATATTTATATACATGTTAGGTTTCAGGATGTTTAAGTATTCGGACTTACAACTTGTACATTTCTTTGTAGCGTAACATAAAGAACCGCGTACATTCTGAATAGCCTACTTCATGAGCATTACAGACGGCTGAGAAAACGGTACCGACATCTTGCAGCCGTATAATGGATGTTCTCTCAAGTCCAAATGCTTCTCTCAGGTATCTGTAAAGATATTAAAGTATTTTGCTTGCCCTCCTTGCTACCAAGATCATTGCAGACAAAAACTAATGATTAATAACTCACGTCTGTAACTGATTTACATTCTTGGTGCAAGCAAGAGCTTTCAAAATAGTGATCTTTTCAGATGACAGCTGCGTTTTCATGTATTGATTTCGTAAGAAATTCCAATCTGCAGTCGTCCCATGTCTTATGGCTGTGCAATAAAGCGCAGATCTGGCATTAGGCGGAATTCTGCAAACGAAATAATTTAGTTGAATCAATTCATACAGGTTTCTTTCATATCCCATCTTATTGTTAGTCCGTTACTTTTGTGTGTTGTCGTCTCTCCAACTGGCAAACACCCATACTGCTTTGTTGACGCAATCTTCACTGTCGTACTTGCATCTCCACTGTAAAATGAGCTCTCTGTTCAGTTGATTTAGGTGATATTCATCATCGTGATCGGCAAATCCAAGTTGGTCAAAAACGTTGTGTGTCAGTGTCAACACATGTTTCTGAAGCAGCTCACTGTTTTCTCGCCCTTCATAACGCCGTGCAATATATTCCATTCCATTGAAGAACGCCTTCCATGGCAGATGATTTGTTTCGTGAACGAGATACGTAGTTGCGCTCAATGCAATATCATACGTTACATAGTCGCCACGCGCAAGGTTCAAAAGGTCGTCGATAATTTGTGCCCGATTCAATTCATGGATGGTTTTAATCCCGTCACTGTTCAGCACTTTTATAATGCGAGACCATGAGCGGTCATCGTAATTGACGCGATAATAGCCTGATTGCTGAAGATTTATCAAAATCCATTCATTTTGAGGATGAATGTACAGACCCATTGGTTCCTTGCCAAGCCATAACTTTGTCCGTGTCGTCACGAAGTCGGGGTCAAAGTTGCCTGTTACCGTGATAGGTATCCAGAAATGTGTGTTCCTTTGTTTGACCTTGTCGTATGTGAAAAGTTCCTACAAAATCATTATTGTGTGTAAGAAATATTAACTAATTTAGGTAGTAGAACCATTAATTAGTTACATGTCTGTTCTTTGTTTCTGTGGATCAATCTATGACAAATATTTAGATTGCGGTAATACCTGGTACAGAGTCATTCTGTCATAACTCAGAACGGCTTGGACAACTGGATATCCACTTTGGTTAGTCCAAGTGCTCATCAATTCGTCGATTGTGACGGACCACTCTCCCAATACTTCAAACTGATCTGCACGTTTCTGTATGGCATTCCAAAGATCGGAGGGATTTGCAGTATTGTAAGCATGGTTTCGAAGATAATCTTGTACACCAAATTTAAAGACGACTGATCCCAAACTTTTGTGCAGCATACGCAGTACACTCGCCGCTGATGTGTGATAGGTAAGAGCATGAAAATGATAACGTTAGTTAAATTAAATTTGTAATAAACATACATATTGTGTTATATGTACGTCACACTGCTTCTTATAAAGCAAGTCTGATTTTTGTATGTGATAACTCGTTAATAATCACCTTTTCCATATGCAATTTTGTCAAAAGCGGCACGAATCTCCGTTGGCGTGGAAACGGGATTGTTCATCGGATGTTTACCTACGTCATACTGCATTGCTGCATGCATTTCGTACACGACAAACTGTTCTTCCATTTTATAATCAGGGTAAACCTGAAATTGGTATAAGGGAATATCTTTAGAGTAATTATCTTTGGCTGCACCTTCTTAGCCAACTTACCTCCTCGGTAACAATCCATTCAAAGTATTGGGCGAAACCTTCATTTAACCAAGCGTAATCCCACCATTCACAGGTGACCAGATTACCGAACCAAAAGTGCGAAAGTTCGTGCGATATGATAGTTGAAATATACTTTGTGTATGCGGCGGAAGTTTCTCTTTTATCGGAGAAAAGGCCGTATTCCCTACAAAAGTGTATTCATTTTTATTATTTTTTGTCATTTCGTATACGCTAACTCATTAATAATAGCGAATCGTCCAAATGCATGGATTCTGTAAGTTATTATTGCAATAATACACTAGGTGGTTAGTTGGCGGAACGTTTCTTACCTGAAAGTAGCAAGACCCCAGTTTTCCATGGCACCGGCAGAAAAATCTGGTATGCCGACCAGGTCTGTTTTCGGTAAAGGATACGGCAAGTTTGTGTAGTCCTCTAAGTATTTCAATATCGCTTGTCCGCCCTCTTTCGCATAGCTGCCATACGCAACAACGTCGGGCCTGCCATATACGTTGAATTTCTTGTAAGGGTTCGAGTCTGTGGCTGCGAAGTCGGAAATTATAAACGCCACCAAGTAAGACGACATCGGTACTGTTTCCTTAAACATAACCCAGGTAGTGTCTCCGTCTCTAAAAAACCATTTCACGTTTTAATGTGTCACTCGTTGGTGGATGTGAAGTCTTTGTTAGTTATAAAGTCATGTTTCGATACGTTCAATCCTCCATTATAGAATACATATTTATCATAGAAATGTATTAAACTATGTCCTTTTAAGCTGACGTGTCGTAGCAACTCTTACAATTAGTCAATAGGTTTATAATAGTCTCCGTAAGAATACTTACTCATCGGGGTAGGATTTGTTAATAGGCATATTGCTCAGGGCGATGTACTTATTTTGTTTCTTGATATTAACGGTGAAGGTAGCCTTGTACGCTGGTTCGTCGAAGCAAGGGAACGCTCTTCTTGCATGCGTTGGTTGGAACTGAGTTGTTGCGAGCCAACTGTAAGGTAAAGAAGCTTTTTGATGAGCCACAGTATGGTAGATACGTTAGTCGATGTGAGCAAAAGAATATATGATGTAAAAGGCATAATAAGATAATAACAAACAATTTTACTTACTGAACCTGTCCGTCATTATCGAGGTACGAGCTGCGATAAAATCCTTGCATATCATCACTTATTACTCCTGTGTATTCAATATGCATCCTTATGTTGGGCACCGGGATTAATGATTTTAAATAAACAGCCATTTGTTGAAGTTCGGGGTGTATGACCTGAGTCGATATTGGAAAATACGTAAGCTCATCGTCAACCATTCCAGAGATTTTAATGTCATTGATGGTCAATCCGTCTACGTTCAGAACTATTCTGGATGTGTTCTTGTTGAGAAGTACATCGATGTCTACTTCTCCGTCAAACGTGAAGTTACCCTCTTCCATGTATGGCGTTATCGAAATATCGTATGCCACTGGAGAGACAAGTTTTGGCAAGCGATGACTTTTGCTCGGATATTTTCCCTCCAGCCATTCGTACATTAACGGCGATGTTTTATTATACCAGGAGAGTTCGTAGAGTGCACGATTCTGATAAGATTCCAGTGATTTTTCCATCTCTGGTTCCTTTTTGACCATCCATTCGGAGAAATCCATGAACTGTGGCAAAAAGCATATTAGTAACGTGCCTGTGTTAATGATCGGACTATAGAATGATCTTGACCCACCTTTTCATAAAGTTCAAGCGTTGACAGTCTCTGGCTAAGTCCGTTTATGATGGTTTTGATGCTCGACTCGTCCCCGTAGCTGTAAAGTACCGTAATAGTGTCAAGGAATACGATCATGAAAAGTTATTTTCGAATACGATCACACTTACTAATTCAACATAGCGTCGTAATTGTTTCTGATGTAATCCATCGTGCACTCGACACCGAGTGGACCCGAATCGTAAGTGGCAGTGAAAACCGTCTTACTATCCTGATACCGAATACCAGAGTTTTCGTCGATGGCTGCGTCTAGCATACTTTACGTAAAAACATTTTTCTTAATAACATTTTCGATATATGTATTAGATATTTGCACTATAGATAATGTATCTTACAGCTCTAAGGTCTTTCTATCTCGAGCACATCCTAATGCCTTCAGAATTACTATTTTGTCTGCAGCAACGTCTGATGACACAAACCACTCCAACAGTATATCGATTAATTCATGGTCTCTTTTCATTATTTCGCAGTACACAACACTACGATAGTTTGGTGGTATCCTGTAAAAATTTAGAATGTTTGTAACGAGAATTCAATGCACAGGAATTGACATTTAAGATGATTTCAGGCACCCTATCTTCATGATCGTCCAGAATGGCGCTAGTATTACTGATTATGTTTTTAATTTCTAGTTCTTGTATTAAAGTATGTGCTACAAATTTTGGTCCTAATAAAAAATTATTATAACTAAAGTATAAGTTGTGTGGATATTGGACACTACCAAATTTTAAGGCAGTTACACTCAAAATATTTGCGAAACTGTACAAATTAGAGAGTTACTTCTCTAACCAAATTTGCACTGCTCGGAAGCGTTTATAGTACAGCGATACCGATGTCTTGCAAATGGTGTAGCTTTAGAGATATAATAGTCAGCATTGTTTTCCTTAAATGGATTACGGTTTTTCTTTTTCTATTACTGTGTGAACGCTGCTTCTGAGACGAACACAATGACATAAGAGATGATTATGATGATGATAACAGCAAATAAATTTGATGACAGCATTTACTCAACTGCCCTGTATGCACACACATATGTATCTATATACACCACAATATTGCGAGGTAATTTAAAGTCTCACGATTCTATGGTTCCTTGTTTCCACTCCAGAAACATCTGTACCGCAGGAAATACGCAGTCTGAACCTTCCAGTTCGCAGTACCATTGTCGAAAATGTCTCCTTAGCAGGAGAGTTGTATGGCCGTCGTTTGGTTGGTCGTAGAACGTAAGGTTCGAGAAAGTCGGGTGCATAATTTTAAGGAGATGTGTCTGAAACGATAAAATGTCGATCCTTGAAACTCTTTTTATGTCAGCGGCGATTAACAACTGTTTTACTTATTGAATATGTGTTACATTACACGACTTCACGGCCTACCTTGAAAAGTTCATAAATTCCTCGACCCTGAAACCGTCTTTGTAAATAAGGCAAAGCGTTGAACAGTGCCCGCCATGGTGCGTAACTGGTTTCACGGGGGAAATATTCCATGACTTCCAGTACCTTGTCATATTCAACGTATCCGGCTCTAGCCAGATTCAGAATATCGTCTATCAATGCGGCACGGTTTACCTCATGAATTTTTCCAAAATTGTCGGCGGTTTTCAGAGCTTTGATAAATCGCTCCCACATACTTTTTTCGTAGTTAACGCGATAGTAACCTGGAATTTAACCGCAAGATTTCAGTTCTGATTGATTGCAGAACTGTTAGAACTGCATTAGAAACAAGATGACCTTTCTTTAAATTGTCAGTAACTCACCGGCCTGTTGAATATTCAGCATGTACCATTGGTCTCCCGCTTCAAGGTCTGGGTCCAGATCAATGTCCAGTTTTTCAGTCGTCATCCAATGTTTTGGCGTGGTATTTTCGAACTGTGGTTTCCATTCACTCGTCCACGTAATCGGCACATGCCACGTCTGATTGATAGGCTCGTTCTCGGGGTTTCTTAGTAGAAATCGTTCCTGTCTTAGATTAATCTGTAGACGCGATCTAGAGACATGTATGACAGGATAACCGGCTTGGGTGGTCCACGTATCCATGATGGTGCTTATCGAATCGGGAAGACTCGACTCGTCAACATGTTTCTGGAACGCTTCGTAGAGATCTTCAGGAGTTGCGGCGGCATATTGCCTGAGAGAT
This sequence comes from Priocnemis perturbator, assembly GCA_963942575.1. Classification (NCBI taxonomy): domain Eukaryota; kingdom Metazoa; phylum Arthropoda; class Insecta; order Hymenoptera; family Pompilidae; genus Priocnemis; species Priocnemis perturbator. The sequence continues at coordinate 13,748,230 of OZ012647.1, read as the reverse complement.
ATTCCATACAAAAATGGATTATTGGCGAAACGTTAATGATATACATGTTCTGCTGATACCTTTATTCCGGTGCTTACCGTGCTTCCAGATACGCGCTTAGAGCGTTATAAAATACTTCCTGGCCGAATGTCTTTTCCATCATTCTTAGTACACTAGCGCTTTTCCCATAAGATATCGTATCGAAGATTCCTCTGATCTGAGGAATCGTCCACACGTCATGGGTCATAGGGTGGCTTGACGTAAGGCCATCCGTTCCGAATGCTGAATGAATCTGTTCAACGACGAACTGAGACTCCAAGGACCACTCAGTTTCTACCTACGGCGAAACATTATAATTTTAAGCAGACTTCGCTTACAACCTGTGTCTTACATCGACGAAGCGCCTTGAAGAGGCGATCAACGATTGATTCAAACCAACGTCTCTCACGTACATTTAATGTGCCGAAATATTGGAAATAACGAGCAAAGCCTTCGCTCAACCAGACGTATTTCCACCACAGTGGACCTACAAGATTTCCGAACCACTGATGCGCTATCTCGTGGGATATCACGTTCGCAATTGATTGCTTCACGCTGATAGCAGTCTCGTTCTCGTCGTAGATCAAATTGGATTCTTTGTAAGTGAGCAAACCCCAGTTTTCCATGGCACCTGATACGAAGTCAGGTAAAGCAACCATATCAAGTTTGGGAATTTGATACTGGTGACGTAAAGTGTTTTCATAGAATTTTACGAGCGGCTGCATGACAGACTGCGCGTATGCCGTTTGGTTAATTGCATTTGATCTGGCCCATGTCGAGTAGAGATTTTTGGAGTCGCTCAAATGTTTGAAATCCGATACGAGCAGTGCTACGAGGTAGGTTGACATTTTCGGTGTTATTTCGAATTCGTACCATGATTCGTCATTTCTAAAGGATCGAGAAAGTTGCTGGGGTGAGATATGCGAACATTGGAGCTGATGAGTCTGAATATTGATGTACACATGTGTCTATACGTACGCATCTGATGTGACGTGTTTTACTGGCATATTACTAACTGCATTATAACCCTCTGGAACTTGAGTAGTAATTCTAAAGGTTGCTTTTAATGCTGGTTCGTCAAAGCAGGGGAACATCTGCCTGGCGCCAACTGGTTCCAAATGAGTAACGGCTAACCACCTGGTATATAAATCAGTTAAGTTAAAATAGTTGCAATAATATTAGAATTCGTTATCAGCATACCTTGTGACTCCAGTTTCATCAACGTAAGAACTTCTGTAGAATCCGCGCATTTCTTTGTTTAAAATACCACTGTATTCTATTTTAATCAATATTTCGGTTTTTGCTGCGAGTTCTGTGGCGAGTTCGATTTCCAAAAATTGGTATTTTGTCGAATAATTTTTAGTAAATTCTACTTCTGCATCGCCTTTTATTAACACTTTGATATCTTGATGTTCGATTTCCGCAGAGTGCAAAACAATTTTGTCAGTGCTTCGCGCTATCTGAGCCTCGATTTCGACTCTTCCGTCAAACGTAAAGATAGGTTGAAGATGGGGCACAAGATGTATGTCATAGTGTATTGGGATGACGTTCGTGGGTAGACGGTAATCCTTCGTGTCGCTGGTATCATCTTCTGGGGGTGTGGTTGGATTTGTTACCGGGTCCGTTACGGCTGGATTGTCTGTCTGTGTTGTGATGTCAACGGTGGCTGTCGAGACAAATACCGTGGTAGTTTTATTATGATCATCTTCCTTTTCGTTAGACATAATGATCCAAGAAGCAATAGAGGCACCATTCCTTAGATACCAATCATATTCATATTGAGCAAGTTTTAAGGAGGCCTCAAGAGAACTCAAAATGGGTTCCAAATGTGCGGAATTTGTCTCTATAAATCGTTCAAATTTATCGATCAATTCTTTAGTAGAGAAACGTTGAGATGCTCCTGAAATGATACTGGCAATCATGTCGATTCCACCGTATCTGTAACACACGAGCATACATGAGGGTTAATATTTGAATCCGTTCTATCTGACAGGTATTATTGAGCAAATGTAATACGTTGTTATGTTGGTGTGGTGTTTCTCGATAAATTCAAGTATGTATTCTGCTCCGAGCAGACCGGAGGAGTAAACTGAAGAGAAGACACTGGCACTATCTTGTTTGCGAATTCTGTTCTCTTCGTAACTAGTAAGGGCGAATCCGAGGTACCTGAGAAAAGAATTTCAACAATAAGATCAAATATGTTTCGTATACCTTGAAAATATGGAAAATATTTTAGTAGGTGTTGCTAAGATTTGCTGAATATTTAGCGCTCTCCACTACGGGTTCTCTCTACACTGTTTGGAATAGCTAGAAAATTTGTGCGAAAAGAACGAGAAGTAATCACTAGAAGGTAAATAAATATGTTTTCGCTGTCCCTTTACATGACGAATTTCTGATTCGCGATTAGCATTCAACGTGATAATGGTATGCAATTAAGACCTACTCTTCCAACACAGATTTATCTTCACTACATCCTAGAGCGCCTAGAATAACCGTTTGTTCAGTCGCAGAGTTTGAATTCTGGTACCGGTCCCACAGAAATTGCCATTCTTTGGCTGTACCATGTCTTATTGCCGTGCAATATATGGCAGCTCGTTGATTTGGATGAATTCTGAAATTGACGTCAATGTTTTTATTAATTCCTGACACGATTTTTAATCACGACAGAGAAGCTTGTTTGTTGGTATGCAAAGCATTTACAAAAAGTGTCATGTTAACGACCTGCGTGTTGCCATTTGCTTACCTCGTAATATTATTTTGTATCCACTTATTAAATTGCGTTTTAGACATAACAACACATCCTTCATGATCGAATTTGCAGGCCCAGCTGTTCAAGTCAATTCGGAGGAAAGCCGATGACCTGTCGTCTTTTTCGTCATCGTAGTATCCTAGTTGTTCGTATATTTTCTCGATAAGGGAAAGAACATGATCCTGTGAATCAGATAAATTGTAGATGATATGTGAAACCTAATTTTATTATTTATATCTTCCTTGCGCATATATTTCCAATCTAACCTGGTACAATGCGTTATGTGCGTTTCCAGCAAATCGTCGGTTAAGATATTCGAGGGCATTAAATGCCGCTTTGAAAGATATATAGTTAGTTTCTTGTTTAATATATTGGAGCCCTTCGAGAGCGGTAGCATAATCCAATTGACCAGCTCGTGCCAAGTTCAGAAGATCGTCAATGATGCCAGCTCTATTGAGCAAATGAATTTTTTCGAAGTCCTCACTCTTCAAAACATCGATAATACGATGCCAAGTTGCGTTGTCGTAATTGACACGATAAAATCCTACGATTTGATCAAAGCATCGGGTTAGGTATCATATCGGGTAGATTTAAAGGTGGCCGTGTGGTGAATTGTGGTTAGCAAATGCGTAGTTGTACAATATGTTTACGACATTTTTATATGCATCCACTTGTGGTAGAGATGAAAAGATGCTTTCAAATTTAAATATTTCCAGCCTGATTTATTATATTAGGATTGCTATGGTAATACTTACCAGATTGCTGCACATTGAATATAATTAAATCATCGGGAGACATATCGAGATCGATTACTGCTACTTCGTCTTTAAACCACAGTTTATTTTCCAATTTTTCCAAGTCAAAGCTATTGTTTGTCCAAGTGAGGGGTATCCACCAAGTTACATTTGTTGGAGTAGAATCTAAGTTTCGCAGTAGGAAACGTCTTTGTTCCAAAGTAGCTATGCCGTCGCTTATAGAGATTTTTACAACTGGATATCCTGGCTGAACGGTCCAAGTGTCCATAATGGTTTGCAAATCCATCTCGATATCGTGTTTTTCTATTTCAGTTTGCAGCGCAAACCATAGATCTTCCGGATGGCCGATGCCAGTCTTTTTACTAATGTAACACCATCATATTATATACGCATGGTTTAAAATATCTCGTTGATGTCAAATATTCGATAGACTGAAGTGCTGTTGAAAAGAACGTACTTGTCGTTCAGGTAATTTCTTATCCCCCCGTCGAAGACTTCACTCCCTAAAACAAGATTCATCATTCGAATAATGCTTCCGCCCTTCGAATATGTGATCGAGTCGCCCATGCCGCCGATTTCTGATTGGGTGAAAACGTCACGGGTCAACGGCTTCGAAGATTCGAGTGCATCGACGGCGTAAGCTGTGTGATGCTGTTCCACTACAAACAGCTGCTCCATGCTCTTCATAAAAGGCTCAATCTAAATAATAGAATATGAATGGTAGACGATTATGTCTATCCTTCAAGTTGCGCTTTCCGAAGCCGCGTCGCACACGTAAATATGCGTTTGCTTCCGGCACGATTTCGAATTTTCGAATAGTCGTTGCATCTTAAAATATTATTTGTTGAAAATTTGCCAAACTCAGGATTTTAATTACGAGATTATGTACGAATTCCAATTACGTGACTAATGACGGCCATAAATTTGCCATTTTGGGTAACAGAATCTTACATTCGCTGTTCCAAAGTATTGGTAGTATCTGGCAAAGGCTTCGCTAAGCCACAGGTAACCCCACCAGGCAGGTGTCACTTGATTTCCAAACCACATGTGCGTAAGCTCGTGCACGATAACCGACGCGACAGTTTGCTGCGCTACGATGGAAGAATCTTCTTCGGTGTATAGCATCCGAGTCTCTCGATATTTTACTAAACCCCAGTTTTCCATGGCACCAGCGGCGAAGTCGGGCACTGCGACCATATCCATTTTGGGCAATTGATACTTCTGGGCAAAATGACCAGCCAGATAGTCAAGAGCTCTTGGTCCTACATCGAGAGCATATTGAGCTTGGTCTATTACGTTTGCCCTTGCCCAAACGGCAAAGTTTTCATCGCCGAGGCTCTTGAATTCCGAGATCATGAATGCTACTAGATACGTCGACATCGGTATAGTTTGTTCGAAGGTATCCCAAAATATATCATCCTTTGTCTCTCTAAAGTGCAATTATAATAGTATTGGTTCAAGTTGATATTCGTGTTCAAGTGATGTTTAGATTCGTAGAGATACTAAGGATAGAGAAAACATGTTAGACGTACACGTTTAGGGTCTTGTCTAGTCTCATGTTGCTGAGGCAGTTATAGTTCTTGTCTCGCTGTACACTAATTGTAAATGTCGCTTTAAACTTCGGTTCGTCGAAGCATGGGAATGCATGGCGAGCATGAGTAGTTTGAAATTGCGTAGCGGCCAAGTATCTGCAGAAAGATCACTAATTATTTGACGATACGCCGTCGTACGATGCACGGCAAAGAATAAAAGTCATTGATGCCGATCTTACCGCAAATTTCCATTTTCGTCGTAATAAGAACTTCTGTAGAATCCAATGTTTCTGTTATTAAGTGTGCCACTATAACTGCACGCGATTGTCACACGTGTGCCAGCCTTAAGAGTAGCGTTCAGTTCTGCCGAGTACTTTTCGGTATCCCTGTTATACTGAGTTCTCTTAACATGTAGCGCTTCATTTTCCTCTGTCATAGAACACGTAGCAATATCGATTTCACCGACATGAAAAGTTATCGTGTTCGTTGGTTCCTTAACGGTTGCATTGATTTTTGTGATCCCCGTGAACGTGGCACTTTCCAGCAGATCAGGTATGAACAAAATGTCATAGGAGATCGGATGAACATTAGTTGGTAGTAAATAATCGGTAGGCGACAATGTGTTGGTTTTTGTTTCCGCGAATATTCCTGTTCCAACAGAAGTTTATGACAAAAAGATGACGCTTTTGCAGCTCTAGTTTTAAAAGATATTTTATATATTATAACTTGAAATTATTTGTATTACCTTCGGGTATGTCTTGGCTACATAGATTCACGGTAGATAATGTCGCGAGGACAGAGATGAATAAGATCATCTGATGGAAATCCATTTTAGCATTTTGTACTTCTCCCACGGCTGAAACCCACGATCAAAGTACTATGTTCCTCGGCGTTACGTTTTATTGGGCAATAATGGATTCAGTCACACGGAAAGCTCATAAGCAATATGTAATCAATGAGTTCCGATAACGGGATAAAAAGATACGTCCTACTTATCTTTATTTATTAATAACACTTACGTCAAATTCCTTTATCCAACGGAGTGAAAAGTGCGTTTTCAAGAAAAAAAATGGAAAATTATGCACTTACTGTACACGATTATTCGTTTTGGATGTGCAGTACCATTGCACACCTAATGAAAATTGGCGTCAATATATTATGCACTAAGACTGTGTCTACCCTGATGAAAATCAAGAGCAGGGATGCCTATTGTTCACTTATGTATTGTTTATGTGTACTAATGCGTAATTATTTTTATGACACTGCACTAATCACTATTTACACTGAGACAGAGTTCGAGACGAGCGTTTTGCCACACGATTGTCACTCGAGTGGCCGGTGTGTCAAAAAAGAGACTACTTTTGATTTGTGGAAATCGTCCGTCTCCCTCTAAACCGAACAACCGCAATCTTAGATTGCTTAATGGTTTTTGGCCCCTGTTACCGTGATCACATTTGTTATAATATCGCCGACTATCTTATCGCTCAATTTTTTGACCGATGACGGAGGTTCTTTTTCTGTTACGTTAGTGCGCATTATCTCGCGCTCTCGTTGTAGAAGAAAAATTCGAAATTGCACGTGTAAATATGTACATGAGGAAGCCAATTTTTTAAATTACAGCCTCGTGAGCTTCACAACATTTGGCTTGCGTTAAATATAGCTGCCAGTTCAGAATGATACAGTATATTCGATGAGCGAAGTCCAGGCGGTGTTTACGACACTGAAACGTTTCTAATTTATACAAGAAAGCGTGTACCCGATTCTTTCGACGCAATAACAAATACAATTAACATACATTGGGTAGACTAATTTTCTCGTTTAGGTCTTTGTCCTGGCGAGGAACTGTGCGGCTATTCATTGTTGGTTATCAGTCAATTGTCGAATGTTTACAAAATGTAAACAATTGCCCAGATTACACTGTTATTAACGTAACTTGATCATACAACGTTCGTGGGTTTAACAAAATGACGTGAAGTTGCAGAACAGACGTACAAAGTGTGTCGTGATAATGGGAACGTGCATAGCTGTCTCTTTTGTACAAGTATCACGTTTTATTTCGAAGTATTTCATCGTTGATGATCGCAGAGATCAAGAGTGCTGATTGTAAATTGATTGGGTACCATAGCAGTGACTGGTACAAAATATATTATGACCGATGTGACAATTATTTAACAGATCGATTACCTATATTAAATTAATGTGTCAGGAGCAAAATATTTTTCTCAGACCGATGTTCGATAAAAATCGTATTCATAACTGATTTCGTACTCTATACTCGTATCGCTTGAATGATATTGGACGTTGCTTGACTTCGCTATCTGGACGGAAGTTTCGTGAAAGTGATCATCGCGCAAACCGGGCGTAGTATTTGGCAAATCGTTTAAGATTTCGATTTCGCCGCATGTACTATTACAGCATTATGAGCGGTTTTAATGAAGACGCATTGAATGGTGTCGACCTATTTTTGGCAAACAATATGCGCACTCATTATATTTATAACACTAATACGTTAGATACTAGATGGTGATCTGAGAAATTCTACGGGACTGAGTATTTTAAGAATGTCGTATATTTGTATTCCGTGTTTACATTTGATAGCATCACAAAACTACAATCAGTGAGATATTATCAGCAGCGGCACTTTGGTTTCCTTACTTCCTAGAAAAATCATGTTACGCGGTACATTTATTCAATGGATTTCTGAATGGACTTATGTAGAAGATATATAATTTGTTAATCTTATGGTATTGTCGCTGTAATTTTCTGTCGTGGCTAAATGGATTTTCACGTTATTATGAACCGGATTGAGATTGGATTAACTACACAATTTCGCTAATAGATAATAAATATCTTATCATCCGCTCTAGGTTCCAATCAAAGGCATCATGGTGTGAACGTAGATGGTACGTAATAATTAAGATATACCTACGTAAAACATTGACGAGGGAAAACTATCGCGTTATAGATAACAATATAATTACAGTTTTTATCAGAGTACTCAGTCGAATCGATATTACAGCTATATGCGTTAAAACTTCCGTAAGATGTACAATAGAACCAGTTCACAAAAATGTTTCTTGCAGCAAATTTGTCGCATCTATCTTCTGTTATACTCGTAGTATGAAAAAATTCGCAGTTTTTATCTTATCTATCAAACGGTCCTATAAACGATTCATTAATGAAACGTCATCTCACAATCTCAGCCAATTTAATACCTTTCCTTCTATATTGTTTGCACAGCTATTGACATCTTTCAGGAGATATACGTGAATTCGTATTGCGTCGCAGGAATGTTAAAGAGAAGATGCTGCACGAGTTTCAAATATGTCAATGTACGAAGTGTATCGGTAGGGATAAACGGGGAGAAGCACTATCGCATAAATTAATTTAATGGTGGATTCATTTCTTAAAAAAATATTATTTATTCAAATCATCTATAAGATTCATATTATTTTGTACGTGATGTGTTATGTCGTTTACTCCTGGATGCGAATCGTCTGCAGCTTGCCCAGTTAGTTCATTGTTCTCTATCCACGTGCGGATTCCTGACATATACATTTCAGCTTTTTTCAGAAATTTTTCTGTCGTGTCCATTTTATGATTTTCGGTCAAGCCGTGTGTTTTCAGGAATGCCTTTAGCTAGAACGAATTATTAATACATACGACTGGCTTCGGTTACTGACACGTCAAAAATTAGTCAAGTACTATACGCAAATACCAACTTTATCAAACTGATTCCATGATGTAATTTCACCGATAATGACGTCGATTATCTCGCTGTATTCCGGAACACTGTAATAGATTCGAGTTAATAAACTCAGTAAATTGAATTATACAGGCAGTCCCGTAATTGGCGTTACAGTCGGAAAAAATTGTCATTCTATATGAATGTCATTCTAATGCACTCTACACTTTCGACTTATTCTTTCGTGTAAAATGAATACCTTGATGGTTGTACGGCCAGTTTCGGGAAACCCTGTATATCAACGTATAAATGTACCAATCTGATTACCATGAAACAATTTCACTCCAGTTGTTCGTAATAAAATCTATTGCAATGTCTACACTTGGAGCGCCACTGTATACGACTGCCCAATAAACGTTGTTCCTAACAGTTGAAAAGGGTGAGTCATGTGTCAAAGTCATTCTCAATAATTTTTCAATAATTTTTGGATTCTCTGAACAGGCAAGATGTGTCATTGATACGTGGGTAGGATCCTCCAAATAATTATTCAATATTTTATTCCACACAAATTCGCTTGCTTCTCGAATTCCGGTATTAAAAATCCAGGGTTTTAAGTTCGGCGGGATTCTGAAAATAATAGAAAACATGATTATTTACATTAAAAAATCGTTAAAGCGTGATATTAATTTTTTCTAATCCTTGTATTAAGTAATGATCGCTTACGCGTGTGTCTCGGGATCTTCAAAATATGCTGTTAGTTTGGCTGTAGCTTTTTTTCGGCATTCAGGATGACCCAGGTCAGAAGCGTATTCTAGTACTTCCACTCTTTTCAATTTCGTTAAGTGATCATTGTCTGGTTGTTCCTCGAAGCCCACGTCTTCGATTAGTTTATTCATTAACTTCAGAATATGCGGCTGTAAGAAAACGCACTGACTACAAAATGGTCTTCTATATTTGTATTGCATTGAACAAAATCGTAGATGATACATGATCGTATTCATGTAGGGTAATGGAGAGTGAGTTGGCTTAACGAGTGGGGTGACGCACCCGAATCATTTTTAAACTACGCCAATAATCAGGGTGTGGCTTCGTTTATGGTATTATTGTTGTGCTAGTAAAATTTTCCAATCAATGTTTTTCGATTGTTTTCATAAATTAAGTAAGTCATTGATGCACTATCACAATCGCCTTTATCCTATAAGTCAAATATCATGCGCACACCTTCAAAATCTTAGCTCCCTCTGGGAACTTGAGGTACTCTTCGTAAAAACGTAATGCCCTGAATGCAGGATACCATGGAATATAATCTGTTTCACGTGACAAATAATTGGTGACTTCCAGCAGGATGTTGGGATGTAAACGTTTGGAAATTGTGAGTTGACAGACGTCATCAATGATTTGGGCACGATTTAGAACGTGTATCTTCTCATAATTTTCTGAGTTCAGATACTTAGCAATCTTCTCCCAATTCGCAATATCGTAGTTTACTCGATAACAACCTATTGCAAAGGTTTGTACGAGGTATTGAGAGATTATTGTAAGTCTTTTAATAACATTATTTTCGACTGACATTATGAATCATAGGATACTATGTATATATTTAAGAAATCTAAAAACTTTACCGGTTTGCTGTACGTTCACGATAATCCAATCGTTTACATCCACATCCGTAACAGATACATTTTCCGCCTGTGGATTTAACCAAATCAGAGGCAGAGTCGACGAGAAATCTTGTTTACTCTGGGTTGTATAGTTTATAGGGATCCACCATTTGTTATCTTCAAATGTAACATCATCATCATCATCGTCATCGCCCACGGATGTAAACCGTTCTTGCGTTAGCTTTATTTCACCAGTCTCGTAATTTCGTATTACAGAAACCAAAGGGTACCCTGATTGATTTGTCCACGTATTTGCGATTTGCTTTACATCGAACTTTCTCTGCGTTACTCGCGAGTCCAGAATATTTTGCAAGGTTTGCCACAAATCGTCTGCCGTTGCCACACCATATTGACTGACGATAAAAAGACACACATTTAACATTATCAATTCTTTTTGTGGAGTTCAAACATTTAGACTGTTATAAAAATTGTACACTCACTATTTAGCAACATATTTCTTTAGTCCATCGTGAAATACCTCTTCGGTCACACAGTGTGATATCATGCGAAAGATTGCAGCGGCTGAATTAACGAATCGTTTAAGACAAGGAAGGATATTTTGAATAATTAGTTTAAAAGATAAATCAGTGACATATACCGTCGTGAAATGTAGAAATTAAGAATACAGGAGGGATTTTTGTAGGTTCTACTGCGACACATGCATTGATCGGGTCACTGAAGCCGTGAGAGTTTCTAGAAAGAACAGTTCCTTGTAGAACACTTGTGACGAAAAAGTCTGTGAATCGCCAAGTGTCAAAAACCTGAAAGACATATTTTACATTTTATGGTTACGCCTTACGGGACGATGTGATACTCGTCATACCCTATTGCTTATGTAGTATTGAAGGTATTTGGCAAGTCCTTCGGTGACCCAAAGACTGTCCCACCAGGCAGGCCCAACTAAATTGCCAATCCATTGATGGCTCAACTCTCTTGTAACGTATCTCGTAGACATTCCCACATTATACGTATCTTCAGCACCTCTCCACACTTCATCCATGTCCACGTAACTCATTTCATATTCGCTGAAATATATGAAACACGCTGACTGTGTGTTGATCGAACTGAGAATCGAAGCATTGTCGAAACTAAACACATTCTTCAAATTGATATTACATACAAAACGGTACTTACTCATAAAAAATGAGGCCCCAATTTTCGGTGGCCATTTCCGGATGATCGGGAACGATAACATGATCAATTTTTGGAACTCTGTGTGGTTCATCCATAAATCGTTCCAATTCAGCTGTTGACTTTTGTGCAACTTCCAGAAGAAACTTTGCAGTGCCGGACACTTCGTTTCTGTACCACACGTTTATGGTGCCCGTGGTGTTTGAAAGGCATTCATAATTTAAGAGCATAGCAAATGCGACCAAGTATGTTGAAGTGCAAGGCGTAGTTTCAAAGTGTGTCCATAGCTTCCCGTCTTCATTGTCCATCATCGATTTATGAAGGATCGGCATGTTTCCAAGAACTGTATACTTGGGATCGTGTTTGACGGATATTTTAAAAGTTGCTTTCAATTTTGGCTCATCCCAACATGGAAATAATTGACGTGCAAAGACCAGTTTCAAATTAGTCACACCCAGCCACCTGGAAGTTTTATATTTCATTGTTTAATTTCACGTATATGATTGGTACTACTGAAAAGTACGAATGACATTTTCCGGAAAAATTTGATTTCGAAAACCAATTGTCTACGCTACCCACGCTGGCTTGTTGTCCACATCCGTCGTTTCGGTTTTATTGAATCCGTGACCATTCTCATTAATCGTGCCAGTAAACTTCAAATATAGTATGTGCGATCCAGGCGTCAGCGGTTCGTCGAAGCAAAGGGTTAAAAGTTGCTTGCTCTCATCGTGTTTGTGTTTATTCGGTATGAAGATTTTGCCATCTCGAGACTCTAGTTTCGTTCTTGCTTCATTTATCGCGAGCATGTGAGAATGTAGGACGACCTCCGCCGTGGTCCTTTGTATTTCAAGGTCGACCGTTGATTCTCCGTCGAAAGTGGAATGACTTTTTTCTAGGTGCGGTATCAGCTGGATGCAGTAATGTACCGGCACCGCGGTATCGGGTAAACGGTAATTAACTTCCTCCCGTTTATCTCGATACGCTTTCTCGTTCGTATCTTCTGTAGGAAGCATCGTACTGCCTGCGAGTAGAAGGATCAAGGTCTCTCAGAAATGCGCCGCGTAGGTACGCTTATCTTTCACGTTATGCGTATATTTCAACGTTGAGTATGGTCTATACCATTTGTATGATAACAATATCAGCATTAATTGTTAGGAACTTAAAAAATGGTCAACAGCTTTTCTCGTAAGAGATTGTCAGATGTAAAGTTGTGGCATCAGTGGAAAATGATAGGACAAATAGAAGCGAGAGAATAGCAGGGTAAAGGAACCGGCTTTTGATGTTGCTATCGTTTCTTTCAAATTCTGTAAAATTATAGATACACGGTATTCCACGAAACATCTGAGCTTACACAGTAACTAAAGCAACAATTAGAATGATAACAAGGCGTTTAAATATCTTCGATTATATCGTCTATACGTGTAACAGTCGAATACAAGTAGCAAAACATTAGAATTATTAACAATTATTACAAAGAATTTGAGCTATTTATTAGTTTATATTATCGAAGAGTTCCTCGAAATCCTACTAGTGGCTCCATCTTTTGTTCGCAACAGTCACGCGGTATCTGAACAAAAATGCAATCTACGCGCTAGCATGCGTCAGACTTAGCCGCTACCGTTCCGCGCACAGGTTACGTTAAATTCTGAACATGAACTTTGAGCGAGTTTGCGCGATTAAGTGGTCTCTTATAGACGTTGTAATTTGAATGCCTTTACGGTCGCACTTATCATCAATTGTGTCTATGGGATGTCTATGGAAATTGTTCTCAGTCAGGTTGGTCGGAAACGAAACACGTCACTCTCGTTAGAACGCTGTGCAAGCAATCGTCGTCATTTCAATTATTCGCGCATGGTGAGACGTTATTCCTTTTTTTTATGTCTACTGATGGACGACATTGTTACTGTATTTTCATAATGTCGTTCGCTTGCGTACAGTAGTTACAGAAGGTTGCGCTGCTCAAGTGACAATACGTATAGAGCGGGTATGTCGGTGTGTGAAGTGACGCAGTTATTTTTGGAGTAGATGCAAAGTTGTTCAATTGTTACCTGCTTTTCTTTTATTACGGCACAATTCGTACTTTCGTGACACTTCAGGTTATATAACTATACATATTTGTTGAGATTTTGTTGTCATTGGAACAAAGCCACGTCCGGAAGGCTCCTCCAAATCGCAACAAGCGGTACTGCTTTTTCTTTCACGGCACTGTATACTTATTCACACTCAATATCTGGACTGACTCATGGGAAGGCGCGCAGTGCTGAGCCGTTGAAATCAATCTCCCCGGGATATCGTCGGAAGATAGCCATACTTGCTTTTATCTTACCTTTAGCAGGTTGTGAAACGCCATAGCAAATTTGGCAAGGGAGCGCTCGCGTAAAATGTTTTCTCCACGCGTAGAAGTACAGTTATCATTCAAGAAAAGTTATTTCAGATTCAGTTATCATTTAAAGTGAAGATTAGAATGCGATCAATTATTTTGATATTGGATTATCGATCGAATTATTGTCAATGGATGACATTTCTGCAGAATTGTCTGAGTCATCGTTTTCAACCGATTCACGAGCATGAGCGATATCCTCTTCGATACCCGCTAGAGTTTCTTCCTCCTGGTTTGCAGTTGAAGGCGTAATTGTGCTGTATGCTGTGAACGTTCTCATCTGAAAATAATAATAATATTCAATACACATTAGCCATTACAAAATACTTGAAACATAATGGTTAGCATTTTACTTTTTCTTCTTGCTCTGGCGTGAGAGCTATTGGATAATTGTATAATTCATTAAATATCACATGTATATCATCAATCCTGCAAAAAAAGGTAAATGTATATACATATATGAAATAAATCGTGTGTGTGGAGCGTTTATTGACGTTTAATCGTACCTAGCAGAAACCTTCGCTATATTATCGATGAGAAAATTAATTACGATCTTCAGGTTTATTGGATTCTCCCAGTATATCGATCTAATAGCCTCCAAGGAATGAGTCTTTAAAATCGGCGAATCTTCCGCTAAAATCAGATTTAAATATCGTTCAATGATAACCGGATCTTCCGAGCATCCAAGGTAATGCAGTATATCTATTGACGGTGCATTTTCATAAATTGTCAAGACATTTGACCATATCGATTCGTTCGCATTTCGTAGTCCCATGCGAAATGCCCAGTGTTTTACGTCATACGTCAGTCTGAAACAGCAGGTGCTTTAAAACGTGCATATAAAGATAATTTTTCTCTTCCTTACTTATTCGCAATAGGATCAGTCAGGTGTGAGGCAAGTTTGGCAGTAGCATTTGATCTACATTCCGTATGACCGACCATACATGCCCACTCCATGATTGCTAATCTGTGTCTTCTCGACAAATAATTATCGCCTGGACGTTCTTCAAATCCTACAGTTTCTATAGCATGATTCATAAGATGTAATATATGCGACTGAAACAAAGTAGGAACGTATGACCTATGGCTGTTGTAACTTAATTGACGCGAGATCTTTAAGTTACCTTAAGTACAGCTGAATACCGTGGAGACGAAAGGTACCTTCTATTAGAATTTAAAATATTGTAAGCAGTGTACCAAGGAATGTAATCTGCTTCGCGTTGCAGGTAATTTATAATCTCCAGAAACAATACACGGCTAATCTCATTGCGTAGATGTAACTCATAAGCGTCGTCGATGAGTTGGGCACGGTTTGTCACGTGTATCTTCGTGTAATCATGGCTGTTAAGGTATTTTGCGATTCTTCTCCAATTTACGGTATCATAGTGTACGCGATAGAATCCTAAAATTCCGCGTGTGCAACAGGTTATTACGAGACGACGATAAGAACACTTATACAAGTTGGAATAAGAATATTTATATGAATGAAGAGTGACATGTTTACCTGTTTGCTGAATATTGAGAATGATCCAGTCGTTGATATTGGTGTCATTGATCGATTTAACAGTATCCTCTGGTTGCATCCACATCATTGGTAATGTCGACGAAAAGTCCGGATTTGATTGAGTTGCAAAGTTTAATGGAATCCACCATTTTACCGAATTCTCTGTAATGCCAGATAGAGTTTCTTCGCTATAATACCATTTCTGCGTCACTTGGATTTCGCCAGTAACGTAATCTCGAGTTACGTTCACGATAGGATATCCTCGTTGTTCTATCCACGTGTCCATTACAGTTTTCACATCGAATTTGGGTTCCGCTATATTTGATTTATTTACAGCGTACTGAATAGCAGCCCACAAGTCATCGGGGGTAACCGCGTTATACTGACTGGATCAAATTAGTAGTTAGCGGCATGCTCCTACGTTATTACTTATTATTCAATATTTCATAGAAATTGGATTACTGACTGTCTTTCCACATATTTTATAAGTCCGGTGCGAAAAACATCTTCAGATACACAGTGTAGGAGCATGCGTAAGAGGCAGCCAGCTACAACAATTAATGTAATACAATTAAAAGACATATCGAAGCTATACATTTGATATTAAGTTAAGTAATGTACATCACTTTTCGAATAAGTAATGGGAGAATAGATTCTTCGAATATCTCTTGGCGTGTTAACATTCATATTTAACGGATGCGACATTGGACCGCTATCGAAATTAAGCATCCTCTGAACATCTTGAACGACCATCAAATCGTTCAGTCGCCAATCTTTGTAAATCTGAAAATAATTATTATCTTATAGCGTTTATTTTGCAACTTGATAACTGAGCCTTATCCGCAAAATAGTACATATTGTATTATGACATACCTTATTACCAATATAGTATTTCATGTATGTGGCAAACCCCTCGCTCATCCATAAATACTTCCACCACGCTGGACTGACTATATTTCCGAACCACATGTGTACCAATTCGTGAACACCTGTCAATATAGCATTTTCTTTCGACGTTGACAAATAAAGATTTTTATCATCCATAAAAATGTCTTCCCTTAAAGTCGAATTATTAAAATGTCAACGAATCACACTACTGCAAGGGAAACCGAGTAACATTGCGACGATAATGAATCGATTTACCGGTAAGTGATCAAACCCCAATTCTCTGTAGCTCTACTCGAGTAAGTTGGAATAAGCGCATGATCCATTTTTGGCACGCGAACGGTACTGTTCATGTATTCTTCCAGCACAACGGTCGCCTTCTCGGCCACGTCGAGTAAGTATCTGGCACGAGAAATAACGTCTCTTCTGCACCAGATTTTGATGGTACCTTCTCCGTTAGAAACATAATCGAAATCAGCTACTACGAAGGCGAGTATATTCGTGGACATAACGGGCGTCGTTTGAAAATGCGTCCATATTTTCCCATCGCTGTCTACTTCAGAGTGTTCCCGTACCGGCATATTCGATAGTGCCGTGTAATTGCTGTTGTGCTTAATGGATACGTCAAAAGTTGCTTTCAGTGCGGGTTCATCCCAACATGGGAAGGCCAGGCGGGCCGAAGTGGGCTGAAAGTGTGTCGCGGCTAGCCACCTACGAGAAAAATACTTAAAAACCTCGGTAACATAATAGGTCGTGCACGAAAATTGTCGAGCAAGGTGACGACGTTCTGTTGACGCTATATTTAATGTTACTTACACCACATTCCCGTCATTGGTGAGATAAGAGCTTCTGTAGAATCCGTACAAGATAGAGTCGAGAATGCCTGTGTACTTCAGATGCAGAGTATATGTTCCTGGGTGTAGGATTTCATTAAAGTGTACAATTAGCATCTCCGTCATTTCGTTGTAAGCGTGCTGCATGGGGACGATGTTGGTGACATCCTCGGTGCGTTTTAACCTGGTGAACGACTCGTCGATATCCAAATTCTTCGAATGCAGTACGATATCTGCCGTTGGACTTAAAATCATACAGTCAACGATACATTCGCCTGCAAAGGTAAAGTTTCCTTCCACTATGTGCGGTATTAGCTTAATATGATAATGCTTTGGCACACTGGTTTTTGGCAGGCGGTAATTTTCTAACGCGTCCGTAGTCCATGAAAAGTCGCTCGTAGACGGAAACGCATTGGTGACACTGAGAAAAATGGCAAGAATTGCGTAAAAGTTAAACAGTCCCATTTTACGTGATCTTTCTCGTGCCATGCCGATCGAGGTTTGATGTAACGGTAGCCGACTACTGGACGAACCACGTATCCCTCTTTATTCCTTAGTTCCATGACATTGTAATGTTTCCATAATGTCTAGCCTAATGAATACGAAACGGCAGTTTTCATTGCAAATACAGCAATGTGCTGAATAATCTATGACATTGACCTATGACACGCATTGTGCGTGTGAAATTACAGGCTGAGAAATGATATTAATATCTGTGCCCTCTTCACAAGTGATAATCATGATGGATTATAATAACCCACTTTGCAGCTGATTGTGAAGTACGAGTGCAAAATCATTTTTTGGTCCAAAACGCGTATAGCACTTAGAGCGATGCCGTTTCAATTTCCAATTCTGTACAACTTATTAACGTTGAATGAATGCGTCGTAATACTTTGCATAGTAATATTTAGACTTATATTCAGAAGTTTTTAGTTATGATTGAGACTATTCATAAATATCAGAGAATATTTATTAATTTTGGTTATTAACTTTTGGGCAATTCGTTAACAGCTAGAAAGTATTTCGAAAAATTCATGCATTAGTCATGACTTCTAATTTGACTATTCTAATCTTTATTGCAAAAAGTTACTTACATATCAATATGGAATTAAATTCTTATAGCAAAATTAAATAGTAGCACGTGTATTCCATAATAATTGATATTCTGAAGTAGGTATAAACTGTTTCCACACCACTTTTGTTTGCATCAAAATCATGATATTGTCTGTGTATTTTAAGATATAGCAAGAGTTGTTAAGGTAACCTAACATATACATATGTAAATATGTAAGATCTACGGTTTTATGATCTGTTCGAAATAATTTCCAACAAACTGTTTTCGAAATATGGTTTCTTTACTCATGATTTTGATTAATATAATACATGTATTTGCTTGTGGATCATTTGATCGGCTTTTATACCTTGATGTACCTATATTTATGTTCCTGGGCCAGTGTCGATATAACTATGATGGTTCCGTTTAGTTACTGAAGCCGTAGGTTGTATCTTTAGTAGTTTAGCAAGTTTCAGGCACTTGAGGTAATCTTCCAACTCCTCGGCCGCTTTCATTGCAGGGAACTGTAGTATAGCGTCCGTTTAGCGTAATAGATAATTCGCAACTTCTCGGAAAATTATTACATATAAGTGTTGCTGACGACACGAGCTAATGGCCCTGTTGATCATCTGTTTGAGGTTTAACATGCATGTTCTCGTATGACTGGCGAAGCTAAAGTATGTAATAATTGTGTTTTGGTTGACGACATTAAAATATAAATTCACAGTAATAAATTACATTACAGCTTTCAAAAACTGCTTATGGTACGATGTCATTCCTGCAAGTGCAGTTAAGCATACATTGAATTACATTAATTAGTATATTTCGAGTCATTACTCTTCATGGTGCCACTTAAACCAATTTGTTTGTTCTTACGCTTTAGTGGCAGCTCCATAAATGTATTTATTGTGGAGAACAAAAATATCATCCTGCAGATGTTGTCAATTTGCGGTTGGATGGCATTGTTACGTCGTTGTGCATTATTGCGTCGCCACGCGTATAACCCCATTTGTGAATAAATTTACATTTTGTATATGGGCGCGTGCATCTGCATATCGGGGGTATGCGGAATTTTGTATGCCGGTATCGAAACTGTCTGCATTGGATTGTTTAATACCGCGATCAATTCGGTTAGTAAAACGTATATCTTCAATATATGGTGATTAGGTAATTCATATCGATGTAATCCAGCGTTGAATTTTTGGCCTGTAATTTTGGAGAAGTAGTGGCACAAAAGCCGATCGTTGTGTTAAATTGGCCGATTGGCAAAGCCGAACGTGTAGTCGAGACGCGGCTTTATACTGTACCAATCGCATTGTTGTAAAAAAAGCATTGCTACGTTGCTTTAATGTCATTAACGATTGTGTTTTAGAATGTGCAGTATAACCGGTGAAATCAGCGAGGTATTTATGGAATCGAGTGGTCATGATGTCCATTATAGGATGTGAAGAATGATCGATAAGCCGCTTCAAAATCTGGCTATGCAGGAACTATAGTGCTCTTACTTTTTCCCTTATTACTTTCCGATCTTTGTGCTACAATGAAATCAGCATTAACAGACGACGTTTCAAGATTAATGATCTCTCCATCGAAAGTGAAATCGCCTTCTATGATGTGTAGTCTTCGTATGACATCGCAATGTATTATCACCGTACCAGGCACGACCATTGATTTCCTGTTTTCTTCTTCGTTCAACTGACATAGCCTTCAACGCGACGAATAGGAAAGTCAATGTTATACGTCTCACAGATATTTTCGGCAATGGATGATTTTTCTGATTCCTTTTAACCACATAACTAGAAGATCGTTCTTGATATTTGACGTTTTCCAGGTGAATAAAATATATCTTTTGACTTTCTAAAAATAATGTATTTAATGGAATACTATGACCTATCCGATGACAGTTCCAGTGATTCGTTATCATAAGATGGTTAATAAGAGAAAATTCATTAATCATTCGTTCAATTTTGAACCATTTATGTTATTTCTGTTTACGCTTTTAGTCGCAAGTAGAAAACTCATTCAATCATTCATTTAAAGATTCATTGTCAATAGAGTGAATAATTTGCGTGATTGACCCGTGCCCTTAACCCCATGTAATATTATGCGAAAGTTGATTATGCGCTGCCGTGCATAATAACGAGCTGTCTTCATAAGGTTTTGTAGACGGTCCGATGAACGGCCCCGTACTTGACTTTGCTTGTGTAGTTTGCTGATCGAACAATCGGTTGCTGCATAGAACATTGAAATGTAGCTAAGCATAAGATTCAGTTGAGAATATTTAAAATAATTTTATTTGCTCCAGCTAACAAATATTACTGTCTTAACTCATGAGCAATATTTTACTACGTCGGAGAGCCTGATTGTGTTATTATAATTTATATTTCATGATAGAGAAAATATTGTGGAATAAAACATATTTATACATTTTTAGTTTGCGTAGCTTCGGTCTCTTGTCAGCCCAGATTTTTCTCGATTACGATTTCTGAAACCAGTTCCGGAACATCGACATGTCGTTTTCAAATCCTGCTATAAATAAAGCCTTCCTAAATAGAGCGCTTTGATTGAAATCCATGTCATGTGTGCCCACAAATGCTCTAATCTATTATTGTAAAATATATGTGTTTAATTTTAAACAATTGTAAATAAAGTTTAGGATAATCATAAAGCGACATCAGACCTTATTAATTTGTTCCGTCGAATAAGCACTTCTAAGGACCTTGTCCCAAACGAACCTGCCATTGTGTGTGCTGTGGAAGTATTCAATAAATTACAAATCTAATAGTCACAGACTCTAAACAAAAACATATAAGGGTTATTCATAGTTGTTATTACCTATTGGCGGCATTTACAATTGTATTCCAATTCTTTATACCATAATCAAATATGAAATCTCTAGCCGCATAGTTCGTGGCTAAGTATGATGGCAAGATTTCCAACATATTCTCATTTGGTATTGTCGAATTTTGTTCGAAAAGCATATGGACCACCTGCTCAATTATGGCTGGGTTTTCCATGCAAGCAATGGCTTCCAACAGCTCTTCATCCTCTTTCTCGATGGCTGTTTCAAATACTTTATACCACATAGATTCATTGGCTTCACGTAAGCCTTCGCAGAGTGTGTAACTTTTCACGTTAGATTTCAAGCTGGAAGAGAACGTAAATGCGTAAAGAATTGCTTTACATGCGGGTTTAAAACTTTACAGAAACAACTTACGGATTCAATTCCGGATCCTCTATATACGCGCGTGCTTTTTCTGCAGCTCTTCTTCTACATGCAGGGTTCCCCAATTGACAAGCCCATTTCATTACAATATGTCGATTTAGTTTGACCAACTCGTTCTCTTCGGGACGCTCTTCAAATCCTACCGTTTCAATCAGAGCTTCCATGAGTCCTAATAAATGCGGCTAAGATAGAGAATCATCAGTATTCACTGAACGCAGCCAGTTTTGAACAAAATTTTTACACTTTGTAATGTTACCATAAAAATATCAGCTCCGGCAGGGTGTAGTAGAAAAGTTTCAACTCGCGACCATACGCGGAACATTACAATCCATGGTATGATATTGCTTTCCCGCGATAGATAGTTAGTTAATTCCATATATATCACAGGACTAAGCAGATTTGCCCTTACTAAAATGTAACCATCGTCCAGAATCTGAGCACGGTTTAATGGATGTATTTTTGCATAATTGTCAGAGTTGAGATATTTTGCAATCTTATGCCAATTTGCGGTATCATAATTCACACGATAATATCCTAAAATACAGGTTAATTATCAGAAATTGCTATCCTAAATTTAAGTTCAAACAAATGGTGAAGACGCGTACACAGTTAAAGAGAACATATTATAACATACGGAAAACTTTCTTAACGTTCGAACTAATGGTCTAGAAAATATGATCGTTATCGGGTACCACTCTCTTGTAGATTAACGATTATCCAATCGTTTACGTCGATCCCTTCGATCGTCGTGGTATCTTCTTGAGGCTTCATCCAGACAGTCGGTCGGCTATTTGAAAAATCTGCGGCCGTTTTCGTTGTGTAACTGATTGGAACCCACCATTTGCGTTTTGTTTTATTTAGGCCGCCTGTTTCTCCTATGTTTTTTCCACTCTCATCCTCCTCGCTGTCGCTACGTCTTCGATAATTGCGCGGACGAAAAATTTCTTGCCTTAGTGTGACCGCGCCAGTTTCATTGTCTCGATTGACAGTCACTAAAGGAAATCCATTTTGTTCTGTCCAAGTATTCATCACTTCTTCCACCGTGAAATCACCATGGGGAACATCAGAGTCATCCAAAGCGCTTTGTAATGCGCGCCACAGATCAGTCGGAGAGGCAGCTTTGTATTTGCTTAGAATTTAAGAGTTACTGATCAGTTGTGTTAACGTTAAATCGTTGCCATAGTCAGGCATGTTTATGTGTACAAGGGTGGTAGAGAATGTTCATAAAACTTAATTTTACTTACTGAGTGTCCAAGTATCTGATTAATCCATTTCGGAATACGTCTTCTGTTATGAAATGTGACAGCATTCGTAAGACAGAGGCAGCTAAAATTACAAATTTGTGAATGAGATACTGTACTGTGTATAATATGTACACCTTCTTACCTTTAATGTAGGTAATTGCGGTAAATGATTTCTGTGCATCCCTGGAAGTCGTGACACGCACGCTGATTGGCTGTACACTTTCGGAAGTGTCGTATTCAAGGGTGATTTGTTCTGCAGATACTACGAAGTTATCCATCCAGTTTAAGTTGTCTATAACCTAAATAATGAGAGTATTTCTATTAGTACTCATAGGCTTTCTTCTCAAGGGTCAAAGAATGCCATGCGATGAGGACCTTATCCATAATATAATGTTGAAAGTACGCAGCAAAGCCTTCGTTTAACCATACATATGACCACCAGGACGGGCTAACCACATTACCGAACCACTGATGAGCTAACTCATGAACCGCGACTTCTGCGACACGAAATTTGCGAGCGATTTCCATTGACTCATCATATAATAATGACCATTCTCTGAAAAAAGAAAACGATTGAACATTCCGGTACGAACAGCGCAGATGATGGCTACAGAGACTAAGATCGTCTTGTCCTAAGGATCAATTTTAGATGTTACTGATAAATGATGAGACCCCAGTTTTCCATAGCTCCAGCAGCGAACTGAGTGACCCCTACGTGATCCATTTTCGGCATTCGGAAGGAAGAATTAGTGTATTCTTCCAACGCGGCTGTGGCTTTCTCTGCGATGCCGAGGATGAATCTTCCTTTCTCAGCGACTTCTCTTCTGGCCCATATATTGATCGTTCCGTCGGCGTTGGAGACGTTTGCGAAGTCAGCAACGACAAAAGCCACTAGGTACGTGGACATCATCGGGGTCGTCTGAAATTTCGTCCAAACTTTTTCATCCGCACCATTCACAGGTGTCCTCGACAAAACCGGCATGTTTGAGAGAGCTGTGTAATTGTCATAATGTTGTATCGAAATGTCGAAGGTCGCCTTCAGTGCCGGTTCATCGAAGCAGGGAAACGCTCGTCTGGCACTGGTTGGTTCAAAATGACTACTGGCTATCCACCTGTGGAGACGTCTATGGGAGTACTCTGGCCATTTTACCGATAACACTTTCGCCGTTTGCACTTACATTTCACTACCGTCTTCGTCGGTGTAAGGGCATCGAAAGAAGCCGGACAAGTCCTCGTTCAAAATACCAATAAACTTTACGGAAAGTGTGTACAAATTCGGTTCCAGACTACTGTCGAAATGAATTGTCAACATTTGAGTGATGTGGTTGTAGTCATGGCTTGCCGGTAGGTACACACTTGGGGTACCGTCTATATCAGAGACAAGCTTCGTGGATCCTTCATCTATTTCTAATTCCAATGTGTGTAATATTATATCGTGCGTCGCGGCTTGAATTTCAAGATAGATGTCCGTCTCGCCGTCGTATGTAAAATTTCCATCCGTCATGTACGGTATCAGCTTTATGTCATAGTGGAGCGGTTTCACGTTATTGGGTAAACGATAGTTAATTTGCTGTTCCTCGCCTTCACTTGATGCGGCGGAATTTTCCTGAAGAGGAAGGCCTCCGACGGCAGCGAGCAGTCCCAAGGTCACAAAGACCCATCCAATCGCCATCCTGCAAAATCCTTCATGGCATGTCATGTTTTTGTTCAACACCTCGCGGTGTTTTTCTAACTCCACGCAATTGTTGTTGAACGGTAAAGTTTAAAAGCCCAATTTGCCGCCATCACCACTAGTACAATAAAAATGCATAACACAAAGAATATTTACCTTAAATACTTATAAGTCACCTGTGTCCAAAATCCATGCAGTGCAATAAAGCTCGTGGGTGGAAGGCTGGACGGTTTGTTCGCTTACCTATGTATGCACCGTTCGAAGCACTGTCTGAAACAGGTCTACGTTCGTACTTATGATTCTCAGCGCTATTAACTCGTAGCAATACGATGTGCAAAAATAGCAGATTATGAGCGGTATTATTCCGAGCAACGTGATGCATCTGAATAATTTATATGATTAACCTGTGTCCCGCATTATACGACTCAATATATGCACTTGAGCCGCATCTTTTATAATCGCGTTCGTTTAAGCGATCTGGAAGGACTATGTCTAGTGCCTTTTAAGTGATCGTATGATGGAGATGTGCTCATCGCTGCAGGTAGTTTAATGATAAGCCTGTCAAGCTGGAGTCGAAACATTCAATGACGCTCGTTAGAGTAGATAGAAAGGGGAAAGGAAGGCCAGTAAAAACTGTTTAAAGTTTCTTACAGCGGTGTATGAAGTTTAATATAAATAAATTTAACGCAGTTGTTGCATTGCTAAATGTATTGAGAGGCAGATACAGATTAGATGAATACGTAGGTTAACAATTTGAAGGACAGCGTACCCACATGAAAGATGCGGTTTGGAAATATGAATGCTTTATTATATGTTTGCTGCGTTGTAGAGGAGATCAAGAAGGAACACTCGCACGTGTAAAGAGCATATGCACTGAGGTAGATTCAACTTGCAATATTTGGAAATATGTTCGAATAAGTTAATGTCTACCCTGGGATATAAATAACTCTAGATTTTATTCGTGATATAAATACGAGCGAATTAGCACATATATACAATTTGTATGATACAATATATGATATATATTTCTTTTAACTATATGAAGTATAAATTTAATTTGTAATTAACAGCTATGCGAATTGCGAGGGTCACTTTGTTTCAGTTTGCACTTTATAAAATTGAAAATTGTTTGCTTTAGTTGTGGGGCGCGTGTAGTCCTGTCCCTTTGTGAGACTTAATACGAAACGTTTAGACTGTCGAGATTAAGATGAGAGTGGACTAGGGCGATGAGATGAGAATATGTTCGTCGCGATCCGATGAGTTTTGATCTATTTCATGTTAGCCGGCTAATACAGTTGTATGACTAGCAGTGGGACGAACAGCAGCACAACGGCCATTGACATTGTCGACGCTGTGTTGCCACCCTTTTTCTCTTCTTCTTTCGGAAACTGCCAGTCGTTCGTTGTAAGCCATAGATTAATCTCAGGCTCGTGGTCTGCGACCCAGGCAACGTTCTGTTGGGCACTCTTCAATCCGGCCGATGTTACTTCGCTTGAAATCCCCTTCTGAGCCAGCATCAAAGCGAACTGCCAAAGAGAAAATGATGTTGGTTAGTAACGGCGATGATTCAACGTGCGATTGACCGCCCTTCGCTGATTCCATCGAAATACGCAATACGTTTACACGCTATCGAAAACTCGTGTAACGGCCGCCACATCAAAACCCCCTGTTCAAAGATAAGATAGCAGATATGACAATAACATACGATCTTTAAGAGCACGAGGATTTGATTATCCAAACCTATAATACCGGAGCAGATAACTGTTATCGCCCGCAGCGAAGCACTTGCCGAAAAGTGTGCATCATGCTGTTAGAAAAAATATAATGTTCGTTTGCGATTTTACGTGTAATCGCTGTTCCTCCCGCCCCGATAGCAAAAGCCTTCTGCACCTGATTAAATTCACCCCGGCACAACTAATGTCGAAGTTCTAAGTAAACGCTGAAGAGAATCGTTCACCGTACCTTTCCGTATTGCTGCGTGGTCGTGATTTTCTCGCCCAGCTTGGTGAAGTGCTGTGTCAGCTTCTGTTCGCTGCCGAACCTACGAAAAGAGACACGTTTCATTTCGTATCACCGAGATATTTATCGGCGTTCGATTGATCGTCGACTTCTAGAGCTAAGTGATTTACTTCTTCTTCAGCTGCTCGTAATTTTCGCTGATGAAATCCAGAGCCAAGTTGACTCCTAATCGGCTGCCGTCAATCACGGCATTGATGATTCCAGCGCGGTCTTTGATCTCAGATTTGGAATCGAGGACCATGTTCAAGTATCTCCAAAGGGTTTCTTCGGTCGCCGCACAGCCAAGAGCAGCAACGATTGCTTTCTTCTCATCGTCGCCTCTGCCCTTATATCCGTCAACCGTCTTGTTCCAAGTCTCCTCATCGGCTGTTCTCAATCCGGCGCAGAGGATAGTGTCCTTTATATTGGATGACAATCTGCAGGGGACCTCGTGTTAATACGTTTGCCAATGACACTTTGAAATCTGCTTCTTTCATACATACGGGAACTTAGCTGGATCGGTCAGCCAATCTTCAAACTTCGTGCTAGCGTGCTTAACACAGGCGTCAACTCCGTAGTAGCAGGCTGATTGGATTAGTTGAGGCCTAAGTAATTTCTCCAAGTGCTCATCCTTGTCGTCCTCCTCGAGCTTCAAAGTGTTGATGAAATTGGAGAGGTATATTGCGTTGAAAGTCTAAAATAAAATACATGTTGTATTACTGTTTCTTTCAGAAAAGACGTCCTTACGCAACGTTATTACACGCAAGGATTTCAGCTGAAAAATGTTCTGTTCAAACAAATGATTTAGATATGTTTATTTCGCCCACCTGGAAGGTTTCGTATTTCTCGGTTTGTGCGAGCATCTTCTCGAGGAAAGCAAAGTTCCTGAACACTGTATACCACACGGCGTAATCG
This sequence comes from Priocnemis perturbator, assembly GCA_963942575.1. Taxonomy (NCBI): domain Eukaryota; kingdom Metazoa; phylum Arthropoda; class Insecta; order Hymenoptera; family Pompilidae; genus Priocnemis; species Priocnemis perturbator. Next base: position 13,720,988 of record OZ012647.1, on the reverse strand, counting down.
GTTTCTCTGTTTAGGTAAGATGTCACGTTGAGAGCGAGGCCGTAGTCCAACAATCCAGCGCGAGCCAAGTTCAAAGCATCGTCAATAAGCTGGGCACGATTGGCAGGGTCGATGGTTGTGAATTTGTCTGAATCTAGGTATGCTGCGATCATTTCCCAATTCCTGTCGTCGTAATTCACACGGTAGTATCCTGTGGGACAAGTGTCAAAAATGAATTTTTTCGTATCTACAAAATGCAGGTGCATGTATGTGTGAGCTTGTGTACGTTAATCGTTGTACAATAAATATCAATGCATTGCACACCTGTTTGTTTCAAATTGAATATCACCCATTCGTTCTCCTTGAGATCATCTTTCTTAATATCCACTTTTTTGTCACTTGGCTTCAGCCACGAAGTAGCAATGGTGGTGTTAAATTCGGGGTTGCTTTCAGTAGCGTAATTCAGTGGTATATGCCACTTATGTGTGTCGGGTGTCTTTGGCTTCGACAAGTAGAATCGTTCTTGAGTTACCACTGCCTTCTTTCCTTCGTAATTCCTTACGACTTTGATGACGGGATATCCTCTCTGATTGACCCATAAATTCATAATTGGTGCAACCTTTAGCATGTTAATGCTGTCGTCATCGGACTTTGTAACTGCTTTCTGAATGCTGGCGAACAATTTATCGGACGTGGCTGCTTTCTCCGAGCTAAAACAAAAATACATGTTAGACGTAAGTCTCAAGTGTAACCACCGGTGCTTATGTGAGAATTTCCAAGTGAAATGAATACGTACTTGTCTTTTAAGTACTTCCTCAATCCGTCTTTGAACACTTTGTTTGTGACAATATGGGACATCATACGAATTACACATGCGGCTGTAACGAAAGATATCAATGCATTAGGATTACTTGCAGCATGTATCGGACGAAAGATGATGGTACGGAACAAGAATGGATGAAGAATAAACCCGGGGGAGTATGAAACACATGTTTCACATGAAATATTCCTTTTTCTAAGAAAAAAAAGTGGCCTTATGGAAAGCCTTATCTTTTATCTGCCGATTCTACGATAATTTGAAAGGGCACGCCGGTACAATGTGTTGAGTGGCCGATAAAGTTACAAACGCCATTTGACGTATATCGTAATATCGATTCGACAATGTCCCTTCATCCGGTGCAATTTGTTTTATCCGCGATAATCTTTATATGCTCGATAATCTTCAAACAGTAATATGAACCGACGCAAACGTGATGTAAAGGTAAAAAATGCAGGGGATATTCGATACAGACAATGTCACAAATCTACTCACCGTTGTTAAAAAATCGATATGTAAACAATTACGCAAATTTTATAAAGACAGATTACAGAGACTTTCAAAAGTTTGACCTAAATACACGACAAAGAATCAATCATAAATTACTTACATTTCTGATATGAAACAGTGTCAAATAGTTGCGAGATGTCTTTGGGCTTTTCAACGTCATAATTCATTGGTCGAACTTCAGGGTTAGTGTCATATACGAAAGCACTGCCCTGTAAAGAATTTACGAGGAACTGATCCATCATGCCCCAGGTAGGTTCGATCTGTGCATTATTAAAAGAGAATTAACATTGAATCATGTATCACGCCTAACATAAGTTATTCTTTTACAAAAGTTAATTCTTACAATATTCATGCCATGGGCAGCGAAGTAAGTAGCGAAGCCTTCGTTCAGCCAGACGTACTTCCACCATTCTGGTCCAACCAGATTTCCGAACCACTGATGAGCGAATTCATGAGCTATAGTGGTTGCGATACCCTGCAGCTGCTGTGTAGTAGCGACATCTTCGTTATAAAGTAAGGAGCTTTCCCTGTTTAAAACAAATAAAAAGTTTATTGTTAATCGAATTAGAAGACGAAAAATTCAAGAAGTTTCGCACGGAGTATTAGTTCCGGCAGGAAGGGCCAATTTTGATGCATAATAGTAAGCAAGATAAAATTGTATATTTTTAACTACGCAGTTGCACCTACGTCCTATTGGTGTTCGCATAAAGAACTATACTGACAGTTCCAAAATAACGTAATTTCATCAACGACGTTGTTATCACGAGAAACAACGATGTATGGCGTAAGCGTTAATTTCCTTTCATAATAATACAGAATGAAATAAATTAGTCTGTCGATTCGTTTTTCGCATTTCAAATGATTAAACTCAATCGTGGACTTCGAGTGCTCGGGAGTTCGACATCGGGTTGGCAAAAATCTAGGCACTTGAACTTCGGTCGAAGTCATGCTTGACGATTACACGTTTTTGATCAATCGATAGCACACGCCTACGTACCTATATGTAACGAGGCCCCAATTTTCCATGGCACCAGCGGACAGTCCAGGGATAGAGATTTGATCCATTTTGGGCAGAGAGTAGTCAATTCCGGTATACGCGGCAAACTGGTCCAGAATCTTTTGCCCGACATCATGTGCGTAGTGAGCATGCTCCAAAGCATTCTTTCTGGTCCAAACGTTGAAGCTACCGTCATCGTTTGTGAGATTGCCGTAGTCGCTGACGACGTATGCTACAAGATACGTAGACATTGGCGGCGAAGTTTCGAATTTCGTCAAGCTGGTTTTTGTACTCTTGTCGTCATCTTTGGATTTCAGAGGCATGTTTGATACCGCCGTGTACTCAGTGGCGTGCTTGATCGAAATAGTAAATGGAGCCTTGAGGGCGGGTTCGTCGAAACATGGGAAAGCTTTACGAGCTCCGACTGGTTCAAAATGAGTCGCTGCTAGCCACCTGTGAATCGGTAAATCCTGTTTAGCCTGGTGTCTTAAAGTTTAGTCTCGTATGAACAGACAAAATTAAATGTTTACCGTTGGAAAAGAAGAAGAATTACGCAAAAATGATCGGGAGATATCTGATATGCTTTACCTTATTTTGTCTTCGTCATTAGTGTAGGATGATCTGAAGAATCCGCGTTTCTCCTCGTTTATCGTGCCGGTGTATTCCAATTTCAAACGGTACGATTTTACTTTAAGGTTCTGGTTAAACTTTATTTTCCAAAAGTTTCTCACTGTGTCTGGTGTCTGATTTAGTACCTTTAGTTCTTCGTCTTTGCCGTCATCTTTTCCGTCGTCTTTGCCATCATCTTTTCCGTCATCTTTGCCATCATCTTTTCCGTCGTCTTTGCCATCATCTTTTCCGTCGTCTTTGCCATCATCTTTGCCGTCGTCTTTTCCGTCATCTTTTCCGTCGTCTTTTCCGTCGTCTTTGCCGTCATCTTTTCCGTCGTCTTTGCCGTCATCTTTTCCGTCGTCTTTGCCATCATCTTTTCCGTCGTCTTTGCCATCATCTTTTCCGTCGTCTTTGCCATCATCTTTTCCGTCGTCTTTGCCATCATCTTTTCCCTCGTCTTTGCCGCCATCTTGACCACTATTCCCGCTCTCGTCTTTGAGGCCTTTTCCTTCTCCAGAATTGTTGACATTTGTGTCATCGCCCGTTGGACTTTCTGGAGTTTTCTGTCTGTTGCTTATTGTATCTGTCTTCTTACGAGTTTCCTCTATCGAACGACTTTTGACTTTGTGAACTACCTTTGTGGATTCCGAAGATTCGGATTCATCCTGATCTTGGATCTCTACGATCGTTGTAGCTTCCTCGATGATGCTGAGGTCTTGTGCATGTAGCGTGACCGTATCAGTTTCCTCAGTCACCTTGATGTCTATTTCAGATGTGCCTCTAAAGTTAAAGTCTTCCAAATTGGGTTCAATTCTCAGATTGTAGGCAGTGGGTACAACATTATTTGGTAATCGGTAACTGATATCGGTGTCCTTTAGCGTAATGATGTTCAGATCATCCTGCTTTGGTATGGCATTACCGCTGACCACAAGCAGGGTCAACGGCAGGAGAATTCGCAGAATGGACATTCTGCGCAGTTTATTGCCACTTCGCAAATGAGTGCAAATCGCCGTCTGTTTTATAAAGTATCCGTTCAATTAATTAATGTACCTGGGATCTCTTTCTATAAATGTATATTATTGTCGGTTCCAGGCATACAAATTTTCGGACAGAAAAATCGAGAAAAGAGGACAAGCTGAAGTACGGGTTGTATTTAAACAACTTTTAGCGAGCAACTAAAACCCATTTTCTTCTGCGGTTGGAGTGTTACCTAAGCGCGAGTATGTATATATATATATATATATATATAATATATTTGCAATTTTAATGTTATTTTCTGAAACATTGATTTCAACGATTCCAGGTGCAACAATCATCGTGTTGCGTGTCATTCCGATTTCTCGGAGCATTGCACTGGAAAATTTGACTACTCATGCAGACTTGTGGGCAAACAAAATGTGGACGTCGATTACGGCTAATTAGTATTTTCTGGAAAGAGTAACTCGATAATTGCACCAAATGATATAAAAATTTCCGCACTTCCTGTTCGTTAAATGTTGCACTTAATCCAATGAAAAATGTCGTCGCTCGTTGTTTCAGCTGCACAATTAATTAACGTGGGGACAAAAGGTCACGGGCAATCTCAGCGGTATAATTTCGGCGCGAGGAGCAAGAATCGCGCAGGAGAAATAAGGGCTCGCACGTAGGATGTTGATAACGTACCTTGCGGGTAAATCCAGAAGACGTGAATGACCGAGCGGGCTGATGATGTTCTCGATACCCGCGCCGGCAAACGCTTATTGAAAGCCTATCTGCAAAAATCTTCGTGCCTTATAAGGCACCCGCGGTAGGGCTATCGTACAAAATATGTCGGTTGCCTGTTTTCTCTAATCTTATCTCTTCTTCGGCGACGACCACTCGCGCATCACGAAAAAAAATGGCTTTATACCCGTCGGTGGATGACCGGTAAGTGGACTATTTCAATCTGCCCGCGAAATTTTCTTGCCCACCGTTTCGACATCGGTCCCGCTCTCATGGCGAATCGCCGTAGCCGTCGATAAGGCTGATAATTAAGATACAATAGAAAGCGGGCCAATGAGCGTGTTCGGCCGTTCAAATACTATCAAATCCCCCGGCGATCGGCGTCTTATCAGCGATGAAAACCGAGTCACCGAATAAATGTACGTGTACTTGGATAATCATCTAGCCCCGATGCCGTGCCAGCGTGTGCGCTGCACGGTCCATTCGATCAAAAAATTCCCGCCACGTAATTCGTTGACATTGTTTATTTCGCGGAACCCCCTCTTCGATATATATCACTTTCGTCGCCGTCGCCGTTGCCGTCGAGCTCGGTGCGTTTCATTTTTCACGTAGGATCGCGAAATTTGTATCGGTGACGCGATTGTCATTCATGCGCCGCCTTCTTATCAACGTTATTGTCTTTAAAATGAAACGTCCAGCGGGAGGGCAGATTCGCAGATAAAATTCGCGTAGAGTCTGTCAGTGTGGCGATCGTTTTTCATGACATTTTCATTCTTCCCGTTGCAGTTTTGCCTCGAACAGACGGGCTATGATAAACCAGCGGACAACGTGACGGGCCTCGACAATTTCGGTTCTTATCGTTAATATCGTTCGGAAATTGTGCCGAATATTGCTTGGCCAACCCATACGGGTGCCCGGACCGATAAGAGCGGCCGCGTAATATATGAACTGTAACTTTTTTCTAATCTTCGTACAGATCTTACTTGTCGTTCAAGCATTTTTCGTTTCAGGAAAGCTGTTATAAATGCGGCACATATGAGGTACAGTCATTTTCTCAGTATAATGTACTTACGCTTTTCTCAATGACATTGGTCAAGTGTGATATCATTCACGGGCCGTTGTCTTATCGATGAGATCTGTACGAATATTAAACGCAATGAATAATTCTGAAGTAACATGTGGTTTCTCATTCGAGGAAATTTCACGGTTCCCTTTCCGTAAAGTGATAAGCGAGAACTTCATTTTCGAGATTGACTTGAACAATATGTTTGTATTTCGTTAAATCATTCTATAGTATCTCACTTCCGAATGACATGATGGCTGTGACAATGCACTTCTCTTCCAATTTTGTTTCAATCTATTGATCCATTGATCCATTGCATGATTTAAATCAGAAATCTGTATAATTCAAAAAAATTATTTGTGTAATAAACCGGGGTCATAGATATTATGTGAATCATTATTAAGAAATATTTGTTAATGCGCTCACACCGAAGATATTTGAGTCATCTCTTATCACAGACAATTCTATCACAACCAATTTTATTTTCGTGATTCATCAGTCTTGTCACATTGAGTAAGACTGTCTTTACCAAAATCGACCCGATTTCTTTGTTTCATAAATTGTTGCATAAGAAGGCATACGCTTCATAGTGTCAATAATATTAATAGTTTTGAAGATTGAAATCCACACACGAAAAGATCACATGAAAAAGATTTATTAACTAGTCAATTGTTTAGCACCAAAATGTTTTTTTTTTACATAAATATAAGGATTGCTCCGACCCGTCAAATTGTTTTGTATCGACTAGAGGCTATATTATAATAAAAATAATAATAACTTCCAGTTTTCAACAAGGCAATTTTTATGGAACTCCTTGTCGTAACGATAAAATGGAAAATTACAGAATATAGTGAGATAGCATCTGTCTTACGAGAAAGATTCAGATATTACATCGGGGTTACTCGAGGTGCAATTGATCCTGAGATCTATAACTGATATACAGGCAGAGTAATGACATTCTTCAAGTCTAAAGTTAACTAGTGCCATTAAAGGTCATCGAAGTTTAATGATCCACAAGCATGTCATAAAGACCACTTTCTAAAGCATCAAATATTGTAGCCATATTTGGTTATACCACCGAATTATCTTTAGACTTGATAAGGGGGTCTTGACGTAAATAATCTGATACAGACAGTCTGAAAAAGTTTTAACAATTTCGTAATATTTGGTCATGTTTGACGAAATACTACAAACACAAAAACTCGACATTGTTTATTTTATTATTCATTTATTGTTTCAAAATAATACCACGCAACATGTTTAACGTTTTAAAATTGATATTGCGCATGAAGTAATATTAATTGTACTATGTGTAACGACTAAACTAATGATGCAGCTATTTTGGACGCATATGTTTTTATCCATTGGATGTTTTTCATAGAATTGGTAATAGCTTTATTAGCAGCTTCTACAGCTGGACCGAGTCTGTTTATATTTTCGTTGACTAATTGAAGTAGCTGCAAAAGACGAAAATAAACGATTAATTATGTTCGTAGGTAATTGTTAAATGGGCACAAAGCAATGGTGGATGACAAATAACTAGTGCGTAACAAATACGATACAACTGCGTGTATGTAAGTATCGAAAACATTTTTCCCTAATGCAATTCTTGTTCAATTTCGTGTTTTTGTCGCTTAATATTCATGGACTTCTTCACTTCCAATGAGGTGTAGTGCGCTTGTAGATGTTTTTATATAATTTTCACTGATTGCATCGAGAATATCTGTGACTATTTATGAAACTGATATCAATCAGCCATCATTGTCATGAGCTAAAGTACCTGTGTTAGTTGTTGGTTTTGTATGATTTTATTCCCAAGGGACTTGAAAATCTTGCCCAAGAATGAGTGGCCTCTTCTATAAAAATACAAGATCATCTCATTATTTTTTTTAAATGTATACTGAACGAAAAATGTTAACGTTTTGTTAGGTACGTACGAATTTATGATCCGTTCAAGATTGTTTCCAACAAAAGCTATGGTATAATCAACGTTTTCTGGATTTCCACTTAAAACAGCATCGATTATTGTACTTCTGTATTGCTTACGAATATTGTCTAACGATATAGATGAATTTAAGTATCTTCAAAAAGAAAGAAGAGATAAGGCATGGTCAGATTGCTATTCGTGAGTAGTTCTCGTAACTTTCAGTTTTTGAGTTATGGTACCTACTCGTTTATTAAGTTCGAATTTCGAGTACATCCGAGACTTTGTAATAAAAGCTCATATTCGGTGTACAAATCGGTGCGTACAAATCTGTCCCAAACAGTTCGCCAGGCAGTTTCGTCGCCAGAGCGAATGCCAGTGCAGTAAACGAAGCTTTTAAGATCTGGCGAAATACTGTACAAATGTATAATACTTAATATTTCAGATATGTATCAGAATGGCCGTTAAAAGTCATCTTTGATAATAACATGTAGATAGAAACGTTACAATATTTTTTTAACGTAATCAGAGTAAGCTACGATTTCAGATATTTATAATTTCTCATACGAATTGTCTAATGAGAGGATCCAGGAATCGAACAGATCTCTGGCTGTCTTCAAGCAGTCGCCATTGTTGACCAAACATGAGGCTGATAAGATTAGTTCACGGTGCAATTTTGTTCTAACGTCATCGGTGGGATCATTAACGAAGCCCAATCGTTCATACGCAGGCGTCAGTAGACTTCTTACATATTTCTGTAACGATTTCATGCAAATTATCACAGGCTATGTAGATTAGATAAGCTCATAGATTACTGAGGTCTCTTGCAACCCCCATTTATGTCTTTTACGCGGAAATATGTAATGATTTCGATGATGAACCTGCGTTTTGAAGTCCGACTGACTCATAATCACGGACATAAACCTTATATCATCCCTTAACATTTATATTCCATGACATACCTACTCCCACACGTCTTACCTGAAGAGCTTCGTGTACGCGGGGCGTACCATTCAAAATTTTATGGAGAAACTTGAAATTGTCAACGGCTGTCAACCACGGCTCGTATTCAAACTCTCGAGCGAGATATCTCGAAAGATTAAACGGTATCGAGTAGTCGACGTAGCCGGCTCTGGCCAAATTAAAGGCATCGTCGAGTAAGGCGGCCCTGTTCAATTTATGTATGACCTCAATCTTGTCCGATCGTAGATGATCGATGAGCATCCCCCAATTCGCCTCGTCGTAATTGACGCGATAGTATCCCACTTGTTGGACGTTGACGATCAACCAATCTTCCGGCTTGAGAGACACAATCGTTGTATTCTTCTTACTTGGGGTCAGCCAATCCCGGGGCTCGGTCCGCTCGAAATCCGTGCTTACCGATTTTCTCGCGAAATTCACAGGTACCCACCATGCGCTGTCTCCTTCGCCATTGTCCGCACTTAATTTTCGATCTAGGTGAAATCTTTCCTGCGAGATTGATGCTTCGTTTAATTCATAGGTACGAGTCACGGTGATCAGTGGATATCCGACTTGATTTGCCCAAGATTCGACGATATCTCGAATCGGTATGTATGATTGATTGAAATGATTTAATGCAGCTTGCAGATGTTTGTATACGTCTAACGGAGTAGCTGCTTCGTAGGCTCTGCACGTGGTGAGAGATTGGATGGATCATTTATCGGTGAATAAGAGAGACCGAATGTAGGAATCTCATCATCAGACTACGTATTACTTACGTATCTTTGATGTAGTTTCTAAGTCCTTCTTGGAAAACGTTGTCTCCCACGATGTGACTGATCATACGAATGACAGATGCGCCTAGATGAAAACAGTGTGGAATAACAATTCGGTGAATCGTTAATACTTGTGGTATCGTGACACGTAAGAATATACTGGTCATATGCAGATCGAAAATCTTGTGATGCCATACCTTTTTTGTAGGAAACAAAGTTTAGCATTGCCATAATACTGTCGGGACTTCCGACATTTTTTCCATTCATAGTTCTGTGATGCTGCTCGGAGTCCGCGAGTAAGGTCGGCTGTAGGTAGTCTACTACAAACATATCCATCATCCTCCACGATGGCCTGACCAACGACACCGCGAAGTACTGAAAGTAGGATGCGAAGCCTTCCTTCAACCATGCGAAATTCCAGAATCTCGGCGTCACCAGATTTCCGAACCAAGTGTGCGCAAACTCGTGCGACATCGTGGTTAATCCGCGCACGACATTCTTCGTCGGGGTCGATCCGTTTTCGTAGAGAACTACGGACTCCCGATACGTAATCATGCCCCAATTTTCCATCGCGTTGAAATTGAAGTCCGGCAGCGCGATCTGGTCGATTTTCGCGATAGGATTTCTCATGCCCATCCAGCCTTCCAGCCTCGAGTATATCGCCTGGCCGTTATTCAGAGCGATGGAACCGCGAAAATTCATCGATTCTCTTGTCCATATGCGGAAGTTCTGCGAAACGTCCGACATCTGTGGCACGAAATTGTGCACGGCCCATCCGACCAAGTACGTCGACATCTTCGGCGTGGTGAAGAATGTCGTCAGATAGTAATCGTTATTGACCCTGCGAAACAGAGATTGGATGGAATGAACGAGCGACAAGGATGGTGCGATGGGTACAGGATCTTCTAAAAGTCTACAAACATCTCCACCGTTCGTCTGTTCGTGTTACTGGTTACGATTTGATGCCAATGATGCAGTATGTGGACGGTGAATGTTGCCTTCAGTCCAGGCTCGTCCATGCAAGGAAACGCCCGACGCGCGTACGTGGGCGAAAATTGAGTAGCTGCTATCCATCTGAAATATTTCGTCATTATTGAAACGTTTTTACCGCTACGTAGAAGGGATCCAGTAAGCGTGCGATTACTTCGTTTGTTGGCCCACTCGATAGACGCTTCTGTAAAATCCAAAGACGTCGTCAAAAATCTCTCCCGTGAAGAAGAGGGTTAACGTGTACTCGCCAGGATCTAAATAACTCGTCGACTGTACGACGTAGAATTGTTTCTCAGGCTCGTAGCGCTGCGCTTGAATCGACACGATCCGTGTAGAGTTTCCCACTTGTTGGCGAAGCATCGATCTCGACTGCTGCACCAGCAGCTTATCGACGTGCAAGACGAGCGTGTCGGTTCTCGCTAACGCCTTTAGAGTAATTCGGACCTCACCCTCGTACTCGAATTTATCGAGATGCGTGAGTATCGAGAGATCGTACGAAATTGGGATGACATTCTCCGGGAGTCTGTAGGTACTCGACGCATCTTCGCCATTTAATATTTCAGGATAGTCGCAGTCAGCAAATGCTCGTGGGATTCCGATTATTGTTATGGCGATGAGCAAAAAGCAATGTGTACGGCACGGAGCTTCAGTCATAGTCATCGAATTTCGTGAACAGTGGCAAGCAGCGAATTCAACGGAAGATCGATTTAGTTGGATCCGGTTAACTATAACAAACGTACTACATGAAGATCGATTTAGTTGCAAAGAGAAAACTTCCTGTGACGTCACCGTACGATTATTATCGCGGCACGGTACCGGGCGCCTACACATTGCGCGAAATTATGGTACGTACTTTTTCCTGGCTGTGAGTGCGTTCTCGTGATTAATCCATTTATCGGGTTCCTTGGAACAAACGATAGGACAAGGCCACTCCGTTGGCTCCGGCGTTCGGTGATTTCTCGTAGCGCTTCGAGATCGTTGAGTTGGCCGATCACGAGAGACGATTCTATTTATCGCATAATACTCCTTTATCAAAGATCACCGTTGAGCGCGATAGCGATAGATCAACATTGTCGTTTAGTAATTCACCAATATCAGTTCGTCGGGTTCCTTAGGGAATGCAGCTTGAACGTTGTGTCGCGAGCTTGAAATATTTAGAACAGCCGACGTAAACACGTGAGAATGCCTGCTTAATAAAAATAGATTGGGCAGTAGTCCATTTAACAGTGTGTATTTCGTTTCTTACCGTACCGTACTATCAATATCGGTATATTGTTCCGACGCGGAGAATTGTCATTTATTCAATTGCTTTATTTTCGCCAACCAACAAATATATCAATGCGTTTGTAATTGGAAGGAATAAGGTTTGAATATCGCATAATCGTACATCCGCTTGATATCGGAAAGAATAACGTTTTGCTTATCATTCCGTTAAGTAATTATCTTCAAACAATGTGATAAAAAAGTTACGGTCCAATGAAACTGCTGTTTGCACAAAGAATAGCCTTCCCGTTTGATATGAAATTGAATATGAAAACTCGTATTCGATTAAATATTTTACCATATGATGAGGGTAAATAATTAAATTTATGTGACATTTATCTATTATCTCACCTGCTGATAGCACAGCTGTTAATACACAGTTGTACACGCAAGTTGTATGCAACAGTTATTTATATTAAGTCGACAAAAATAATTAAATCAAAACCGTGTTTGTTTTTGATTGAAAACATGTAGTAACAACAAAATATTATACAACACTTATCTCTTGCAAAAAAAATAGCATAAACAGCTTCAGTAATACGTGAATGTCCCTTAACATGCTTGTTTAAAAGTACAAATTTACATTTGATCTGGTCTAGGTATGCGGAATACGTATGTATGTACATGGCATCTGTCTATAAACGACTACCAATAAGTTTTAATACGATCAGGCGAGATTGCTGCATATTGAGCTCAACTGTCAATGGTCCACATTCGGAGTTAAGTAGGCACGTGTGCAGCTAGAAAGTTGTTAACAATTAGAACGTCGGACTTTTTAAATTGCGCTTTTGAGATCGACTATCGACATTTCTGTCGACCCACCGATGACTGCCAATGAGATGACGGCCGTCGGATGCACACAATGTTGAGGTTTTCAGTGTAACTTGCTGAGATTTGCATGTAATTGAGGTGGGCTGCATGTCCTGCCTTTAGGCTCCCCACCGAGGTTTGCTTGCGTTCCACATACCTCGATATTGGAAACCCAGTCAATGCTTAACCGCTACCTTTGGTCACACCTTCTTACTTCGCCGGTAAACATGGCCTACACGTTATATTTCCAAATACAAACAAGGATGTTTATTGACATTCCCTTTTTGACGGTGTTAGTTGTATTAAGGGTAGGTTTGATCATCGATCGCAGCGCAACAGTTTATCCGCCCGACCAAAGTGAAATTGTATCGTCTCGCATAATTAATGCTCGGTAATTACATAATCGCGCACCAGTCGGTGCTTCCTCCCAGTGTCAGGAAAGCGCCGTTTTACGAGAAATTTGGGCAGACCGTTTAAACGCGTTTGCCGACAGTCTGTGCAAGTGATTCATTATCGTGCGTGTAATCGTTGCAGAGTACGATCTATTTTTATTCAACGAGGCAGCAGCAACGGCTTGGAATTCCGATACTGCCAGTCAGGTGGCCGTGCGCGTCGTATGTAAGCCGGAAAAAGGGTGTGGGAATCGCCTCATTAAGTCAACCAACTCATGAAGTAGCTGTACTGCTTGCTCGTTAAATCCATGTAATTACTCACCTTGAAAGAGGTTGGCATTGTGCCGATCTATGGAAGATTCTATTGTCTCGCCTGCTAGATGGTGCTGAAAGACTGGCTCCCCCAAAATATACCTATTCGTTCCTTAAGGGCCCGAACATTACTCGGACGCTTACGAAAGTGCGCACTTTCTCGATCGATCCGTCAATTAATTTAGACTGACATCGAAATCTCTGCGCGGACGGCATCTCACGGACATCGGGGATAAAAAAAACAAACTCCCCTGTTCCGGGCTTCGTTCGGGAACGTTTAGTGCGATTTCCATCCGCCAAGGGTGAATACGCCATCAAGTGCTCCAACTGTCAGGCTATATATATGTATAATTGAAAGACGACGTGGCAGACGACTCGAAGGAAGTTGCAGCCGTGATTGGCCTGCATAATGAAGAAGCCCCTCGCGCTATTATGCCCGTAGGTAAGCTCAAAGTTCCAGTACCCTACCTGGTACCACGTGACACGGGTACCCTCCGCAAACCCTGCGCGCTCTCAGAGGCAATCCCACCTCGGCAACTTCGGAAAGTTGACTCTGCTTATCCAGTCTTTACGCGGAGAAAACAGTATCCGTGTGTGCGAGCCCGTGCATGCATATGCGTGCGTGTGTGTGTGGGGGGAGGGGGTGGGTGCTTGCATGATTTCCTGTTTGGTAATTCAGGCGCCGAGAGCTAAAGTACCCTCAAATTACACCGACGACGTAATGAAGAAGAACCTTGTATAATGCCCCGAACTCCGCCGGGACTGAGGCCCATCCTTCTTTCTTCTCTGTTTCCTTTGTTTCGGCTTTCTTTTTTCTCAGCTTCAGGGATGCAAATGTAGCGGAGTGACTGACGCTCGACGCGCATCAAATGTTCATGCACAGGTTTGTTCTTCTTAATGCTTATGTTACGTTCTCATTAATGCTTATGTATGCCCTTGTATGCTAATGTTACGCTCCTCTGAACACCGCATTCCATTGACGCTGATACACGTGCTTGTGATAAATAGGGCCATGCGATACGATCGCTGTGGCAATAAAATTTTCCGAAATAATGGAAGACGTTCCGTTGATTGAGTTGATAACTGATCTTATCCGCCGGATGATACTCGTATTTACTATTGCCTTATCATTGAATCTAAGCACACAGAGTGGATATCTTACCAAAAATGTCTATCCTGCGAAGCACTATTTTACATTTGCAGGTTCGCCAAGACGTAAGTAACATCCATCCCGCAGTGTTAGCTTTTGTTACGAGTACAATATGGCATTATGCATATGTTCAAATGATTCAATGTTCCATGCCGAACCGGAAAGGATGTTTTGTCTTTTTATATTATAGTTTCAAAATTAATCTATGATTCATGAAGCACTTGATTTAGCTTGGTACACGATATTACTACGTGGTATTAGTCTCAGGAAGACACATTGGATAAACTGGCTGATCGTGCGTTCTGATACCATCGTTCTTATCAGGAGAATTGTTATGGAGCATTGGCCTACTCCCTCATTTTTCTTTACATGCAACTCTTCTCTGTGGTTCAATATCATTGATCCTTTAGTTCGTCCAACATTGTGTCGGTCACATAAACGTGACAGTTTGGTATGTCGTCATCTGTCATTTTTGTAGCCATTGTGACTGCTATGACTGCTCCTATAAAAAGATGGGCTGTCCCAAAATCTTCTCAGTGTAATCCGAAACGCGATATTAATAAAGCAATGTGTGATAATAGAGTAAGGCGGATTACCGGCTGGACAGCCCTTTCGCGTCCGCTTCGGTCGCAAGATCAGCGTTATTTAAAAGGAACGCTACGGAGGGGTCGTCCATTCTCCCATTTTCATCCCTTTTTGACTTAGAAAATGCTAACAAATGGACAAAAATTTCACCATTAGCAGTGAGTACCTATGCTGGTTATAGGGGGATTCTACTGTAGAACATCAAGAAAATTAACTTTTTTTGTATTGTCTTACAACATCATGTTTTATAAATATATCTGCACAATCTGACTGAATTTCTCAAATTATCGATGATGGGGCATTTGAAATGATCCGCCGATATCTTCTCGTCCTCGTAGTGATGATAAAGGAAAATGATTCTACGTAGCTTCTTGCATGTCTATACTACGGTGAGCTTCTTTATCATGCGAAAGACGTGACACCTTGACAAGAATGTTAGTAAGAGGTAGAATCAGTAACACAAGCTTACTTCAAGCAACACGTTACTTCTGGTTAAGATGCACACAGTATGTATAACAGGAAGCATCTTCCTTTGCTGACGCGTCCATCAAACAACGTACTCCGCCGCCGGTTTAATAATTATGAGCCCCAATTACTCTCTCATTCGATTAAACGTGGCAAATCAATATCAGGCATTTCGCTCGTGAAGCTTCCGCATACCGCCCGTCGTAAAATTGACGGGTAAATTAGTCATTTGTAAACGTGAAAATGTCAATGATTGACTGGAGCGCGTGTGCAAATTGCCGTGTCAACGGGAACGAAATGTGGCTGAAAATTACATGCTCGCACAAATTCCCGTTGTGAATATTCATACCCCTCCTGTTTGCCATGGGTAAATTTTTCGCTCGCATCACGGAATTTGTCGGCAAACAGAGAGAAAGGCCAAGAAAATCAAGCCGTATTTGATCGAACGATCATTGTTCGCAGACAGGTGTGCAAATGGTACTGTTGAAGGAAAGTTCATACAGAAGTGTATGGCACAAGGAGTGTTGTATTTTTTGGACGCACTAAACAATCGTGTGAGATAAGGAGAAATGTTCAAAAGTAAGCTATGCCCGTTATGCGATTCAAGTGTTTTTTGTAATGTGTTAAAAACGGACGAGTATGTAACATAGTGGCAATCATTCAGGATAACAGATCTCACACGAAGACAAGATGTCGATCGAGGGAATCAGTGTCTTAAGACAACTGACCTACGTTTATTTGGACGAATACACGTATATTCTCAACGCAATGACACATACTAATTCAGGCTGGGATAATAATATATCAATGACTACTACATAGATCTTTGAAAATATTTTATTAAATTGTAGTTTATTTAAATGTTATTATTTGAAATTTAATGACAATTCTATAGATAACCGATCGTATTTATAGAAAAACCTGATATTTCTTTCACCGCGCCTTCTTTCTTGCCTTCCACTCTTGCTTATTATTACTTGTTCCGAATAATTGTTCGCAAATAATGCCATGAGAGAGTGTCGTTTGATCGAATCTGTTTCTTCTTGAACATTTTCGCAAACGAGAACAATTAATTGGTACTCGCTTTCAATTTACAAGGACTCCGAAGGACCTGAGTGAGTTTTCCTTCTTGTAGAATCGAATTATGGTCTGCCTCTCCTTGTGGAAAAGGAAAAGTTATCGAGAGTGAGACCCCTTACTCGAATATTTCACAGCAGAGACCGTATCGAGGCAAGTGGATGTAATGTGGAACGTAAACAAGCACAAATAAGATTTCGATGCGGCCAGTACCGTAATGATACGAAATTATCCACGAAACGCGATTCGTGCGTAATGACTGCTATGCGAGGCGTGTTTAAATCTGACAATTATGAATATGTTTGAATATTTGGTGCCTCCTACTGTAACAAGAGGCTGCTTGACGTATTTAACGGCGCGATAGAGCAGCCATGGTCGCAGAAGGACGTGCTCCATGCAATTACCGTCGTCTGAAGGCAATGTATTCCGACTGGAGAAAAAGGCCTTTGTTCCATTCGCGCAGAAGAGGAAGCGGGAGAGACGCGAAACCGTGGGCAGGGGATGGAAAAACGATAAGGACGGTGATTTGAATTGGGGCTAGAGAAGGCACCGTTGAAATAAAAAGTCGATCATTTAGCCGGGAACCGAAGTCTAATTCAGTCAGGGCGCCAAAGGCGCGTTTTGCCTCGGGTGCCTTTGCAAACTGCCTCCCGTCACCGCCTTGCCTCGTCCCGGTAACATCGTCGACGGAAGCACGGTAATTTGATTACAAGGCCGTTTGAAAGCTTCGGGCCCCCCGCTCACGCCTCCATCGTTGCCCCCATCTCCAGACGTAACCACCGTCAGTCCACGTTCTACTGTACAATGTATGATTTGAGTGGTGTTGCTGGCGTTTCATACAATCACTCTTGGTAACCAAACTTGACCTCGACATCCTCCCATTCGCCGCTGCCCGCACATCGTATAGTGTGAAGATCTATTACGGCGCAAGTACTGTGACGTAAAGTATCGAATGACGTCATGGAAATAAGAGCGCATCATGCGAATGTGTAATAAATTATTTATTGAAGACAGTTTAGAGCGCCGACGCGTGCGTGGATGTAGGGCAGCTT
Source organism: Priocnemis perturbator (assembly GCA_963942575.1). Taxonomy (NCBI): domain Eukaryota; kingdom Metazoa; phylum Arthropoda; class Insecta; order Hymenoptera; family Pompilidae; genus Priocnemis; species Priocnemis perturbator. The sequence goes on along the minus strand of OZ012647.1, from coordinate 13,703,553 downwards.
TATACGTACATGCGTTATTTATAGCATGACAAAAAGTTCAGACGCGCAGTCTGCAGATCTAAGCGGAGCCGAGACCGTGACGCAAACCAGCCTGTTAAAAAATCACTGCACCATCAAGCCCGGATAGCGTACATCTACAGGTGTGTGTATCGGCGAATTCTGTCGAGGGCAAGAGCAACCGTCCGACTGTCGGTCCGCTCATCGAACATTTTAATATCTGACGCGAGATGCTCGTGCCACGTAACGTTATTAAAAAGTTCCACTGCGATGGCCTACTGCATCATGTCAGAGGTCGGAGGGAACTTCTCTGCCGGCCAGCAGCAGTGTCCTGATGTTTACAGTTATTGCATATGGTCGCGGTGTGATTTTCTGCTTTAACATCGGCGCTCTAAATCATAAATGCGAATGTAATATGGCCGTCAGTCGCAGGCAGTTTTCTTCCGTCTTATAAAATGTCCCTTTAGTTTCCTGCTAAACGCACCACTCACCGATTTCACTCATTTACAAGTGTCAACGCTGACAAATAAAAACGTAGTTGAACAATCAGACAGAATGTGATTCGGCTAATTGAAAGGGTAAAATGATCGAGCTGAACGAGAAAGAGGGCCGTTGAATGGTAATTACTCCGGGCAATCGTATTTCACCGATAAACGAAGTATCCGTGCTTCAGTTATTTTTCGACGCGAACGTTTTTACACGATATTACACGAGTTCTCTCACAATTAATCGGTTTACTTTATTAACGCTCGTTATAGCTTCACGAATTTAACGTGCAATTGCCGCTTCCCGTAAAACGCCTTGTAAGTATAATCTCCGTAATAAATTGTGGTCAAGACTCTACGACGAGTTCCGACGGAAAAGTCGATATCCGTTAAAAAAGTATAATAATTGGGACAGCACGTTTATGCTACGCCGTGCTCAAACGGGTTAACATTGAAAACTCTGTCGAACGTGCTTATTTCTCTGCTCGGTCAGCAACAATCCTGCTAATAAACGATGTCCTGGACAAACGTCCAGCTTGGCTTCATTCTGCCATTAGCAACTTGCAATACATCGAATAATAACATCAACGTACGCTCACACGATATACACGTAAGTACACAGTGAGTCTGGAAATGGGAGATCGATGTCGCAGTGATCGCCACCGGTTCATTATTTATCCGTTCTGCCAGTTTTTATCTTAGAAAATGGGCTGCACGTCATAGTAAACAGCGTACGATCGCGATCCTGTCGCGGAATTCCATCGGTGCTCTGAGCAGAGTACGGCCGTACAAGCGACATCCACGTATCTTTATTAGGGAGGCCAGGGACGGGACAGTTCTTTGGTCGCTCAAGGTGGGCTTTGTGTTCGAGTGAGTAAATATTAGCGGAGGATGATGAGGACCGCTTTCCTCCACCACCTTCTCCATTCACTCTTTCGTTCTCCTTCCTCTTTTCATCTTGCCGTTGCAGTGACCGCTTTCGCCTTCCTCCCCTTTTCCATTTGTCGATCTTCGCCGTCCGTCCTTTTTTCCCGACGTTATTCTGATGACCAGCTTTTACCTGTACTCCGCAGACTGTCGGAGCTCACCGTTTTCGACGTTGGGTTCATTTAAGTGTGCATCCCGCGTTGCTTTCATTATTTCTTTTTTGTCCGCTAAAGAAACGCGTCAACATTTTACAGTTGAAGAATTGAGCATCTGTTGATATTTGTTATACATCATGACGTTTTCACGTGCATTATTCTCGCGTTCTCTGGGGTGGCAAAGTTTTTAGATATTCTGTTACTACAACGTTACGGTGTACAGCAAGGTAACCAATCTTGGATAGGGTTCTAGCTTTCATCACTCTGCTTATGTTTGATAGTCGGACTATTGCTAAGTATTCTTTTACGTGTATTAAAAGGACTGCCGATCAGATGCGATTATCAACAGCTAATAATAGTCACACTGTTTGACGTAATAAAGGAGCTAAAAATAGTCGCACTATTAGACGTAAACATAGTCGTTCCCTAACGTGTATCGCTGACAAGGATATGCGAATACGTAAATAGATAAACGCTCTAATGAATAACAAGAACCCTTCTGACGTGAGGTAGTATTCTTCCATTGATATTTCATGACTCCCGATCTCTTTGATGTGTTTTGTCAGGCAAGTAGGTACGCAAGTTTCCAGCGTTCGTCTTGCGCGAAAGATGGCGTTTGCAGACGTGAAAAAAATGGTAACGAGCTAATTAAAGGTACGTTCCCTCCCTTGGTCGGAAGCAGACCACGAGCACTTGTGGAGTGTACACATATATATTTGCTCGTAGTTCAACCGCAAGCGTGTCTCTATACGGGTAAGTAACAAAAGTACTGTCGTATATTACCACTACTCATGCTTCTCGCGCTACCTACCAAGGATTAAAACCACGGACCAGATTTCAAAGCAGCGCGTGGGCTAAAGCTGAGCTCTGCAGTTATGGTGCCAGTTTAAGAAAGAGCAATGACGCTGACATTTATCGGAAACAATTGGGATGTCGAGGTGGAGGTAAAGCGTTGACGATATACGCGAATCAATAGTTAAACGTATTCGAAACTGAGATTTGCGTCCAATCTGTTATCAAGCGTGCACCAACGAAAACATCGTTCGAGCGAAGAATCCGAATTGAGGAGTATGCGATTTAACAACAGCAACGATAACGGCAAGCTCGCCACATCGTACGTGCATTTCCATCGTCGGCGGCGAGTTTCGTTGAGTTGCGCGCTTTTTCCATTCCGACGCCTTTTCGGTGGCGACAAATTTCGAAATTCTGTGCCGCATGTATGTACTTGAAATCCTGCAATTCCATTAGCGCGAGGCGTGTCATGCGAAATGCGTCGCGGCGCCGCGCTGCATGCGAAAGCAATTCCGCCTGGATGAATACAGACAAGAAATATCCGTGGCGAAGGAAATATCGACGTCAAGAGTTCTGTACCCATCGCGCTAGTTGTGAATGCACGCCCGCTTAAGCGACCGTACGACGTCTAATACTTACGACGCGCCCGATGTTTAAGTCGCTTTCGTCATTCCGTGTGTTCGCTTGCGAAAAAATTGTGCGCAAATTAATATTTACGGAACAACGTTCCGTCTCATGGAAACAGTTCAGTTACACGTGCAATACGTTGAAGCTGATGATAAATAAAAAGATAGCGGCGACGAAAACATAATAACAATGCTGGAATAATATTAGTCGGCATGAAATTATTAATACTGTTCCTGCATTTTCGAAACTTCCAAGCGGTCGCAAAATCCATGTTAATATTAATAGATTTGCAAGTTGGCACCTGAATTAATTTGGCCTTGTCAAATTTGACCGGTGACTGCTGTCAGTGCCTATTGCTCAACCGTGCTACATGCAGGTTAATCGGGGAATGTGTGTTTGCGTACTGACAAAGCGTCATTCTACCCTACCTGAAGCACAGAGACGACGAGCGGTAGTGATTGGAATGTATGAACCGTTCCTTTGTTCTTCGTGATATTACGACACAATGTCGGCCTGAAATCTATTTGAATCCTGACTGCGGTACGAGTGCTCGCAAAACTTTCAGTTTTTTCAGAATTATAAAGAAACTTTCAGCCGTTTTACATAGTCTTCTTCCTAATTAAATAAATCGTGCACTTTACATGCCACGTACTTGGATTAACATTTCTTTTCAGTCTATTTTCAACCTAACAGAAATAGCGATTTCATGTCTATTTTTCTTTGTTATCGTCGAGAAAATAAATGTCTCTTTGGAAGGAAAGCCTGATCGATACATTCCCTTCTAGTCCAACTAATTTATTACAATATCATCGCAATTGCGTAATGATAGACAACATAAGCGCAACAAGGGTAAAGGCTACGTCGTTTTTGTTCGATCAAGCGTACTGACCTACCTGTAGAGCGAATGCGCGAGTGAGGGAGAAACAAGACAAATATATATATGTACATATATATATATAGAGAGAGAGAGAGAGAGAGAAGGGAAGGGTAGAGAAGGGAAGCAGAACAGAGGGTGAACGAGAGAGTAGGAAACTCGAGAACCATGGCGCCTCGAATGGACGAACCAGCTGTGGTCCTACGTCGATCGTGACGTCACGATACTCTCCATTCGCTGCTTTCGTGCAGCCGAGAGGTTAATTTTGGACCGTGTTCGATCGTGCATCATCATCAAAGCAGAAGATCGGGGACCACCGATAGCAAACCCGCATGCACGAGCGTACCAATTGCCATTGCAATGTACAGAAAGAGAAACGATAGTTAAAGGGGAGAAAGTGAAAGAGCGAGTCAGAGAAAGAGGAAAGGACGGTGTCTATTTAAAGGAAGTCACTCCGCATACAGTCCTATTGTGTCTCGATGACACAAACTCATTGTCAGCCGATCGTGCGCGATGATCGATAGCGTGCTCGTGCGGTGCTCGAAACGGGCCATTCAATTCGGGCTACCAAGTTCCGCGTACTCGCAAATTTATTCGAAACAGTTATTTCGACGACAAAGAACACTTTTATCTTGGCACGCTAGCGGAGCCTCTTCTAAAATGCGAAATGCACGGCGCGATCGCACGGAATCGTTAATGCGCTGGATTATGAATAGATTATTTAAAGACTTTCATTGGACGAAAGTGCACGTTAAAAGGAGACGAATCGCGGATATAATTCATTACCCGTGACACAGCGTACGTGTACCATAAGTACGACGTGCAGAGTCCTGCTCGTTAAATCCGTACGGCGGAGTCGGTCTCAGGAATACTTCCATATTAGCACATAATTGAGGATTAATCGATTACGGCGGTGTGCCGTGGTAGAATTGAGAGTGCGGAAAATGCGCGCGCGCTACGTAGAAAATCGCGCGCGTCTGGCGATTCGCTGGCGACCCAGGCCGCCTCGCGAGATTCATTGTTGATTTATAACGCACGCATTCGGAACGGCCGCGGTAGCCGGCGTGGGCACTCGGCGAATTACGAAGAAAACTAGGTGAATTGATAATAACGACGGGAGAAACGATTCATCCCCTTGCGTGGAACGGACGTCGAAAGCCCCCAGCGGCACGGCTGAGTTCCTGCGCACGCTCCGTGCCGTCCGCGGAAAACGAGGTTGTGACGACAAGGGTACACGGCGTCGCGACGCGTCGTGGCCCGCTCACTTGAATCCTCGCCGCGTGTCCGTCGGCCGATTCGTCTTTCGAAAACGTGACCGACGCCGAAGAACGAGGGACGTCTTCCATCGCCAGGGACGGTGGTCTCTCGTGCCAGCCGAAACTCTACGTTTACTGTGTATCGTCGTCGTGCAATCGCGTCAGCCGTTTGCGCGAAAATCACACCTCTCAGTCGTCATCTCTTCCCAATCTCCGCTTCGTTCCTCTGATCAATGCGTTCGCTTCTACGTCCGTCTGCGTGTCCTATAACTCATCGCTCGGTTTCCCTATCTCGCCTCGTGGTGTGATGTGGCGCGGGAAAGGCCGACGACAGTGGAAGAGGACCGTCGAAGCTCTGACGGATTCTCCTACGGCCTGTACTCGATGCTCGCCTCGTCAACGATGAATCGCGGCAAACTCAAACTCTGCTCGAAGTTTGGCCCACCGTCGTCCGAACGTTCGCAAGAACGCGCCAGCCGGAGAGCGGCTTTAAGAAACTGACTGTACGACCACTTTACCGCCGACCGCTGGATGAATCGTTGGACGATCGACTAAACGCTCGACTCATTCTCAGTTTCAACGGCAACTTTCCTCGGAGCAACGAAATTCGGTGACAGAGACTCGAACGGAGATCTGAGACAGGTAATCCAGTGCGCAACAACGGTGTTCTGGGTCGCCGAACAAGGCCAGTCGTTGGGTTCGCAGATGATTATTTCGCGCGACGCTCGCTGCACCTGTCGATCTTCGACGCACGAGGTGACGGGTCGAAGATCCGGCGGAGGAAGGAATCGTCGCGCGCCCTCGAATCATTGTACAGTAGAAGCCGGGAAGGATGGAAATTCGAGCTAGTAGCCGCGAAATGGAACGTTGAAGACTGAAGTTCCGGAAGTCCTTGGTGGCCTACTTCGGGTGAAGTCCTCCGTCGACGGTGGGCGCACAAGGTGAGCCTCTTCTATCCCTCTGCCTCGCAGCATACTTCGATACTTGTTGCCGCTACTCTCCTGCTATCGGGCCCCTCCCCGCTACACCTCGGTCGTTGTACTGTACCCGATGGAATATTACTTTCCACCCCGATGTTGAAGTAGTTGACAGGAAGGGAGCCGAAAAAAGTTCGTCAATTTCGTTGCAGTGTCTTTGCTTTGGAGAACCGTATTTTCGGGCTCGTTTGCGGAAGATTCGATCGACGTCGATTGTTCGCGCTCGTTGTTATGGCAATCTCGGGGACACGATAATCTTGACGCCTTGACAGTGAAATTTGCGGAACAATGTTATACCATGTGCAACGCTAGTGATTGTTCTGCTGCGTGGGGAGTATTGATTGTGTCGGTGCGAAGATCGAAGATATCCTCGTTTCTCCTTAAACTGGCAATAAGTGTAACGGCATAGTTATTATTTTCCTTCGTCGTTCTCCGTTCGCTCGTCCAGTCATTTTCATTTCGCTGTCGTTAAATTCGAGATTTCGGGATATCGCGAGACAAAAGCGGCACGATTTTACGAATACGGTTTGCGATTGGAGAGCAAATAAAAGGAGCGGGCAAATATCACTATGGCGCATCGGCCGACTATGGTCTTCTTTTTAAAAACTCAAATGTTACATACGGCCATATGCCACTTGTTTTTTTTCTGTACAAAAAACGCTCTAGATTCATTCGATTCCGCGAAGCCAGGTAACTCTGTACTTGTAATTGATAGTTTACACGATTTAGCCGTGAGGTAAAAAAACAAAGGGATGTTAGCAGTGCGATTGCGGTACGTCGAAGAGCGTGCATCGTCAATCTCTTTTTATGTCGATGCTGCGCGTATGTACGTAGGTACGTAGACGGCCCTGACCCACGATCCGCGAGTGGGCAAACGAGCGGGAATGACAGTTGCCGTTGAGTTTATCGTACTTTCTTGTACCTGCGTTCGGAGAAATGTAATGTTGCTCGAGAACACATATCGATTTAGTTCGGCAAAGTTACCCGACAATTTGTGCCTTCGAGCCGTTTTGCCCGAGATTCTTTGATATGGCACAAATAACGACGCGTAGTGTTCCAAAAATTCTTATAGGCAGTCGGTGAACAATATTTCATAAAATGTTTGAACTCTTACATTTCTCGCTGGGCTCGGTAAGGCAGATGCACGGGTTATGTCAAGTACTAAAGAGCCATTGGTGTCAAGCGGAGTGATCATCGAGAAAAACATTGTTCGGGGGCTTGCGTGCCGGAAATTACTTTTATTTCCGGCGTGTGCGCGTTTGCTTGAGAGAAACTGCTATCACGCGTGCTTCTGGTAGGAGCTGTCGCTTTTTAACTCCGAACCCTCGATTTCTCCTAAATAGTTGATATCATTTTGGAATATGTTAAAGTTATCAATTACATCCGACATCGGACAAATATTTCAAGTAAAGTAACGGAATTACGAAGATTGATTAAAACAGATTCGTTACTGACACGACAAGTGAATTTTAAATGAACGAATTAGTGTTTTGAAAAGGGATTATCGATAATAATCTAAACTCGAATAAGTTGTCAGGTGCAGTTGAATGTTAAGCTAAATATTGAAAACTTAGTAATATTTTTCTCAATTGAATTTATAGCTAAATTACGTTAGGATATTATGCTTTTGTACACTAAAAAGTTTCGTACATGTTACGAAACAGCGCGCCGGTATTCTGTATGATGTCTCACTGCATGTAAATGCAGCGCCCCTATGCGCTACTATTCACTGCATATTAATATATGGATATCGTAACCGTGAAACATCAAACAGGTATCAATTCGTAAGGGACGTAGAACCTGTTCATGAAATATCGGTTGTCGAACGTCTTGACGACATTCAGAAAATAATTATATGCCTCTAACGTACCTACGACCTACGAGACATTTACGGAAAAAATCAATATACTTAGGTCGTAGCAGTTTCTGTTTTATTTATTTTATTGTTGAAATATCTAGTTCATTCCTGATTAATAACGTTACCTCATTCATATGTTGCCCGACAGTAAGTGTCAGGTCAGACAAAGTGGAGAATATTTTTCGTTTATTCTGTCGTTAAAGTTTATGATGCATCGGTATACTTTTATGTACTTAAGCAACGTGGCAAAGTATAATTAGCAATGTTGTCGTAAATTGACGGGGGAGGCTTCCCGCGTTGAAGGACTTTCGCTCGTTCGTCCTTTCCTTCGGCCCAGACTGTGCACGGGATCGATAAATATCGATTAGCCTATTACTCTGCTGGATACACAAATGCGCACCTATATTGTCACACCATGGCCACCTCGTGCAATAAATGTTGTCTGTCCGTGAGAATAAAATAAATCGTCTCTGCAAGCAACTGATTCAAGGTATACAATGGGAATGCAACGACAATATATTTTTTGGGATAAAATGATTTCAGAGCATAATGCACGAAAATTGAATCGAATAAAAGTTTAGCGAATTATGTGAATAATTCGGAACTGTAATCACGCAGAATGGTATTTATATCGCGTATAAAAGAATTTGTTGTACGAAGAAGAACAGTGATAAGTATAATTATTGTTGTTGAGTTATTTAACGTCGCATCAACTAGAGTAAATGGTTGCTAACAATGTCACTTGTTTCTAAATTAATTCGTTCAGTCATTTGGCCTTTCTAAGTTAGAGCAGTAGCTGATGACTCGTATGTCTGGTAAGATTCTTTATCAGCTTGGTAGCTAATAGATATAACCAAGTATATCTGATGCAACTAACATGCGTGTTATGTGACTATCATAAGGAATTGTTAAAATCGCATGTTTCCACTCGCATCAAGAAATTTAAACGTGCTGCCACCTCACATTCGAAACACAATGTGGTATGAGAAAGATTCTCTTCTTTCTACAACCGGAATTCATTTAACGAATTCCGCGTGCTCTTTCATATGGGAATGAGTGTGTAGCTGGCTACCGAGATATTAAAATGACAAATGCAAGAAGCGCTTTTCCGCGTTTGAAGTATGTTCAAGGTAGACTTTTTCCATTTGATTCTAATATCTGGTAATTGGTAAGAGACTATTTGTTTCATGTCGGAAATAAACAGTCTTTAAGATGTCTTGAGATTGTTCTGTCGCTACAATACGATCATAAGAATGAATAAATAATGAATTAATATATTTTTCCATTTCATATTTTCGTTTGATGTTTTCCCAACATGACGTGACCTCCTACATTGCTAACTAACTGTTTCTTGGATAAAAGAGAAAGTCCACGATTCAAGCAGAACCTTGCGGTCTTAAAAAATGTAAAGTGATTCATATATGAATTAGCATTTTGCAAATATGTAGAATGAAAGGGTTTTAAAGACGTATTTTAACCAGATCACCATGGATTAACTAACTACTCATCCACTAATTGCACTCCTTCCACTTCGTAATCGGAAATGCTGCGCCGCGTTAAGCATTATCGAAAGATTCGAGGTTAATCCATTCTACACACACACACACGAACACACATACGCGGTGATTGCGAAACGTTAAAGTTGTCTGGAAAAATAATTACGATTACGACGATATATCAGGAACGGCGGGGGCGCTTGTACATTTCGCAAAGCTGGATGATAAGGAGCACGAGAATACGCCCGTACACGCCATCTTTCGTGAATTTACGTTGAGCCTAATACGGGAAAAATTGTCACGCACATCTTGCGGTAATAAGCATTCGGGATCGAACAATTGCGGTGCAGAATCGAGCGCCGGCAACGGAACCTTTTTTACGGACTTGCGAAAGAGAATGCACTTATATCTTCTTCGTAAAGCCCCTACTCGCCGGACCGATATTCTCACGAGCTTAGTGAGAGGCACATTCAGGATAATTTCCGTATGAGCACATGCTGTGCGGAGGCTGAATGCAATACTGCACGCTTTTAGCAGAGTTTATTGAAACAGGAAAAAGTCTCGGAAGCGACGGGTAGTTCGCTTTTAGTTTGCGAAGAATTTACGTGCAACGGGAAGAAATTTACAGGTGCGTGAAATGGAACATTACCACGGACGTGGCGAATCGTGAAATTCATCAAGTTCAATCGTTGTGAGATTTTTCTATGACTAGCTCTTAATGGAGGAGGAAAGACTGATTTCAAGATCAATCTTATTGTTGGTAGCAGTAGGTGGATTATGTGCTTTTTTGTTAATAAATCCTCTTTATTATTGATCGTTTTTCTTCGTATCTGTTGCTGGTGAACGAAATGTCGATTTATAGTCGTTGGATTTTTAAGACAGTCGAGAATACATTGAATATACGAAAACGTACTACTTATCAGGCAAGCGTGAAAATGATCCATTCGACGTACTTCAATGGTCTCTTCGATTCTTCCCGTATAATAAACGTAAACAGACTCCATTGTAACATTGGTTTGCTTTGTGATATTTCCGATTCAATACTACCGTAGTATCCATCGTGCATTCATCTTACCCGTCTTCTCGATTCGTTCATTTCTTCTTCCCGATTGTGTGGGCAGCTATATAAACATAGTAACTCATAACTTGCTTCTTGTTGTACCGGTACGAAAACTTTTCCATAATTTTTTTTCCTAGCGGGAGTATGTGAATGCAACGCAGAAATTGTCGATGATTTCCAAAGGGTGCCATAGTCTTTAGCAATTGAGTACCAATCTTCGATGTACAAGAATACTTAATACAAGGGTAACTATTATAACATTATTGCTTCAAGCACATCACAATGGACTTTGACTTTATTATCACGTTAAATGAAGAATATAATCAGAGAGACCATTTAATCTGTTTCGTGAGTCACTGTATATGTTAACAGTCGTGTACGCTTCGATTCTAAAATTTAATTTGCTTTAAACAAATGGCGCTCGACTACTTCGTAACACAGTTAGTGCGCGTTAGTGTTAAACCGATCAGAAGTGGTTGTGAACGCCGCAGAAACTCGAATCGCTTTAGTAATGGAATCGCTAGCTGCTCGATGTCGTGCGGTTGTTCTGGTTTTCAAGAGATAATGCGGATAGTAGGTGACTTAATTATAGCATGCTTATTATTGTTTATCTTAAGCATATGGCACAACGGCATGTACACATTATTTAATACCTTGAACATCTATATGATACGACGGTAATGATGATGCAATTAGGAAAGGGACGAGTTTCGTCGAAGAATTAATAAACAACATGCAATAAGCCGTTTTCCGAACGATGCTTTGTATTCAAAGAAAATAACTTCAAAGGGTAGTTCTACGTGTTTGTCATGTAACATTGATTAAATTGCTAAATTTGCCTGCCTTTCGAGAATAAAGCGTCACATGAAGAAATTTTATTCAGAATTTTTTTACTTCTTTCATTTACATGTCAAGCCACCGTTTTTGTTGGAAGGTATCACCATTACGCCTGTACACAGTTTTTTTTATTAGTTTTGAACAGTTGCCAACGCGTCATTCGTTAGGAGCAGTTTCGTGTCTCACTGTTTCGTATTCTGGAAATTCCGGATAAGAATCATTGTACGTATGTAGATTTTCCTTCCGGCAAACACTTTACCGGAAATTCATATAGTTTCTAGAAATATTCTCAAATTTTTGCTTTAAGCAGAACGAATTAATGAATATATGTTAATGACGCTTCAAGGTTTTTTTTCCGTAAAAGGTAAAACTTTTGTATGCTCTTCAACTCCTACATACCTCACGACCTGGTAAAATCATAGATTAATGCGGGGCGCAAGAACGAAGAATAATAGATAATATTTTGTACAGCAGAGAAAGGATCGAATATATTTCCATAACATACCTGCAGTCGTTCAAGCTTCCACAGTAAATCAAATGGTGTGGCTGCAAGTAGGTGTGAAAATCATGCTACACGTAGAATAATTTCGAACGAAAGGAAGGCGCAAACAGGCTGCTGAGTAAACAGACGCCAGCGACCGATTTCGTTGGCACTCCTGCATACGCTTGGCTGCGGTTATTCCCATAATTAATTTAATAACGGAGCGTAGCGTAATGCAATGTCAACCTGACAGGTCTAAATTCTGTGAATGGAGGAAAGCACTGGGGAACGGTGGAATCAAACGCGTACAGTTGCTCAACGGCGCTGTCACCGTTACCAAACAAATGTGCTCGTAGGATATTATTCACGTGGGAGGTGCAGAAGCGCCAGATTAACGATGCATAGTCTACGCACTATTGCCGGATTTCTATCGTTGCTGTATTCGATAGATTTTCATTGTCACCTTCAACCCGCCTGCAAAATTCTACAGCGATTCCAATGTGAAAGCGTAACTGCGCGCTTAACTGTGCGATATGTGCTATTATGCGAGTGTGACGTAGTGGGGACTTAACAAAATAGTGGAAAGAAAAGGAAGGGGAGGTAAGAGAGAGAACGAGAGAGAATATTACTTGCCAAGTGGATGGAGCGTCGCGAGTAGAAATAACGCAAGCGAACAATGAAGTGTTTTCGATGATTGAACGGAATGGCTTTTTCAGTGCCAACTATGCATTCGATACCGTACGGCATTCATCGGACCGATTCATCGTCAAATCGCTGCATTTTCCAACAGGACGAATGCGGAAATTTCGGTGCACATTTTCAAACGAAACCGTCCTAACATTTACTTCGCGTGAAAAAGGATGCCTGTATTGTGCCCGCGATATCTTCCTGTAGCACTGCGGATAAATTCTCACGGCGTTTGTGAATGTTGCCATTCGCCAAATGCTTATTTTCATGTGGCATGTCTGGGTTACATCATTTCTATTTACGGTTCAGCGTCGGAAGGAGAGAATCTGCTCGTAATGAAATTGATTAGTATCGCTGTTGGGAAATTTTTTGACTTGACCAGACGATACCGCTCTCCGCGCTCGACGTCTGGGAAATTGCGATTTTTCTCATAACTGCATGTCACGATAAAACTCTGTCATAAATGTCAGAGAGAGTTTGTGGCGTGGTTTCTGCGAAAGTATGCCATCGAACGGAGAGTGGTTAACAAAATCTTGAAAATTTAATTTGACTCCGTAGCATCGTAACATAGCGCAATGTAGTCCCGCACGTCTGGTTCCTCAATTACGTTTACTGTTCATAAGTTGACATTGTTACAGAAATACAAAATAATTTCTTTCGTGCAAGCAACGCTACCAGCCATTAAGTGAAACATCAACAAGGTATTTCGTCGATGACAGAATGGATAACTGAACACGAATGCAAAGCGTTTGAGCGTAGCGAGAATAATGAAAAAGTTGACGAAAGATCAGCCTGTAATCACCGATAATTAATTTTCGCGTCGAGAGCGGCGAGTTTCGCGAACGATCGGGCCATGCCAATTACTGGAATGGACACTCGATTGATTGATCGAAACACAGAGGAATGTCGATACGTGCATGCACGAATCAGCGTGTGGACATCCAATACTTTCGCCCACCGCCGCCCCGGCTATTTTCCGCGAATAAATAAGACAGAGTGGCGGTATAAATAGTCGCACGCTTAATGAGATACCATCTCATTAAATGGCACAAAAAGACAACGAGCGCGCGTTCGCGCCTCTTTGAAAACTTGTTGGCAACTTTTTCTTCTTCCGCGCCGATGTAGTGCACGTGCACGTATATACGTCTCTGGATGTAGATATGTATCGACCTGATTCTAGCTACTTCCATCTTTGCCACTCGAAGAGGCAATGAGGGGTTGGGGGACTGGGGTAAAGTGGGGAAAAGGGATATTCAATCAGCCGACTGGAAGCAGTAACTTCCTTGCTAGAAACTAAATAGAAAGCTCTTTCACAGGTTCTACAAGCAAATTATTTGCAAATTGGAGCGTCTTTCGCGCCGAACGTCCTCCTCACCTTCTGAGAGCGAACAGGATGATTTGATGACGGAAATCTCCGGCGGTGCGAATGTAAATTGCCGATTAACGTTTACCTTCCGCCGTTGCGGATTTAACGATTAACCGTCCCCTCCTAAGCGGCGACATTATCGACTCGAATACGTGCTGAGGGCCCACGTTTGTCGCATTTCCTACGCCGCCGGCTCAAGTATCCGAGATATAACGCAGATTGTCGAGAAAAATCTGTTAACAGTAAATCTCAATCTCGTCTATCATACCTTTATTGCTACTCAGAACGTAGGAATATGTTGAAAAACTTGGAGCAAGCGCTGTCGCTTACTGTCGCTACGGTCGATTAATACGCCGCGTCTAGTCGGAAAGCAAGTTTATGTCGTTTCACGGGTGATCAATGCTCTATCGAGGCGCGTATTTGTTGTTCTTCCGATTCTCCCGTTCCTCAATTTGGCATTTAAAAGTAAATAAAAGAGCAGTTAGTTAGCATTTTTTATTGTGGATTGTTCCAAATCGCAGCCTAATATGAAACACATTTATTCTATATTTTTATATTGCATTTTGTCCATGAGAAATCTCTGCCACTCGTTATTTTGCATAGTTATTTATTCTCGTTGATACAAATTGGTCTTGAACGGCCTTGACAATTTGACATAGCAGGAAATTGTGCGCAGAATATTTTTCCGTAACACGATGGTCATGCGGTGATCGTAAGGATTTTCTCGAATTAAACGGCCGGAGATACATCGGATATGGAATGTTTGCCGCCTCTACCAAAGCGGAAATGTCCGATTGAAAGTGATTTATCGCCGATATCCGATACGCTAGTGTGGCATATGTATAAGCATGTCGTTCGTAACGCATCCACGTTCCCAGAACATTCAAAACGACTCATGTGAAAATGGGTATGAATTTTAAAGCGCGTCGTTTTACTCTCGTGTCCAGAATGAAAGGCCTTTGCAGACAGCGCGATGGGTAGACAGACACGCAAGAATATCGTCTGCATGGCTCCGTATGAACTATGAGTAGCCCCTTTACTGCCCAAATTTTTTTATACACTTCGAAGTCGCTGTCTGTCAGTCTCATCTGCGGTAAACAAAATTACATGTGTTAGTCGTTGGTTGTTTCTATTTCACGCACATTTTGATCTCCCAATATATTGATTCACTTTAGAGTATTTAAGAATTTAGGTTTCCTTTATGTGTGTTTAAAAATTTGTCTGACGTTCGACCTACGATTTTAAAGAGACTGCAAAATAAGTGTGATTCATTTTCTATTTCGCTGCTTTTTGGATTTACGAGTGAACATCTGTTTAATATTTCTAAGTGCTGTTTCATATTCTCGTTTAATAAAATAACAAATTCTATTGTGAGGTAAAGAACGTTTTATGTTCTTCCGACTCTGTTTCGCAACAGTGTGATACATCATAAAATATGCCAACATTTTTCTCGTACAAACACGTATTTCCGATGAATGATTCAAGATCTGGGGAATGATACCGTATATATGGCACTTTAAAACATACGATTTAAACCTAACGTGAAAAAAATCATCTCCGCACAGAATCGATACATGTTTGCGATGATGCTACAAATTACGGGACATTCTGGCATCGCTTGACACCACGTATCCGTCACTGCTATTGGTCGGTACAGAATCAAATACGGAATATACTTGGAACGTATTTATGCCGTTTTATCCGCATGGATCTGCTACCCTTTTCCGAAAGTTACCGCGTTTTAGCATTCATGGACTGTCCCTGTCCCTTTACCTCGCAAAATGCTTGTATACACTTCGGTTCGTGGGGCTCTCCCCTTGTTCCGTTTTCATTATCTCCCGTTCCGTACGTTTCATATCGCTCGCGCGTCATGCTCTACACGCCGAAAGCTCGTTTGAGCGTGATTTCACGACCTCCACCCTTAGAAAGCGTCAGAGGCGCAATCTCCACCGCTGGAATAGAGAAAAAATGAGAGTGGCAGATAGGGAATATCGTACGGCGTACGCACATTCGCACGAACGGTTCTCCGACGCTAACGCGAGATAAGTCGAATGGCACGATTGGGTGCCATTACAATATTCTTTTCGCGCCAAGAAAGAACCGTAGATTTGTGCATTTTTGCAGGACGCCATTTTTCAAGATTTTTTTTTACGGTCAGTTTGTTTCTAGTTCCATATGTTCCCAATTAGGAATTCCTTTGAAGTAGTAGGTACCGATAGATAAAATCAGACGGCATCAACAGCTTTGATACGTTTACTTTGTTAGACATGTTTTATTGTGGAAGATGTTGCATTTACACTTATTTAGCTTAGTCTAAACAGTATTCATAAAAACTTAAAAGTAGTTAACACAATTTCGTCGGAATTCTCTGTTGTTATATTTGGCAAAGACCTCGAAATATAAAAGTTACCTTTGTATACAGGTACAATTATCTCATAAAAACTATATTTCTAACAAATGCGTAGCTTGATAATAATGTATTTTAACAAGGAAATGTACACTAAACACGCATTTTTTTTCATTTTAACCTAGCCTAATCGTACATAGGCAGGAAATTAAAGATTTTATCTGAAATTCGCAAACGTTGTCTTTGCAGGGTAGTATTCTATTAGGCGCAATGTAAACGTTTTCATAATATGTCATATGCGATAAAAAAATAATTTATTCATTGATACAAAGACTTTGATTCTATCTTTATTACTGTATGTCGAAACTTACACGTTTTATAACTTTTTCTATACACTTGTAAACATATGCAGTATACTATATTTCGTTGATTAGAATTAATTATTACCATTCGAAATACTTTTTCTGTTATGCTGGTCAATGAGTTTTTAAGTAAATAAAAGTTTATTTTTTCTCATGTATGATCAATCAGGGGCAAAGAGCGACACGCAACAAGGCGGTACTCTATGAAAATTAAAACATTGTTAACTGAAACTGGCAATGCCCCTACTGCCTGTTTTCCCCCGATTACGTAATAATCACTATATTATGACCGTGTGCCTACAGTTTTAATAGAGGGTACATTTTTCATATGATTGGCAGGCGTAGACGTGTCTTAATACCACGAGTTATAAGTAAATACTAATTTAAAAGTACAGGGAAAGTTAAAGAGTTACTTCACGCCCTACTAAAGGTGTCAAATATATTTCTTACGTAAATTACTATATTAAATATAATAAGAGATGCAGTTAAACATAAGATAAAAAATAAAAGAAGCGTAAACCTATTATTATAGAACATACAAAAACGACAAATGTGTTGAAAGAAACGTTGACAATCTGATAAATATTGCGTGTCGGAAAGCGTGCTCATGAATATGTATTATGTTGCATTCAAGTAGAGTTCTTCGAAACTTGTTCGCATGCGGAAAACGGTCCCTGCATCGATCGATTAAACGTTCCAAAGAAACGTGTCATTTTTCTTGGATGGAAAAATAAACATACGACAGTACGTGTGGCTACGCCCCTGACTAGTCCTTCATTTAAAAATGGTTATATATTCCATTTGAAACGATTCGTAGAATATGAAAATTGTAGCGTATTACTTTTGACTCAATAATTTCGAATTATTATAATATTATATACATAATCGAACAACATAAGTTAACCTGAGCGTTTAAAGATACCAAATGTTGATCTTGTTTCACTAGCATAATGTGCATAGTTCATCGGTGAGTGCACAGTTGAATGTAATATAGAAAAAGAAAATTTCTATGAACACAAAACTGTGACGCTCATGACCAATGATACTGGAGACAGCATTTTGATTGGACCCATGTACACCTATGCATATACACGTACATGTACACATTTTATCCATGTCTCATTTTTCAACGTACATCCCCACTTCCCACAGTATTTTAACAAAACACTTTGTAATTACTCCGTTGACCGATGCCAATCTGAAACGAACATCCACGATTCCCACAATAAAACTCTACTCATTACCCGTCCCACATTTCTCCGCGCCACCTCGTCTACACTTATACTTTCAATATCAGGAAACATGGCACGTGCGCAACATTTTTTGTATTTCATATGTCTGACCTTGACGATTGCGCGTGAGTCGCGGTTCGTGGAAAAGTAACATTTATTGTCCCCCCAGTAAGTCGAGCGTTGGTACATGCCCCGTATAATGTGCCAACGATATTCTTCTCAAATTGCCGTCGAGCACGATCGAGAAGTACGCGGTGGCGAGGGGCACGAGTGGAAAGGATCCCGGGATCAGTCGTACTTCATTCATATTGGATGTTAGTTTGCAGAATGCTCGAAAGATGACTGGATACTGAGGAGTGCGAGGGAGTGAGAGGGAGAGAGGGACACGGGGTGCAGTAGCTTCGAGGGTTGCTGCGCGCCGTGCTTTCGGACAGGTGGAATGGAGATGAACGGGACCGAGAGCAGCCTAAACGGCACCGAGGCTAATCGGACTTCCGCGCCGATTTTCACCATTGGCACGGATTTTATCACGCAATGGTAAGCGCGATACCATTATCTTCTGCACGTTGACACGCACGTCGACTTTGTCACATGTCCCTGGGAGTCATACTAAATGCACGCATTATTCAGCACAATATTATCTTCCTGCAATGTTCTTTTGCACAATCAAGTGTATTGCGGGGTGATCAGAATCGGAAATTGTAATGAAATTTTCATGGAAGACGGACTTATCACTGGTCGTAGGTCTTATGAGATTTTTTTAAAGCTTACAGAGACGTTGCGTGGAAGATAATGTTTTGCCATGCACATGGTTGCTAGTATTTGTCGGAGCTGCTCTGTACTTTTGTACAGTGAACCTTCCAGGAAATCGAGAGTTGGCATTGTTGTCGATATAGTAATGAAGAATAATGTTTTTAGACTATGTGATTCTAAGCTTAACTCGTGCTCAATCTGATTAAGAACAAATTTTAATACTATCGTGGCCGCTAATGAAAGAATAAGCGTACCATATGCGTACTACCTTAACTGATTGAAGCCGATTACTTTGGTTTACAGTAAGACGTATTGTGTACGATTCCTAAAGCATTCGGCTTTTTCAGTTCTGAAAAGTGAGATACGGGAAATCTTTTAATCGATAAGAATTTGGTTAACGATAGAACATCCGGTCTCAATTTCCGGCCGTTATCGTGTTTTTTTTGTCTATCGGTTCACATGCGGTATTTAAAATCAATCGATAAAGCTTTATCGTCTTGCTCGTGTACGTAACGGGCGATCGGCGAATATCATCTAGTCGAATAAAGGGATTGATGCAGCTATTGCGCCATTACTAGAAAGTCGTTACACAATGTGCATTCTACAGGAAACAGGATACAAAGTTGTATCTCAATGGAGTGCACTTTTCGTTCCGTTAGCTTGTGGTTTTTGGAATGTTAATATAATGAATCTTAATGTAACCCCTTATGCATTATGTGAAACCCGTTATGCAACGCACGTTCTTACGGGCTAATCAGATTCTCCAAACTACTTGAACTTGGTAATAAGTAGACAACTACTGCTCTACATATTTGGTAATTATTACACACAAATACGATTACAAATATTGGTGTAACTAAGAGTCGACAGGCTTGATTAATGAACTACTATACTATGCGATAATATACTATAATAGCTTCAATAAAATGAATGTTTGGGTCCGGACTTGACTGAGAAGTAGATGGATTATAAATATGGTGTGATAAACCGTCTCGGGTGCACTTTTCGTTTCATTTACTGTGTGAAAATGTCACTTTGAAACAATGCGTTGGCGAACTCACAGATACATTGTGCATATTCACGTGAATAACATCCGATACCATTACGTATGATCTTGCATACAAGTTTTGCATAGACTGTTCAATGTCAATGAGTCAAGTTTGTTTGTGAATTACAATGATGAGCATTTCATCGTAGCTACAGCCAATTGGACGCTTCAGATAATTAATGACCTTTCAGAAACTCGTTCAATTACATTTAGAATTGTTAACGTTAATACGCAATCGATTCCGACTTAATATGACAATGCTGAGATATTTTTATCATGAGAATCGACAATTTCGAGGATCACACTACACCAAGATTAATGAATTCGACGAATCCAGATAAGATATCCAAACTTGGAGCAGTTCATTTTTTCACCGCTTCCACATACAACGTGTCCATATTCTTCATTCTG
The DNA here is from genome assembly GCA_963942575.1 of Priocnemis perturbator. Lineage (NCBI taxonomy): Eukaryota > Metazoa > Arthropoda > Insecta > Hymenoptera > Pompilidae > Priocnemis > Priocnemis perturbator. The sequence goes on along the minus strand of OZ012647.1, from coordinate 13,683,525 downwards.
TTCGAAATGTTTGAATAAAGGTTAATGCGTTTTCAATTTCGGTAACCTTGCTGCAGCAGGTGCAGATCTATTTGAAAAATATCGAGTAGGTTCCGTATATTTCCAACAGAATCCACTATCCTGTCGCCGTTTCCAAGATTGCTCATTATAGAGGGCTAATATCATCACGAGGCTCGTCGTGTACATTTGCTATTGAACCGTGGCCGTGTCGAGTACTTTCAACAGGCATCCAGTTTCTGGGAAATGAACTTTCGTTGGGAGACTAAACTGTAGCAAAAAATTCTTTCAAGGTGTTGCCTGCTTTCAGCCCTTATTGTTCGTCAGTTGCAAATATCATTCATACATTCGATTACGCGGAAACTGCCCGTGGCATTGTTTAAGTTGTTCTCCATTGTAGGCTACGAATAATGTAGGCAAAGATCACTTACAGTTTGCGCAATTAACGAAACGTATATCCTATTAAACTTTCCACTTCAGTATTTTGTCATTTTATAAGCACCAGTTTATTATGCAGCGTCTATAAGTGGTTGTTTCAATTTCATTCTGAAAAGTGGGTTTTATTTCGTTAAGAAGCCCCATGCATACGTGTAAGTAGGACTTACTAAGTACACGTGTACACTATACAGTGCAGTGTTATATAACATGGAGAGTACATGTTAACGGTTCACGTTGTAGGTTCGTAGAACATGTCGTCTAATCACCTATATTTTGCATAAACCAATATGCTCTTACTGTATGTAACTTAAAATTGTTGCTTTTTTTTATGTTTCTAATGTGCCTAACTAACTGTGTGTATAATACTGTCCTTGTTGAACTCTTTAAATTTCTATGTATTTTTATTTACGAAGAAGTTCATACGGTATAATGTTATTTGGTCATCGTAATGATCGAAAGCGGCATTACCAAATATATTTCCAAGACCACTGCTACATATTCTTTAAAAAGGAAAAGTAGCAAACTCGCGACGCATCGAGGAACCAGTTAGTTGTGTCGTTAAAACGTGGAACATTTTTCAATGGTTATTGCAAATCCGATTTCAAATGCATGCAGTTTATTAACGCGGATTGCTTTTTCTCACAGTTTGAAACAATATTTCGAGCATATATTGTAGACGCACGATAAGCTTATATTCTGCATGTAACGGTACGCTTTAATAGATACGTACACCGAAAAGCGCTCACTGATGTCGCAACCTTCAACAGTATCTTGCCGATAAACGTTGCGGGTGCGAACATTATTCGATACGGATATGGGATAGATTTCGGGCAACTCAAATGAACCGAAATTTAAGCATTTCCAGTATTGATCAATGCGTCCTACACAGAATGCGAAGCATCGTCTCAGAAATGCGAATGATGAAAACTCTTCAGTGATATATTGACATTTGTGATGATCGCTCAGTTATTCTTTTAATTACATACACATATCATAAACTACGCAACGTAAGTCGTATTAAATGGTGGAAAAATATGACGAACTCGGTTCTATTCGGCTAGACAGAATGTAATCGGATAAGATTTTAATACATTATAATCAGTCGACTCCAAGTTGGATTATTCCATTTAACTTGAACCGTTGAATGAAATCAATTGATATTGTTATCACGATAATCCTTATCGCATTTAACACTCAACTCATCGTAGTTTTGCAACGAATCCACGTTTACCGATCAGACAATTTGACGTAGCACATTTTGCACACCTTATTTCTTTGTTCACTGCATTATCATAGAGTGACAACAAGTTTACACACGTTTTCGAGCAAAGTTAGAGCCATAGAACGAAATTCACACGAACCGATCCGGGTTAAATTGCGCCCTTGACCTACACACTAATTTGGTATCCTGCCATAACTTTTGGGTGTATATGGTTGAGTGGATGAGTGAGTGAGTGAGTTTGGGCTGATGGGCTGGTTACTCGAGTATGTAAGGCAGAACGATATAGCTTAACGTTATTTAACAAAAGGAAAAACCAATGTCATGCAACCAGGGCTAGGATCACGCGAGCCACGTCGAAGAAAGTTGCCTGTCTGGCTCGTGAAGTGGGTGGACGTGCTAGCCTGGCACGCGATCTACGGTGAAAATTTCGAATTTTTACGTAATTTGTCATACGGCACACGATCAAACGGATACCGTATCAATTGTTGTTCTGGCTACTCTTTACTCTCTCTTTCTCTCTCTCTCGTGCAATCATCGTTTTATTCGAAGTTTACGGAAAAAAGATCGGGCGGGATATTTATATAAGCATTCACATTTCAGTGCGTCGCCTCTTACTTGTTTCCCCAATTTACGAGTTATTTCGTCGGTCACTTTACGCGCAAAACATGAAAGGCCAATGTAATAAAGACCAACATACTACTTGGAATATATGTAACGCGTGTGTATATATTCTAGTTCGCCGATAACGTCACGTGGAATTGACTTAGCCACGTGATTGAAAACATCTACTCGACCGTGTACTATAAATCCGCCGATAAAAATCGCGCTCTCATTTTGCACGCAAGCGGTTTACTGCGCCTATTGCCATGCGTCCAAAGTCGAGCGAACTTAATTACATTTAATTACGCCTTTTTTCCACCGTTAACAATGAAAAGCCAACCGATCCGAGGTATCGATTTAACAGCGTGTAATTGTTCTACCGACGCCGTCGCTCACGACACGTGGGTAGTGATTGGCCAAATGTTCTGCTTAAATAAATTGAGAAGGCAGAGCCGTCTGTAGTACACCATGCCAGACTGCGAACTAACTTTACAATAAATCTGAATTTGTTATTGCGTTCCGGGTATAGCAAAACTTTTTGACGTACGATGTGCCGTTGGTCGGACGATATAATGTGCAACGTAATGTCGTTCGGTTGAGCGCGTTAAACAAGCGCTGTACCGAAATAATTACAAGCTGACCAGGAAAGCCAGTCACCGAAGCTATAAAAGCTGCAGCGACGGCAGAGGGTGAACTTGGGATACAAGGTTCCACACGGAGCATCTGCGAACTACGTGTCATGCTTGTTACGTCTCTGAGAGATATCGATTATCGTTTTCATCAGCTTCAACTCAACTCGTGAGCTAACTCTCTATTCTTTTTTTCGTATTCTTATGGCGTGCTACCCTATATACAGCAGGGGCGGCTGCGTCGCAATTTCAGACCCTCGGCAAGCTCGAAAATCGTATTTCATGAGGATAGAGTTCTGGTTACGCGAGGTCGCATCCTATTTTATCCGGCTCTTCACTGCTGTCGGGCGTGTAGTTTTACGCGGACAGTTGCGCATCGACTGTTTCTAGTGTGTATGTATTTTCGGTACCATTGTCCTTGGTCCTTGGTCCGTTGCTGCTCTGTTCAATGCTGAAATGTTATCGCTTCAATAATGTTTGGACGATGTTAATATGTTCGTGGACATGTAATAGGATTTATAAATCAACATTAGATTTTCTTCTCACTCGATGTTCCTATGCAAAGTAACGATTCATTATTATTCCGCATATATTAGTTGGCCAGTGTCACTTCCGATTAATGAACGCAATCGAGAGTAATCGGATCAATCAGAAACTTCTGAGGCTAGGAAATTGCGTATACATATATCGTGAGCTTGTTTGAGAACGTGTGTAATGATCGTTAATAAAGTCGGCCATGAGTGAGGCGGGCAATGCAACGGTACTATTAATTCACTTGCTAATTGGTCTATTTCGTGCCCCCGTTCGAGCTCTGGGCAATCTTTTTATCTGTGAACAGATTAAAAAAAGAAAACGCAATATTTTGATTTACTTAGCAATGCCATTTACGTGAAAAATGTATTCCCTGAGAAACCGTGCACATTATTTACGCTTATCCATTATATCGTACGCTTATATTGGCTGTTTTAATGGTTCAAGAAATTGCTACAATATAGCTATGGGAATTGCTACAATGTATACCTGCAATTCAATTCATTTGCATACTGTTAACCTGAGTTTATGACTCAAAATACATGACCATGTCCGAAACTTTGGCAATATGCACACATGTAAAGCAACCTGCCAAAGGTTGTTAAGTTCAATAACTAATATGTAACCCGTGGTATTTCATCGACACTATTCACGGCTCAAAAACAAAATGAAGAAACGTTGTACAACCTGGCCAATAGATTTTTCTTTGACGACCTGAAACAACGAAGCTGCGCTCGGTTCTGGTTGCCGGGTAAAAAAATTGCTCCACAGAAACGATGGGTAGGACAAAAGAGTGTAAACGATTCCCCCGTCCGACATTTCGCTTTAATGACTCTGGTCTATCAAAAATTAAAGGGAAAACCGACTGTGGTACGGACGAACGGACCATCCTTATCCAAACCGACTGTGGAGAGAAAGGGAGAGAGTGGTACTATTGTTTCAGTGTTACGTTTTACCTGTACGGATTGTGCTTTAAGCTACATACGTGGTGACGAGGCGCTTAGAAGTCCGTAGACGAATGGCGAGTTTTGCGCGATTAGGTGTTCTGTAGTTTAGTGCCTACATATCTGAATTTCAGAAGAATGATGGCAGTTAGAAAGACAGGCGCGGCTGTTTGAGTTAAGTGATGGATCAGGTCTCCGATCAGATCTTAATGGTACTCTGTAACGCTAATCACACGTTTGCGATACATTTATCCTCAACACTGCTCATGATAATTACAGTACATTATATGTATTATCATTTCAGCAAAAAACATACCATTACTTCAACGTTTAACATTATCGGAACGTAATCAAATAAATGATTTGGTACACATCCGTTAGTTTCACGTTCAAATGATTGAATTTTATATGGGAAATGGCACGTCAAATTCTTGCTGAATTCTTCTCTGTGCACATATGCTTTTGCATACAGATTGACAGATTGAATAGATAAAATAAATCCCTTTCAAATTTAGTTACCCCGCGTTCGATACACAGGACAATGAAATTGCCTAGGAGTAAGTAAAGCTATTCTTGATGCACGAGTCGCAGATATATGATTTCTAGTTTTTCGTGCACCCACCTCCTTCTCATACTTCGCAAAAATCTGAAATACCAATAGATACCATGTTGTCGTAGAGTACCCGAAGTAAGGTTACCGATGCTTCGCATATATTGCCTCTGCCAGGTAGTATATTTACGGCATTGTTCGTATTTAAAAAAAAAATGCTCCACCTAGTAGAAAGGGGCAAGTAACAAAAGTGCAGCCAAATAGATGAACACCGCGCACGAAGAAGCGAATGATAAAAAGAGATGTCGAAATAAAAGGTTGCTCTTTAGAGAGTGTAAGCACTAGGCCGGTATAGACGATTGGCCCGTACATTTCGACGCACCCTCTAACTCTGTCGAATCATTTCAAATGCCGTACACCGACCGGCCTTTTTCGCGGGTATAATCAACAAAAGTTGCGGCAGGGACGAAATAAGACAGACTCGCGGCCGCAAAAAGATACCGCGACCGACTCATACTGCCTTCCTGAAAGCTTTTGAGTCGTACCTTTAATCAGACCCCTATTCGACCGTGAAGACGTCTCAGCGTTCTTCCGGCCAGCCTCTCGAGGCTGCGAAAAACTGCTCCGCTCTCAAGTTCACGCACATGCCTTACCAGCATTTATTTTGAACCACGAGCTCTCAGGACCCTTTCAAACATGGAAGGCTTGGAACGTGAAATTTTGTACACGAACAGATTCCTGTTCATACGTTATTCTACCGTCCATTGTTCTCGGCATGGCTTGTGTGCTTTGGGCGCGATCGACTATTTCGAATTGTAAAAACTGACTGACAAGTGAGCGCGCGCTGTGACAGCGAAAATTTCGCGATATCACCTAAGTGGATACGAGGCGCGGCGCACTTGATTAACGCGTTGAAATGCAGTAATCCTGATTGCGTGGATCAGCCTTTGTCCGTTCGACGAGCCGGCTCGTTGTTACACAACATAAAGCACCATCCACATGCCAGTAAATACAGCGCAAAACAATAATAGGGATGGCTCCCAGCCGGGCGAACGCGTGAACTCCTTGCAAACGGCTGGAATTCGTATGGGCGAGATAAAGCTTCGGAAAAATAATCGGCGCCACCCTGTTGGCGCGTGGACGTGTCTTCATTTCAGCAGAACGGAATGAAAACGCACAGATGTGAAATTTCATTTTCTTCTTTCGATGCATTATCGCTTGGGCCACGCGTTGGTCGCTGCCGCGCGCGCACGAGCGTGCGCTGGCACAATTCCGTAGACGGAAGTGGAGAGGCGAGCCGAACTAAAATCAGAACCGATACTCAAAATCAATCGTCGGCTAGTTCAATTCCGATAAATTCTCTCACAGTTACTCCGACCAATATGTTTCCTGGCTAGGGCGCGAGCGCGCGCCCATATTACCCAAAGCACTATCTGCGAATGGTAAATGCGAGTTTCGTGTTTAAGTTCGCAGCACTAAATTACGGCGCCTAATGGTGCGAAGTTTCCGAGATGTCGTGTGTGTATCGTAATTATATGTGGACTCACACGCCCGAGGGGTAGTAGTTGCGGTTAATTTACTCTGATTTCATTGTTCTGTGCAGACGATATTACAGATTATCCCTGGGAATTGATACGTGTAACGTTATCTTTACCGCCGCCCTTATTGCATCTTATTTCTAAGGTAACGAAATAATGCAGTTTGCACGCGTGTAAGTGTCACGGAAGTTACATTACGAAAATGCAGAACTGATTAGAACGAAATCAACGGAAGGCGTATGAAATAAAGCGGCACGAGGCGGAAGCGTCGGACAGAAGAAAAATGGAAAAAGTGTAGAGCGGAAAAAAGGGGCGATGTGAGTTGAAATGAAGGGCACGACGGCGTCGAGGCGGAGGGGCAGACATAGAGAAACGAGAAGAAAGAGTGAAGGGGAGAAGGCGAGGGCAGGAAAAGGAGTAATAGAGGCAGAAACAAAAATAGAGAGAAAGGGATGCTTCTGTTTCCACGGAGTACACAATATTCCGGGAGAAATGAGACACTCTCGGGCCTGATTAAACAATAAAAGAAGTTGACTCCGAAGATTATTACATCCTCCAGGTGGCCGTGCTCACTGATTATCGTACTTCCCCTCCATTCCCATCCCGCTTTTGCTTCCATCAATTTTCTTCTTGTTTCATTTTTACCGACGCGCGAAAAGTGGGAATTCGTCTCGGTCCCGTCATCACCGTAAATATGACAATTTCGTAGCGACGATCTCGTCCAAACTTCTACGACGTCAAGCATCACCGGGACACGCGTAAGCGTCAAATGTGATTTTACAACTGAGTACGCTCGAGATAGGTACAGTTGAATTGAGCACGTGCGGAATAAAAGAACGATCGAAAGTGACGCTGTTCAATGTAAAGTGACCCATATCCGTGTCCCATATAGTGTTGCTGGGTCGTTTTTTAATGTTTCAAGAAATGAACCGTCGAGCGAAGCATGTACTCATTTTTCATTAGCTCAATTAGCACGGGATTACGCTCCCATTCTTATCCTCCAGCGCCCGGCAGCGTAAAACTACGGTTTTCCGTAAATTAACTCTGAAAGTGACTCGTCGGGTGGGCCTATGATTAATTGGTGCACAGGAAAGTTATAATTCAATACCAGCGTTGGTACGCGTTCCCGCGGAGGCCGGTATATACATATATGCAGTGTAATTACCTCCTGCTTTTATGTTCCGCAACATTCTTGTTTTCTTTCGCCCCTCCATTCCAATCAATTATCGCGAACGTTGTGGAACGCACATTTTTAGAGCGCTTGTGTATTGTTTTACAGTTACTTTTTTCTCCCTCATATATTCACTTCCTGTTGCGTCGTATTCATGTTAGTAGACTTTATGTGAAGCAGTTAAAATGACACGAGCAAAAATGTTCGCTGTTACCACTTTTGTCTATAAATATTTAAAATCTGCAGAAACCGTAATGCAAATATTAATAATGGAAGATCATCCATTCGTGAGAATGAGCCGTCTCACGTTCATCTCATTTCTCTAATGAAGTGCATGGAATGTTCCATGTGCGGTTAAATGAGGATCAATATGTTACATGGATTATCAGGGTGAAAAGACATCTAACACAAAAAGTCAACAGTCATTTCATACATGCATTTCTGCCGACGTAATATTTTCACTTTGTTTGTGAGGCATTTTTTTAATGCTTTCGTATGAATATTAGGCATTTACACAAAAGCGATTTTTGTTAAAGCATTTTTCAATTTAAGTAACAAATAACGTAGGCGCTGATCCCTTTAATACACACACATTGATAAAACCATTTGTTACACTTTATACAAGATCTACAACTCTCATTTTTCTTTCTTACTAGACATTAAATACCCATTCTTCAATGTAAATAAGAAGCATGTACATGAAGGTAGCCATGGTTTTGATTTCATATAACATACTATGTCGTCAGACTCATTCATATATAACCGTATGTAATGATAAATAATGAATTGATCTCTCGTCGTATTAGATTTCCAATTGTTGATTTTTGGCACTGTCGTTCGATTGTTTGCTTTGATAAAATAGCCATTCCATGCGTTCGTGTTCATCGATATACGTGTAGAAATTGGGAAACTGGAGAAATCGTAAAAGCGCGAAATCCGACAGCGACGGCGCGCATGCCGTCAGAGTGAATTACTGCTGGGGCGCGGAAATAAAAGAGGTGAGAGCAATGACATAAAATGAAACGAGGACCATCGTGAGCCGGATTAGAACACAAATGCTCGGGTCCGCCCCTCGTCCCTGAGTTCATTCTTTTTTTCGTAGATATTGCACTTCTTTGCACCCTTCATCATCTGTTCTCGGTGCGTTTCACATCCTCGTTGATTCTCTCCCTACATTTGCGAAAGTTTTCCGAACAGTATTGTGCAGATTTGCCGAGTGTGCTGCATTGGTGTAGGATCGCTTACGTGTTGCGTGTACGTCAAACATTTCAAAACAGCGCGCCGTACCTGAATCCGGCATACATATTCACGTACACCATCTAATCGAACTATAATCAACCGAAAATTCATGCTACCTTCGCTGCATGACCGATAATAATTTGCGGTTCGGCAAATTAAATTACAGTAATCTTATCGTAATCAACGTTCATTGTCTTCATTCCTACATCCTTTAGGTATATGCATTTCTCGCATCCGCGACGCCAAAATTGTGTCCATTACGCAATCGGTATTGTATATTGTTCCAACAGCATGATGTGAATAATTTTGAACGCCCAAAACGGTATACTGAGTCGATCAAATGTACGTTGATTATGACGAGCGGTTTATTCCGCCAGTAAACAGTAAACTTACAATCAGTGCACCAACATATGCCAGTTGACAAGCGCTCGTGAAACAGTAATGGAATTATGCCATCAAACATGGCTCGTCTGGCAAAAGCATCAGAATGCTATAATAAATTGCCAGGTAAATTCATTTTTTGTTGTAACTGACACTGTTGTTAGAATAATTAGGTTATTGTACAGCGGAAACAATGTTAAATTACAATAAAGAAGGGATTTCTATGAAAATAAAGCACGGCCCCTGTTGCTGGTTTGATGCGATAGTGTTAGATGCTGCTATGCAAACAATCCGTATGCCATTACCGGTAAAGTAAACAATCAGACAAACATTCCATTACGTCATTCCGCAATGCAACATATTCTTCCACACATTGATCTGGCAATTGATCTGTTACAGTCGCATCTCTCAGACGACATGCTACGTGGAGATTTTTTCATGGCCGTTCTGCGGGCCCCTGATCCGCTTTTATGTCAAGGGTGTCTATATATGTTTACGAGTCGGAGTAGAGAGGGTGCTTTGGAAATTCAGGTGCGTAGGCTTGGAGTGAGGAGTAACGTCATACACACGTGCGACTTCCATCGTGTACGTTGTTTCACTTGGTCGTGAGGATGAAGCCATTGGGTGGCGTGTAATTGGTGGAAATTGATACGCCACCTCGATGCTCGTCATACCCAGGAGCGCCGTACGCTTGGAGTGATACACGCGGTAGGCGCATACATCGTTTCATCTTAACGCAGACGAAGCGACGCTGCCTGACAGAAATGTCCTTGTCTCGCCAGTCAATTACTAGCTCGCCTTTGTCTGATGATCAGCGAGAGAGAGAGAGAGAGAGAGAGAGAGAGAGGATGAGAGAGAAAGAGAGAGAGAGATGCGTCGGCACATCATTTTTTTTTAACATTCTTTGTCAATATTTTCGGATTATCATTAATGCCGTTCTACATTTTGAGTTCGCGTTGGGTTCATAGATATTCGTTGCCACGACGCTCTAGTTTAGAAAATTACGAAATGAACAAACATAGATGTGTTGAATTTCAGGTTAAATTGCTGAACGGGATAGACAGTTTGTGCATGAGGGTGTCTGGAATATGAATTTAAATTTAGGCTCTTCCATCGTTTAGAGGTCCTGGGAGATACACAAAATACGCTATTACCGGAATAATAGGCTGTTGATAAGGATTTTAATGCTCCGGTATTACGGAGTGTAAGAGCCTATAAAAGATGGGGAACGACCGTAGCCATTCCAGCGTGAAGTCAAGGCCACTATAGCCATGACAACGGTGCTAAAGTGAAATTTGGATACTTTTCAGCAGATACGCAATGTATTAGATTAACTGCGCACTGGCGGGTAATTACTATACCTAATGAAAGATTATGTTTGCCATGGGAGAGTTAATATTTTCGCTCCATACAAGTTTGATAGCATATGCTAGTGCCATACGCCAGTGTCTGTTTACAAGAGATATCAATTACAAATGTTGCAATTATCTTTGATGTCCAATCATAACTAATTTCCAAGATCCAGATAATATAGCACCGCGCACGCTTTGGGGACATCTCGTGATTCCAGTTTCGATCCTGAATGGATAAACGAGCGAGCGTGCACACGTTTCGATCACAAATCTTTTATACTGCAGAACGACATGAAACAGGATATATGTATGTAGGTCGAAGAGAACGGCGGAAATCCAGTTAAACATGCATGGCAAGCGAATTTCATGCTTTGACAAATTTCCAATGCCACGGCTCTCGTGTTCCGCCCGAAAGCCAGTCCCAACCTTCCGTAGAATTCTGCCAAACAGATCCTGACTAATTCCAAACTATTTCGAACAGACAAGAACATATTCAAGCCACTGAACGTTTCTTCACGCAATTGAGGTCGATTTATTGGCGGGATTGCTCAATCCTGGATGTCAGAGGTTTGTGACAGATCTTGGTTAGTCTCAGTGTCACGCCCGAGGGTGATCGTACGCCAGCAGAGTTATTAAACGGGTTCGTTCAATTCCCCCGAGCGATCGGGGTTCCCCTTCGTGGTCGTCCGACACATTGCGGGGTGATGATGGCGGTGAGAGTGTTACCGGTGGTTCCGATCCTCCTAGTAGTGGTGTTGATGTTGGTGGTGGTGGCAAAGTTGCCTGATGGCCGACGCCATCCTCGCCACTGTTGCCAGCGTCATCACCGACATAGTGACATGTTCGACGGGATATATTTATGGACGACGCCCTGGCCTGCGTATAAATCCGATTTCATCTCTGCCTACATATATAAAAAGCGTCAGGAGTCTCTCAAGTCGATCTAGATAAAGCTCCAGCGTATTTGCCCTTTCGTGTGAAATTACAATCCGACGAGTGCCTATCGTTGTAAGATGAATCCAATATTGAGCGCAGCAATGTATTCACCCGAATACGATGAATGTTTGTTAAATGCTTTTCTAGAAAATGTGTATTACGTCTTCCAGTTGTAAGTGTTGTTCGTGTATTTGCTATTCTTACAATTTCGTCCGGAGCGAATTTAGTATTCTGTTTTTGTGACACTGGCTGTGTTGCGTTAGGCAATTATTGCTGTGCGATAGCTTCGGCTACAATTATCGTGGAAGTTTTGCGTAATAACCTTGTGGCGACCTACAGTGGACATACGATTGTTGACGGATATTAATAACTATTGCCGACGTCTGGCTATATTTGAAATATAATGCTGTTCGTGTCTGCCTTTTTATTTCTAGAAATGGGAACTCCTTTCGTGTTTATGACTTTATTGCCTCTTTATTCCGTCCCATATTGATTACAACGTACTTTCGGTAGCCTAAAATTATATGTGTGCTGTAGATGAATTAGTCTACCCCAATAATATTGTTATCAGCGTAATTTATCAATGTGTTCCTAGAAATCGTTCGGTTGCAAAGAAAATCGTGACGCGACGAAATCATAAGGTACAGTTCTTCAGGCTTATTTTCACAGCTAGACTTGTACGGGTTTCAGTTATTGTTTGTCATTCGTGATTTTTTGTTTACCTTCAGACAACAGTTATGGATCTGTCGAAACAGTACCTCTGCCTTGAAGAAGGTAGGGATAGTACATAAAAGGGTTTAGCATAACATTACCCCTTCTAAAATGATCTATTTATTCCTCATATGATTATTCATTCACGATTATTTCCGTACTACCTTTAAAAGAACACGCGCTTTAACGTAAAATTAGGTACGTGCCTCTGCTGCAAGAAACGTTCTTATTCACAAACCGCTAAAATTGTACTTGACCTGCAGACAGAAAAATTACGAATTTTAAGAACATGAAAAGGACCATTGTTCTGAACGCGGTCAACTAGATCCGCTTGACAGAGAAATTTATAAGCTAATCTATATTCTGTTTCGCGAGACTATACCTTTTTGCCACTGCTTTGTTCAAAAAGTTTGTTTAAAAGTTAACAGTGTGCATCGTTACGTGGAGCGAGATGTCGGCGCGTGAACATTTTTTTTCCCCAGCCTGGGATATATTCCCAAGGGTTGACGCTCTGTCCTTTACAATTTTGTAGTCTTCAGAGACACTGCTTTCTCCAATTTAACAATAAGCTTAAACAGGGAACAAACTGGAGATAATTTATAGTTTATGCCCATGCAACGTCAAATGTGTTTCTGTGTTCCGCAAAGACGTGATTCTGCGTGATTACCAATTACCGCCGTTGCCAATGTTACTAAACCATGTACATATCATATAACATATAGGTCAGTCACGGATTATGCATTTGAGGGGCCAATCTTTAGGGGTGCTACCGAAAATTGTATATTTCCGAAACTAATAAAAGAAGGGTATAAATGCATCAAACTATTTTTCATTTACACTTTCATTTTGTCAATAAGAAAATGAAACCAAGATGTGAAAACCAGCTGGGACACCCTGTAGAATAAATTAAAGTTTGATGTGGACCGTTCGTGACTCACGCGACATGAACGAGTTAATATCTGACACTTTTACGTATCTTATTCTATTATTATTGTTCGAAGCTCAATAGTTCATGCATTAGTTGGAGCCGTCGAAATAGGGCTACCGATGTAAGTACATGCAATAATAATACAGTCACGACTGCGGAGGTGTAATAATGATCACGAGAGTTTTGTAGTATAAAAACATACACTTGAAACCGCTTGCACGGCAACACGTGTTTATCAGTATCGAGACGGTAGGTTTGGAAAAAAGAAAATGGAGCAATTGAGCAAGACGATTAAAAAGCTTTTTTTAAATTGAAGACAGGTATGATGATTTGTCTTACATTCCTGACGTCATCGGCGATTGAAAGTCAACGTTTTCTTCCATTGATTTCAGTTTTAGTAGTTTTCGTTTGATCAATTGCTCGTGGCCAAGCAAAATTGCAAAAACATGAAAAGTTGAAAAGGCCACCAACTAACGGTCGGTCGGATTAAAATCGTTAACGGCACCGTTTGAGCTCTGAACTATAAGTAAACTGGTTCACCTCGAACAGTCTGGAGTTTTTACTTAACACAACCATAGCCTGGCATCTTTCTACGCCCGCGAACCTCCCCTAAATTCTTGAAAACTCTGAACGCTTTATTAAGAATCCCACTGACCAAAACGTTCCATCTTGAGAATATCTGCGCCAAGTTCTTCTACTTTCATCCTGCGACTTTTGTTCATTGGATTTCGCCGTCCAAATATGCCGAACGATTGAGAAGAAGGTACGGAAAGAAAAATGGCTAGATGGACGAACTGAAATGGACATATAGAAGGAAACGTAAGTGCGATTCTGGCAGAAATCTTGCCCACGATCACATCTTGGGTCCCAAACTCACCGCTCAATTTCCTTCGCTCTCATCGTTCGAGCTCGCGCCAGGATGTCTCGTCAGCGATATAAGTGGCGTTATTGGAAAAACGTAATTCGCATAAATATTACAAACTTTTAACTCCGATGAATTACACAGCGCCCAAGCTCTATTGTACGCGAGCATATTATGACGTAGAGCGTCGAACAATGTGCATACGTCATCGTCTCGTCGTGTGTCGTGCATCATATAGATGCCTACGTATATAGCCTGATGCATATGCTCATATCTCTTCACAAATGGCAACTCACCGACTGAAGTAGGTGGCGTCGTTTTATTCATGCACGATCGGACTTTCGCCGCCGATGGGCTCGAACTTCCTGCGAAATCCTCTTTCCCCGACAACGACTGCCTATTTCGTTCTAGGAACATATCTGAAAATTTAAGGAAACGATGTCACGGGAAGACGTGCGCCAACGGAGAAGAAGTGTCGAAGCGGTAGTCCTGATATCTGCCCGGAGCTGTGGGTTACGTATTTCGCGCCTGGTAAGAGAGAGGCGGGCGAGGGCGAGATAGAAGTTGGGTAAGGCTTTTGAAAGGATCCGATCGGCGGCGGGGTTAGAAAATAAGAGTAAAGTTCTATTGACGTGAACCCGTGAAAACCGGCGAAAAGATTTCTGAGATCTAATAAATTCTAACCAGTGTATGATCTTCATATGAACAATAGTAGAACGCGTCGTTTCCTGTGAAACGGGTACCTATATAGCGACTTTATATTATAATCTGTAGTTTTATGACGGGAGGAGAGGTTTACGACAACTAATTTATCCCTTCCATGAAGTACGTGTGTTGTTTGATAGGAAAAATATTTTGTCAAATACTTTCGCTAAAGGTGGAATTTATTGATGCACGGGAAAGAAACGAGCTGAGCTGAGCAACGATGATTCCTGTATTTCGTGTAGTCTGTCGTCTCCATTCTTCGTTCAACTTCGACTTACGTCGGCGGTACCTTATTCTCTCAAGTCGCCCTACCTTTCTCCCCCTTTTCATTCGTCCGTATGATCATACCATTCCACTACGATGATCCTCTGCTTAGCAGGGCTTGTATAGGTACCCCTAGTCTTTCTCTGCGACTCCTCGTGACTCGCATGCAACCATACGTCTGTGGAAGATGAGAGTGGAATCCGCAAACAGCCAGCAGATTCCACTGTTGATGATTTGTCCCCGAGATTTCGTGCAGAACAGGTGTACGCAGTGGCGTAACTAGCCGTTCCTGTGCCCTGTGCAAGAATTTGCATTTAGGCCCCTTAATTAATTACATTTAGGAAAATAATAAAACAAATACATTACAATAGATTTAATAAGAAAAATTTTGTTAACACTTTTCTGGCTTTCATTTCGGTAAATTCATTAATCACATCATCATAATTTATGTTTTTAACATTGTCAAATTCTATAGAAATAATAGATATATTGGATAACCGTTCTTCTCCGATAGTTGATCTTAAATAATTTTTTATTAATTTTAATTTGCTAAAACTTCTCTCGCACGAAGCAATAGACACAGGAAGGGTTAAAAATAGACGAAGAGTGACGTAAAACTAACTATTATTTAGATTCTGATCTAGAGTCTGAGTAAGGCAAAATTTAATCGTCAAACCGCGCAGTAGGAAGGTGGAAAAGTTAAAAATTTGTAAATATCATTTCCTGTAAACAGCATTTTGGGCCCCCCTTCCAAGTGGGCCCTGTGCGAGTGCACCTGTTGCACCTGCCAAGTTACGGCACTGGGTGTACGCTACGCCTTTATTAGTTATATGTTTTCTGAGGCAAAATAAGGAAGAGCACGAATTATTCTTGAAGCAATTCGCGTATTCGATCTTGCCTCTTGTACATTGATCTTACGAGAAGCATGTTCTTGTGGTTTCCTTCCACGCCTTACCGTTCTCAAAAACAGCTCGATGCTTTGTATGCACTGGGCATGCGGAAGAAACTTACGTCGCTGAGTGTGTTTTTAGTAGAGATACCTTCCCGCGCACTCGACAGTTACTTTACACATCCCTTTACCCCATTCTCTTTGCCTCATCTACTCCCTTTCAATTTTACATCTCTTCAGATGCTACATGCCGAATTTTTTTCATTACGAGGCATTCAAGAAAATCTAAATACTCTCTGCTGCGAGCCGCGTTATTTTTGCGGGCCGAAACATTTCCGTCATTTTTCGTTGTAAAACTGGATGGCGTGAGCACGCCTTTGAATCCTGCTTACATTCAGGTGACCTCCGGAATGAAACAACAGTACAGTACGAACCGTACGAACTCTCGTTCGCGTTGTGCCAAAAGCATTCAGTGGCGGCTTGAAAGAAAGAAACTTGTTACATTGCGTTATTTAGGTACTATACTGTGTTCTTCTGTAAGAAGGTAGTTACTAAAAATAATTGATCCATTCAATCGTACTAGTCTCGTTTTCATCAGTCCGCAATCATCTGCACTAGTAACCCCTCAGGTATATTCCCAGAACATTAATTATCGGGTATCATTTAATAAAATGATTGATATGCGAACAGTGGAAGCCAAGTGAACTCACAGTATATGTATATTTTATCATATATTTTTGCTGCATTAAATTAATATCATCTAATCTATAATGTACTTCTTAATAACCTGGAGAAAATGTTGTTGTTTCCACGGCAGCATATTTAATAATTTAGATAATTTCAGGTCATTCGCTCCATCTTTTCAGTCAATTTATGTTAAAGGTGCCGAAAGGCGAACCATACGATAACGAGGGCAAGTATTTACGAATCATTTCACGGCAGGGCTGCATGAAGAGGAGCTGTGTCTGCTCTAACGAGGACAAGTATTTACCCTCGGGAATACGGAAACAATGGATTCCACCTCCCCGTTCTTTAGTTGCTTGCAGCTCCCTTACTTCTGTTTGCACTACACTATTGTGGTGATGTTAGAGCGTCGTACTGTAGTTTGTAAATTTATCAGTGCATTAATTCCAAACAACGTTTCCTATGAAATTTGCCACTACTTGTACGGATGAATTACTTTCAATCGACGAATTTTTACTCGTCGGCGCATTGAACAAGAGAGCCTGTGCGATGTTGTATCTGCACACTCAAATACTTGTACTACAGACTGCACTTGAATTTGGACATGCTAATGCTATGAAAAACGTAACCGTCGAGTAATTGCTGCACGACGCGGTGCTTTTTTAACTGCGGAATACTGCATGATCGAGACTCAAGTCACGTTTCGGACCAGATTTAGCCAGTGAAAAGACACCGGCTTAGATGAACTTGAGACACGATAAGCCACGGCTCCAGTTTGCCCCGCTGAAATGCCTCGCTAAGCCGCTTGAAGTCGCCATTTAGTCCTGCTTCGGCCAGACACGCGATATTCGTACTTCCGGTGTCACCCCGTAGAAAATCCGCCTACGAATATATCACGGTTCCGCAATTTTCCAGCATTAAATATACGCACAAAGCTGGAGACGCTGAAAATAAGTCTACGAATACGGTAAGGGAACGTTAAAAAGCTGTCGGGCGATTACTAAGATAATAAAGGTGGAACGATTGAAATGAATATGGGTGCGTAGGAGCGTGAGAGTATGTGCGTGAGAAAGAATGAGAGGACCAGACAGCGGAGGAGGAGAGGGGAGACAAAGTGAGAGGGTAATCTGGCATGCATTACGTAGGCAGGTATCGCGATAGGCGACGTGAATTATTTAAAAACGGGTTCACCCTCTTTAAGGCGCGCCCCGCCGTTTCTTGCCTGCAGGCAATAGGAGCGGCGCGCGCGGGGGTTGGATGTGGTTCCATTCATGCTTATTTCAAGCTCATTGTGCGCCCGATGCATTCAGCCTTTGACTCGCTTCTCTCGTGTTGCCACTGCAGCAAGGATTCATAGTGTGGAAAGGTGGGGGTAAGGGGGGGGGGGGGGGGGGCGTGTGTTCTTCGTCAGCCAGGAAATACCTGTGCCACCATTTTTTTTTTTCTCCACGCACTGCAAACACTGGTCAACGACGAATGACTAATGACGTTTCGATTTCTTGTCCATCACTCCTACCGATCGTTCCGCTTTACTTTCGGAGTCTGCTCACGATAATGGGTCGGTGCATTATGATGTGATCTGATACGTTTGACTGAAATTTAATAACGAATAATATATCGACGTATATGTTAATCGAATAGAAGCGTTGCACGATTCCGTGGTTACTTGCCAGTCACTGCTTGTTTGCACTGATAATCTCTCATTTTCCGTGTTCATTTTGTTTTTCAGGAAACTAAAGAGGCAACGGGAGCGCCTTTGTCGGTACGTGTACAATCAAATTTTGACAGCAGAATGCACCCAATTAAATGGAACTTGGCCTGATCCAGACGACCCACGTTGGAGTAGTGGTGAATACGCAGAACTTCTGCCCGACTGGTTCCCGACAAATGCCACCAATTCTTCAGTTGTCAGCAACGTCACGTCATCAACGCTGGGTTTGTGTTTAACAATACATATTTATGTAACGGCATACGATGCATTTAGTGTTGCCAATACTCTGCCGAAGTGAAAGCATTGTCATTCGAAATAATATATTTTGAATTCAGTGGCAGCTATTTTATGATCCATTGTCACAGTGGCAAAAGTAAGCTCTCTGAAAACGTAATTTATATGATAGGAACAAGATAGGTTTGAAGATATTCCTGAACAATGCTTCAACGCTATGAGACATATCGCTTTTGGGGATAAGTGCAAGGGAGTGTGCTAATAATTTTTCTCGTTTTCGATGCCTGTTGACGCATATGAAACAGAGGAATCACTGGCGCCTGTTCTACCGCCATTCGAACTTTGGCAGACCGTGCTGATTGCTCTTTGCTTGGCGATATGCATACTACTTACGGTGGGTGGTAACATCCTCGTTCTCCTGGCATTCATCGTCGACAGAGGCATCAGGCAACCTAGCAACTATTTCATCGCGTCGTTAGCCGCCACCGATATGCTTATCGGTAATCGTCTTATCATTCGTATACGCGTCCCCGCGAACGCATCAAGTAACGTGTAGCTCGCTCAGACAAGTCGATACGTCATACTTCGATCGCGCAAAATGGCCCATAAAATACTTCCATTTCATTGGGCTGCAGATAATGTAAATGAAGTTGTCTTGTATGTTCAACAGGCACGGTATCTATGCCGTTTTACACGGTCTACGTGCTGATGGGATACTGGAATCTCGGCCCGTTGCTCTGCGATCTCTGGCTGTCGGTAGATTACACAGTTTGCCTCGTGTCACAGTACACCGTGCTCCTGATTACGATCGATCGATTTTGTTCAGTGAAAATTGCAGCGCAATATCGCAGCTGGCGGACGAAAAATCGTGTCATATGGATGGTGACGATCACGTGGATCATTCCGGCGCTCCTCTTTTTCATCAGCATCTTCGGCTGGGAACACTTCATCGGCTATAGAGATTTGAATCCTGGACAGTGCGCGGTGCAATTCCTGAAAGATCCTGTATTCAATACAGCACTGATAATCGGATATTACTGGACCACCCTAATCGTGCTTTTCATTCTTTACGGTGGTATTTACAAAACTGCCTATGACATGCAGAAGAAGAGCGAAGCGAAGCAACGCAAAATGCAGTCTATGGTAGCTTTAAGTGCCGGAGCAATGTCCGGAATGGCTGGCAGAGCAGCCGGGATAGGAATGTCGAAGACACAAAGTACACTGCTCAGCCAGGACAAGCCTAAAGGAGGTGGTGGATCGGGAACTGATGGCGCGGGAGGTGAGACAGGTGGTGGGCAAAAAACGTCATCTAAGATGTCTGGATCGGCAATGCACGGCGAGTCCGAGAAGAACACCTGTGCCAGCACCATGCCCACGGAAACGGAGAAGTCCGAAAGGTCGAGTAGTCCAGCGTTTGACAGTGACGAGGAGAGTACCGTGGGGCCAGCGCAGCAGCTGAGTACCATCAGGAAAAGGTCCTCTCTCGCTGGTCTAGTGGCTCAGTCTGGAGCTCTGCAGGTGTTCGCCACGAACGGTCGATTAAACGGTATCGTGCCTGTCAAAGTCGAACTAAACGTACCGACGACGAAAAAAGCTTCGCCGACTGCTGTCCCAACATGGGACGCCAGTACCGCCACGCAGAAGAGTCAAACACTGCCGAAGATACAAGAGCTGAGTCTCCTAGACACCGATAATCCTATCGAACCCGACAAGACGAGCAGTCGGACTCTGACGCCGGAGCAATCGCTCAAATCGAACGGCGCCGACGTTCAGCTTGTCTCAGTCGGCTCCGTCGAGGCCACTCCGCCAGTTAAGCTCAAAAACGCCATTAGTACTAGTCAACAGAACATTATTCCGCCGCCCATGCAATTTCAGAGCAGTCCACCGGTGTGCGACAGTCCATCGACATCCTCGTCTTCCGACAGGCCCAGGTCTTTGGTAGTATCTTCTCGCGGCCACGGTACTTATGACATTCTCACTGGTCTCGATGGCGCGGATCTCAGGTACATGGACGAGAGTTCGGTCATACTGCCGAGTCCTTCTTACGAAAGTCCCCCGTCTTCCTTTTCCTGCAGCCTGGCGAATCCTCTGTCGACCGCGCCTTCCTCGCCGATCTTGGGCAATCCGATGAACTCAGCGACGAACACCAGCCTCCTGCAGGCCGCTCTCATCAGAGCGACCGCTCAGCAGGCGGCCGGCGCGAATTCGACTCTGCCGATGAGCAAGTACCAGCAGCCCGTAATGTCGAATGCCTCGAGTCAAACTCATCCACCGCGAGTGTTCATCACGCACCAGACGAACGCCGCGTCCCAGACCTCGCCCACCGTCAGCAAGGTGCACACTGAGGTGACTGTCAAGGCAGAGGATACGAAGCGTCATCCGGTCACCACTGTCGTCAATGCCACCCCGATCGAGTCGTCGAACAGCACTACCGACCGATTCTCGGATCAACCTACGAAGGTGAGCAATCAGCCGCCTCAGAACTCGTCGTCTAGCAGTATGGTGCCGACGATCTCAGGCACGACTAGCGGCCAAGAGCACGTCAAGCGGCAGTCTAAAGGAAGGGAGCCCGGCGATGGAGAGGAGGGAGGATCGAGGAAGGACTTCGTTAAGACCATTGGGAAACGCTTGAAAGCTAAGACGCAGAAGAAGGATCCGACGATGGGCAGGCAAAAGTCGCGGACAGAGAACAGAGCGCGGAAGGCGTTTAGGACAATATCGTTCATCCTCGGCGCTTTCGTCGCCTGTTGGACACCGTATCACGTCTTAGCACTGGTCGAAGGATTTTGCGCCAATCCTCCGTGCACGAACGAGCACCTTTTCATGTTCTCATATTTTCTGTGCTACGCCAACAGTCCGATGAATCCGTTTTGCTACGCTCTCGCTAATCAGCAATTTAAGAAGACGTTTACCAGGATACTCAAGGGTGACTTGCACATGACGTAAAGGCGACGAAAGCGAGACAGTGTTCTTCCTTTAGCGTGTAGCGTACAACAGTAGGCCTTCCGTAAGTAATACCGAAATATACTCATACGCCGTATGCGTGCTGAAATTGGACAATAATTTAGTCAGAAGCGGCCCGTTCTAGACGCGACTTCAAAGAAAAGGTTGAACGTTATTCTTGCATAGTGTACATAAAACTAGAACACACATTCCTGTTGTATGAAATCTGTGCTCGATTGTATATATTGTACATGTGTGAATAATTCTTAACTTTTACGCGACGAACAAGCACACGAGTAGAGATCTGTAATTAACTTTAGACGATAGGCGATACATTTACCTGTAAGTTATAATAATACTCATGATATTAACAGGTTATATTATGATAAGCTTCAAGCTATCGAGCCTTGGAAAATTGAGAGGTCAATGCACATGATAGTAAATACTCGCATGAACATTTAAATAAATGTTTCGCGTCGGAGAAGTAGACGGTATGCGTGCGCTTATACGTTCTGTTTATATTTAACGAACATGTTGTTCGGCACGAAAGACAAAAAGTGAAAAATATGAGAGATGTTAAAGTACGTACTATAAGAGGAATTAATCGAATCTGATAAAAGTTCGCAGAAGCTTCGTGTAACTAATGGCAACGTGTCTTTTATTTTTATTAGAGAGCTTCGAAGTAGCGCTAACATTCGGTAGTCCGCCATCATTCGTTATAAACAACGAAAAATGTCGAAGTGGTTCGTTCCTTGGGAGAAGTGTCGAATATTTGAAAAATCTATACCGGATTCTTTGGAAATCCGAACATGCACTGCCCAGGTATGGCCTATTATTGCACAGGCCTTTTTTCCGACCTTTCCTGAAATTTCGCATTTATCCCCATGACGAACCACAGTTGACTGTCAATCAACAGTATTTCACTGTACTTTTCGTTCAGTTTCTTCATTTGTCTACGTCTCAGCGTTGCGCACATTTAAACGCGAATGATCATTTTGACGTGAGACTACAGTTCATAATGCTTTCCCCATTATCGCGTGCGCGCCTGTTCGCGCATTGTGTTTGTTGTAGATTACGAGCGGATACTGAGGGGGCATCGATGAGTGTCATGCCGTCCCTGAGCCCCTCCCGGCTTGGCAACTTCCAACGTACCCTTTCGCTTATCCGCTGTAAACGAGTTTTACGCTTAATCTGACGTTACGGGTTACACGCTGATCGATACGCTGAACATGTACAAACAGCGGATGACTTTAATTCTTGTCCAACGTGTCACTCGCAAATATCAACGCATTTTTCTTTCATTTTTGAGCTTAACGCCATCGCTTAACACGAGATTGACAAGGGATATGTGTAAATTACACGTCAATGCAAACTACTCAATTATGTATAACTAAGTGTAATTCGTCGTTCAAACTGACTTGTTTTGAAATAAAACGATCTCATTCGCCGATATGAATAATATTCCCGGCTAGCAAACTTCTTTGCATCTCTGTCGACGGAACCGCGACGAGTCGATGGTTCACGCCATACGTTGACACATTGGGTATCTTCCGAAATTCACTGCCAATGGTGGCGGGCATCATGTACCTTCGTACTTCTAAACATTTATTATACATATTTGCATCTTGTACCCGCTATATTAAGGACGCGCCGCTCGTTTTTATGAATTTCGGAGCACGCTCATTGTTGTGCACGAAATCGCTCGTTGTGTCGGCCGTGAATAAGTGTGAACGTGTTCAAGGGACGCGATTAACCGGAGGACATGTAGAAACTTCGCGCTTGCAAAATACTCTTAAGTATAATATGGTATAAGTATTTCTATCAAATTGTATACCGACTTGTTTCAAAGCATTTTATTTGATTTTTCGACTCACGCGATGCTGTCCTGTGATCGCCTATGTTCCGTTCGAAATCAATTAGTTTCCGTAGATGCAAAATAACTTCGATCGTTGGGACACATAAGCATATAAAAATAAGGACAATGAGGGATGTAATAGTAGTTAATAACAATTATAGCCGCAAGAGTCTAAAATGTCAAAGAGGTAATGCAACATTATCGGCAAATGTCAATTTTCCGGGGTGTAAATTACTATAGATCACGCATATACATTCGTACGCATATATAACATATATATGTGTATCTTTATATACGACACGGATAATATACACACATATATATATAAGGAAAACTCATTAATTCGTCAACCTACGGATAAACGTGGACTGGTTGTCTTCGATATTCGAGGGATGATTCTATTGTAACGTTGCGTACGCGGTGTTTGCTTGATGTACAAAGACCATAGAAATTTATTGGAGAATATTGAAACGTCGCGTGGATGATAGTCTACTATGTAGCATATAAATAACTATACGTATATACATACGGACATGTAACGTGATCGATAGAGAATGCAATATACCTATAGCGAGTAAGTGTAACGCGCGATAGGTGATACGTAATAGAATCACAAGGGCCATACAGAATGCCATGAAGAAAGAAACACGCATGCAGCCTAGATAATTCTTAGAAATACCGATTCTGGCGAAGGTGAATCTCTGTGCACTCAGTCTCATCTCCGCGTGTATCATAATTCACGGTTACGAATTCTAGCTGTAACATTCATGTGACTATACCTTCAAACGGAGAACGATTCGAGAAGAAAGGAGAGCGGCCGCACAACCCTAAACAAATAATAAATTCTCGCACATCAAGCGAATTTCGAAGGACTCAGTTTATTGCAGCGCTCTCGAAAGCTGGGACGAGAATATTCATGTCCAGGTAACGTAACGTAACGTAACGTGCGCTGCTCTTCCCATCGATACGGGTCAATGTTTTTCCACGTATTTCATTCTCCGTTATCTTCACTTTGCTCGACCCAACGATACCGCGAAAGTTTCTCCTCCTTTCGCATCCCCTCCGAATTGAGAGTGCGTGAAATATGCGTGAATCGTGCCGCTAATCTGTCCCGTTTTTTATAAACGAGTATTGCTCATTTCGACGTAGCTCATATTGAAATATGTTCTGCTTCTAATCATTTTTCGTTGCGCAATCTGGCCTAACGGCGAAATCGGACGCTAATATGTAATTGAACCGCTAATCAAAAACACAAAAGCTATCATCATTGTGTCACTTAAAATTACCTCCGCATTTTCACCAACGTTCGGCTTAACCGTAGGGATAAAACATCTGTAAAATACATCGTCAGGGAATAAGACAAAACGTATGTACATACATTGAGCTTAACTTAGGTGCTCTTGGCGTCTATGGGATCAATGAAGAAAACCATTCCATTGTTACTAATTTATAGACAATACAATTTGCGCATGCACCCGCCCGACAATCTTAATTCCATCAATCCTTAAGAGCTAACAAGTTAGTTCATGTGGTTTTTATACATCGTAATTTTCCACATTTTTCACTTTCAGTTTCGGTATTTTGCCGCGGTAACGGGTAGTGCAGCGTACCGACGCATTCCACATAAACGTACAATCATACAATTTGTTCAGCCTTTAAGGATTAAATGTGAAAATATATCGTAGTAAGATCCAAATGTATGGTTTCATCGCGCATGCAATGTCATTGATTAGATATTAAGATTGAAAACTGTGGACTTTGCCGACATCATTTAAAGTATAGCCTGTGAACAATTATAAAAGCATAATGATACACATGTCGGAGCATTATAAGTAATGTTTGAAAAAAGTGAAGGACATGAAATAAAGTATAGCATTTTGGCATATTTTTTTTCCCGTTCTAAAAGTGTATTACACGTGCCGTGTATATGCAGTTGACGTATATTCGCGGTGTGCATTGTTGTTGTGAGTGGAACGTTTACAGATGGAATATAACTGGGTTACATGACGCTTACACGTTTACATCGTATGTGCTCATTCGTTAAAATATGTATTATTGTAACCATTTTCCGGAAGTACAACAGACGTTTAACGCAGAACGCATATGCTATTTGTAGAACCGGACATTTGACGTGATATTGACAGCCGTAACTGTAACACACACATACAAATGCAGCCGATGTTGGATCCCACTGTGACGTGAAATATATATTATTCAAATAGAAATCATTATTTTTCTTGATTTCTGATTCATTCTGTACGCAAAGATATGAAGATACACCGCATTAATGCATAAACATTGGTATGTTTAGACACTATGTAAGCAAACACGACTATAATAAAGTAATGTGATATAATTCTAAATGAACTTCCCTACAACGTTTACTATTTCAATAGGATAGTCTGCTCTTTAACTGTAAGATCTGAAGAAGGTATATTGTTTACCGATGCAAATAGAATATCGTATTAAGTAAAGTTAGACGCTATTCATGCTGTATTTGTAAGCACCGATGGGATCAAGTTCAGTACCTTAGAAAATACTAGCACTGAAAAAACACTGGAATTCATACGGAGCTGCTGAAGCTCCGTATAGTTAGCAACCCATCCTCAACCGATTTGAGTTTTAATAGTTGCAATCGTTTGAAGGTCGTTTGATAGTGTTTGATAATCCAAAGTAAACGTTTGATAGTTAACCCTTTATTTATAATTAAAGAAACAAATTTCGAGGGGAATTTTTTGTATAGTTAGCACCCCCATGGTCGCAATATTGATTTTTAACTATACCACTTGATGTCAATTGTTTGATAGTGATTGATAGTCCAATACAAACGTTTGATAGTTAGCCGTTTGTTTGTAATCAAAGAAATAAGTGTCTAGGGGAAATTTCCAATTTTAAATCTGCCAATTCTTTCTCGCGCTCTGTAATTCGTTTCAGCCGGTCAATTTTCAACTCTTTCCCGCTTAGATTCTGATCAATTCTGCGGTGTTTTTGACATTTCTGGCTTGGTGCAACTGCATTAGAGAAACATACATGTTTTTTATTACATTAATGTAATGGATAGGCAGATATAACGATCAAATTTTGATGTTTTTGCTTACGAATATCGTTTATATGATGTCTCATGTGCTTTTCAGCTTCAATTCTGTCCGTTCTTGATGTAAATGCTGTATAATAAAAACAGAAAGTATTTATATAGGTGTATCAATTCTGATGGTTAAAGTAATGATAAATATAAATGCATAAATTCCGATTCCTTAGGTACCTTCCGATGTGCTGGCCACAGCATTATCAATTTCGTTTGCCGCCGTTCCTACAACTTCATGTTCTATTGCCATCTCGTCCAATTCTAAATATGGACCTTCAATTCAGGGCGAGTCCAATATTAAAGTTTTATTTTCGAGCAATTGTTGCACATCATGGGTCCCACCAGCCACTTTCCGTTGTCGTTCTAAAAAAACATATGTTACTTTCTACTTTTATACATCTATCTTTTATGTAATTACATAAATGAAATGAAGATGTAATTACCCTGCAATATTTTTGGCACTACATTGGATGTAAATACCGAGGGTGTTGTGGCCATAAAGTGCGGAACTATCATGGAAACGTCTGGGTCAATGGTGGCATTGCCTGTTTCCGGTGCACCACCTGTTGCCAGCCTAGCCTGCCTCTCTAGGGACATTCCTTTGAGCAGTTTTTATGTTGCTCCACAATTTTTTTAATTGGACAACAGACGGCTATAACAATTAACCAGAATATTAAAAAAAAAAAATACATGACGGCATATATAAAATGATCTAAACCACATATATTATGCTAGATTTTTCTTATAAGACGGAGTGGGGTAAGTGAGTACACAGGGCAAATGTTAATAATTCTGCTCTTGCCCTGGTCGCACATGAAAAAAGGTTTGAAAGATTTTTAGCTCTAAGTTACGCTCTTGCCCCATTTTCAGGGGAAGTGCAGAGTAGTTGATATTTTGTACAATAACCTATCCAAATGAAAATTTTCAAGGCAAATTAGAATCCTACGTAATATTAATTCACCGGTAATAACTGTGCAAAGCGTTTGATACCGAGAGCCTTAAGTATTTATCCCACTCCACCTTACATGATCAACATTTTATTTTGCACAGTTAACATAACTTATTAGGAAATTTGTGCAGATTTCTCACCATTGTCATAATAACTGATGAGGTATTGTATGTTTCTTCAATTTCCTGCCAAGCCTCTTCTTTGTCTGCTAGTGCAGCTGTGTCACTTTTTTTTATCTATAATGTGAGCAAATGTCTTTAATAGTTACAACAATAGCTTAATTCTTTTCACTCTCGATGTAATGTTTTTCAGACATGTTTAGTGTTTATATAATCAAAATATTAAAAAGGAAAGATTTAACTAAATATGTGCACACACACACACACACACACACTCACTAAAGAAAACTATAGCCACGGAAAATAAAATAATTCACACAAGTGCTATTTTGGCAAGTTATTTTGTAAATTGTGTCCTCTGTAGAGGCTGGCACAGAAATGACTACTATGGCAGAAAAATTACAAAGCCTTACCATTCAGAAATCTTCGCTTGCGGAAAAGAATGTCAGGAATTCTTATAATGTTATCAATTCCTCCATACAATGTTAGCAATTCCTCCATACAATGATAGCAATTCCTTCTTAGAATGTATCATTTTACCTAGGTCTAAGAAAGACACCGTTGGATTATCGGTTCACGCAGCGTCGTCCTGCAACAGATTACATACAATGAAACACAATGACAAGCGTCAAATATAACCAAACTTGCTTAAAGCCGGATATCTTATCGCGTAAGATCTTCGATATATATCATAAAACAATATGTCCAAACGCCGGTCTTGATGAAAACACAACTCTGGGCACTGCGCCGAGCAACAAAATATAACAATACACATATTATAAATAAAAGATCAACAAACGGAGATTATCACGCACGTCACAAAACATAATATTTCCAAACTTAACATAAATGATGTATACGATCATATACGATGTATACCTAATAAAATTTGCCCAACGATTCTATGTACAATCATTTGTTGATAGCATTTGCTTCCGTAAGGATATCCTAAACAATAGCAGGCATCAACTTTTTACTGAAGACTTTCCTATTCTCCGAGTGTAAATACACAAGGTCTTATGAGGATCTTATTGGAATAGGAAGATCTTAGTCAAGACGAAATTAAGCATTTGCTTGAGGCCGGACCCGGACTATGAAAATAGTTAATTATCAAGTACTATCAAACGCTTCTACCTGTATTTATATAAATAATAATTAAATACACGACTATAGGGGTATTATCCTTGACAAAATTTCCCCTAGACAATAATTACTTTGATCGCAAGCAAACGAAGAACTATCAAACGTCTGCACCGGACTATCAAACGTTTGTACTCGACTATCAATCACTATCAAACGATTTTACATCTGTTTTCGTAGATTAATAATGAAATGCCTACGACAAAATTTCCCCTAGGCAGTTATTTCTTTGATTGCAAGCAAACGAATAACTATCAAACGTCTGCACCGGACTATCAAACGTTTGTACCCGACTATCAATCACTATCAAACGATATTACATCTATTTCCGCAGATTAATAATGAAATGAGAGAGTATGCCTACGACAAAATTTCCCCTAGACACTTATTTCTTCGATTGCAAGCAAACGAAGAACTATCAAACGTCTGCACCGGACTATCAAACGTTTATACCCAACTATCAATCACTATCAAACGATTTTACATCTATTTCCGCAGATTAATAATGAAATGCGAGAGTATGCCTACGACAAAATTTCCCCTAGACACTTATTTCTTTGATTACAAGCAAACGACTAACTATCAAACGTTTGTATTGAATATCATTCACTACCACACGATTTTACATCTATTGGCGCAGATAAAAATTAAATTTTTCACAAAAATTTCGACAAAAATTCCCCTAGAAAATTGTTTCTTTAATTATAAATAAACGGTTAACTATCAAACGTTTATTTTGGACTATCAAACACTATCAAACGACCTTCAAACGATTGCAAGTATTAAAACTCAAATTAGTTGAGGATGGGGTGCTAACTATACACTATACGGAGCTGTCTGTGCCTGGTCTGTGTATCGACCATCCAATGGGTGTCCAATGTTACCAGCCAGATTACCAGATATGACATCGGATCACAGCGCTGCTTGGGCTGAGAATTGATACTAAATTCAACGAACGAACTTCTTTCTTTGTCCGCAAGCCTCAAACCATTTATTCCGCTTCTTTACTTACTCGCCTGTACGGCTGAAGGGAAACAGTCAACTCGAAAGCAAAATGAACTCAAAGATCGCATTGTACGCCATCACAAAAATTCAAAGAATGCTTTATAATATACCCCACATTTTATAATTTAGACTGATAAGCATACCGAATATCGAACTGAAATAAAAGTTAGAAAGAAAATATTTCAAATGCAAAATTACTGCTGCGAGCGGAAAGTTTGAAAGAAGGTAAATAAAAAGTTAAGTATCAAGTGGGGTATATCGTAGAATACTCTTATGTATTGACTCTAAGTCATGAATTTCGATACACGCGAGTGGAAGCTGTCGGTTTTGCGACACGTGCACTTCACACACGCGAGTGGAAGACTCTGAGGCCTGCGAATTCAGTCGAGCAACACTGATTTTAAAGACCGGCGAGGATTCGCAAAGTTGCTGCAATAAAAGGGCCAGGGTGGCAAAAGAAATAATGTACGCAGTTTTTTTTACGGATATTGATTTTTCTTTACTGCGAATACTGACGTAATTCTATAAAGTATTGAAAATTATTAAAATCCCGGATAAAAGGTAAGTGATTCTATTTGTAATCGTATAGTTTCAATGAAAATAAGTAAAAATGTTAATTACTGTAACGATAATCGTTATTAGTTGTTGCTTGCAATTACAAAGAATTGTAGAAATACAGTTTATTTATCGCTACGAGTGCAATTTTGTTTAAAACGCATGTGAAGATGATTACAAAATAGCGATGTCAAATACCGTGTCAGTATATTATGCATCAAAATTTTTTCACTTGAGCAAAATATAAGAGTTACGCCAGAATATATTAGCAGGTGCTCGCCCGACATTTTCCTGTGAAGAAGCCGCCATTGAAGAGACCGCCCCAGTATGTGGGCGGCTTCTTTTGACGCAGGAGTGGGGAAAGACCGGTCTAGGCAAGGATGAATTTGCGGCCACTGCTGCAACCAGGGCTTTACGACGACGGATACCTGTTGAATTTTAATCCTCCTTACCACATGCATTATTATGATAATTAAAATCGTATAATACCTTCAATGAATGTGACTAAATCATTTGAACCCCTTGGCCACTACCTATGCCAACTGTACAGGTCAAATCGAAGTTCAAAGGTCGCAATGTACTCGACAAGTAACCAAAACATTACCCATTCCAGCCAAGTTAAGTCGCTCTTTGTCCTCGGAAATGCCGACACGAGAAAACGAGCGCAATGAAATAAAACGAATAAACGGGAGCAGACATCCGAAAAAGTCAGTGTAGCTCGTTCGACACACCAAACCACCACCTTATATACATTTACGTCGCACTTTGGCCAAGAGCACATATATGCTCGAGAATGTTCTTTGGCGTGGAGCATGCGCATTCTGTCCTTCCATGTTTATAAGATTATGGACAAACGGACAAACCGAACAATATATCCAGTAACGTATACATTAGGCTTTATATATATTATATCTAGAAGTACTCATAGTTTGCTGACATCAAAGAGAAGCCAATAAGAACTATTAAAGAAACGATAAAATATGTTAAAGAAAATATATTCTGCAATCAATGAAAGGCAGAGATTTTCTCATCAGGATACATCGGAGTACTTCGTGTTTGATCGGGAGACAGGGCAGCCCTAACCACAGGGCTAAATGGGCTACAACCCCGGGGTGCAAGCCTTTTGGGGGCGACAAGCGGCGCTAGCCATCCCGAGTATTTTCTTATGAAAAGGGGCGCATTATTTTTAGTAGCCCACAGGCGCCGAATATCTTAGGACAGCCCTGTCGGGAGAATAGCTGAGCATGCAGCATCATGAAATCAAAGACCAATCCCTTGTGTCCATTTGTACCGTCAACCAATGAACGAACGGTCTGTCCTGCCGTACTTAAACGCGTCAACGGATTCTGCGTTCGTCAGTTCTGGTCAGTTCGGTGTGGTGTGTGGTGAGTGTTGGAGGTACACGAGCAAGTCGAAATCTGTGACCGTCTGTGATGTGACTTTCTGAGGAACCATTAATGAGTGAGTAATATTCGTGTCCCTCTGGTTACCTAATTATACCGCAGGACGATTGGTCCAAAAGGGTACGGGTAACTGGTTGTAATTTTTCCATTGTTTTGAACTGATTCTCGATGAGCATAGTGACCGTAAGTCAAGTCTTCGGCCTTTACTTACGAGTGGCAATTTGTTACACACAACTGTTCGCATATTTATTTAGAGTAGGATAGGTTTCCTTTGCTCATTTCATAACTGCATCAACGTTTGGTGGGTCACGATCGTGATCAAAATGTCAATTCAATGGGTTAACGTAGTTTTCAATCAAGCTACAAAATTCGTAATTTTAATTAATGATGTAAATGAATGTATTATTATTTTTTTTTTTTCTATAATTATAACCAATTCCGCATTCGTATTCTCATTTAATTTTGAAGAGGAAAAAAACGCTTCGCGACGAGCTATACCTATTTTCAGAGGTATATATAAATGTTTCATCGATTTTATTGCAACAATCTCTTGGAAAATAGGTCACTCGAGGGTTACAACAATATCTTAACTAATTTTAGAATAGGATGATTTCAGCAACAAAAGGTTTTACTTCTTTTGGTAACCGTGTTCATTATTTAAGGCTTGAATTCATCTATGTTCTCAGGTGTTGCATGTAAAGCCAGTCAGTCAGTATGTTTAGTCAGTGCCGTAACTTGGCAGGTGCAACAGGTGCACTCGCACAGGGGCCACTTGGAAAGGGGGCCCAAAATGCTGTTTACAGGAAATGATATTTACAAATTTTTAACTTTGCCACCTTTCAACTTTGCGGTTTGAAAATTAAATTTTGCCTTACTCAGACTCTAGATCAGAATCTAAATAATAGTTAGTTTTACGTCACTCTTCGTCTATTTTTAACCCTTCCTGTGTCTGTTGCTTCGTGCGAGAGAAGTTTTAGCAAATTAAAATTAATACAAAATTATTTAGGATCAACTATCGGACAGGAACGGTTATCCAATCTATCTATTATTTCTATAGAATTTGACATTGTTAAAAACATAAATTATAATGATGTGATTAATGAATTTGCCGAAATGAAAGCCAGAAAAGTGTTAATAAAATAAATCTTATTAAATCTATTGTAATGTATTTGTTTTATTATTTTCCTAAATGTAATTAATTAAGGGGCCTAAATGCAAATTCTTGCACAGGGCACAGGAATGGCTAGTTACGGCACTGTGTTTAGTAGTTATAATTTTACATAAAAAATTGAATAATCTCGTTCACAAAAATATCGGTGGAGATGTCGTATAGTAGATGGTCGTGAAAAATAAGTTAGTTTTAAATGTTACTAAATCGTACGGGAAACTACTTACTACTTATTTCATTGCACAGTTTAAACAGCACCTTACTGTACTACGTAGGAGTGTCTATGCTCATTTACGACTCATTGCACGTCTGAAGTCTGTATTTCAAACTGCTTAGAAATTTTGTTCATTTACGATTTTTCTACCCGTGTATAACACATTGCAGACAAATTTTTCACACATATTCCTTTTATAAAAATGAACTAGGATTGAAACGCTTTGATAGGTTCGATGACTTTTATTATTGAACGCAACGCATCCCGACTAATTGTGAGCAGATCCTTTCTCTTTGAAAACTACTCGTACTGACACTAAATCTTCAATATCTGTTTATAATTTCCGAGCAGTCTTACTGCTGTGGCATTATTTGAACATAATATGCCCGAAGAAACGAAGAGGCTGGAAGCCGAAGTGGCTTGCACAAATGAATTTTTATCGCACGATTAATAATTAATTACTCTGTCCCCATTAGTCACTATGCTCATTATATAAATGTAATGCGTGGATTATTTGCTTTGTTCTGATTTTCACGTTTAAGTTTAACATTGTTCTGGACAAAATTCTGATATTCCCAGAAGCTTCAGATTGGATTTTGCTTTCAGTACATGCTTGTAAAGTTTAGAGCCTTTTCATACGAAGCAACGCCGTTGCCTGCGACAAAATTGTCGCACGCGACTCGTCTGCGGGCAATCGCAGGTGACGTACCGCTCGTTGCTACGTGCGGAAAGGCTCTAAGTGTCATATTTTTCTTAATTCCCGTCACATAAACTATTGGACTCTGAACCCACTTTCACGTTTAAAAATTCAAGACAATTGAGAAACAATCGATAAACAAATCATACTGCGAAGATTTATTGCGTGTTTGACGATTCCAATATGGTTCAGGGGTGATATTTTTAGTCCCTTTTTCTCTAATTATGCATAATATAAAGTTTAAATAAAAGGTGAAAAACGTCTAAAAGTTGAGGAATATTATTAGTGTCAAAGTTTTAAGAAATATTATTTCAGCAATTATTATCGAATTAGCATTTCACATTATAATTTGTGCAAAAACATCGCGCTGCTCTGCGTCTAAAAAAACCAGTGTCCAAAGGCATATTTTTGATCGCGAAAACGTGCAGAACAATACGCCCTTAACTAGCAGAAAAACAATTCTCGGAGACGCGCTGAAAAAGTCTGAAAAAAGAGCATCAAGCTAATCCTTTTCGCTGCACGTGTTCACGCAACAATGCCAGCCTCTCCCCTTTCCCCCTTCTCTCTAAGAAGAGGTGAGAGCGAGCTACTGTGTATTACCCGTTCGAGCATATTCAGCTCTGTAAAAAAAAGCCTAAGGTGACTTTCAACAGAAGTCCTAAAAAACGCTGCTCGTAAATCAATCAGTTATTTCGTGGAACTGTCACAGACCAGTGAGCCGACGCGAAGCTGGCCAATCACGACACACCGGCATGAATTCGTGGGGGCTCGGCCAGCCAATGCCACGCAAGAAGTCGCTATTGGAACCTCCTTCTATAGAAGCGGAGCCGAGTGCCGAGCAGTGCTGTGTGCACTGTGCAGTCTGGTGTGGATCTGGAGAAGAGAACGTTACGTGCTGGTGCTGGAGCCAACTTAAATTATAATGGAAGCAAATGTACTGCAGTCGACGACATTACACGTAATATATTTTATATAATTTATCATTAGTTATTTGACACTTTCTTTAATAGTTTTGTTCAGTTGAAGTCGTGTTTCAAGTGCAATCGTCGAAATTTATTCTGCTATACATTATATTTCTTATAGGTAGCATATGGTTTTGTGATTATTCTTTTAAAATTTCGTGTGTTAACATAAAGCAAGTTTTGCGTAGAGAAGTACTAGAAGTAAACAGTTATATAACTATTCACATAATTTTTCTGCTGCTGTTTTCATATTATGTTCTCAACGCATTCTAATAGGTTTTTCTAACAGTATTGATATACGCTCACAGAACCTACCTATCGGATATTTTATTCTGCGTGCTTACTGGTCCTGGGCACTGTTATGCTTTAATTGGATAGTTTTATCTGACTGAAGGATCACTATCGCTATGACTAGGAGCTGCGACTCTCGTTTCTTTTCCTCTATAGATATTTACTAATAATATTTTACTTTAATCAAAATATAATGTACAGTCCCTTAACATTTCCATCGCGTGTAATATATTTCTTTTTGTTACGTTAGCACTGGCTTGTATTAACATATCATATTAGTATTCGCAGTAACGTAAGATATAATGCTGTTACATGCACCATATCTGTTTATATTGTATGTTTCAGTAATTTAGCGACACCTCGTCGGTCTTAGAATCGATAACTGTTCCCCTTTTAAATCAGCTTATCTCCACTCGTGTGTGTTGAGATCCGCGAAAATACTTCCACCCGCGTGTGTTGAAGTCCGGGCGTTGCCGATAGCTTCTATGCGTGCGTGTTGAAGCTCGTGATTTAGAGTCAGTGCATAAGATCGTTCTATAATAGGTGATACGCCACATGTTTCTTAACTTTCGTAGGTTTTCTTTAAAACTTTTCATTAATAAGTAGTGGTTTTCCAAACATTTATTGCAGCTAATTAGTTTTTGATTCTTTTGGTTCTCAGTCGTCATACAATTTTCAAAACTAAAATTGCAGAATGTGGTATGTACCTATTGTACAGTGATCTTCAAATACTTATTTGATAAGACGCGCAATGTCTTATTGTTAGACTCAATTTGCTTTCGAAACAGTTATTCTCCCTGAGCCATACTGGTTCTTTTCTTAGCTTCATCCCTTTGCAATTAAATAGTAGAATCACGCGTAGTAGACTCTGTGCTTGCTCGTCGTTATAAATCCCCTTAATATTTAATATATCATGTTTTCTCATTAGTCCCCTTGTATTGTATTCGCGTCGCATTAGAGTCAGTGTTTGTACGCCGCAACAGAGTGTTTTTTATTATTTTATTATAAAAATATTTCGGTGGTAAATATTATAATTATCTTATTTCGGCCGCGTAAGTAGATTCATGTTCGCCGGTAATGTATACGGTCGCGATATCCGTATGAGGCGCCGGGCGTACCGCGTAGTAGAGTCAGTGGAGAATCCAGAATGCAGAATCAGAGCCAGAGGGTCTAGGAACTGAGGGTCAAGGATCCATCGATGCAGCGTGTTCCTGTGGTATGCTGGCTACAATCGGTGAGTGAGATTTTTAAATTCCTCCAGACACCCATCATGCCGTAGGATGAAAGGTCCGAAACGGCACGGGTGAAAGGTTGTAATTATTATCTGAAATTGTTATACGTACAACGAGCATAGTGACCGCGAGTAGAGTTGCCACATTTGTGAAAACTCTATTCGCGAGTGGTATTTGTTAGGCTGATTTATTATGTTTACATGTGTTAGCTCAAGATAGGTCTCCCTTGCTCAAGTTTATATCTGTATCAATTAATAATATCGGTATGTGATTTAGGTATTTAATTCTTTCACAAATTCTTGCCTGTACAAATCATTTTGACAGGTTTGAGTGAAATTATGGAAAATTAATATACATTTGTCAGTATAAGATTAGTGTCATATTTGAAAATACAAGAAATATCTTCATAGAAAAGAACGTTTCATCTTTACACTTTATGATTAGTTAAAGTGAGCAAGCTGACATTTCGCGCCGAGTAGATCCAATCATACAGCTAAATTGCAGGAAATAGTTTTGTGTAATAGAGAAGTTGCTTCTATGGTAGGATCACTCGAGGGTTTTGATTTGTGCATCATCAATTTATCAAAGACTTTGAACAAACATCGAGTCATTTTGATAATAATAAGTACTGAGAGTCATTTTTGAAACTAAAAAGTCGAGTCTCATTGATAATCATAAGTAGAATCATTTTTCTATTGAAACTATATATAATCGTTTTGAATATCAGAAACGAAATAAAATAAGTTCGGGTTATTAGTCCGTTATTGCATTTTATATTACTAATCTTAGCTCAGGATTTTTTCAGCAAGAACGGTTTGTACAGTTTTTCTTGCCCCGTACTCATGTCTCTGAGGTCTGTGACCATGCATGCACCCAGGCGTAGCATGCATGGTACAGGCCCGTGAGTATGGTATAACTTTAAGACGCTGTTTGAAGATTGTGATATTTTAATGACTGCCGACGTATATGCCACTGCACGAGTGTGCAGTGTGGGCATGGCACGGGTAGAGTTTTGATTCTTTTCTCGAAGTTCATCGCGTTGAGTATTTCAATACACCGATATGTTGTCTACAAGAGCGTCATATCGTTCGATTATAACATAACCATAAAATCATAAATATAACATTATATGCAACACTTGGTCATACAGTAAAAATCCTTATTTCAGTAGACTCACGCGTTAATTTATTTGGTCGTTATCTGTTACAATCGATTTCAGCATTGGTACGCGTACTAATTCATAAGTGTACGATTCAGTTATGAGCTCGGGTGTCGGAGACGTCCCGGGACGGTACTCCCTAGGATGTAGGTGTTTTATGCACCCGGGCGGCATGCTTGAGATTCACGAGTGATTCTGTTGGTGTGAACGTTATTTTTTTTTAAATATAGCGTGTTAGGTAGGTAGGTAGCATACTGTCTGTGTGAGAATGATGAGTTATTTATAAGTAGGTAGGGCCAAGTGTAGGCAATCATTGCGGTTCTTTAGATATTTCGTAAGCAAGAAACTTATGAAATGATATGCCTATGCTTGGGTTTGCTTAACTCGGACGACCGCGAAATTGCATGACATAAATATTTCTTAGACGCAAATCATTAGTGTTTAGTACATAAACATTTTGCGTCGATTAAAGTACTAATCTCAATACTTGTCTCAGTAACTGGTCGTCAAAGTTGAGCTGTTTCAATTTCCGAACAGTGTAGGCTTGCTAATGCATGCAAGAAAAAAGAAGAGGCTATTTGTAATAGCCAAAGTGGCTCGGAGAAAAGAAGGCTTTCGTCGTGGGATTAGCTACCACGATAGTCACTATGCTCAGTATGTTATGTTTCATGCAATTATATATCATTCGCAGTACGTTACTTGTGAATGTTAACGTGATATTAATCCCATTAAACACTGCTGTTACTGCACTTGTTTTGCAAATATAGTGACGGCATTTGTGGTGATTACTGAACGGAATCACTTTCCAACATTTTTAGTGTGTCCCCCTTTTTATACAAATTTTTCAGCTTTAATCTTTCATAAATTTTCCTACTTCGTTAATCCAGTCTGCAGTTTCTTTTCGGTGGAGTATTCTTTTGTAAGTTTTCATTCAATTATCTATTGATAATACTAGAACATATACGAGTACATGAAATAGGTACCTGCGGCGATAAATGTTTTATCTGTCTCGTACGGGATGTACCTCCACTATCAATATAATTTCTGGCGTATCAGGTTCATATATACACATATATGTTTTCGGGGATTATCTGTTTTAGGACACTTTTTCTACAATATTATGTTTTTTAGTTGTTCAGTAAGTACTACTTTTGTATTTAACGCATTTGGCTTTCAGCAGGTGTTCCAATTTGCATCGGATGTGGCGACATTTGATACTTAGTACTTAGCTTTCCTACAGGTGGGTCACCACTCGCAGCTACCTCCACGTGGTGTGATCTGGGCCCTGTTATGCTTGAGTCGGATACTTTTATCTGCATCAAGGATCACAGTGTCCTAAAGGCTGCGACTCGCGTCTTTTTTTTATTTTATTTTACGCAACCCCACCAAATTATTCGAATTTTACAATTGCTTTTCCGTATTACGTGTAATATGAACACGTTAGATATTTCAATCACGTAGAAAATAACGCCGCTATAAATAATGAGCCTATTTCCATTTCGGATTCCCTTTTCGTCCACCAACATATCGTTGATTATATGCAGCATAAAGCAGTATGTGTTTTTCAATTTGTGTTCCTAGGCAGAATGAGATATCTTTAACGTCGTTTTCATGACGTTCGCATTTCATTGACATTTGGATAATTATTACATAAGATACCTACATTCTCACCGAAAGAGGAAACGACGTTTTCATTATTTTTGCATTTGTGTGGTGTTATTGATTTTTCGTGTGCTCACTCCCATTATTTTCAGCTTCCCATATTTGGATTACCCGTTTGGATTACCCGTTTGGATTACCCGTTTGGATTACCTGCTTGGGTTATCAGTGTGGTTTATACAGTGTGGTTATCAGTGTTGTTTATCAGTGTGGTTCATCAGTATGGGGTACCAGTATGGTTTACCAGTATGGTTTACCAGTGTAGTTTATCAGTGTTTTATGCAGGTTGCTTCGTTTACTCGAATCATTTGAGCTCCCCGAGGACGCTCCGTGGCGACCGCGATCTCGCGAAGCATTTAATTAACCGCGCACAATGCGGCAGTAATAATCCGAAACAGTTTTCTCGCAGTAATCGTATACCCGCGGCGCGAGTCAGAGTCAGTGCTCCGTGCTCGCCGGCTACACATGCGGTCGCGATTTTACCATCGTATACGGAAGTAGAGTCAGTGTGCTGCAGTCTTCAGAATTGATTTCTTCTTTTCAATGACAAATGAATTTGTACGTGGCCTGTTCCATATTTTCTACCGTTTATTTAAGGCTGAGCAAGAAAACGTGCAGTGCATCATTGACCATCCTATTTTGCTTGTTTCAGAATTCGTTTCAAATAACCTGAAGAATCGAAGAATTAAGAACTTTACCTGAGCTGACTCCCTACCGCTGACAGATCGTTCCTGAGAGTTTTGTCCGGAGAGTTTGATCCGCAGAGCTTGGTCGGGAGAGTTTGGTTGCGAGAGTTTTGTACTTTTAATTAGTGAGTCAGGTTTTAAAGTCCCTCTGGTTACCCAACCATGCCGTAGGACGAATGGTCCAAAGCGGCACGGGTAATTGGTTGTAATTATTTAAAAAATTAAGAGCATAGTGGCCATAGATGCAGTTTGTGGACTGTATCTATGAGTGGTACATTGTTATATTTACTTAGAACAGGACAGGGTACACTTGCTCGTTATATGAATATTCCCTCCGTGTTTCGCGATTGCGATCGAGTATTTTATTCAGTGTATATTCCATAAAAGCTATTTACACGATACAATTAATATATTTTCTCATAAAATTCGTATTCTGATGTTCGAATACGTACCAGTATATACGTATATTCATAAATATACGTATGTGCGACAGGAAAACTTACTCCTTTGAAATAACCAGTAATAATATCGCTTCCGTTTTTGAATGTAGTTTCCATGAGCAAGATACCATATCGCGACGAATGGTACTTGGATTCGAAGAGACATATAAATATATTTAGTTATATTTTAGAGAAGTCCCTTCGATAACAGGTCATTCGAGGTTGTTATAATAATGACTTACTGTTTGAGTTTGTTTTAAAATCAGTACT
Source organism: Priocnemis perturbator (assembly GCA_963942575.1). Lineage (NCBI taxonomy): Eukaryota > Metazoa > Arthropoda > Insecta > Hymenoptera > Pompilidae > Priocnemis > Priocnemis perturbator. Next base: position 13,643,177 of record OZ012647.1, on the reverse strand, counting down.
GATGGATAATTGAAATCATTTTAAAATTAACAGAAAGTAGAGTTTTCCTACGTATCCAAAAATTGCAACTTACAGTAACAAATAATTCCACTACAGTTTACTATATATTGCCATATATTTGCATAGTAAACGTAGTGAGTATAAAGTAAAATCGTAAAAAGTCATTAAATCGCTTAAAGATAAAATATTGACTAATCATAGATGAGGATGTTTTCAGCGAAAAGGTTGGTACACTGCCGAATGACCGTGTTCATTTCGGAGGGCCTGAACTATTCATACACCCAGGTGTCGTATGCATGGAGAAGGCCAATGAACATGAATATTTTTATTAAATATGAACTAATCAATATTTTGGCGACTGTCACTGTGTTTAATGACTACCAACGTGCTTTCCTCCGTGTGTTTTGTGTGCTAGTGTTTATGGACTGCACGTTGGATAAATAGATATACCTTCCAAAACCGGTTTGCTATGTCTGTACTAAGAATTGTTGCTCTACCTTTTTGATATTACGTAGCAAAGGTTTAAAATCATTGCTCCGTAATGTGTAATTTTTAAAGCATCTTGAGCCCATTAATATATAGCACTTGGTTGCAAGTACATGCAGAGAAATAAATACATATTTAAGTAGAGACTTGGATCGCGTGTAGTTTGCATTGTCATAAGCCCTGGACAGTCGATTTCAGGAATTGGTACGTACCTTACTGAATGATTGATGACGTGCGCTGAGTTCGGGTGTCGGAGACGTCCCGGGACGTACTCTCTAGGAATAGGCTTTTGCACCCGGGCGGTTTGTGTGAGAATTCGTGGAGAGAGTGTGTTGGTGAGCGTGGTTTGCCATTTTTTAATTCTAGGGAAAGTCAGGCAGGTAGCATATTTCTGTGTGAATGTTATTCTTTAAGTAGGAAGGGCCAGGATGAAGCTGCCACTGTTTCCTTCGCGATATGTATTAGGCGTTCTCAGTGGTACGTTTTCACCTGGGATTTACTTGAGCTTATGCGACTACAAAGTTTTGCTCGCGCACCCGTGTAATCATCTATAAAATAGTGAAAATAATGTCAGTAAATATTATTTGATTGTATCTCACCATTGATAGTTGTCAGCGCTTCAGTTATACTCGATGTAGTTCATCGTCGCAAAAGACAAGTTAGACTTAATGACTGATCATTATATTGTAAAAAAAAATACATATTCCATTACACAAACGACGTGAGACTACATTGCACCAGGGGCGCTTATATACCTTGTATGACGTAAATAGTATCTTACTGAATATGTAGTGTGTATACGCCATTGCACCACGAAGTGTTAGCTTCATTGCACAAACGAAGTATGTATTTCGAACTGGTCGGAAATTTCGGTTACATGTGCATGTGTAAGAGCGGTCGTCTGTTGACACTTTGAACCGTAAATGTAGATGGTGTTACCTTATGGTAATACTTTTACATCAGGTCTGGAGTGTCAATGGCGGCAATGCCTGCTTGCTAACAATTGCTTCGTAACTTATTTCTCCATATTAGAGTACGCGATAATTCTCGAGAAACAGATATTGAGATTTTGTATTGACTTGGTCATTTATCAAGATGAAGGCGAAACTGGCATTGCTTCGTGCAGTGCATAACTTGAAAATTGGAAAATCATGTACGTATATAATTGCCAACATGGATAATTATATATTTATAGTGGTTTCCAGTTTCATAAAAAGTATATTAATACATATGTCATCATACGTATTAGTATACGAAGTTAGGACGCGGTTAGGCCGGTATTTAGATACAGTTTCGTTCGACTTACTCTTCGAAGGAGTGCTCAAATCAATGTGAAATTTTAAATCTCTGTTTATTAATTTCCGATTAGTAAGGACTTGCTTTATGCATGTTCGAAGACAGAAGAGGCTATTTGTAATATAGCTGAAGTCGCCCGGAGAATAGGGCTCACGTCGTGGGATAAAATACCACTTTGTCACTATGCTCATCATTTCATTGTTAAAATGCTTTATAAATAATTTCATATGCATTTTCAGATTTTGATTTGCTGCATTTATTACTAGACTTTTTACAGACGGGTCTTCAGTCGCAGCGCCTCCGCGTGGTGAGACCTGGAAATTGTTATTACCCACAGTTTAAGCACAGACGAGACTACGAGACACAGACACGGTTTAAGATAGATCACGGATATGATATTATAAAATAGTATTACATTAAAGTATAAAATTTAATAATATCTCGTCGGTGGTCTATCCTATACCTCGTCAGTGGTTCAGACACCACTGTACTGTGGGTAACAACAAGCTAAAGGCTGCGAGCTTCATTCGGTAAGGTAGAGTGTTCGTTCTTGACTAAAGGCACAGGCGCCTCGTCTGTGGTGGCTCTGTGTGTAAGCTCCGTATAGTTAGCACCCCATCCTCAACCGATTTGATTTATAATACTTGCAATCGTTTGAAGGTTGTTTGATAGTTCGATAGTCAAAAATAAACGTTTGATAGTTAATCGTTTATTTATAATTAAAGAAACAAATTTCTAAGGGAATTTTTTTCGTAGTTAGCATTAGCACCCCCATGGTCGCAAATTTAATTATTATCTGTACCAATAGATGTAAAATCGTTTGATAGTGATTGATAGTCCGGTGCAGATGTTTGATAGCTATTGGTTCGCTTGCAATCAAAGAAATAAATGTCTAGGGGAAATTTTGTCAAAGAATTTTGTCCGAGATCTTCGGGGAATTATAACTTTGACAAATTTCCCCTAGACACTTATTTCTTTTATTACAAGTAAACGGCTAACTATCAAACGTTTGTATTGGACTATCAATAACTATCGAACGATTTTACATATATTGATATAGATAATAATTAAATTTGCGACCATGGGGGTGCTAACTACGAAAAAAATTCCCCTATAAATTTGTTTCTTTAATTATAAATAAACGATTAACTATCAAACATTTATTTTGGACTATCAAACACTATCAAACGACCTTCAAACGATTGCAAGTATTAGAAATCAAATCGGTTGAGGATGGGGTGCTAACTATACGGAGCTACTTTTATATACCATCGTCGAAAACTGGCAGCACTATACAAAGTACTGTCCTTTGTGCTGCATCGCCATCTTACTGAACATACGTGCAACTATTGACGTGTGACTCGTGTGACTAATCTCCTCAGAGTGCCGCATGAGAGGCGGCGCGTATATCACAGTGAAGTTGCGTTCCGTTGTCCGTGTTTGGTTATAAGTCCGACATCGCGATCGTTCCGGGGGAAGCGGCTATACACAAAATAATTGTACGTTGAACAATAAAAGTATACAGTTACGATGTCGGAAATTTCGATGACGGAGCAGCCGCATCTTCAGCAGATCGACTTGACCAATTTGAATCTCCAACAACTGACACAGCTTAAGCAGCAACTGGATCAAGAACTTCGAGTCTTTCAAGATTCCTTAAATGCGCTGAAAATAGCGCAAAACAGATTTCAAGAATCGGGGTCATGTCTTGATAAAATTATGCCGGGTGTAGAAGGTAAGATTTCCTCAATTTGATTTATTATTGCAAATATTTGCAACTAGAATTCTCTTAGGACCTAGTGCATATGGAGGTTAGGTAGCACTGCACATTTTCGAACTGAAGATAATTTAATTGTAGTAGATTTCAACACTTTCTTTATTATTTTACAGGGAATGAAATATTAGTACCGTTAACTGGTTCGATGTATGTCACTGGACGGCTTGCGGACCCTAAAAATGTTCTTGTCGATATTGGGACTGGATATTATGCACACAAGGGCGTTGAAGACGCCAAAGATTATTTTAAAAGGAGAGTAGCCTATGTTACGGAACAAATAGAGAAGATTCAACAGCTTGGTCTTGAGAAGAGTAAAATCAGGGAAGCAACGATGGATGTAATAGAAATGAAAATTGAAGGTGCATTACAAAAAGAAATAAGCGACGGTACGTTCGCATAATTCATCTATTGACGCTATCATTGTAATAACCTTTGAACATCACATCTATTCAATTGCATCCATGAAAGTGTTACTGCAAACCCTGCGCTCATATGTAAACGCAATGAGTATAATGAAATTACAATAAGCAACACTAATTTAAGCGCAATTTAAGAATATGGATATCTCACAGTATCAGAGCTTACTGTCGTCTATTTCTTCTTCTTTGGAAGATTCACTTTTGTGCGTGTAGACAAGATCTTCAATTGCATTGTAATGTTAATTGTGAGCAAATTTTCTACTTATTCAAACTGTTATTACTCAAAATATTTTATTGCAGCATTTTGGAATCAAAAGACTATCTCATATCTTACCTCATTCTCCATTTATTCTTGTTTCACTATGGATAATTAAAATCACATGCTATGTTAAATTTACAGATGCAGGCTATTCAAAAAGAAGTTAAAGCAATGAAGGTGAATCATTTATTTATGTTTCATTGAAATAAAACATCATTTACAAACAATAACAGCTTTTACCTATAATCGCGATGGGACACATTGTGTTGCGCTACAATTGTTACGGAGGAGGTATCAAAATCATTGTCAGAGGATAGAAAACACCGCATAATATTCTCGAATTAAGTCTTCGATATTTTGGCGCGACACGTTGTCAGTTCTAATACATAATACGACATGTTAGTTTAGATTACAAATTCGTTCCCCATAACGCAATGCGGAACTCTCTGTGCGGGTCGCATACACATAGGTAATTCACTAAATTTTTATCCTATTTACACGAATAACATACGTTCGGTACTTATGATTAACGAAAGATTTCTTTCCTTTTAATTCACTCGTTCCACTTAATAATTTCAAAATTTTACAAACATTTCATCTTTTCGTCATTCCCCCCCTTCACCGAACCTTTCCCATTGTTTTCCTTTTAACGCAGTCAAAGGCATAAAACCATGTTCTTCTCTTCATCGATGTTATCTTAGATTACACAGCAACAACATGACGGTGATGGTAGTGTATAGCCACTCCGCAATGGGCTTCACTGAAGTACCTAAAACAGACGAACAATACCGTTGTGTATAAATAACGAGAGACACACAGTGTTTATTTTTTCATTTGCCAATTGTTTTATTAATGTACGTTAATGTAATGAAATGAGAATACAGTTTCTACAAGTTAGCACAGCTTACGCTGCTTGTAATTGCTAGTGGTCTGTTACTACGACATACCTGTGATATAAGAGGATTCTCGAGTTCCCAAAACAGAGGCCAGTCTCGGGCGCTCTTCGTACAAAAGAATATCGGCCTCTTTTTGATATAGATGAAAGACACTGGCGTGGCAGGTGATGTGCAATCTTCCGTTGTTGAAACTATCTGGTATTATTTCATAGTCCAAGCCAGCGAGCGTCATCGGCTGATTATCACTGACCTTGTTCGTAACATTGACTATGAAGCTCACGTTTATCTGCAAAGAATAAAGTACACTGAGTTACTCGGAAGATCATTTTCTTCGTTTGAGCGATTTTCGTTTTTACATCACGACGGCGGTAATATTGTGCGCATTACTATTTTTACGGTACGAAGGGTGTCGCTACTCGATCTTTGCCTGTAGCCTGCACTCATCGACGAGACAGTTTCAATTTGACGTAAGTGTTATAATACATGAGTACAAATGTGACTACAGGACTTGCGCGAACGGTTTCGAGATTTAGCAGTAGCTCAGTCGATGATATAATCCGGCTTATGCTGGGCATAATTAGCGCTTCTCTTAAGCGCAAAATTAACAATTAAATGGGGACGAGTAGCGGCAAAGTAGTGGTACCAGTATTTATGTTCTTGCCTCGCGATATTACGACGGGTATGCCGAAGAGATTGAGAAGAATAGAAGGCAGCGCTATTTCAATTTATGAAACTGTTCCTCGCTCAACCGATGGATCGTTAAAGGAAGTCTTCCCGCGAAGAACTAATTAACTGGAAATTCAAGGATAGGGTACTGCCTTTACATGTTGGTCATTATGGGTTACGGAAGGACGAGCGATCGGAGGATCGACCAGACGAAGAAAGAAGGACGAGGAAGGAGGAGAAGAGTTGGGGATATCCTTACCGCTTCCTGCCACTCGTTCACGTGGTAACGCCTCCTCCTACCTGGAGCCCGTAAATGATTTGCAGTGCATTCGGGCTATAACTATAATATTTATCGGATTCTTAAGGGAGGTCATAAAGCGTTCCCCAGATTACTGAGCGAACCCGAAGTGAGAGTTCGGGATTAAATGAGGTTCGCTGGATCAAGAGCGAGTTCCAAAGTAGACGATAAATAGTGAGACGCTTCAATAACGTATCACGAGGGCACTGCTGATCGTCAGCGGGAAGAACTGATTTAGTATTTCAATAACAATATTCCCTCCCTGTGATATATTTCGCTACTTAAATTACTTTATCGTTTTTCTTTGTATGTCGTTCAATTTCGCACGGCTAACACAATCATTAACCTGTCAACGCCATCTCTCCGACTCTTTACTTCCGTATTTACTTAACGTTAGTTAACTTCTGCTGCGTCATCCATTAAACATATTTCAAGCGGCGGAAAAAGTGAGTTGTTCGTGACATAGCATAGGAGGAAGAAAGCCTCATTAACTCTGAAATAAAGGCGTATAAGTCTAATTGAGGCCTGTCCAATAGAAAAGGAAAGAATTTTGTGAGTTGATAATATATGCAATACCAGCTCAAAGAACAACGAGGCAGCACGTTCAGAAGCAATTAATGTTAACAACTTTGCGATGCGCCGTACCGACTTTCCTCACCTTATCCAAAGCCGGCTTTCATATATCCCTAGAACTAGCTAAGGAATTTGCTTCGCACCGATTTTGCGTTGGAGGTACTTTACATTGCAATGAATGTTACACTGTAGTTCGGAAACGTTCGATTGAATGTAAAATTCACGAGTGGCTATAAAAGTTGCTCCAGCGAATGTACATAACGATTCGGAAACGGAGGCGCGTACGCAGGCCACTGAAAATGTTTTTAGATGGAAAGCGATAAGAACGCATAAAGGTCGGAATAGGCAATTTTTGATATCAAGATTGAGCCTCTCTTGAAAAAGGTTATTAAGCGTTATAGTGCGGAGTAAGCAAGGCTGTGGACACCGCGATAGCATTCGGTCGACATTAATTACGGAGATGAAAATCTCGGGTGGGAAACTGGATGGCGACGATGTTGTGTATCTTTAGCGCGATATACACCTCCGGTCGGCGAATACGTGCAGCGTGACTGGAGACGTCAGCCTATATTTGCGACAACGTTCGAAGCTCTTTTTTTAGCCCGTGGAATCGTTTTCGTGTTCAGATCTACTTCGTGCGTCATCAGCATCTTCCGTAGTTTCGATCGGTGAAGTCATTTGCCTGCTCAGATCGCGACGCTCCTACCGCTTTATTAAAATGTAATCAACGACGCTACCTTCGAGCCTCGCACATACTGTGTAATATGGAAATTTATTCACGGATTATCGCCTAGGCGCACACGCGGTGTATCGTGCGTTATTTATCGCTGGTCGCCGCAACGCCGAAGCATTTTCATTTGCACGTAGAATTAAGAGATTAATTTATCCGGACCGTGCGGATCCTTACGTATCGCAAGTTCACTGATGAATTGCTAACCGGCCAGCCGTGCCGTGCTTAATTACCAAAATAGCCTGGAAGTACTTATATCGTGGCTCGCGAGAAGCGGACCGATATCGACCGGCGGCTTATCCTGGTCGTCAGACCGAAAGGACCGCCCGAAACTTTCCGCATCCATCAACCTACCGGTACCCCATTGACGGTCCACGTCACGTTGGCTGGCGGGTCCCCCAAGGGTACGGTGCAGTTTCCACGGACCGTGTCACCGACGGCGTACCGCAGTTTCTCGAGGTGCACCTCCGGCTCGCCATTGGGAAGACCTGAAATGCAGAGAACGTTCAGAGAAAATCGTCGAAATTCGAGCGACGCGACGCGACGCGACGGTCGTCGACGGATGTGCGATCGATTCAGAGCGCATTAGTGCGTTTCCTTCTTTCGCTTCCGTCGGAATTTATGACGTATCACTAATTTCATCGTCGTTCCCTCGCCATTAGATGTGCCGGGAACGTTTCATGCGGCGCATAGACGCTGGAGATCTTTTTTATGCTCGTCGTTCGATTAATGACCTCGACGAGTGTGGCTATTGTCACGGAATCTCTACGTCTCTTATCTTACGCAAAAACCGACCTAGTACCAGTAAGGTGTTCGCACGGACGCAGTGGAGATCGCTTACCTCGACGAATCATTGTCCGCCCCGGCTGAAAAGCATTCCGCGTATACAACAATTTTTACCTCGCCACTTCTTGTAACGCCTTAATGACCTCGAGCAAGACACGGGAGAATGTGAAGCGTAACAAGAACTGTTATGAGGCGAACGAATTGTTATAGTTCCTACTTCGGTAGCCTACAGAAATTGCCGAGATGAGACAACAAGCCATTTCAAAAGAGTAACGTCAAAAGCGCCGATTCGTCAGTCGATTGATCCAGCGCCTTTTTAGGGTGCAGCCTTCAAAACTTAAGACGCATCGGTAAGCGTACCTGAGCATGTGTACGTGCGCGCGCGTGCGAGCGCTTTTATATATATGTATGTACGTCTCCGTCCACCCATTCAGCTGCCGCGCTTTGAATAGCACGCTAGGGTTTATTGGAAACTGGTTTTATCGGATATACAGCTTTCGATAAAACCGATTCGTCGTTTGCAATATGTTGCATGCACAGAATAGGGTACTTTCACGGTTTCGCAAACATCAGTGGCATTAACCAGACACCGTGCTTTATCCTCTGTACCCGCGTGCGGACTAGTACGCACGAAACGCACACAGCCGAGCGCAGGCACGGGCACACCGACACGTTATACGCATAGCACGCCGTTTACAATTCTGGAGAGGTATCGTTATAACGTCCACAAAAGGTAGCCAATTTCTCCGTTGCCCCAAGTATGCCCGACGGCGATCCAATAAGCTGTCAGGGAATTGTTTCATTTCCTGGGCATGACTTCCGCCTCTAACCGGTCGTGATCCCGAGCTTCCTACACGAACCGCCGAGCTCTCTGCGTGATCATGCGTTAATCATCATTTTTACTTTACCCTTGCCCAATATCGTGTCTTCCATATAAATAATCATTGTGTCGCCACGCAACGGCGCGATATGACTGTTCTCATTGAATCTGGTTATTCGTGCAAATATCACTACGTACGAAGCAATTGCTTTGACTGAAAATTCCAATTTACCCAGCTGGAATCATATAAAACTTGTTAGCGCTTTATACACCTGTACAGTTCTCCACGCATCGGAGAGAGAGAGAGAGAGAGAGAGGTTGCGCGCACGACCGTGTATCGACTATATCGCATTTACGACTTAAAAGAGACATCGTTACAACATTCGCGGAAGGCAGTCAATCTCTTCGTTGCACCTGCATGACGATCCCCAGGACTGTCGAGGAAACGTTCCACGTCTCCGGTACGACTTCCATCTCTAACCGGTCCTTCTTCGTTGATCCTTCGACGTTCCAAGGACACAGTCGAGGTACATTACCATTTTCCTGACGTGTCGCTATCGGGAGCGTACTTCTCGTTCCTCTCTGCCTCTTTCTCTCTGTCGTGAGAATGATAAAAGGAACAGAAGCACTGATCGCGGAAGAATACAAGGCGAGATTTGACTTCTCGATCAGAGATCGAGCTTTTACGAGGGATCTGCGAACGAAGAGAGAAGGCGATCGCTTCTCGTCCCTTTGAAAGAAGGATCGCTACCGTGGCTGGTGACGTCGTTAGGTCGACGCTCGGTATCCGCGCACGAGACGGTGGGAACGAGAACCATGCTCTTTAGTCTCCTTCTCTTTATCTTTCCTCCACGCCATTCCTCTCTCTCTCTCTCTCTCTCTCTCTCCCATGCCCCCGTCTTCACTATACACTCTGTCCTTTTCCATGCTTAACTGCGTTTTAATTGGGCGCGATTACGATGACAATACCAGCGACTGTGTAAGATAATCAACAGCGCTGATGAACGTCGCCCGTGCTACCAAGAAGGCCAGCAGACCGAGCATCCGCGGAAGAGGCTCGATTACGACGAACTGTCGTGTCCAGCGAACGAAAAACGGTAACGGGTCACGACGAACGGACTCAACACGGATCTTCACCGTTGCTCATCGCTTCAGTCACAATCAGGCAAACGCGGGCTATGCTTATTCAATCATTGTGAAGCGCGTCTTGATACGAGGAGAACATGTACGTCTTGACAGAAAACATTGGCGTAACAATCGCTGTTAGTAAATGAGTATGTTTGAACGTGAAATTTGTGTGAAATCGCGGCGCGGGCTGCCAGTTTGTACTTGCTACTGCAACGGTTTTAGACGCATCGAAGGGATTCGTATTACTTGCTGAGGGGTGATAGCGATATTAGCAGCAATTCAAGATTAGTAAGCAATTATGTATGACCCTTGTTTCAAGCAGAGAAAATGCAACGTTCGTGCTTAGCCAATCTTTATGGGAACGTATTGCTAACAATACTAGTGATATAGAACATTATTCTTTGGAAGTGATACTTACTAACTACGTGCATATAACTCGAAACCATAACAGTCGTAAAGGATGGCATATCTCCAGAGACCTCGCAACGGTATTTACCACTGTGAAAAGGTTGGACATCTTTCAGGATCACACGATTGGCATCGCTTTTATTCGTCTGAAAGCAGATAGAAAAAGATCCTCATCAACGAGCTTATTAATCAATTTGGAAGTATGTATTGGGCTCTTGAATAAATATCCTGTATTCTTACAGACAGGCAACCAACGGTGAATATTGTTTGGATTTATATGTATCCTTTAAGAACATTCTGATTTGATTAAAACAAAGACGAAGTATTATCTGTGTAACGCAGGGCACGTGACGTACAAAGACAGTTGAGGAACATTTCTCCAATAGCACCTACTTGACACGAGATGCACGTACGACAGTATGCACTTCTGTAGTCAGCATCAAAGTCTTAATTGGTCTTCATTGTATGTATATATGTATATTCATGTATGCATATGTATATATGCATACATACATTTCTATACGTATCTGCGCGTATATAGCTGAACGTACCACCTCGAATTCTAATTATTAACGCAATTTGAAGCGTCTAAGAGCACTTGACAGCACTCTAGTGCGACTACGAATGTGCATCCGTGCTCGAAATTGAAGGGAGGTCGGCGAATAACTGACATAATAATGGATGATTCAATCGTTGGACAACATATGCATTATGAAGTTTCGTTACAAGCACTTTCGCCTTTCCCATTTCCAATTGAAGATCGCATTGCGTATGAACCGCGTTGAGCACATCTTCCATGAAATTGGAATATTTCGGCAGAAACGAGGGATCATCGTCACGTCATTAATGGGCAGACCCCGCGAAACGATAGGAGGAAAATATTTGTACCGCACTGGAACATATATCAATTTCCATCGAATCCGGCAACAATCTGTAAAACGTATAGTTAAACGGCCACGTGGATTTCTCCGATCGTTTTGATTTCTCGATTACGTGTCCTCAATTCGCTAAACGTAATTTGATAACGGTCGATGCCGCGTGCATGTCATACGCGCGTGATCGGTATGGCGGCAGTTTGCGTGAGCGCTCGCTGAATTTTGAGTTAATTTAGCATCGACGACCGCAGGATTGACCGAGCATACGAAGGGGTAGGCAAGTGCCATTTATTGCAAATCGATCGCACTTACTCGGGACGCTTTGACATCCTCGCACGGCAGCTCACTCGTCCGCGACGAACAATACCTCGCAACAACGATTAATTATATGTTGCCGGTGGCAGCGTATAAATCACACAATCAATTTTGGTCTGGTTAGCACGTTGCGCGTACGCGCTCATAAGCCGTGTACACGGCCGGACGATTGCCGAGCATCCGTTGCGAAAACGGGATTCAACCGAAATATCCCCGGGGATGTTCCGAAAGCCCTTCCGACGTCAATTGGCATGCGAAAGGCTGCCCGGGCTAGAGGACGCGCGGAGGGGATCAGCCGCCATTATCAATCAAAATTTCATTACTGCTATTTCAAAAGAGAATTTGTTCTGCCGACGACTTGTGATCGCGCCGAATCTCATTTCAAAATCGAAATCAAATCGAAACTGATATAAATTACGCTCGAGCGGCCGTATCAGTCTGCGATATCATTTTTAGCACTGCCCGGATGCGAATTTCACAATCTGTTTTACGATCAATGCATTAAGGTATCGACGAGGCAGATTTATTTCATCCGCGAGGCAGTTTGCTTGTTCTCGACGACACGTTGCCTGTGCTTTGGCCGTGTTCGTCGCGAAGACAAACCATGATCGCGAATGTCACGTTTGATGAAATTGAATATTAACTTTTTTGTTCAACAGGTGCTGTTCAGATGAACTAGACTTATTGGGATGTCGTGATAGGACGCGCAGATAAAAGTTATTAACGTCTTACATCGTATGGCCGGTTACGCGTTCATTTTGTTTTTCGCCAATTCTGACTCGTACATTATATTTTGAATTTTCATGCCGTTTGACCGGTAATTTTAATAACGTCATTCATTCATTGTGAAATATGAAGCAGTAACCGTTCATATTATCTCGAGTATGTTCTTTTCCGCTTCGCTCCATCCTTTCTACTGTTCTCTTGTTTCATATTTCTGTTTCACTTTTGACATTTCACCCTCATCTTCTTTTAACCACATTTGCCTACTGCGTGCCTCATTTCTGCCATTTCCTTATATCGTTTATCCCTCTTCTCGTCCCTTTCGTTCTTTCTGCGAGTTTTGCAAATTATTTCTCCAGCTTGGTATCATGATTTGTCGGATATTAGTTCCCGGTGTACCATTTATCAGAGAATTGTGAGCTACTGAGTGAAAAAATTTAAAGCGTTGATCAGAAAACTTAGTTATTTAGTTTCCAATTACGTCTGCACGTACACGGAAACTTTCAATTGTCGTTTGTCATTCGGTTAATTTTTAACGAGTCGAAAGAATCATTTTTGTTATGGATACATTAATACACAATTTTTGTGCGCGCCTTACGTTTCCTCATTCACCGTCTCGTGCCCGGCGGGTAACGTAGATATTTTTCAAGTGTCGTTAGCGTCAGATTATGACGAAGAACTTTCATAATTGAAAAAGTTCAATGATTACAGTGAAGGAGAACATATTGCGCGAAATTAGTGACGCAACTATGAATGGTACAACATGTCATGCGAATATTATAGTTCTATTAAACTTTATTCGGCGGCTGAATGCATTGCAAACGATTCTGCGCTGAAAATGTTATTTCTGCCACTAAAAAGATGATCGAAAGGATTTCGGCATTCGTATATGATGCAAAATGACGATAATGATCAGTCGGCCGATAGAAGTCGCGAGCATGAATACTCGTGCTGCTAACTAACGGTTTAATTGTATATCATCTCGCTCGAAAACGTTAATTTCGCACGGACTGCTCACTCCTCTCTCGCTTCCTCTTTTGTAATGCAGCGCACAGGCAATGCACTGGAACTCACGGTGCGCATCGTATTATCAGGGAGTGAATAAAATAACGTTTTTTCGATAACGCTTCGTGCTTCGAATAATTTAGACCCCATGCACAGCACATATATAACTTGCAAAGTGAATTAGATGATATCGCAAAGTTTTAACGAATTTTTGCAATTCGCTTTGTGCCCAATTTGGCAGTACGAATGCATAAATAGCCACGATATTTAGGCAGATATTGTTCTGCATTATCACAACCGGCCGTGCGCCGCTTTTTACGTCGACTAAATAAGTAAGCGAGATTATTGAAGACAGAGCTATCAATTAGCCACTAGTCAGTATCGCAATGTTCACGTTGATCGACACATTTATTTCGTGACTCTGATTATACGATCTCTACTTAAACACTAATCTAAAATCGGTTACTCGGTTTGGACGGACAGTTATAGCGTAGCGTCGAAGACACGATGCATACTTACATCAACCCTTCCGCCCAGAAGGCCGAACACTGCGATAGGTGGCATCTCCTTGGGAACGTAGCGAAAAAACTCCGGCCCTTTGTACCACTTGACGGTGTACAGGACATCCGATTGTAGGTCGTATCTGCAGGTCATGTTTACGGTCGTGCCAACGGCCACGGCTAGCGGGATGTCGATCGACACATTGCTGAGTCCGCGAACGCCTGCGAAGGGAGGGGAAATAAGCCAGCTGGTGGAAAGAGAAGACGGGGGCGCAACGTCGCGTGGATTAGTTCTGCGTTCGAAGGAAGGATAAACTTTCATCCTTTTCCAAGCCCACCCTACATAGTTCCCCCCAAACCTCCCCGCCGTTCCTCCCTCGTATTTTCTCGCCGGTGAAAAAGCGAGTTGCAAGTTGCGCGGGAGCACTTATCCCGCGATAACTTAAACAGACAGGTGCTTAAGCAACTTTCTGCGTAATCCTGGCAGCGTCAACGTCAGCGTGAGTCGTCCTAAGGATTACACCCACTAGGGGACGAGAAGCAGTACGTCACATGGAAGAAAATGATCGGGAGCGGAAAGCGTCGCTCGCGGTACCTGTGGGAGTATCGAGTTCTTCGTGGAAGCGGACTTCTTGCATCTTCCGAAATTAGTTGCGCCAATCTCTGCGTGGTCACGTCCATCTGACGCATAGAGGGTCGGGCGTAATGCGTGGTGCAAGCGGAATGGGAACGATTCGCGCGCGCGCACGTAAATTCAAATGATTAATTAATGCTTTTGTGACTTCCAAATTGAATCGAGGTAATGCGTCATACATGAGGAGATGGGTTCTAAAATTCTTTCTTTTTTCAGAATCGAAGCATTTGGAGCTAACTAAAGATACTACCGCGAGAAGAATATATTATCAAAATGTTTGTGTATTCAGATTGAACGTAAAAATGGGATAAGACTCAAACCTGGCTATTTTTTACAGCGTTGAGGTATTAGTGCTTGGTCGTTCCGGTTTAAGGGAAGAAAAATCTTTACTCTGGCAGGATAGCGCACCGCAGAGTGCACACATAAATGGCTGGTTTTAGGGATCATCAATCGGTAAACGTGAGCTGAATTTGCGATGCCGGATTATCAGGCCAGCTCAATCATTAATTAACTATTTCGCTCGGATAGATTGGGCCAATTAATTATTTATGAAATGATGCATCGGCACAATTTATAATAACATTGGTCGCGATTAAAGATTAATTCGATTAGAGATTAGCCCGAAGATTACTGCACACGATCACGGGAAATCAGTTTAATCGCATCAAACGATAAGCCTCCCTTGGTTTCGATGCAATTTTTATACTCCTCGTGTACTTGGCCGGTATACACATTTAACGCTAGCGCGCGTGCGCGCGCCGTGACATTCTGTGCTCCTTAGAAGTAAGCGGCGGGACGTGAGGGCCGATGTTCATTAATAAATGAAAATAAGCTTCCGTCACGACATTGAAGGCTCCTTTAATTAAAGGAGTTATCTCCCGGTGGCAGCTGTTACGCACGCTTCCTCCTGGCATCGGCAGAAATTAGTGGGGCGACTAGGCGTGTCTTTCTTCTGCAAACGGTCGCTCCTTTATCCCTAATCATTATGCAGATCCAAACTTTGTAGCGATATCAGAGAGAGAGAGGGCGCCGGTAATTAGAGGAGTCGGTAATTGGTACGTCTGTTCAGCGAAGTTTCAACATCGGACTAGGTATAATCAGTTGTTTGGCTCCGGCCGTAGGTGGAGCGAGCTTGAGCAGATCGTTGCAGCGAGATTTAAATACCGGGCGTTCACTAATCACCTCGCTAATCCTTAATTACCGCCCTTGCGCTCGCGGCAATCGTCGGCGTCGTCGGCGTCGGCGGTATGAGCGTGCGCGCGCGCGCGCGCGCGGGCGAGCGAGCGAGCGAATTCGCGAACTCCGCTCGCGGTTGTTATTCGCATCATGACTCGCGCGGAGCACACCTTCCGTTTTTGGAAGGCGAAACCTTCTCATAAATAACGGCCGCAGTCGAGACAATGGCGTCGCATAAACTAGCTACATGTATATGTGCCCGCGCGTATATTTGCATCTGCCCCCATCTATAACCGACTTGCCCTTAAATTATTGCAGGAATAATGGGGCGCGAGATGATGCCAGATTCGAAATCGTTCCCTCGCCGTGGTTCCTTTATGCTCGCGCTGAAATACAAACGCAGACGCTGCTGAATGAGAGCCGTGGAAATAGCCTTATCTTTCATTTCCTGGCAACAGTAAAGACGCTGTAATTGCCCGGAGCCTCTCGAGAAGATCGCCCAACGATTTGTTTCGTTGCGTCCTCAATGAAACGTTGGAGGACGGCTCTAGCACACTTTTTTCCATCATCAAGCATTCCAAGGACCCCCATTCTTAATCCGACCAACCGATTATCATGTCATTTGTACGTATTGGGCAGCGACTCGGCGCACGGCAAACGGCCGTTCCTTTACTTCCTCCCGATTCGGAGCTGTTTCGCGCACTCTCGAGTCTCGAGCTTACACAACTGCGGACTCTTAATCACGGCTTAATTACTCATCTATTTGCAAGGCGGGCCTAAAACCTTCGCGGCTCTTCTAAAGAGCCTTCCGACTATTATGCATATCCTTGGCAAGATACCCTACGGCCACGAAGCCGGAAAAGCCAAAGGCGTAAAGAACTCGTATTCCGAAATGAGATCCTCTTTCTTCCTGCGAAACTCAACTAAATGAAAAACCCGTCTCTCCTATAGCCTGCCCAGTCGGTGGAAGCTTTTATTGTTTCATGAAAAGAGAAAGAAGGCGGTGGGGAAAAAAGACGTTGAGGATGCTCGTTGTGGGATCTTTCTTCGCCTACCGACTGTAAGGAGAGCTCGCTGATCCGTTCGAATATCGCAGGAACCTGAAAGGAGCGCAGACTCGGTTCGTTCGCCATTTTAGATAAAAGTTGCTTTCTTATCGTTCTGTTAAAACGCGACCTGTTCTAAACGAGCTGTCGGTCCAAAAGATTTCCCGCCCATTACTCTACGGAATAACAATGGAGTTTGTACTTTTCCTTTACACTGCATCCGTTTGCCACAGAATATGATTTATTTCGAGAAATAAAACTAGTTTTAACCTATATCGTGTTATTAACGTGTTGTTAACGTATTTTAATCCAGGATTGTCCCATTTTTGTGGAAATGTCTGGCGGCCAAGTGTAGAGGAGGCGGTAATCGGTCCCACACTTCGTCGTTATTATTTATTTTTGTTTTCTATCTGTACACCGTATTGGCACGTAGAATATGAATATCATATTTGCATCGGTGAAATAATAATTTTACATATATCGTGTTATTGGTACTTTTCGTTAATCGTAAATATGCTCTAATTTTCGACGAATCACTTTGAAGTATTTTAATGAAATGCTTCGCCTGGGCATAGGGTAACATGGCGATTATGCGATGAACCTGGTTTTTACTGAAAAGTTATTCGGGGTAACAATGGTTCGAAAATATATCACCAAACTTTGTCCAAATTCCTAAAGTTAACGATGACATAGCGGTTGAAAAGATCGACGAGGAACAGTATTGAATCGGTATGGAAAACATTAAACGCCAATTTTTTAAGAACGATGTTTTTTCAAATTATTTACTTGGTATTTAAGATCTACTTGATGGATGAATTTAAAAATTTGTATGCATTTACGGTGCATGTGTCATGATTGCGGGTAGCGGAATTAATTAAAATTCGGTTGTTTTTCTAGCCTTTTACAGTAGAATCCTTTATTCTACTGTAGCTGTGCAACAATCGTTACTTGTGTCATCGAATGGTCATTTTGCAAACATCATTTATATGTTTCAAGAGGAATTGCGCCTCCAATTTCGAGATATTCGTATAAAGCAAGCAATAGTTTCGGCTACGTCGTAAAATCTGAATGTGCATCTGTGGATATTCAATTATTTTGCATTCCTTCCACAGGAAAAGATTCGAGCTAAATTAAATCGACTCTTTAATTCCGCAGGAGAATCGTTCCGATCGACGTCACGGACAATCGGGATAGCCTGAAATATAGTATTTAATCTCCATTGGAAATCAAGTATCCCTGAGCTGAGTCGGTTAATATTGCAGAGCTCCGGAACGTCTCGTTGAATATTTAAGGCTCAGTGAGACGACCTGAGCAATAATCGGCCGCGAGCAGGAAGCGAAGTGGCCAGGAATCAGTGTGGAAATTTTCGAAATGGCTTCCCGAACTTTCGCGCGACCCTCGTAAAAACTTTCACAATGAAAAGCATAGCGGCGCGAGGCCGACTCCGTTTCCATCGCGATATAAGTGTCATGTCGGGAAGTGCGCGTATCCGTGCTCCTAGGGATATTCCGATTCTGCCGAAGTGCAATCATTGGAAACGTTTTGGTCTTCCTCGCCGAACGTTTGTCATTCGCGAATAATCGAGCGCCATCGTTTGATTTTTATGGAACGCCTTTTATGACGCGCGGAAAGAGATACACGGGCGCGGGGCGCAGCGATTGTGAAGGGAAACTTATGTGCGTACGGTTCTTCTTCCTTCCTTCATATTATTATTCACCACACGCCGGTCTATTGGCATTCTCTTTTTCCTTTCGCGCATGCAATTTTTCAGTCCGTTCGTGCACCTTCGGGCCAACATAAATAACGGTTGTAATATCCTCAGTTTACTCGCATTTCTCTGCCGGTTCGCAGAAACGCATGATAAGATTCTGCGAAATAAAACCATCACGACGTCAGAATATTTCTGTTGCATGTTTTAGCACTATACCACTCGCGTTGAGAGCTCTGGCATCCTTCATCACTTTCCTATGTCATCCAAAGAATTTTAGACGGTGATGTTTCCATTTTCTCGCGACATCCGGGCACGTAACGCACACGTGTAGACAGGATGGAAAAAATATTGAATTTCAGTGAGCCAGCAGTTTTTCAACGCTCCTGTCAACTGCCGAAAATGATAATGTGATACTCTTGCGATATGCTAAACGACTAACTTAAATTTATTTTATTCTCTCTCCCGACGGGAGTATCACGTTATTCAATTCTTTCTACATACTACAAACTGTCAATTATAAACATTAATTACCTCGCGTTCTGTACGCGTCAGAATTTGATTAATGCAAAACTTTAATGAATTAATTATTAAATTGGTTAAAGCCATATTAGGTCTACCATGTAATTACAAATTTCACTGATAATCATCGATACGAGGAGGAGATACCGCAGGATCGGTATTTAAATGTGCCAATCGATATGTACCTGTGCATACAGGCTACGAGAGAATAGAAGGAGGAGCAGTCGGAAACGCAGATAGGAAAGTTTCATTGGAGGTACATAGCCGGATGAGGAGAGGGAAGGTAAAGGGGAGCAAGAAGTTTCGAACGGCGCTAAATCGACAGTGTCTATGTCGCTGAGTTGCAAATAAATCGTCCGCGTGGAAAAGCGGATGTTCATCGCTTTGCGTATAACTCTGCCCCCTGGCTTTCGCTCTCGATCTCTTGCCGGGCTTCGTCGCGTGAGAATTTATTTGTCGGGCAAAGGATTCGTCCTTCATCACCCTCTCGGCCGGCTCCAACTTATTTTCCACCGGAGTTTAAGGAGATCGGTCAAACGGCAGACAGCAGACGGTGCACGGCCAAATGTCGACCGGACGAACAAATCGACGGACAAACGTTACGAAGGGATTGATGTACGATCGAGCAGATGGAAGAAAGGATGGCCGCGTAGACCGATGGTCGAATATACGACTGGACAGGAAGATGAATGGAGGCGTGAATTTTCGACGCGTACGTCACAAGCCATTTTCTCATTCTTCGTTGTTATCGAATTTTCCAGCATGCCAACGAACGAGTCCTTTTGCGTCTCTATCTCGGAACAATAACAACAACAACAACAACGTTTTCAATGGCGTCGAACTTTCCTCAATCATTCGCAACTTATTCCTCGAGTTTCGACTCTTCGTCAACATGTTCACAGGCACCCCCTGGAAAGTTGTTTATTCAGACGCGTAGCTAGACGAAGGGGAGCGAAAGGAATGAAAAACGAAATGGAACCACGAAGGTAGGATTTTCGGGTGCGCGACACAATGGATTTCCCGATTTCTCGTTGTCTTTTCCTTCGCGACTTGCCACCGTCGACGTCACCCTATTCCCGTACAGGCTCGAAATCATCGCCATGGTGGGCGAGAGGAGGGCTCAACTTTGAAAGTATGTACGGCATGTTTGTGTATGGCTGTGATTTACTCGCTCTACCCGCCGTAGCCCCAGATTCGATCCTACGTAGGGTGGTGCGGCAGGAAAAGGACTTAGGACGACACGGGGAGAGGGCAGACAAGATGAGAGGATGCTCCGTCGTCGTACTAGAATTTCGCATTGCTTTCCGGCGCTTCGGCGCGTAGCTGGTCGGATCTGACGACGTACCGACGGCGACGCGCTCTTCGATTCGTCGCGAATCGGCTGGGAAGCTCCTCGTAACACGTGTGCCCGCGGGCATCGTAATCTTACGACGAACTTCATTCTCCGCGCGCAGAATAGGTATCGTATTTCGGGAAATCGCTCCGATTTTGCGTCCTTTCGATATATGTCTCATTGTCAGCCGTGACGTCAACGTCGTCGGAGGTTAATTAAATTCTTAAACCGCGTTGAAGGGTAATGTTCGAAACTGAATGCGGACGCAACGAGCAGGCCATTGATAAGGGTTATATCCGTCAAGTACTATCGATTATCGTCGACAGCGTCCCGACGCTATTTGTACAGCGGCAGACGAGAGGAATGCAATGAAAGGAGCAGTGCATATCCTCCGCCTGATGTATATACACACGATGCTATGAGGAAGCGAGCGCGGTAACAATAGGCGTATATTACGTCGACGAGAAAGAAGTGGGGATAAGGTGCAATCCCCTTACACGTATACGGCCTTCGTGGCCAACAATGAACTCATATTCTCATGTCTTCTCCCGCTCCTTCCCACCTTTGCAATTCTTGAACCAGACTTCCCACTTGGCTTAAACCGTAAGCTCGTTGGAAGCCTCGACGCTGTAAGTGCCAATAGTCACTGTGTTACACGCAGCGACAGATACATTCTGCCGACGGCCGGGCATCGCTAATTTACTTTTGTGGCCATGCAAAGTCTGTGGGAATTTGCGGCGGTCGGGTCGTAAAAAAATATTTTTGGTTTTCGCATTCCAACGCTGCTGCCGCGCATGTCCGCGCGAGTCCCGTTACGGCGCATTACTGTGGCTATCTTTACGGCCGGATTCGAGGCTCCAATCTGCGTACGTGAAATTAAAATTAAGCCGTCGCATCTGTCTATACGCAATTTTCTCTCCCCTTTATCGTTGCGGACATTGAAAGAGCTCGTTTGGCTCTCTCTTTTTCTCTCTCTCTCTCTCTCTCTCTGGAATCTTCCGCCGGCACCCGAATAATCTTTTAGCGTATTGAGATATTTTTTCTTTCGGGCCAACTCTGTTCGTTCTACCACTTAATCTCCTTATCGCTGCGCCGCTTTATTTCCGCTACTCGCCACTGGGGCGCGTGGGAACACTCGTGTTTTCGCAATAAAAGTGGAAGATAATTCGACGTCATCCAATTTCTTGCCGATCCGTAATTCTTTCTGACGGGCTTTCGGGCTTAAGCGATACCCTTGCCTCGGCTCCGGATGAAGACTATGGCGATAACGTCGACGACGGATCGCTTCATTATCGGAAAGCTGATTATGGACGAGGACCGCGGAAAGAAAGCTTGCATCGATATCGTCTGCCATTGCATTTCCCGATGGAGCAAACGAATTCTTTCGCAGGGGATTGACAAAAAGGTAATGGACAATGTCAATACGAACTCGTGAAACATATGTATTAATTTACGTATGTATATGCGTAATGTAAAGCGAACCGTTCAAGGAAAAAGTGCAATCCCGTTTAGTTGGAATCATTTCCTCGACCGATTTTCTGGTAAACGCAGCTGACATACTTCGACTAAACATGTTGCTACATTTAGTCACAGTGTACAGAGTTGTTGCGTTGTTCTGTTTCATCGTCCGCAGTATGTCAAAACAATATTTATACAGAACATGACAAGTAGTGTTAGTTTTATTATGGCTTGATCGGTCACATAATATTCAGTTATGCGATGGAATACGGTCCACCTTGTGTAGTTCCGTATTCGTTTCTCTGGCCAGTGCCGTAAAGACTACGTCGAATTCCCCGTGACATGTAATATTTCATTATACTTAATTCTGAGCAATTTTGAAGTAAGACGTGATGGATGGAAATGTCCCCTGTTTATGCTATCTGAAGTTAAATTCATACGTTTCTTCTAAATATGTCGGAAGTCGACATGGAAACCTGTTTTGAGAGTTACGGTACAAATATAACTGGTATCCATAATTCGAGTGACCTGATCCACTTGGAAGTATTCTGAAGTTGTTCCACTCTATTTATAAGGAAACTCTGTTTCGTTTACTCACAATTAAACATACTTCCCCGAAACGGTACAAAGTGAACAGAACTAAAGTGGCATTAGATGCTACTACTCTTAACTACTGCAGGGATTTTAGCTAATAAACAATTAACACGTGGAGCCATCTTGAGCATTAAACGCAGTAAGTCGTTTTTGTGTTTCACATATTTACAAATTTATTTCCTATGACAATTACTGTTGCACGTGTACGAGCGGCAACAGAATCGATAGAAACAGTGGCAAGATGTTTCGCTTGCACCGTACCGTGGGCAAAATCCGCATTTTTATTTGACGTACGATGAGCACAGCTATAACTTTGTTCTACATTCCACCGGGACTCCTTGCCTGATTTTTTGCGTTCAGCTCAATATTCCGCGATGTTTCACAGCGTCATACCAGTTCCTCTACTCTCTTAATCCACGACTCGCTGCGCCGATATATTACATAGTTCCGCGTTCGAGAAGCTGACACTTCCTGGTCTTCCATGTCGGTTAGCGTCCTTTATTTATCGCTGCGTGCGGCTCAAGTCAGTCAGTTTGCGGTTCTGCCCCGACACATTCTCAGATTAGCGTAATGAGTTGGGCAATCATCATCAGCCCCCGCATTCTTGTCAATCCCGGTACACAGGCTTTGCAACGTGCCGCTGTGTCTGCATCGAAAGTGTAACTATTGTTTTCACCTATGCATGTCCCATATGCGACCCCTTTTCATTCGTGCGTCACTTCCGCATACGAGAGACAAGAGTCAGTTTCATTAATATACATATTCTTTATATTGTAGTTTTATTGTAATTGGTTGAGCCTTTAGCTCACGGATGCGGGGTCATATCCGACCCAGGCCTTGAGTTATTGTAGTCAGACAGAACGTTCTAGCGTAGGAAAACACAGTTTTATCTGTAGGATAAATGTACTCGATACCAATATACCTGTCAGGTTATCAGGATCATAAATTCACGTGGAAGGTTCTTTTATCAGAATAAATGTATTTTAAAAGAAAACTTTACGGTAATTTCATGTGATTCAAATAAACATTTCAGCTATAATCCATGATAAAAGTAGGAATGTATAAATGTAACGGTTATATGCGCGATTTGTTTTGAGAAACAATAACAATTATTGATCTTATCTTGGTTCGATGACCTTTTGATGTCTTCGTTAACAGGCAAGACCACACTGTGGCGTGAGTACAAGACATTGCTTATGCAATACAAACACGATACTGTGCGAAAGTCTGCAAAAGCGATTTGAATTCACCGGAGGTGCAAGTAAGTCAACGTATGATAGAAGAGAGAGGAGGAAGCGCGTAGAAGGGAAAGAGAAATTGAGAGGGAGAAGGAGAGAGAGAGAATTTAAATTGCTTCCAAGCAGTCTGAATTACAAAATAGCATTGAAATTGTCTTTGAGCAATTGGCGCTCGGATCGCGTGATGGGATCCATTTTGGGCAGAACTAGAACGATATTTCACTCAATCAACATTTAACCACAGCAAGAAAAAATTATTTGACCGAAATCGTGCTTAGTTCATCTAGACGTTCTTTCTAGAAAAAGTCGTGGAACTACAAATAATATCCGTTACATGTACGTTCAGGGCCGCTCCAGGTAGAGGGCGGACGCTCGATCGACAAACTCGTTCCAAATCTGCTCAGCGTGCGAGATTCCGAGAAATAATCGCCATAAAATTTAAGAAATATCCGCTGCCACTCCCTCTCTCTCTCTCTCTCTCTCTCCTCTCTGTTCCGAAGTGCAAAGTAATCCGATTTTCGTCGGCATCCCCGTGTTTCCAACGGTAATGGTTAACTTCGCGACTAAGGCAGAAAGGGGAGATGGGGGTGTCGGGGAAGAGAAAGTTTCACGGGAGACACTCGGCGAACACAGATAAATTGCACGGTTTGGTCGGAGCCCTTCGAGCCGGCGTGCGTCCGAGAGCGGGTAAGCTTAATTGAAACGCGCGATATTCGATTTCGTGCGATGCGCCGGTCGGCCGAAAATCCGCGTACAGACTAGCGAAAAGGAGGGAAAAGCAAGCGAATCGGGGGCAGGGAAAAAAAAAGGGTGTGTGCCTCAGGGATAGAGAACGCGAACGAGGGTGTACGGGCGTGTGTGCGGGTGTGTAGAGGAGACCGGCCGCGTGGGTGCGTGCACGGTAAAGCGAGCACCTGTGTGCGTTTGTGTGAAAACAAAACGAACGAAGAACAACAATACATCGTGCTCTCTGACTGAGCAATTTCCTCCACGTCCGCACGGCCGACGAATAACGTTTAATTGCCACGCGCGAAATTGGGGCGACGCGACGCGACGGCACGGCAGCAGCAGCAGCGGCTCCTAACGCGATTGCTTTCGTTTCGTGCCCCCGTGGTCACCTTTTTCGCCTTTTTTTTCCCTCCCACCCTCCGCCTCCGCCTGCCTCTCCCGAACCGCAGTAGCGAGCTGGTGAGAGTAGCCCTCTAGCTTCCCTCCGGTTATCCGCCTGTCTCTTTTCTTGCCTCCAGCCCTACCCTTCCAGCAGCCCACGCCCACGCTCCTCCGTCACATTCACCCTCGCCCGGTGACCTGTGTTTTTTAATTAAACGTATCTCTCCTAACGTGCCGCTCGCCACCCCTCCAGGTAATGCTGCGTGGAAATGCATGAAATGCGCTGATTTGCGGCGAAATCGTATAATTCAATCCTATAAACGTCGTTTCCGGCCTCCCCATGCCCGAACGTTATTGCAGCCTGACGTACCGCCCGGTCAAGCTGTGCGCAAAGAGCGGTGGGAGGTATTTTGCCAGGGGAATTATGCGCTAAGCGAGGGTGAATTATTGGCGCGCCGACAGGTGCGCCTCGCCGGCTCAGCACGTATGCGATTTCGCTTCCTGAGGCTTCCTCTCCTTTAGCCGTCGATGTTGAAAATCGAGACGGCGCGTACCGCGGAGGGAATCCAGGAAACGGATTGCCACATTGACTTTCATGTTAGGAAAGCGAATGATCGGCCCCGTAGTATCGCGCAAACTGGCGTGCGCGCGATGAAACTGAGAAAGCTTCCAAGAATCAAGCGGCGCGCGCGTGTGCGACGTCCGTGTTCCTCCGTCGCAATTGCATAACGAAGTACGCTTCTGTGTAACCATGCGGAGCTATGCGATCATGCTCGCGTAACACCGAATCGTGGAAAATGCGATGTTGCGAGGTTGAGAATGGAACATATACAGACATACATGTTCTCCCCCTCTCTCTTTCTCTCCCTCTCTCTTTCTCTCCCTCGTTCTCTGGCATGTCTCGTTCCCTTTTCCCCTTTCCCATCAGGGCGTACGGCGTGCTCGTGCACGAACGGGAATCGCACGGAGTGCTCGCGAATTACGTAAATTGAAAACTGTCAGAAGGATTCAGTCGGTGGTATGCAAACATCGCGATGCACTCTCGTCGGGGCAACAGAAATCTGGTGCGGCGGGGAAATAATTTGGGCGCATCGGGAGAGCTATACGCTGTCTAAATTAATTGCTCATTACCGCCGCGCCCGCTGCTCAGACGCCAGGTTCACTTTGACACGCGTGCGCGGCGAAAGCCTGAATTCTAATGAACAGCCGGATTTTCATAATTGACGTCCAGCGCGCGGTTAAATGCGTGACAATCGGCTTTGTTCCTTCGCGTTCGACATTCTGCGCGCCGGCACGCGCCCGCCCGCAAGTTCCACCTGGTTACTGGTCGCAAGCCGTACCGCGAACCACGGGCGAAATAACGATGTGTAAACAGGTAGAAGGAAAAATGGCCCATTTTACGGTGGCCAAGTACTTTATTACCGTGCCGCGTCTGGCAAGTAGGTATGCGCGTGTGCATTCATTGCCCTTATGCTCATCCGGTAAATAGCAGAAAATTACGGACGGCCGTGGCGTGTAGCAACCTTGATGATGCTGTTGCTACCGCTTCCCGTTGCTGCTGTTCCTGCCGTTGCTGGCGTTGCTGGCGTTGCTGCAGCTTTTCAGCATGAGGGCACGCGGTACCCTTTACACGAGGCTCATCTTTAAATTACGCTGCCCCCTTTCTCAAGGCAATGAGAATGGAATACGGAGGGAAATGCGGAAGGGATGGAGAAATAAGGTAACGGGCAACAGAGTCTAGGAGGAAATAATTCGTTTGCGATCTTCTGTGGCTCGTTCATTTCCTTTGTTTGAACGAGACAGTTTATATATTTCGCTCGTGGCGGGATTGGCAAAGCGACTTATTTGCAGCAAACATTTTTCTTCGTAACAGATAAAAACTGAAGTGTTCTTTAATTGAAATTTAAGGTACAAAATTATTCGGACACGTGTATCGGAAATAGGACCAACGGCTCAAGGAATAATACGAACTTGTAAACTTCAATGTTAATTCAGCGCATTTCCGGACACTTTGCAACGTAAAGTCCTGCCTTTGTGAAGTAGGTGGCATCTGGCAGAATATACCTAGAGGGTGTCTGTGTCTGTGATTGTTCGCGTGACAATTGAAACTCACCATTCCGTTCGTGCAATACAAAAGGGTGGTTCGGGGAACTTCCGATAAATTTATAGAGCTCTCAGTGTAATTACCGCGATAAGAGTATTGCGAGATCATGCGATGCGACAGCTGCAGTTGTTTGCGAAATGCAAGTATTCTAAATAAGGAATTAAATGAAACTTTGAGCCTCGGGCGAGTTGTGAAACGCGAGGCTAAAAAGAGTTACTATAAACCTCTAATAACGTCGTTACTGTCGAGAAAAACATTTACCTCAAATTGCAGAATACTTTCTACGCTCCCTCCGTAATATTCAAGGATTGTCGAGTCGTGCAGATTGCACTTAGCGAATTAGGTATCAACAAAAATAAAGAGACACGATATTACGATAAGAGAAGCGCACTTGAAGCGCCACACGGAATCGATCGTTTCCCTTTAACGAAATCATTGCTCCAAGAATTGATGACAAGAATGATGTACTAGAAATACCATCGATATCTGCACATTGTCGTTTTATAGCAACGTACCGCGTACTCCGTCTCGCCGTAAATAAAAGACCGCGGCAGGAATGAGAGTCGGAGAAAGAGGAATGACGGATATCGAAGTTTATAACGCCTGGGCGGTTGATATTTCGAGACTGCTACAAGACCCTGCGCGGATCACTTACGGCAGATGAGGTATACACAACGACAATAAAGTAAGATGCTACGAGAACGTGATCCACGAGGCGTGAAAGTCGAAGGACTATGAATTTTCGTTAGCGCCGTATCGGCTAACGTTCGATCACTTTAAACGTCACTTCCTTCTCGATCGTACGTCATACCTTATCGACGTTGCCGAGAGGGATTGAGAAGAAGTATAGGCGATGGGGAGCGGTTCAACATTTCAAGTCCCCCCCTGAAACTCGTTCCAACGGATTAGCCCGTCGAAATTGCCGATCTGCGGCTCATGATTCTGCGCTAACCATTGCGGCCTTTCGTCGCGGAAACGAGAATTTACGTGTACGTGTAATCGTCGATGGGGAATAACCGGGGTATATCGAGGAGACGAGCGAAGCGGGAAAGAGGAGGGGAAGTGCGGCAGCAGAGGGGAGGGCTCGAAGGACGGGAGGAACGCGGTAGTGTGACTGAATACTTGCACGCTATCAGTCGGTAGCTCCTCGAGAAACGTTATTTAACAGGCACCACCCACGCCGAACTCACGTTCGCCGTCCGCCTTCACCCCGAGCTCTCGATTTCTGGGTACCGCCGACTTTTACCGAGGTGGTCCAGAGCGTATCGATCTCCTTACACTCGACTACGGGCGCAAAGTTTGACACCGTAAACTGGTTTAGCGAAAAATGGCTTAACTTCGAGTACGCCGGTCCTATAACATTCGCTCTAGCCCCTTCCACCTTCTTGCGTCGCTCTGCAATCTACCTCCGACGGCGGGGTTGCGGCCGTTACATAGTTTTAGAGGGAGAGGCTGAGTATGGGCGAGGGAGGTATAGCTGATTGTGATTTACCACGACGGAGGCGTACAGTGTTTGATCCCGTAATTGAGTCGCCTCCGCAGCCTGTCTTCGATCACCGGCCGCGAGACGGTACGCCAGTGTCAGCACTCGGGAAGGATCAGAGAAAGAAGGCACGCGAGAATATATAGCGACGCCGGCTCTTCCATTTTCTTCATTTTATTTGCCTACAACGAACCGTCCGTCAAATCTTATTTTTCTTCCCGTCTCTATTGTTCGTCACTGAGCGAATATTTTCTTTTGTACAAAGTCTTGACACGTTTTATCATACGGCTATTATATTTCGTTCACGAGTCTTGCATTATCAAGCACTTCGTAATGCATGAAGAGGGTATCGCTGTTCGAAGCGAATATTAAATAACGCGTCCTACACCTTTCCACTATCCAG
This sequence comes from Priocnemis perturbator, assembly GCA_963942575.1. Taxonomy (NCBI): domain Eukaryota; kingdom Metazoa; phylum Arthropoda; class Insecta; order Hymenoptera; family Pompilidae; genus Priocnemis; species Priocnemis perturbator. Next base: position 13,614,408 of record OZ012647.1, on the reverse strand, counting down.
CGAGTTGTTGTGTGCAATTTCCAGTAAATCCGAAGGTACATTCGGTTGTCTGCTGCTGTAATCCGGTCCCTGGCACTCTACAATGAATTTACCCACTGCAAACTAAGGCTCGCATTGCAACTCTCGAAATTCTATCTTAATATCGTACGCACACACGGGGAGTCGTGCATGCTTCTCAGACAAACAAACTTATGGAATCATCGCACCGGGATGGGCACTCTGAACAAGAGCCACGCTCGTACTATGATTCTCGTTACGGCACAATCCTTTAAACTCCCAATAAACCTTTAATATTCCGATCCGTATACGTCCGCATGTACGCACTACAAACATAAAGAACCTTTTGGTTGCGGAAGGAGAGACAAGTTACGTTCTCTCAACGCTTCACGCGTATTATACCGGCACATATTTATCGTTTTCTGACGAATTTCCTGATAAAACGTGGTCATTGCAGTATTTTCAAAGATATCGCGTACAAACCCTACTAAAAAATGATATGACGTGCCTTCACGGTACCGGCGAAATTGTCAATTTATTTTCGATAAGCCATATAGCGACGACGAAAAACTTCGGTTGCAAATGCTTCTTGCAAGCAAAGCGTCGAAATCCGTACGTGCCCCGTTTACAAGAGTTTTTCGCGCAATAGTCTTAATCGTAAAACCTCAGAGACAGAGTAGTCAAAGTATTCGTGTTGAGTGCGCACGAGCACGGAGGGCCGTCTTTTCCATTAAATCCTCCATGTCCCAAAAGACCTTTAGATTCCCATAAAACGGAATCGCATCCACGTCGTGCTTAGTACGAAGCGTTCGTTACGTTTCGCCCGACGTCTGACGGATACGAATGGTCGTGATCCCGATCTCCGAGCTTTCCTCTCGATTCTCCCGAATGACGCCATCGTGGATTACTCCTCGTCAAACGTCGTGCACAGAGAGACCCTGAAGGATCGTTACGTATCCGTCGGCCTTCCATAGCGGTCAGGTATATCGTCCGGACGCCTATGGTTGGATGGCCGGAAGTCAGGAGTAGGAGGGGGGCGTGGAGACTGAGTATCGATTTGCAATTTGGCAAATTGATAACCGCGTCAGGTGGATACTCCATTGACTCGATACAATGGCCAGGTGCCCCTGCGGAGGGAGGGAGGAAAAAAATGGCAGGTAGGAGCTCGTTGCGCTCGTCCGGCGATGAATGGAGATTTTTGAATTTTATCGCGCCGTTAGAGAACCGCCGACTTTTTTTTTTTCGTTTTTTTTCTCTTTTTTTTTCTTTGTTGCCGAATTTCCCTCGCTAGGCTGCTATTACACGCGCGGAATTTATTTCGATTGCGCGCCGATCGGCGGCGACCACTCGAGGATCGCCGGCGTCATGCAATCGCAAAATCAAACGCTACGATTTACTCTGTCACTTGTGCGTGGGCTCGATGTGCGCCCGTTGTGCGTCTATTTTTGTTTCGATAGCGGTAAATAGGGAGTGAAAAACGGTTGTATGTGTTCGTGCATGGCTTACGTATGTATGTCATATAACTTCACTGCGTGCCACTTTGTCCGTATGAATTCTATGGAAGTTATTTAGGCGCGAGCGAAAAATCATAGCAGGATAAAAACTCAACGCTGATCGTGAGTCGGATATCAACACCAACGAGGAATGCGCTGACAGCGGAAAAACAAATCCTCCAACATTTCAGTATTGACGACACATGTCTCATTTGCGCATTTTCTATATCTCCGTATTATCCACACTGTTCACATTATTTTTGTACGCATCCGCATAAGAAAGCTTTACTTTAATAAACGTCATTGCTTTCGGAAACGTGCCCGGCAGACACGGTAGAAGTACTATTGACAGAATATTCCACTTGACGGTAAGCTCCCGTAGTTTGTTCACTGATTTACTGAGCTTTACGTAACGAGAGAATCGATAAATCCCAAATGTCAGGCTCACTTTCAGCGGGGTATCACAGCCGATGGTTCGTTGTATGTAAGTTCCTGCCGTTTGCTGACAGACCCTTTTGGGTTGCGGTCAGTTCCCGTGATATTCGACGATCAATGGGCTCGACGTGCCATTATCATTGTCCGCGTTAACGCTCGGGACGATAGCCGTTTCTGCATTTCTTACGATCGAACCGATTCTTCCGGATACAGCTCTTGCGAGTGCAGGCCGAGAAAAACTATTACCCAGAGACATACGCTCACGGACCAACCACTGCATCAGTTAGGCCGGAAGCCAGGTGAACGTCGAGAAGGAGCCCATATTATTGAATATGAACGACGGCTGAGACACGCGACCGATAAAGTTTTGCTTGCCTCTATCTCTCCCTCACAAATAGTTTACTGCAAATTGAAGTGCATTATTCGGAGAGCCGATTATCATCCCTCTCCCGTATCCGTCCCCATTCGAGTTTCTATCTTTCCTTGCACTTCTCCGTCTTCCATTCTTGCACCTTCGGCACACTCTCACTTGTTCGGAAATGACGTAGGAATGCCGGTGTTTGGGAAAAGGATTTCAGCCGGAAGCAATGGCAATCTCGACGATCCTCTTTCAGACGTCGCTAAAGTTACGCAGACATTCGGTGATAATTTGCCGGGGTTACGACACTGGAAGTCCTTCAGTAATCACTGGCCTCTTTCGTTTCTTATCCGTTTGCACGTTCACCGTGACTTCGGCCACTTATTTCACTCGTCCGATACACTTTCTCTCGTGCCGCCTCCTACACGTCCCTCTTCCTCCACACAAGAACAGTTTCCGCGGCGATACTCGACTTTACGGTTGCCCCGTAACTGGTTATCGGTGTAAGAAGCAGTCATGTTTATTCGCTGTTACAAATTCGCGGTTTGCACGCTCTCGACTGCACCTCCGGCCGTGCCATGACAGTGTGGGGAGGACAAACTTTTAATTAGCTTTCCGCCGAACTCGCGAGCCGGTATCGAGCGAAACGCGATCGAAGTGCAGGGCCTAAATAAAAAAAAAAGAACAAAAAAACGAGAGAGAGTGTGATATCAGTAGTCGCGGAGGCTACGTCGCTGGCCGACCGGCCGAAAGATTCGAGAAGCGGCGCCAGTTTGGTATTGCTCGGTTTTAGTTGCCCGTCCGCCGCCGGGCATTTTATCAAAAGTTTAATACAAAGGGTAACTTTCTTCGTTATTCTCCACGTTCCGTCAACATTATTCTCGTATAATGAGGATCGCGGAGGAGTATAATTTTAAGTGCTGGCCTGCGAAGGCTCTTATCGCCGGTGCCGCGCTTCGCGATAAATCGAGCCAAGTACAAACATACACTCGCACGCGCGCTCTCCGCGGATCTACGAAACGGTTATCTCAGCTCGTTTCTAACAAACACCGAAAGTAGCCTACTTCTGACATTTCACAAATGTCAAACATAATGAGCAAACAGCAGCACCAGTCGATGCGTCGCAATGACGCAACACAAGATTCAGTTTCGAAGATCGTTCGATACAAGTAGCTGCTGTGCGCGCCTAACATTTATGGGGTGCAATAAAGCGAGGGAATAAATATATATCCTGAGCGCTCACACGTCTATTCCTTATTGACACTGACAATGAGCGAAGAGGCTTCATACGCCGGTGCATTAATTACGGAAGTCGGGTGTTAATCTACTATTGACATGCTCGTAGGCTGCGCGGAGCAGCTGCCGTGAGAAATGCGTCTGGCCCGTCTGGCGGGCAAATACATAATTACCGATTAAAGTTCTTTCGGGCGTGGTAATGAAAGCGGACATTGACTGCCGCTCGGGGCAACTTATTAATAATCGTTCGAAAGACTTGTCAGTCAGTGCGAACGAGATCTAATTAGAAACGGACCCTTGCAGGCAGGTCTTCGCTTGAACTTTGCCTTTCCTTGTCTCCTTGTCCATCGCTTCTTTCCTCTTATCATACTCTCCCTGCGTCCTCCTCCCGCCTATCCGTCGTCCTTTTCCACGCCTAGCCTCGTGCTATCCTGCCTAAGCTCGTCTTGCACCTTCGCGATATCTTAATAACGTTGCCGGCTAAACTATGTTCCTTACTCACGGTCGTGGAGAAGCGCGACCAGATCGGAGGGTACCTCTTTCTCCCTCCGTCCTCCGTCTCCTTAACTTCCTCCCGCTCACCCTCGTCCGCTTCTCTCGCTCGCTCGTTTGCGCGCTCGAAACTCGGATCTCCGGTAGTAAAATACGCTGCTTAATTGCTTAATTTCTCACAGCTAAGCCCACCCGAAGAACAAAGGCATGCGCCCGTTACCTCGGCCTTCTTCTTCTTCTTCTTCTTCTTCTTCTTCTTACTTTTACGCGACTATCAACATTAGTTCTCGCGTGACACTTTAATTATGCTGCTGTGTAAATCCGACTCCGCGCCATTCCACTCTCTGCTCCCTCCCGTTCGCGTTTGAGCGCTCGGCGCCCCGAGATAGGCGAAAAATGTTATTATTTCTCACGGACAGTCGATTAACACAAATAATTGCTCTTAATCCATTCGTCCGAGGAATAAGCTCGTACCCGTCCCCGGCGTCCTTCCGCTCGCTTTCGCGGAACAAATTTCTGACTGCGTTTCCCTTTCCATTGTTAAAGACGCCTCCATTATCCTGACGAAGTTGGAGCGTGAGAGCGTGGAAATTGAAGAAATTAATTGCACTAGTTTCGTTTGCTTCCGGTTTGTCGCAGACGACGTTCGCGCGAGCGGTGACGCCACGATTAATGACGTTTGCGCACAGTATTTCTTTCGCGATACGTCCGCGATCCACTGACGGCGGCCGCTGGAACGTGAGGAATTAATTGTAGAAGCGCTTATAGCGGCGGCTTCCTCGGCGAATGCGAACTCACGGGGCGGTTTTAGTCGGGCGTCACGATGCTCGCCGCTCTGCCGCTTGATTATAAACATTTTTAGTCGCCGCGGCAGCGGCGAGTGTATCTTGTAATTGAGACGTTTTTTTCCCGGGGCTTCCGCTTTCTCCACTCAGATTTTCTGTGGCTTTGTAGCACCGTGGAGACCGCGTCGATCGGGGGAAATGAAGAATTTCTCGGGAACGAAACGGAGGACTAGAAGAACTTGTGCTTTCAATATAATTGAATGCATGCTTCAGACACATCGGCATCGCGACTAATACGAGATTGTACAGAAGTAAACCGGCAGCACTGATCGGTGGGAACTTTGCTGTTGCTTGTATGGGTTTACACATCCACAGTTGTCTCATAAAAGCGTATGTAGGGTGACACTGAAGCAAGGTTCGATGGTCATTATCTCACAGCGGACTGTGGTACTGTTTCGCGAAACAGTGCATCACTCGTTATACGAAAGCTGAATGAATAAGTTGCCTGCTTTCCGAATAAAACGCGTTCAAAGGAATTAATGATAATAGAATTATAACGAGTTTGTTTCAGGCGTCATATTAGTGAATTGCCGTGTACGGACGAATATACAACGACAGACTGCAAACATAGATCAATGTTTCGCATCGGGTTGTGAACGCGTCCTCTGAAGGTTTTTTTTGTCACGACGACGCCAGTGGAAAATATGAGATTTTAGAAAGCGCAACAGATACAGTCATAATAATAGAGTTAACATCTTCCATATTTCGCTGTCGAGAGAATGAGGCTAATGCCACATATTTGCATTTCACGCTGCGCACCCTCCTGGCCGCTTGATTCTCAAGACAATTACACATGATTGGATAGCGCAACCTTGTTTTCGGGCAAATCAAATTTCTCCGCCCACCCCGCACTTGCCGACGAACAATCCTGTTAGCCTCTTTATCTCCGTTTCCGAACGAACGGATTAGTCGGCGTAAATATTTCACCACGATTTCCGTTAATCAGCGGAACGCTCAGTCAATCCCAACCTCACGTTTTAACGAAATTCCTTCGAAACAAGAAACTACGTGTCCGGGTTCATTTGTCGGGCTCGATTTAAATTACACAACTCCGTCGCATTAATTACATTGTTTTATTAATCGCAGGCAAACGGTCGAGTGGGCAAATTGAAAGAAGTCGTTGAAACTCCGTTGCGCGAGCGTTCCCCGTCGTCTGTGCTGAGATCGTAAAGATCACAAGCAAGAAATTGAGTAAGTTTTCAACGAATCATTTCTTTCGCGTCGCTTAATAGTTCTGGCGACTGTCACATTTCAGCGCGAACGGCGCCGAGCTCGCCGCCCTTACTTTGATTAATAACTGCTTTCAGCGTAAAAATTTCCCGAGCTTTATATACACACCTGCATGCCTCGCCCCCGCCTGAACACAATTCAAGTTCCGCGTAACAGTTTTCATCAAACTTTCTTTCGCCGTTGACGTGTTAACGATGTTTACAATTGATTGCACCAATTATAAGCAATTTTTCGCGCCGGGCATGTCGTTCGCAGAGAGCAAGAACTGCCATGTATGCAAAATCGAGGATGGCTGCGTTAATCTTACGTAATCGGCACTATAACGATCAGCTCAGAACTTCTATGCCTTTCTTAAAAGTTTAGCACATAAAACGAGACATTTAGCTTCACCGGCACGTAAGTTACTGCCGCGTATATCAGACACGCGAGCGTGATTAATACGTTGAGTAATGAAATTTACCGGGACAGCTAAACGCTTGCGTTCACATACCTTTCTCCACTCTCGACATTTTTCGATTAAGCTATTATAGGCGTGAATTTTACGAACGGTAGAACCCCGTCGCTAGTTATTACCGGTTTATGCCGAGTGTCTCGTTGACAATCTTTTCGCAAGAAATACGGACATCTTCGTGGACACACATATGCGTAATCGCGCTTCTACTTCGTCGCTTTTATCGGCATTTCGTCTTTACAGTTGCGATACAAAAGGTCTTCTAATCCCATCGGCCGATCGTTTTGTTCCGCGGACAAAAGGAGCGGGCTCCGTGTCGTCTCTCCGCTACGATCCGACATACCGCTCTTTCGTCGTCCGAGAGAACTTCTCCTCGGTAGTTTTTCAGCTCGGCGCATATTGACTACGGATGATCCGCACGAGGCGCGGTCATTCAGTGGGGATCATTCGTTCGTCGCAACGCCATGGTAACGGATCGCTTTTTGTCTCCTTTTTATGAATCGCACATCGATCATAGCGACTCCTCCGGCCACCGATCGTTTGATCAATGTGTCAGACATAACCATCCGTATTCTCTTTTGTGTCCAGACACGCAAGGCGCGTTTACGTGCTTACAATCGCCACTCCTTCGGCACTCTGCCTTTAGCAACCGCTCTACATGTTGTGTCTAAACCGGCATTTACCGAAAGAAGAGGTCGTTCAATTTAAAATTCTCTTGTTCGTTTCTCGAAGCGCTCGCAAGGGCGAAGTTCTCGCTTTTAATTAATCCCGCCTTGCTGTGTTATTAAAACTATTGCTTTGGAAGGATTCGAGGCATCAAAGCGGTACCGTTTGCGTTTCCATACGCATGTAACTAAGCACTGTGACCGTAAAGCCTGCTCATTCAAGCCAAACTTTTTAATTCCACATTTTTCTCCTCGGTACCAGTCTATATTTCCTTTTTCAAGCAACAAAGTGGTCGTTCTTTAGTCGATTTTTGCAGTTCCGTGAGTCTATTAAATCACTTTTCAATGAAGCTTTCCTATGAAATTTAGTTTTAAAACGTCAGCCGTGACGCTATTTTCTGTCGCCCGCCCGCTCGCGACTCGCGTTCTAATACGACACCGGCGATCGTTTTTCTATCAAAGTCAGGCGAATGAAATGGCAGCGGATCGGCTGATCTGACACGCCGTTTTTTCGACCTCCAGAAACTCCATTCACGGTCCTCTTCAATACGCTATTTCAGGAAGATTCGTACTGAAAGCGTTGCGTCAAATTGGCAGCGCCAAATTGACAGGACCTTTCCATCTCACGTTCGTCGTTCTATTTCAATTCGCCCGGAGACCTTGGGCGAATATCTTATTTTCGAGGTGCGGGAGCGAGAGCAACTCCGGGGTTAATGTCACGTTTCGACTACCTTAGTCGAACATTGTACCAGTCTAATGTGTCGCTCTCTGATTCCGTTGGCGCGTCTCGAAGAATGAGAGGCTGCCACGGTCGATCCGCATGCCAGACGAACGAAGGGAATGCCATTCGTCTCTTAGTCAGTAGAAAATTCTATTAGCAATGTCGAGAAGTTTGACCCTTAACTGTGTCTCAGTTGAAGGCGACCTGCTCCGCGTATACCCGCGACGGATGAAAGGTCCTTAGAAACGCTAGGAATTCAGTTACTCGGATTGTACGCGCGACAGAAATGAGATTAAAGTGTTTCGCTTTTCATCTCGACGAAATTTAGTCAGAGATTGGCGAATGGCGAAGGCAGTCTCTATTCGACGTCTATGAAACACTGCGCGTACGTCTGATATCGAGAACGAAATTGACTTCGACCTCTTTTCCTTCGACCTCTAGCCACAAGCTATTTTCATGAAGTGGCCGGGCGTCAGAGATAGATCCCATTTCCGTTCTCCGGATCTACGTTCGCCGGGCGAAAGCGTAAAAACGCCGAGCTCCCGTTGGAAACTGGTCTGTCGATAATTGTTATCTCGATACGGATTTCAGCGCGTATCATTTCGTAAAGTACGCCGCTCCCCCTGCGCCCGTCGCCTTTCGATCCTCGGAAATGGTCGGTGGCTTATTTTCACCGACTCGGCGCGTTACGCCGAACAAAAGAGCGAAATCGAATTACATTAACGGATCGGACATCGTGTCTCCATTGTCACCGAGGCACTTCGCCTCGATCACTTTTTCTGTCCAACATGCGCTAGAGCCTCGAGAGAAGGGTCCTGTAGCAGGAGGCGCGGTCATCGAACGTGGATCGCCTTCCGTTCACTCGCCTTCCATCCTCGGCGCGTTCAACGTTTTCTAAGTATCTCGTTCGCACCTCGCGGGGACCTTGAGAAAAACCTTGAAACCCGCCAGACAGGACTCGGAGGATTCGTACTATCAGCGTGCACCGATCACGGGGCACCGTCTCCGCGATTTCTGTGCACGATTAGTGGAAAGAATGTCAAGTCACGCGGCAATTACCCGCGCCAAGAGAGAATATTCCCATCCCAATTAAGGAAGCATGGTAACTCGCGTGAGGGCAGACGCGCCGCGCCGCGCCGCGCAGCGCGGATTCGTATTAGACCGCACTCCCATGTGTTGCGAATCGGGAATTCAGCTGGCACGACGCACCGGCTAATATCCTCCGGCGTCACGCGACTTTTCCTTACCGGTAACGGTGCCAAGGACGATGAAAAGAAGAATCGACGCAGAACGGGGACAACGAAGAAGTGCGTCCCGGCACCTCGCGACACTTCTCATGGTGTCTTTTTAGGATCTTAACGACACGCACACCGACGCACACAATCCCACCAGGCACACACGTGCGCGCTCGATTTATAAGGATCACAAGCCAAGTTTCATATCAACACTGGCGGTCTTCTCGGGGTGACGATCCATCGGCGGGACACTTCACTGAATCCTCTCCCACTGCGTACTGCGTTGTCAAGGTTTCACGCTTTCAAAAACTTCGCCCGGCAATCCTTGGGTATCGGCGAACTATTCCTCCCGAAACTTACACCCCCGACGGACCGTAAAGTGAGGCGGGGGGGATAGAGAGGAGACGGAAAGGGGAACAAAAAAATGACAGAGGAAAATATCCGGCGCGTAGGAAAGTTTGCCCTCGGCGAACGCGGTGGTCGCGCGCGATGTCGCGCGGCGCGTATCCTTGCTCGGAGAAAGCGATGCGACGCGAAGAGCTTTTCCGGTCGACGTACGAGCGGCTACTGAGGCTCCCGCCGCAAGCACGGCGAGCTTCCAGTGCGTCGACTCCGTCGTGCAACCCGAAAGCTCATCCCCTCGCTCGCTCGCTCTTTCTTCCTCCCTGACATTCCCTTTCTCGCACCCCTTCACGATCGTTCTCTCTCTCTCTCTTGCTCGCGCGCGCGCTCTCTCCCCCTCGGCCATTTTAGCGTCGTCGCTGCGATCAGGCGCACCAGTGCGGGCTGCGCGCGCGAGAGAGCTTTCGCGTCCTAAACCGGCTGGCATGAGGAAGGGTGGTCACAGAACGGGAGACGCGAGACGGGGTAGCGACGTAGAGAAAGAAGGGGGCCATCGGGAGCACGAGGAGGTGGTGTCGAAGCAGCAGGGAAGGGGTGATTGATTGGCGCTGAAACTTCGCGACTGATTGAATCTTTTTTACGTTTCAATATCGATATCCCCGGCCAGGATGTATGGTATGCCGGAAAATCGAGAACGAACGAAGGTGAGGAAGAAGGGACCTTATGTATACGCGTAAGCGTTCGCCCTTCGCGAGGGCTGCTATGGGGCCGAATGTCGGAGGCCGTCACCTTTCCACCCCTCCAAACGCAATCAAAGTTTCATTTTAAGAAGAGGCACTCCCCGAACCGCTCTTCGATCAAGCCGCGCTTTTGTTCTGCCAGTCCATTCTCCGTCGATAAGGAGCGTGGTGACGAATCTTGCCGGCGTAGCGAGGATGCCGGTGTATATGTACTTAGAAAGCGGGACAGGAATAGAATGATTGCTAATTGTGACAAAGCGAAATACTGTCGTATGCAGTATATTTTAATGCACCGCAAACAGATGAGGATTCATATGATCGTTCGTTCATCGTACATTTGTACAAGGTGTTACGTGTAAAAATTCCGAAAGACAAGACGAATTTGCCAACATTTTTGGTTGAGTCGATTGTAGAATCCTTGCAACATATACTTGTATACGCTACATCGGATTTCGACTCTTCTCGAAAGAAAAGACAGCTTCGGTTCCTATGTCGCGTCAATATCACAGGCAACCGTGTCAGGTAGCTTCTCCAACTGATTTCTGGAATCCTGGTTATCATGATGTAAATGACCTTTGATAGTCCGCGAGACAGCCTGTCAATCAGTGGTCTGTCAAGTACGAAGCCGATTGCATATCAGGGATGGATATGTTAATTAGGGTCAGGTCTGGTTAACAGCATGATTTGAAACGAATGACTTGAATTGTGCTATCAATGTGACATGATACTATCACGTCGTTGCGATGAGCCGTAACGTGCTTACGATGCACTAAAAAGAAGCTAGTTCACGGTAGCTTTGGTGTAAATGAAGATGGAGTTTATGAGATGAAAGTTTATGTATCGCATGCATTTATTCATCTTCCTCCTTATAAGCAAGAGTGCAAAATGCGTGTTAGTGAGCGTGGTAAAAGGACCGCCTCGAAGGAGTCTCATTTTGACGTAACACTCTGACGCCGTCGATTTACGTCGTCCTCTTCAGCATTTCACCGTCCCATCATTCAAAGTTAGCCAAGACGCCTGCCAATCACGATCCCATGGCCGGGTACATTCAGATATGGAGAAACACAGTTACGTTAATTAAGGCCGGATAAATGGTGAGGTCGAGCTGTAATATATGACCCCGATACACAGGAATGGCAGGATAATCGATGTGTACCTCGAAAGTTATCGACGACATCCCATTTTACCCACCCCCCTAAAACATCTTATCTAATCTCTCGGTTTAGCTGGATTATCGGCTACGGTGCACACGCAATGTCACGAACTTTCAAAGTGTGAAGGACAAAGTCCAAGAGAGCATGAGTGACCGTCGAAGTGCAATCTCACTACATTGGTAATACTTTGCGAGCTTAGGACGCGAAACATTGAAGTCTTGCGATTTGGAGAGAAAGAATAGAAAACGGGTCGAATTTAGTTAAGCCCTATTTACTTATTGCCCATATAATGTTTGATATGATTTGTATAGTAATTTTCAGGGAAGGAAGGTCTGTCAGTGTATCAATCAGCGTGTATTAGGGCTGCAAATTGCGAACCGTCCCGAATTATTATGTAGATATTTGATATAATTGATCTCTTTCGTTTTTTGCCTCAAGTATGGACCGCCGTCTTAAGCACAATTTTACCATTTTGTAGGGTGTTGTCCTCGCATCAGGTTGTTCGAAAGTTGGCCAACTTAGCGTGCACTAATGTCGTTGAATCACTTCCTGCTCCCAGCGCGGAACGGACTCGAATGATATTATATGGGGGGTTCCGGTACGTCGTCGTAGGAAAAGTGAGTTTTTCGATTAATTTAGGCGAAATTGCGGTTTATCCGCACGACGGCGTACAAATGCAATTTCGTGGCTGTGAATAACACGCCGTTTGCGGACAAACATCGTGTTTAAACATGGTCCCGAGTGTCTTACCTACTCGACGACTGGCGCTTCCGTGAAGTTTGCCACCTCCTGTGATGCACAGAGGTCTTTACAGGCGCTCGGGGGAGGATTCAAATACCGCGGAAGTCGAGGGGCGAGCTAATTTGTCAGCCCCCCTACTCGTTTACGCAATTTCCTTTCCCCGGAGCCCGACACAACTTCCTAAGCATTCGCGCAACGAACTGCACGGCAAGGGCAAGTAACCGAATCTTCCTTTGTGGACATGCAACAGTGAGTTCTGCCAGGACGCGGCTCCTACGCACGACTTCAGTGGAGAGATTGAAACGCATAAAAGTAATTCGCTGCGTACAGAATGCAGCGATACGCTAGCATCGCGATTCCGGCCGAACTCTGCAATGCTACGGCGTCGGTAATGATAATATTCATCATCGTGACTCTTCGCAGTTGTCAGCTGTTCGATCGATAGAAATATTCCCACGGAGGATCGCGGCTCCCTCGGCGTTCGCTCGATAAACTGTAAAGGAAGCATAAAAAGCTCTGCTCTGACATCTTCCCTATGTACGCCGAGACAAACGCGCGGGCGTATTTTTGTCGCATACAATGCGAGCAGCTCGGAGCGTCGGGGGGCAACAAATTGGTGCGGCAGCAACGAGATGAAGGCGAGAGAAAAATTTTCGGCTTGGTCCCAGATGCGGCCGTCCGATCGAACTTTAACGTCGTTTGCAAGTGGTTTCGCCCGACCGAGCGGGGGACCGGCGTGCGCATTCTCACGTTCCAATACGAAACTGTCGAAACTGTCGAATCGCGGACAAAGGGCGTATAATGCGAAAGTTACAAACAGACGGGGCGAGGATGGGGAGAGGGGGTGCTCGCGGCGCCATCACCCCCTGCCACCCCCATGCCACCCTAACAGCCCCCGACGCGATACGAGTATGGAAGTTCTTGGACCGTATAATACTCCACGTGCGAGTTGTCACAACGTGACCGCATTTCAATGACTAATGAGCGCTTTCGAAACCATGTTAGGTACTGTCAGATACACGGCTGCTGTGTGATATCATGTGCACCATCGTCAAGAGATTCCGATGTGTGCTCGTTGCGCATAGGCAAGGCTATTTGTATACGTTCCTGTTCACGCATGCAGGCGATTTGAACTTGCATCCACGTACGAGCCGACCACATCCTTGCATTTTCGGGTGCAGCGAGATATCAGTGGGCAGCGATACATTGCGAGTCATTCATTCAGGCGGATTCACTGTTTCCGACATCAATGGACATGTTATTCGTTGTCACCTTTTCGTTACTTACCACCTTCATAGCAATGTCGAAAACTTGACGCAATAATAGACTGTATGTATCCGCTTCTTTGAGGGTGTTCGAATCGGAGGAATTTGGGAAGAGTGGAAGGTGCGCCGCCTCATAAGAAGACAACATTTGAAAAATACAAGAAAGAAATGTTTAATATATATTTACACGTTGTGAACAATGCGTACAATATTTCCTGTTATACTTAGTGTAGGATTAAGAGCGGCAAACCGGGCGAGCACGCGAAATAATTGCGCGGGTCAATTAAAACTATAGTTGTAAAAGAATTAACAAGTTGGACGCAATCAGTGTGGCTCGAGAAAAACGACGCCTGTGTAATGCTTATGACTGTGACAGTAATCACGGACTACGGTGGGACGCAATGGACACTCACCGTTTCGAACTAATTGTCCACGAAGTACGCAACAGTATGCTTGATTCTATTGTTATAGGAACGAATGGTATCCTTAAATGCGGATTTTGGCGTATTTATCGTTAACTGCGCCTTGTTTTATACTTATCATAGATGTCCCGCACCGGACTGGAATCGTTTCGATTTGATCGATTAAGTGTGAAACCCATTACCTATTTGTAAGAGCAATTAGTCACTGACGTACTATCGCGATAAGAGAGTATTAACGAAAGGGCATTACCATTGACATGCGTTGAAAAGGAAACTCGAGAGTTGCGCACGTATAATGCGCTTAGTCCTGCCCACTGATAAAAGAATCAAAACAAAAGTGGAGCTGCAAATAGTAACTCTTGCACGATACACCGCACGTGTGTAATGTTCCGAAATATATTTCTTATTGTTTCCCACGTTCTTGCGTCAGCTCCGAGGAGACACCCGTTTAAATTACTGCGCGACCATACCGAATACTTTGTTAGTTAAAAACTATGTGAACATAAAGTAATAATTCTCTCATAGCGCTATGCTATTACAGATTAAGGCTGCCGAATACCGATCTTAACGAACGCTATGATATACATACTCCTAATTGCCTTTCTCATCGGTTAACCATATTAAAGGCGATACTCTCATATACAGACAATGCATGTAACTGACCGTACATTATTTATATACACTGTGTGCTTTGTAATGCGATAATATGACTGTTATCGATGACCACGAGGCGTTGTTGGGGTCGCGGCAGTTTGCGTATACATATGTCGCTCTTCATACAGAATGTATAAAATCTCTGTCGAAAGCTCGCAGTGGCAACAACGTCTCTCAATTAGTAGTAAACTAGAACGGTAAAAATCATGCTACACCAACCGTGTGATGCGTTTGCAGCGAATCAAGAGTAATTCTATGAGCGATGCGTCGTGTTCGTCAACATTCCGGTATAAGCGACGCTGCACGTTAACAAAAGTTTCGGTGTACGAAAAACACGCTGTACACTCGCATCGTGATTAATTCCATGCGGGCGATCGTCGAGTCCAGTGTCGTAGGCGTACAACGATCGGGGAGTAGGAAAGTCTTGTGCCGAAGAGGGTTGCTCGCTTGACCGAGATTCGAGAGACACGATCGTCGTCGTGCTCTTTGTCGGATATCGCTGTGCCGCCGCGTCTCTAAAAACGGCGATCTTTACAGCTTCAAGAGTAACAATAAGTGCGCCTTTATGTACAGCAGTCCCTATCTCGCCCGCATGGATTTTCACGGTGCGCTCTCGCCTCGCGCCTCCACTATGCTTTACAGCTTCGAAATAGTATCCTTACAAGGCTTTACAGCCAGCCATGCGGTCAAACCGTCCAATGATTTTGATTATCCACCTCGGGTGCCCCCTGTGATTTTTCCTCGGCTGCTGGTGCGAAGTAAATCGTCCTCCTTCCATCTCCACCTCTTCCTCCGTCTCGTACTTCGCCCACCTGCTTTCGCTCATTGCCCGTTCCACGAATGAAGAATGGCACGCCGTGCCGGGAAATAATGTAGATCTTCGTGCGTGAAACAACAATCGCCCGTCCCCGGATCACTCGTCCTGTCAAACATGGTCGCCCCACACCGTCACCGTCTTTGCACGGTCGACGGACGCCAGGTAGGTGCCATGCGGGTGCCAGGATACCGCCGTTACGGCAGCCCTGTGAACATTACATTTTTCGATTACTCAGCGTTACACCGACTACGGACCCTCTCAATTATGGCGCACGACAAATATTCCAGCAGCGGTCGACCTGCACTTGCGTCGATTCTCGTGCCGAAAGTTGCGCGTCGACGATTCGAATGACGCGCCTCGGTGTCGTCACATAGCGTATTAGTCTTAATGATAGAAGAAACATTCGCGGAAACTTAAAGCGACATCACTTACGATAATTAGTCATTTCTACAGTAACAGCCTTCCAATTTTTTCGTTCTACGTCCTGGTACGTTTTCTATGATCTATAATTCTATAGAAAAACGGAACGTGGGGAACAAAATGCTTCCACACGGCTGATGCAATTGCGATGTATGTTAACATAACTTGTGTGGATTGACTGATGTAAAATGCTTTTGACAACAAAAAGCAAACACTATTCAATTTCATGACCCTCAATCAGAAGAATGAAAAACGTGGTTCAAAAAGCGAGCACTTCACCGACGAGAGCGATAGCATATCCCAGTCGATTCTCTAGTCTCCGATGGAGCGATAGTTACGTTAACAAAAAAAAAAAAAAGAAAAAAAGGAAATGAAAAAAAAAAAGCGGTCATGAAGCAACCACATTTTATGTACCGGTCGGTGAAAAAAAAAATGCGCTAAAATTTCATAAAAGGCATTTTTTCTGAAACCTGCAAAAAAAAAAAAGACTAACGCAAATTTCTCGATAAAATCGTTCCCGCTCATTTGAGCGTCAGCGTTGCTACTAATCACGTAACGATATTTCAACTCATCGACATTCATAGAATTAAAAAAAAAAAAGAGATAGAGAGAACACAAATCACAGAGAAATGTGGCTGATTGTGATTAACGTACGGCGCTGCCTTTTTTTTTGTTCCTCCGATCGGCGTGCCAGGCTAACGTCTGGTAGGAAAGCGTACCGCCGCTACAGATGAAGCATTCGTTCATTCCGCGCGCGTTCTTCATTCACGGGCAAGCGAATTCTTCACACGAGAAGTTGCCGTCGCGGAGGAATGTAAATTGAAGCGAGGGAAGGACGGCAGGTTTTGGGAGAACGGTGACCGTGCGCGTGATTAACGGTACAACGCCACGGTATACGACAGTACGGTGTGAATCAGCTGACAACGAATTAGCTCGGTGAGTAGTCTACGGTGGTGCTATGTCATCCACCGGGGGTGACATTAACTGATTTCGCGGGCGTAATTTGAGGCCAATTACGACGCGGCCAAGATTGTGTGTTTTCAGTGTGGTAATGGCCCGGCGGATGATTCCCTGTGACCACCGACTAACTGTTACAAAAGACCGCGGGAGGCTTATCTACGCCGAGCGACACGACGCGGACGCATCGCACACTCGGCCGCCGCCGCAGCGTGCGTGTGCGGATGTCAAACGCAAATTCACGTGTCTCTGCGGGCCGAGAATCGAGTTCTGTATTTACGTTCGACGCTCGAATAGAGTTAGCCGTGGCATCCTTTGCGGCCGGCGACGCGCCGTTTCCTCGTTTCTATTGTACTTACGATCATTGCGCAACGGTAAATTGACGCCGATTGCGAAGACTCGCGAGGTGGTTCATTTCAAGTTTGAACGGTGTCTCGCGCGGCGATTGCTATGCGCCGGGAGACATTGTTGTCTCGATCGACGTGACCGAATGTCAGTCTCCCGCTTCGGGTTATCGATGACGGCACACTATTTTTACCTTAGGCCAGATTCTCACCGTGGCTCGCAGAAACATTTGCGTTTTCGTTCTTCCTGCTCGAAAGAGCCATCGCGTCGAAGCATTGCATTATTCATTTCGATCGGCGACTCTTTTGATTCGCTCGGGGGAGAGCGTGCTTTCGGAATAATTCTTACGTGAGGAATTATGCAATTTTCACGTTGCCTGCCGCATATTATGCCGCTCTCCGCCCTTACCATACTCTCTCTCTCTCTGCCGTTTTTATCGGGAAAAAATATCCATGGCATAGTTAACAAATGGAGGCAACTCTATTTTCATCGCTTCGAGTCTGACGAAGGATTTCTCCGGTACAGATGCTTTACATTTGTCCGAAACAATTGGATTTGCCGGGACCTGCACGCGTACTTTCCTGCTTTGAGCAATCAGTAATATGGTCTCAGAAGAACAGGTGTCCCTCAATCTCAATCATTATTGTGCGGCGAGAGACATGGTCGTTCCAGTTTACGCTGTCGCGCGCTATTGTCTTTTGCGTCGAAATAGCGACGGTATCGTTTTCTCTCAGACGAGATGCACACGGTGAGCCTCTTGGCCCAATGGCCCGATTCGCACGAGTGGATTTACTTGCTACCGAGATCGCCCCGTGTGTCGGTGCATACACACACACACGCGTACGCGCGTCTGCATAAAGCGGGGTGTTAGGAGTCGCATTTTAAACAACTACATTCAAAAGCTTTCAAGACGTTGGCTTTTCCATTTCGCCCGCTTAACTTCTGTCCGACGAGCGTAATTGCTTTCGCATGGCCTGAAACTGCTGTAGCGGCGAAGGTGTTATTAATGAACTTGTAGCGATCCCATAATTGATGGTTCTCCGTTAAAGTCGGATTAAGAGCCTCGTGTCACATTGATTTATACGGAGACGCGAGACGCAAGGTGCAAATTTTCCGTCCGGTAGCGACGCTTACGCCTTGCAAGGAGGAGGCGCGAAACTGGAAGCCGCGACGAGGCAGATAATCGCGGTGAGAAATAAAAATGGCGGCGTCGCGACTAGAATTATGCGTACACGCCCGGCGATGGTCGGGGTTGAATGCGCACGGGAGAAATCTGTAGCGGCTTAAATCGCGTCGCTAAAGATTCCATTTGGACGCGTTGCAGCCCGGCTGCTGGCGCGCAATTTTCCGGGCTCCGGCCGCGCGGAAAAAAGTCTATAAAACGTGAATTCCCCAGGGCGGTTCGTAGGGCTCGGCTGAATCGTAAAAGGGTGTTTCTGCGCGAGGACAAACGTGCTGAAAATGGTAAACATTTCCTCGTTGCCTCTTCAACAGTCGGTTACCTTGGGTGTTCGTCCTTAAACAAGGTATTCACGCCCGGGTACGCCCCGCACGGCCAATAACACCTGTGCGTTTATTTACAGCGGCACACAAAGGTCAAGTATGTCATTTCACCGTATCGGAGGTCAAAGGGGTGTGCTCGTGGCCGAACAAAAGAAGTATTTGGGACAGAGACGTTCAAGCGCCGGTCATTTCGCCGTAATGGTCTCTTATAGTCTCGACTTTCAAATGTATCCCTGCGATCGGCCAACGAAAAGAATTGCGGCGACAAGCCGTAAACTCCGAAAAGAGAATCCGTTACGTCATTACGAGCTGATTTAAACACATAACATACAACATTGTACGCAGCTGTACACCTCAGTTTTCTTCAACACAATGAAGATTTGCGGGCGGAAAGAAAAACGTGTGTGCGTTGCGTTACGAGGTGCGAAACGGCCGGACAGTATCGTGCCGAAAATGAAAAAATCGATTCGTCCTTTCATTCGCGCAAAAGCGTTTTAAGCGGCCATTTTCACGAAATCGACCAACGTAACCACGACCTGCACACGTTCAGCGAAACGTGCGACAACGCCGCAATTTGAGGAAGACCGCGTCGCTACTGTCGCGGAGTGCAAACGACGATAAGCGGAAGCGGGCAGAATTTTAGACCGCATAGTGCATCATTCGAAAGCGATATGCGCGTGTGAAAAGAAAGACACAGTGAGGCGAAGCCGTCTGGCATCGGGAAACATGTCCGTCACGTTCGATCGAGAGGTCTCGCGACGTGCCTACGAGGGCGTGAAGTTTGTCCCCAGAATACTCGCGGAGCGGGGGGCTGGGGCTGGGGCTGGGGCTGGAGGAAGAAAGAAGAGCGACGATAGTGGAAGAAAAAGCGTCTAGCGTCTCGCGTATGTGCGTCACCGACGACCACCCGTCGAGCGCGCCGACCGCCGACGACGACAGCAGCGACGATATTTCTTGAAGCACCGTCGCGCCTGGTATCCTGGATACCTTTGCGAGCAGCAGCTACCTACATGGTGTATATTGCGAGCGTGATAAAGGAGACCTATGCGTTCTTGCCGAAGGAGAGCGTGGAAATAAGCTTTCTTCAACGACATTTCCCTCCTTTCCCTACTACCGTTTCCTTTTCACTTTCCTTCTCTCTCTCTCTCTCTCCCTCTTTCGCACGTGCACCCCTTCTCCCCCTTATTTACTTCCTCAGCTCCTTTTTTCCTCTCCACTGTAAAGCTAATAGGGGCAAAGGGATGAGGTGGGTGGGACGGGAAGCCAGACGAGGAGGGAGAAAAATGAGAAGGGGCGACAGAAACGGAAAACCTTTGAAATACCCCACGTGAAAGTATTTTCGTTTGTCGTTCTTGCAAATGACAGAGTTAACGTGTAAACGCGAACGTGTACTCGCGAGTATGGCTCATACCGCGCTTACATACGCGGTGAATGTGCGAAGCGACGGAAGGGTGAAGGAAGATGAGTGGAAAACGAAGAGGGGAGGAAGGGAAAAGGATGCGACAAGTGAAACATGGACGGCAAAGTGGGCTGCCTGGTGGATTTTAGATTTTACCCGGGAGCGATGGATTATGCGGAGCGTAAGGATTGTAAGAGAGAAGATACGGAGCGAGCGGGAAGATATCAGGGACAGGAGGAGTGGGGATGCGTGAGTGGAGACGGGTAGATGGTTAGAAAAGGGGAGAGAAAATGCGGAGGGAGCACTTAAGGAAAGAAAAGCGGCCAGTGGTACGTCGGTCGCTTTACTTGTGTAAGTGCATCTCGTTTGTCCTCCGGTGCACACAGGATAATTAAAATAATTATTCTTCATAGTGAATGCGCGCAAGGCCGCGGGCAGCAGGGTTCGAGAAGACACAAAACGTAATTATTTCATCCCGGAGTTTTATATAATACATAAGATGCATAATGATATTACGCGAATTGCCGGCAGGGGGATATACGGTTAATTGGTTGTTCCAGCTTATTGTTAGTCGGCTCCATTTTTTCCCCCGTCTTGGCTCTGGATGACATCCGAACGTCTTTTGTCAGATACGAAGAGTAACTCCGTCAGGCGGCCACGTATTTTTGTCCAATTCCTTCCCTCGCCTCGCACCGATGCCGACTTATTTCCGCACCTTTTGTCATATGTCAGTGTAAAAGGATGACTACCACCTGTTGACATACTCAGCGCGGGCGATGCCTGAAGGCGATAAGTTTGTGGTGCAGGGAGAAGGGAGAAGGGAGAAGGGAGATGGGGATCTTAGCGTTGTAAGTATACGTGACACAAGACGACGCGGACGGTATCGTGCAGGAAGCGTATTTATGACGTTCCAGGTAAGGGCTCGGGTTCGATCACGCCGAAAAGATACGGCCTTGGTTAAATTACGATCATTACGTTATCCAGGCCAGATTCAATGCTCTAACAACAGGTTTGCGCAGCAGTTGACACATTTCTTTCGTACTCGACTCCCGCAATACACCGTTCGCGGGATCGATAATGCACGGTACACTACGCTAAAGTCTGCAAAGCATTGAGTAACCGAACGTACCTTTCGCGCGACGTAATTTTCATCGCAGTCGGTATAAACTTAATGATATAAACTGCCTCGAACTCCGAGCCAATTATCGCGTTTGCTCCCCCTAATCTAATATCGCGATGACGATAAGTAAGTTTCATTATTATCGTTGGTACGACCGGGTAATTCGACGGCGTCGCAGCGCCATCGGAAATTAGTTATGCAACCATCGTCTATAATCCCGTGCCTTCGATAATGACGAGGAAGGGGAAGACGATAACGGCGGAGTTTTCAGTTGAAAAGTACGCCGATTTCTACGCGACGTACTTCGCACGATTAACGATAATTTCATCACCGATCCGTTATTGCGTTTCTACGGAGCCATATGCGGACTTCTTTTCTATTTTCCACCGCTGGTCTCGCCTGCTCATCCGCGAGCATGTCTCACGATGAATAGTGGTGTCTAATGGTACGCTCATTCAAATACTCTGAGCCGATTAAAGTAAATTCGTCTTCGCTGAATAGAGCATTACCAAAATTGCATAAAAAGCGAGAGAGGTGTATAAAAATGAACGTGCTTCCACTTGCAATCTGGCGAACCGATAAATTGAAATATTATTAATATCCAGAGGAAATAACGTCTACCGAGTTTCTATAAATCGTTAATTAATTCAGGATGCCAACTGAGTTTAAATAATGCATGTAAAACTTTTCGTTGGTTTCTAAGTTGACGATTTTATTTAGTATATTAATCCGATCTAAAGAAGACGACATAGGTGCGATAGTAACAGCGGACCTTACCAGTATTTATCCTACAGTGTGGCACAAGTAATTGTTTATCAGTGAACGACTTTGAAATGATGTAGTAAAAAGTGTCGGAAATACGGAAGCATAAATTGGTCGGTCTGTCCCGGTTAAAGACGTGCTCAAAAGGAGATCGCGGAAGAGGTCGGTGAAAGGGTGTGCACGGGTGAGTGGTGCGACAATTAGTTCGGTATCATTCTCCGAGCGAATGAAGCGAGACAAACGTGACCGTGAAAGATGAAGACGTTAAAACCGTCCTTCACGTCCGATTGTGGCACGGCGTTGTCTTCGTCGTCCTCGTTGATTCGCTTCGACGACGGCTCGATGAACGGGAAGGCGGTCGAGCCTAGGAATTCGGAAAAAAGAAGATCTAACGTCGTCAGCTCGCTCGGGTGTAACGAGGAAACGTTTGAGCATGGATTGCGAGGCGAATGGAATAACTCTCAACGGAGTAGCGTGCTTCTATATATTTTTAGCGCTGCTCGATTGTCCGTCCTCTACGTTAGCCTTTTTCGAGTAGAGTAGAGTAGACAACGTACTTTTGACTAGAACGGAGGCTGCCTCTTCGTTTCGGTGCTTCTGCGTTCTAATGTTTCTTGCGTCGCGCGTCGTCTAATTAGCAACCGGGGCGAATATCTACGAGTTTCGTCGTGCGAGAGTTCACAATAGCGTAGAGAGACGTACGATCAAAGGTGCCGATTGACGTGCACGGAAAGGTCGAAAGCCTGAGTCACGTAGCTACGACATGAAATTATCTTACATACGTGAAGCACTAGTCTCAGTCGCATGCATTTGGCACACGCTTTACGATGGCGTCTGAAATTTGCGTTTCACTGGGATTCGTGTTTGACGCGGTATCTTTAACGATGCATTCGAAGATGCTGCTTTCAGAGCGCAAGCGCAAAGCCTCATTCCGTTACATCAGACGACTCTGACGCGAGTGTCTATCTGTTCCTGACATTTCATTTCACTTTCATCGGCGGCGCCGAGGATTTCGGTGCGTCAAAGTATATACGGTGTTCCGTTCCGTCTCTAATTTCAGGATGTAAATGATTTAAGGGACGGCTTGAGGCACTTTATGCGCTTCTCGCATTTCGAAAGTAGGGCGCAGAATATAGAACTTTTCGGTT
Source organism: Priocnemis perturbator (assembly GCA_963942575.1). NCBI lineage: Eukaryota > Metazoa > Arthropoda > Insecta > Hymenoptera > Pompilidae > Priocnemis > Priocnemis perturbator. The sequence continues at coordinate 13,591,461 of OZ012647.1, read as the reverse complement.
AAAGTACATGCTCAAGAAATGAGGTTCACCAAAAGAAATGGAAAATTGTCTGCAAATATCTACTCTTAGTCGGCCTGGAAATATCTTGCCCTTGCTCTCGTCTCATACCTAACTCTTAACGCCAGCGAACGCCGAATAACGAATACTCCACTCTTTTATCATTTTTATCGAATTGTTTCGTTTAGAGTGGCGTTCATTTATTAATGATCCCACGAGCAGAATTACAAACGTCAACTCTCAGGTGGCAAGCGTGCAGAGTCAACGACAAATGTACGTAGGAGAACGATCAAAGGGATGACGTAATTACGTCGGAGAATTATCTGCCGCAAGTTCGTACGTTTGATAGACGTTCACGAGGCGTCCCCAATTCGCGTTTGACCCAGCGTCGGCGTCGTATTTGTCGTCGTCGTCGTCATCGTCGTCTCTGCGCTCGGAGATGTCGAGTCCTGTAACAAGCGACTACATTTTCACCCCTCTACCCTGGCAGGATCACTCTTCCCTTTGCCACCAATCCACCTTGCCTGCCTCAATTTTGTATCTATTAACTTGAACCATAAACGAGTTTTATTTCCCTGCCTTTGATTCATTTACGCACCACATACTGTACACAATTATTAATCATGAGTGCTTTCTCATTTTTAACTAACTTCAAAAAAGGAGGAGATTATCTATTCGACGTGTATTTTTTTTTGTTCTTTTTTGTTTTGTAAGTATGTTCACTCATAACTCTCCAACGGGTTGTTGAATCTTGATGGTTCTTGGTCCTTATGAAGGGTTCACGTTCACCATTTCCTTCACTTTAAATTCACTCCTGAAAAACGATGCTCACGTTTTGACTGCCTTCGAGGTTTCCAGAAAAGATAAAAGTTTGCCCGCTACAGGAGAAACTTATTTATAACTCGACCCAATACTCGCGTCTCAAATTTAACTTTACGTTTAACCGCGAGGATTTTAAATGCGCTTACCACCTTTGATACCTGCGAGTCTCGCGGATGGTTATCATGGTTTCGGAAAGTTTTTGACGCGTTTGAAAGATTTATGCGAACCCTGTAGTCTCCGTTAAGGCTACATTATCATATAATCTCGAATGAAAGAGATACTCTGACGCAGTGACGTCGGCAGATTATCGAAAACATATCATTGTTACATGCGAAGCTTCGCACGACTTGCAAATTAGTGGGACGCGAATTCCAATGGCACCGAATGAAATGAGAATGGAAGAGAATCGGTGTGAATTTTACCGAGCCACTCGCAGTAACTGGAGCAAGTTGAGGGATTTCTGGCGAGCGAGCGCGTCGAAGGGATCTAGTGGTCGTAACGGACACGCCGATCGATTCGATCTATCAAGTCCTAATAAGACGAAATTTTCTCTCTAAAGGGCTCCGAGCGCAACAGTAGATGCGGCGTTGCCGCTCCTTCCAGCACCGAGAATCGACCATTTCCACCCTATAACAGCCGCCCAAGACAAGACCGAAAATTCGAGCCGGCCAGCCAATTATATATCAAGTGAGGAGTGTTAATTGCGTTAATTGATTGCAGCGGTGGATAGTAACGGGCGAGCTTACGAAAAAGTGCGAGATAAAGAAGTTAGAGCGAGAAGGAGAGACGAGACGTAGGAACGAAGAAGGCACGAGGTCGAGGCAGGCGTGTATATCCGTACCAGCCACCGACTCCTGGCACGGTCAAGGGAATTAGTGGGGGGTCGCGAGGAAATGAGGGGTGACTAGGCGCGGAGGGAGGTTGCCTGGGAATGGGAAAAACAGATAAAGAGCCTGGCACCGTTCTGTCCCCCCCCTCCGAAGACACGACGAAGATAAATGACATAATATCGTGCCGGACCGGTGCCCGATCATTGCCGTGGAAACGAAATCGAGTTAAGGTGAAGAGTGGGCGGGAGTGGGTGGACAGGAGGCAAAGTGTCACCGGCGGCAATTGATCCTTCGACGATGCTTCGTTACGCGAAAAAGCGACGACGAAAAGCCGGCCTGGCCCCTCATTAAGAGATGCCGGCGAGATTGGTTCGAGTGTCGTCCCGGGACGGCGGGACGTCTATGTAGCTGTACACGCGCATACGTCGGCCACGGGTATAATCTAATTCTTTTCGGCTCGACATGTTTACTTCCCCGCTCGTGCCACTTATTTCACTCCTGGGACGGGAAGGACGACGACGACGTTGAATTTTCATTATGCCTCCTCCATTCTCGGTGGCACGGCTGCGGAGGGGTGGCCGCGTTTACGGGTTCGACCTTAAGGAAGGAATCTAGGGCAGGGTAAGGGAACCGATATGGCTCCTCGAATTCGCGGCTGTAAAATCGCTTGGGAACGGGAAAGCTTTCAGTGTATCATCGCGGAGGACGGAGCGAGGAAGGGGTAGGGGGTGGGGGAGGGGGAGAGGGAGGGAAAAATGGAGCGTTTCGAACGGAGTAAGTACGGTAATTGAGCGACGCCTCAACGGTAGCCTACGTAGCGATACGTCCCGGAGATTATCGCGAAAAGGCGCAAAACGGTTATAAAAAGGCATGAAATATACTAATCGAACCGACTTCCTAGGGCCGTCAGTTATGCCTCTTTTCAACTGCCTGCACTAACCCTCTCGCCCACTCTCTTTACCGACCGCCCCATTCCGTCGTAAAATTGCAGGACAAAATCGCCATAAATGCGTACGTGACTGAAATATGGCACAGTAAGCTTTACGAGAAGTTGTTACTTGTCAGTTACCGCCGAAAGGTATAATAACGCGGGGCCGTTACCACGCCTTGTTACATATTTATTTATTAATAACAAGTTACATAAATCACGCGATTGCCGTGCAGTGCTGTTACTCAACAGGAGCTGAAGTTTTCCTGTTTCGCCTTGCCCCCTCACACGCCGGGAGAGAACTTTTTATCCATTCGTTCGTCAAACTTCTCCGCACTGTACCCGCTTTTAGACGGCTTCGACATTCGCCTATTATGAGGTGAGCAGAAAACTGAGTTCCGTGAGCTTCGGCCGAGGAAATGGCGATAATTACGATTGCGAGTGTGTGTGCAAATTACGATGAATCATTTAATAGGACAGGCCATTTACGAGCCGTCGTATGAGAATGTGCATACGGAATAACGTCTTGCTGCAAGTAGAGCACATTGCGAGGAGATCCTATTACTGTGTTTGTCTCTGCCTTGCGCAGATAAACAAAACTTTAGAACCACTTGGACTATAATGAGCAGCATTAAAGTAAAACCGTTTAAACAGATCAGGATAATCAACGTCACCATGAAGGTGTTTATGTCGTCATACAGGCCAGAATCGCGGCTCGGCGCCTAGCATGAAAACGTCCGAGCGGTATCGGTGACATTAATCTTAGCGTTCAATCCCTCTTTACACTCGGTTCTGGCGAAATTTAACGCGGTTAGCGTATCTCTCATTCCCATCACACCCGGCCGTGTTGACCGTGGGAAAATCTTATTTACTATTGCATCGTTGCGATACTCAGTTACCTCTTCTTAAAATTTCGCACTTTAAGTACAATCAAAATATTTATCATTTCGTCATTATCACCGTCCATTTTACACATAATCACATCGATATAATGTTAACCTGTACCATAATTTGAAAATATTGATCGGGATTGGTCAAATTTTCATCCTTCAACCCGCGACAGTTCACTAACACCCAATAATCATCTTAACAATCTCGACGAAAAACTTGCGACGAAGCGGTCATCACAAAAGTTAGCACCCGAAAAGCGGACGCAGGCGATGCACGTATCGAAAACGACGTTTCTTTCCCCGTCTCTTGCCATGAGAGTGATCTTCCACGAGAGCATCCATCCATGACGCATTTACGTTACATCCACGCACCTCAGCCTTTTACAAAGAGCGTATTAAATACAGGCTCATAGGTACTGCCTCTCTCGCGCTTCTCGCAGTGCCGTAAGCGCAGGCAGGGCTAGTAGGGAGGCCGGCCGGCAGGCAGGCAGGCAGGCAGGCAGGTAGGCGAGCAGAGGAACGCTGCTCGCGGAGTAAGGGGAACTCGAAAGGGCGAGGCGCTTATTAAGTTAGTCCCGGGGATTCCTGAGTGCGAGCCGTGCACGGCGCAACGTACGAATTATACGATCCAACCTCGTGCCGCTACGATGACGACCGCGATGGGGTACGTAAACGAACGACGACAACTACGACGAGGAGAGCGACGAAGGTGACGTCGGGATAGATGACGACGAAAGATGACGATGACCACGAGTGCTGGGCGGCCGCGGGCCGGGGTGAAAGTAATAACAGTGAAACGCGCCCGCACCCACACACCTACACGGAGGCCCCACGAATGAGCGCGCGCGCACTCGCGTGTACCGGACGAGGCGTATACGTGACTGGTGCTTAAGCCATTTTTCGATACGACCGGTACTTAGGTACACGCCGGACTCGAGCCGCCCGCTGGGCTCTCCCAGAGCGGCGAAGCCACTTCCGAAGATCCTGCGTCCTTGGGAAAGTCGAGGAGGCCGAGGACGATGCGGTAAGCCGCTACAAGAACAAGCGAGCGAAAAAGGGCGGGAGAGGGAGAGGGAGAGTGAATGAGCCAGTGAACGTGGAACAAAGAGACGGAAAAAGGGGGAGGGGGAGAGAATGAGAGGCAGAGAAGGTGGATAATTGCAGAACGGATCTTCCGATGGATCTTTCGTCGGATGTAAAGTAATCGAAGTCGAGTTCTCTTCAGATCGCCCGAAACGAAGCAGTGAGAGGACTGTCTGCTTTTGTTTCTAATTTTACCTGTCTCCGTTGCCTCATCTTTCTACTCATTATTCATATCCTCAACGTGCTCCGATTGTTGCGTTCTACCTCGCCGCCAGGAAGCATCCCTTCAAAACACTCCTTCACCCCGACGGTGTCAACGGCGAGCATCAATGGTACAGCGATGTTAAAATTCACGATATTTGCTCGAGTGTTGTTTATGAATTCGCGATTATCGCAAAGTCATCGACTGGTACTGGAGAACCGCGTGGCATGATGCTTCGTCGTTCATAAATGTATCGACGCGCGACCATGCATCTGCATACGCACGTCGATTCATGACGCGAAAGTTGGACAAGAAATCGTGCCGTGTGAAAATATTTTCTTAAACCTTCCGTTCCAGGCTGCCGCGTGTACGTGTATCTGCAACCTGCACGTAGAGGTTCGCGCGGCGGCACACCTTTGCGCCTGTACGCATGTGTAAATATGACTGCGATGACGGTGCGGCAGCGGCGGCGGCCTGGTGGACGGAAGTACAACAACTTTTCGTGTCAGGTGGGTATGCAGAGCACTTGAAGGTGCCTGCCAGAATTACGAGCGCTTTAGTTAACCCGCGAACATGCCTGGCTAGGGACCCGTATTCACCGAACGGATCGGAATATATCGCAGGGAGGGTGAGTAAGGGCGGCTTGTATTGGAATGAAAACGTTCGGAAAGCTGAATGGAAAGAACGGGCGTAAGAGGCAATGGGTAAGGCGAAAAATTTCAACGACTCAGCGAGCAAAACTACAACTTCAACGGTTAAGCGGTGTGTTTTCATGAGCAGGAATCGAAAGCAAGACCGGTTTTAATTGAGTATGAGGGAAAAAACATAGCTGCCTCTGCGAAACCGATGGCGCCAATTAGCGCTTTACTCTGATTGTCGTTATCGGATGTTTCAGGCTGGATAAGAGCACGCATACGGTAAATTAAAAGTCAGGCGATTGTATGCGAGCGCATGTACGACTATAATTGCTTGCTCCTCCGCCACACACGCAATTTTCACGTACATGTATATCTCGAGCACGAAATGTACCGTGACTCTGGAATTATGCATGAAACTGTTCTACACGCTCAAAGATTTTCTTGAGCGAGTAATCGGATTTGAACGGAACTTTTCTTTGCTTAACTGTTCGGCCATTGTCGGCGAAACAATCCTGGCACGGATTGAAACGTTTTTGTAGACAAGAATCGCACCGTGTTGTCGATGTAACCGTGCTTTTTACTGCTTTCAAATGACCCCGCTGGGTGGTTCACCCCTTAAAATACATTCGTTTTCTACATTTGTCCTGGTAACATATGGCAGCGATCAACGTTCTTTTTTCTCTTTTTTAACAGAACTCTGCTATTTCTACCGTTCCTATACCTTCTTTATTAAGACCGTAAATCAGTGTGCTTCTACACGTAAGCGTAAAGAATCATATGAAATAGCAACAAGTCGTAAATTTAAATTCACCACACGTACGCGGATAATTAATACTTATATTTTGTGTAATTAGATTTAAAGTATTTCCATAAAATCAATGTTTTGCGAAATAAGTCCAACACATTGATCAGATATAATGTTTCTAATCTGAGTTAGTATTTATTTTCAATACTCCGAATTTAATGTTATTTCATCCGTGTAACCGATATCCTTGTAATACTGCACTTGAAATTCTATTTTTTAATAAGCTTTCCCGTTACTAGTCGGGGTAGACCATAAAATGTATCGTAAAATTTAACAGTTTTTTTCGTACGTCAGTTTTATAACGATACGGAGCTTAATATCGGTGTCGCGTGTCCTAATCGATATCAGAAAATGGTTGGCGATTTTCCGTCGTCCCTGGGGCACGGAAAGGACAGATAGCAGATAGGCAATCGGGCGGCTGTACAGCGCGTATAACGGGTAAAGACACCCATAGGTATCTTTTGTATGTCGAGCATTAAAATTGAACACCGGTTTGCAGTTTCAGACGGACGAACGGTAGGATCGAATGAAATTTCGTCAGTCAAGCAAAACGACGTCTTCGTTAATAACGACGCGCTGGAACGCGCCAGAAATGAAATGCATTCTATGGTACTGTTATATAGCATTCCTCGGAGTCGTGCACGACGTAAGCGTATAAACGAAAACGAAAAAACATAGGAAACAAAACGAGCAAAAGTGAAAGGCGTGGATGCGTTAATCACCTCATCCGCGGGCCCTGCGATAGGTCGAGACCAGATTCGAACTTGAGGCGTCGTCACGATCCGAGAGTACTCGAGACGTATCGCGACCCAAGTCGAATCTGAGACGTTGTCTCGACGCGTACATATCTGGTACGTCATCACGATGCGTCGGTGCGACCCGAGTACATATCACTCGAGGCGTTGTCGTATCCGTAATATACTATATACTATATGATTCGACGGCCACACGTGCTCGAAAACTGCCGTGCGGCCGAAAAGACGTAGAGAGAGCGCGTCACCGCTACCGCCCCTCTGCGAAAGGGACAAAGGACGATCGCGTAGCGAACGACGCTTCGCGAACGCTTCAACGGTTCAGTCGTCTTGTAAGAGTCGAAGCGCAAGCAACCAGAATTCAATCCAAAAGTGAAATAAAGAGTTTATTTTAATAAGTGACCGAGACGAGTTTATCAAACGAAACCACGGCGTAGACGGCAGGACCCCAGAACCCGACCGGCTACGACGGAACAGGTACAGTTAATATGGTGTTACGAGAAGTGGTAATAAAATGCGAAAGGAACTCACGAGTGATTTTTCAGAACAGTTTCCATCATATTCGTCACCATCGACCAGATGAAAACCGATCCATCCGAGGAGCCAGCTGCGATGTACTGACCATCTGGGCTGAAACTCGCCCTCGTCCAATCGAATCCAACTTTGAAACCATCGGCACTGTAACAGAAGATGAATATACGGCCGTTGGTTGGACGACGCCAAGCTTTATATTCTCAACGCGCCATTTTATAGGAAGCAGTACAATGTGTTTTTAACCTCTTACAGTACATTCGTTTTATTTCCTATGTTTTGATAGAACAATTCTACTCTAAGGCTAGATAGACGTATTATAGACTTACCTAAATGACCCAATAATCTTCTTCATGCGCAAATCAATCAGCTTTACGGTATCGTCTCGTACGCAACTCAAGAGGTAATAGCCATCTGAAAACAAACAGATATTGCACCTAAAATTACTAGGGCATCACTCGGCACGGTACCAAATTTAAGGAATTGACGTAAATTTGTTCTTGTACCCTTCTGCTTTGTCTAACGGATTTATCTAATGACTTAGTCGTTATAATCGTTATAATCGAGACGTTATTTAGACTTTAACGGTTGTCAATGTAGATATCCAGGATAATAAACAACAAGTGATTCATGCTATATGTGAAATCGTTTAAGGAAGGCGTTACTGAATATAACAAATAATTTACGTAATTCCGCTCAGGCGCGCATGAATCTTGGAGAAATAATTTAGACGAAAGGATTCTTCAGTGCGAAAGTGACAAATACGTTTCCCGTCATCCAGCGCTGCGAGCGGTTACAATTTACTGAACAGTTATAGACAATGTGTTGTGCCGAATGATAAGGCAAAGGCATTACGACGATACGACATAATCGAGCTGAATTTCAGTGTCGCTGCTGCTGCAACGTGGTGCGTTTTCATTCAAGTGTTCCATCTCCGCATTACTGAATTTAATGAAACGCAGCAGAACAATATACAGGGTGCGGCGGTAATAATAGTGCAACCGGTAAACGTGCCATTCTCCGTGAAAGCATAGAGAAGAAACGTGGAATAACAGTTTTTCATACAAAGCGTTATTTTGGAAGGAAGGAAACATCGAGAATCAATTTTCCAAATTTTTCTCATTTTCCTTGCCTTTTCGTTTTTAGACACTCATTTGCTGCCGAATTGTTATATCACGATAATAAAGAAAGTGCAAAAATCATTCTAATATTTATAATTATTCCTTCAACAAACAGAAGAAGCAATTTTAGAACGTAGCTACGTAGCATAACGGTTTCAAGTAACATTCAGCGTTGTATATAACAATATCGGGTGGGTATTTGAGCCGTAATGAAGGCGGCAGGGATGTTTTGCAACTCATTAATTACTTAGCGTATAACTTTGCCACGCAATTAAATTGATCGAATTAAAACAGTATGACGTTGTCGATGAGTGTATCAAGCGATGCCGAGGTCGCAGGCAGCAAAAGTTTGCGCGTCAATGCCGCCTAGCGAAAGTTTCGCTCGCATTACACGGCCGAAGCCACAATTCCATCAAAAGCCGAACTCGGGCGAACGCGACGCACGAGATCTTGGGCACCCTGATCGGGAGGTAGTCTCTATTTTGGTACTTCCGTCGCGCACTTACCACGGGACAGGTCCAAAGACGTAACTTTCCCCTCGAGCAGGATGTCATTCGAACTGGATTCCGCCCTGGTATCCCAGAACCTGATTCTCTGATCAAAGTGACCGCTGATTATCGTGGAGCCAGCGCCGTCGGAAGTTACGAGGTCATTGCAACTGGATCCGGCGAATTTCGTCTCTATACCTGGAAGCAGAAAGTTCCGCAGAATTGAATCGCATTGTCAAAGTTTCGCGAAAGTGGCATTTGACTTCCGCCAAAATCGGGCACCTATCTCCATTCCCTTAGAAAATCCCGCGCCCGCGATCTTCAGGAGAGAGAATTGGCCCCGAGCGAACTCGTTCCCGCTCCCGCTCCCGCTCCTGATCCCGATTCCCATTAAATAATGGACATATGAAATAAGAGTAGCGGGAGGAAGGGCGTTGCGGAATTTTGTTTGCGGCGTCTGCCGTGGCAGAAAGTAATTCGCTTCCGAATTCCAGGCCATTGTACATTCGACGAATCCGCCATCGCCGCGCCCCGGCCTGGCAAACTTTCGAATCTGAGGTATTTCACCGACGCAAACAATGTTGTACCTGGGAAAGTTAATGCCGTTGTCAAAGCTCGCCTTGCGACGTGCGCGATGTTGCTTTCGACGCAGCTGCCGATTGAAGCCTTATTTGCAAACGACCGACCTGGTACACATATGCGAAAGTCTGAACAAAAGCAACGAGCATTTTGCTACGTAAAAACGAGTCCACCCATCCGCAGAGTTAATAAAATGCTACGCTGTTGAAATTGTTCAATTTTCTTTGACCTTCGACCGTGTTTAATTAAAGGCGCAGACAGAGGCTCGTTAAACACGCAAGTCGTCAAATCCGACGCTCGACTGATAACGTAAGTTCTCAAATTCGGAAAAGGTACGCTCTGCGAGCTATATAGGGAAATGACATTTATTGCCGACTCATTTTCACGAACCTCTAAAAGTCGAACGTTCGGGTGTGAAGCATGTAAACTGGATAAATTACAGGTCCTCCGTTTGTAACATTCGCGCGCGTAGTTAGGCATTATTCGTGCCCGGCCTGCAGCTCTCGTTTGCCTTCGAATTCGCCCGCTTTTTGTGCGTCATTACGAATTACAGTTCCCACTCGGTCTCACCGAACTACATTAAATCAAACGTGATTTGGCCCCGGATCGATTGGTCTTGTCGAACTTTGTAGCCCCTCGCTATGGCTTCGGTACCAACCAGCGTCGCTATTCCCTCTCGAAAGACCGGCTCCTACGAGCTCCAATTACTCCACATTCCTGCGCCCTGGTGCCTATTGAGAGTATTGCCGATGTAAACAGATTTTATCGTAGCGCTTCGCCCGAGAGTGAGTCCAGTATGTGGACGACGATAGACCTCCGAGAAAGCAAATATGTTACAAAGACTACTTGTGTTCCGTACGCGGCTCGAATTCGAATCGGACAGGCAATCCGGTCAGACGATAATGTCACATGGTGAAAATTCATACATATTTATAAATGTAGATAATGTAGTGAAAGATTGACTTTTCATTTAAAATAATATTGTAAATAATACAGTAAAAATTGCCAATATTCGGCAACACAGCATACGATTTTTTACACTGAGTCTACAACTGTTAAACTCTATGACAAAAGAGCTTTAATCGTGATTTCTCCATAAAAGAGCGTGTTAGATTATTAAATTATTATTTGATAAACTAGGTAGTAGAGCATTCTGACATTTGGTATGCTTCTCTGTTACATTGAAATACTTGTGATTACAAGTACCGACAAGTACATATAAGCGATTAGTAACATTCGCCAGTCTCTGCCAGTTCCCCATGTACGTTGTTTTCCGTCTCCAATTTAATTATGGAGTGCTTCGAATTTGTTATGACTTCTCGTATCGCGCGACGAGGGCTTCTGTCCCAATTTACGATCGACCGTAAAGGGGAGTTTCCAAGCTATTTCAGAGGGGATCGTTAGCCTCACATTTTTTCCCTCTAATGCGTAGCAGCGAGGGAGGACTCAGCTGAAATCAGTCGAATCACGGGCCGGAAATCAGTCGCGCTGTTATCGAATTTGTGAGTCCCGACCGGCCGCAGGGCAAAAATAATGCGCAGATGGAAAACAGCTGATCCACTTTAAGCATCCTTTTTGTCTTAAAGCGGTCGCGCTAAACAATAATTCACGCTTAAACGGCCTTTCAGCGCTGCCGCTTTCCCCATTGTCCGCTCCTTGCGTTCGAAGATTTATTTGTGCGAAACTTTTGTACTTCTCCACCCTTTCCCCTCCTTCGTTGTTCGTTCTAGCTCCCTCCTCCATCCTCCCCCTTTACTCTCTCTCTCTCTTCCTCTCTTCTTCTCTATCTATCTATCCATCTATCTATCTCACTCTCTCCCCCGCGATAACGCGGTTTTCGTTATTTTGCTTTAGAAGTGGGTTTACAACAATGGCGTAAGCCTCGAGTAGACAAAGCCGAAATAGATGCCCTACCGTCGCAGCTACGCGAATACATGCAGGTAGGTGCGTTCGTGGTACTCGCGGAGGGCGGGAAATTATTAACTCGAATTTGGAAGACCATTTGCCCCGGATCATGTATCGTGCAAATTTGGGATAACGTGCACAGGTGTTTCTTAGTCAACGGGACATTCAGATTTACGGAATTTACGTGCTTTCACTTTTATCTACTGCCCGTTCTTTCGTCGGGTTTGAACTAATATTTGCCTGCATTCTATGAAATTCATGCTTGTTAATATTTCACTTGTGTTTCGTGAAATGTATATAATGCGGTAATTATCCTGCTAATACACGTGGTTTAATGCATTCGAAATTCTATCTATTGCTTCAGATGAGGGTTTCAAATATCGAGGGAAGTGTAGTTCAGGAAATAGAATTATTATGACCGTCCATTAATTTATCTTATGCATTTTGATTATTAAACTATTTAATTATTTATAGCATTAACGATTACCTCGTTTTCAACCGTATTAAATATTAAGCATAATGGAAAAGGCTCTTTTATTCGCCGAATCATCACAAAGAAAAATAAAAAATAACACTCACTGCGTTCCTTGATCAGCAGCGACCAACACTGTGATAGTGTTGGTGTTAACAGCAGTTCTGATGCGCTAACTAACAAAATTAGCTCCTAACTTGGACTAAGACTCCCTTAGAAGTTAGCATGGAAAAACAATGCTGTACCTAGTTCGAGATACAATATTGACACAGTATTGTATATCGTGCTAGATTTCATCGGAGTCCTACTGTCCTTTGTCAACATGGCGACTTCGCGGCTGTGCTTGCACGGCATGGATTTCTATAGTCGACTGTTGACCAAAGTGTAAATCGATATCTCGTGCCGTTCTTCTGCGAGACGATTTCACGAGATTAGCCAGCGAACGACGGAGACCCGGAGGGGTCGAATGTAAATCCCGAATACATTTCCAGGAAAAGAGATCTTTCGCGGACGATCGTATCCACGGCCTAACCGGTCGTTGCGGCCGGGGGTGCGTTCAATTTATTTTTCCCTTTCGTTTTTCCTTCTCCTTCTTTCACACGATCTCCACCTATAAGTAGTACCTCTATTTCGCACGAAAACCCTCCCGGATCTGTACTTTGCTTTGGAAATAGGCACTTTCGCGTTCTCCCGTTCCTGCGTATTCCATCGCTTATCACTTTCCCTCTTGCCGAAACTACTCGCCGCGAAGGATTATCGAGGGTACGGACATTTCGACGTAATCTAAAAAAGCCGCGCCTGCAGTCGGCAATTTGATATGGAAATGGACTTCTACGCGCGTATTCAATCGTCACAGCGCGCCTGTTTCCATACCTTTCCCCAGCACTTTTATTGCGCGCGACACGACAAACGAAGCTCGCATTCTCGAGCACTACAGCGGTACACGATCTCGCAATTTCAAGTTCCGCATATATCGCGACGACATATTTTTCGACACAGAACATCGATAGAAATCTTTTGCCCGCCCTCCGTTCGTCCTGCCGCTCGTCGCAGCCTCGACAAGCAGTGGCCATCGAGTGAATTACGAATTTTCTTCATCAAACAGTCGTTTATCGCGAGAGAGATCAGCCGTTAAAGGTATCAGCGATGATAGATAAAGACTCTTTAGATAGGAGGTGGGATGTAGGGACAAGGGAGGAGGAAAGAGAAGGAGCGGGTAGAGAAAAGACGACGCCAGACGCCACTCGCGAAGAAAGCCGAAAGTGGGCCAGGGGTTGGGGCGTGAGGATAGGAGAAGGGCGGTTGTGCAAGCGAGCCAGGGAGGAAAATCTGTTTTCTCGCGGAAAAAGATCTTATCGACTTAATTAACCTCATGAAACGACGCCGTTACAGCGAGGAGGGAAGAGTGGATGAGAGAGATGGAGCGGCGAGAAGGAGGAAATGATTTTTATTCAATCCTCGTCATTACGACAACACGGCGGCGCCGCGCCGTCCGGGCTGCCGAAGGCAAACAAAGCGGACTATTATGCGGCGTCGTCATATTTCGTGTCGCAGTCCATTGTAGCCACGAGAGAGGAAGGTGCAAACAGTCGAAGGCGCGTGCGCGCAGAGCCGCAACGAGCTACGAAGAAAATAGTCTACATATGAATGACCGTGCAGGGTAGGCTGTTTGTCTTATTATCCTGAAAGACGTTACCTGACGTAAGAGTATTTGCATTATGGAACGACTGATGGTGGGTACGCCGCGAATGGCACACGCTACTCACGTCATTCTACTTTGCTACACCCGACTGCTTAATTCGTTGTTTATATTAATGTAAAGGATCTATTGTCCGAGCCACCGCATTAAACTTTGCCGTTCCTAAGAGCTTTGGCCCATACTGCTTTAGCGTAACACGCACAAGCACAATCTGTATCGTTTTCTACTAAACGACTAAGAGGAACTCCCCGAGTGAATGTCCTTTACATTATTCTCTTTTCCCTCTTCCTCCCTCGTCTGCTCCTTTTCTCTTTCTCCCCGCTCCCCTCTCCGCCTTTCTCCACTGCCTTGTACTGGATTCAAGTGGTAACCGCGTTTACTTACACGCTTTGCTGCGAAGGTCCCAGATTTTTAGCGTCCGATCGTAACTGCCCGTGACTACTTTTGACGGCTCGCCAAGAAACTTGGCTGCCATTACCTTGCCGCAGTGGCCCGTGAGAGTGTGCTGAAACAGAAAGAGGCGGGTATCCTTTTAGGGTCGCTTGTGATTACGTTGGGAAGCGATTGCGTTTGGTACGAGTATAAACGTCGAGCGTGTCCACGGTGGGTCTCGCTATGTTGACTTAATTAATGATTCGTTAAAACGGTACCAGAGGACGAGACGTTTCAGACAGAATGTACCTCCGTTAAAAACGACACGCTGGTTCGGGTACAATGAGACAGAAATTTTGGCAGATTTTGCGTCACACCGCCATGTAACATATTAAATTCATCCTTTTCGGCAAAGTGGACGAGCTGGCGACATACAAATTTGAATCATGCCGAATCATTTCAAGCCTACGCTATGTAGCTGATGTGAACGCTTGACGCAACGTAGAAATGCCGTCATCGAGTACGCCTTCTGATGCTATACACAACCGTTTTCCGTCTACTTCCATTTCTCCCCATTTGCCAGCCCTTTGCCCCTCCCTTAACCCCCGCCCCGCTCTCTCTCTCTCTCTCTCTCTCTCTCTCTCTGTTTTAAACTTTCCACATCGATTCGTTAGTTCGCGCACGAGCTTTCATAAGTTGGTTTTCTCTTTTCTACTTTAGAGTTCGCCGCTGCTCCGAGCATCGACGTGTTCGAAATGAGAAATGAATGTGGTTCGCGGAGGAATGGTTCCCGGATCGACAGTTTAAAAGATACGACAACGGAGGAATGGAACGTCATTTTTCAAGAGTTAAGGAGAGAACAGTTGCACTAAGCAATAACTTTTGCATTGAATCAAACAAATTTGTAGTAGCGACGAGCGAGTAGATTTTTTCCCCATCGAACGCCGTCGAATCGACGCGCATCGTGGCAGTTGAAGAAGATTAATGAACGCAAAGGGTCGCCGACATATGCAGGTGTCAAAAATTTGATATTCGTAAATCATTGCAAGTTGTTCCGTACGAAGAATTAATTATTTTATCGCCGTCGCCTCCTCCGCCGGCTAGCCCTACCATTCTCGCGTGCCGACACAAATTAACGCGCGTGTCAATGGTTGCGCAAACGCGAATAAGTATTTTACGGGTCAATCAATTTTCCGATATTCCCCCGTAATCATGATTTCCTACATTAACACGCTTTGATATCGTCTATGCGCATCCTGCCGAGTGTAGTGCCATTTTCGCGGGTAATGCGCGTTTTATATCGCTTTCATCATTTGCATAATTTATGAAGACGATAAACGCGTTATCCTGTCGCCGGTGCGCGACAGCAGTGAATGTTAGAGTAAACGTTAGTACTGGCATTATCGTTGATTTTACGAGTGTCCAAACATTTCCACGCTGGTCAACGTGGCTTCTCGTTGTTTCGATGCTGGCGGGAATATAAAGGCGATTTAACGTCATGGCTAAGCGTGGTCATACATAAGGTTAATGAAGTTTCGAAGTTAATATGCGTTTTATATCGTTTCTACGATTTACGTTGAAGGGTAAATGTGTTATCCAGTAGCTGGCGTAGTGTGCACCAGGAATTCGAACTTGACAGTTGTCACTTTATCGCTGCCTGGTATTAATAATTTCTAAAGAAGGCGACATTATCTTCGGACTTGGAGAGTGTAGTTGCTTCAAATAGCTATTTAATATGGCGTGTCCAGTGCAATGTTCCTACTCATTCCTCTCTGCCTGAGGGCGCGACATGAGACGACAAATATAAAGAAAGATCATTAAACGTGAGAGCGGCTGGTATTCTTAAATCTTACAAATATCATCCTCGCTGCAGGAACGTTCTTGAATGCACTTCGGACACGCAACATAGTTAATCCGTAGGCGGACGTTACATGCAACTAAATGGTTCCGGTTAGATTAACGTAGTTGTCTGTTGTTCCCAAGAACGTGAATAAGCGTAGTTTAGTTGAAGACAGCGCAGCGCTACATGTACGGTTAATGAAATTTCGCAACTTATACATACGTACATACATATAAATTTACATATATATCAATCCACCTCCTTTGCGTGAACGTTGCTTTAATGGCGAAGAAATCAAGCGTGACGTCGGCGGGGAACAGAGAAGGACTGCGACTATGAAACTTTTCCTTCCTCGCTTGTAAACCAGACAGACAGACAGAAAGAGAGAGAGAGAGAGAGAGAGAGAGAGAGAGAGAGAGAGTGAGAAAGCGAGAGGAGGAGAAGGAGGAGTAAGAAGCGACGTTAAAAAGGAGTCTTCGCCAATTTAAAGGTGCTAGGAGCTCCCGGAGAAGCTCGCACTCTTGAAAAATGTCCTAATGTAAATTAATGGCACGGAAGTTTGGCCGGAAGGGCTCTAACGTGAAAGAAACACTGTAGGAAGAGAAATACTGTAGAAGTGGAGAGAGAGAGAGAGAGAGAGAACGAACTTGAGGCCAGCTTACAGGGGCAAACGGGGAACTTTTCTCCTCCTTGTCGGTGCGCGAGGGGTTGGAGATGGTGCCCGGTGTGGTAAAGGCAAAGGGCTGAAGGAAGTGTACCATAATATAATGTCTCGAGAACTTTGTCGAAACTGCGGGGGCGACTTCGTGTTCCTTACGGTGAACGTTAAACGAGCTCCTTTTTCAATCGCCCTCTCGGATCGCCGTGCAGAGACAAAAGACAGCGAGGGTAAAAGTTACGATTATTCGATGGAAGTGTCGGCAGCGTCGAGCGTAAAGCCGCAGGAAACATTTTAATTTAATCAGCGACCGAGCGTATATGTCTAAGTGAAATACTGATCCGGTGTCCTCAAATCATGGAGTCATATGCTTTCTGTGCTTTTAATGTCCGTAGTGCGACGTAAATTAATTCTGTATGCACATATATGAGACAAATGTTTGAGTGCAGGACTTTTCGTGTACCTATGTCGTGACGGGCATGCTGATATGGTGGAAAAACGACGAAAGAGACATGGGATCATTGAAAGAATGAATACTTCTCCTCGACTGGCCACTACGAGAATTGATTGACTTTCGAACGTAAATAACCTGGCGCCTAGGCTTTTATTTCTGGAGCAGTCGTCGCTCAGACAAGGGAGCAAAGGTGCTCCACATCCATACCGCGAGCATCGTCATCATCATCACCATCATCATCATCATCGTCATCATCATCATCATCATCATCATCGTCGTAGTCCTGGGAAGGTAGACACTCAAGGGTTTACTGGATACGCGGTTGATATCATCTTTTTACGATGCCAAGTGCGAGTGGACTACGTACACAACGTGCGCTCGCTGCATCTGCGCAATAAAAGCATAAACTCCTTCGTAGTCCTGGTGCTCCATCGAGAAGGAATAGTTGCGCGATGAAAGGACCGAGAGAAAGAAGGAGAAAGTGAGACAGAAGTCGAAACAAAGTGGGATAGAGACATAGAGGAGGTGGAGGCGGTGGTATTCCTCAAGTTGTACGAAGGTTCAATTAAAGTCGGTAAAAAGCACGTTGGAGATGCCAGTAACCTTCCAAGAAAGCAACTAGCGACCTCCGTTTTACGGTCGGTCAGTGAGCTAGCTCCGTTTTTAAAGCGCTTGCGCGTCAGCTAAGTGCGCGTGCACGCACCTTCTGCTCCTCTCCTTCTCGCTCTCCCCCCGCCGAAAATGTCTCTTTCAGAGTAATAAAACTTGCAGCGTTCAGACGCGTTAACTGACCGTGTCCGTTCGGACGATCCTTCCGTCCGTCGAAAAGGTGTAAGCGAAAACTTCCCGACGAAGTCACCGCAAAGAATGCAGTAATTACGCGGCAAAGTAATAGAGGCGCTTTTCTCGGTAATGTCGCTGAAAATGATTTTCCGGAGGAGCGACACCCGACACCTTGTGCCTCCTTGTTTTTCTTCGCGCGATAAGGAAAAGACGGGTGAGCGTCGGAAGAGGGTTTGCTCGCACGCGTAAGAAGATCATCGAGCGTCGTCGGGGGAACCGTTGAAATCGCAAGCGCAGCCATTGTATGCCGGACATGCAGGCAAATCAGAACTCGTTACCTTCCTAGTAAACATTTACCGATACCTTCGCAGAAAGCGTCTCGCATCGCGGGGCATAGCAGGAACATATACGAGTATGCTTGGCGCGCACCAATGTTTACATACACACGGTGGAATACTTGCACGCGAGGCAAGCAGCCCTCGCCGATGTGGCGTTTCCCGTGCCGTTTTTCATCGGCACTTCGTTAGCCGAGTCCACGAAAGATGACTGTTAGAGCTGAGAGTTTCCGTGAGTCGGAACGGTCTATCGCCTTCTGGTAGCGATGCGCATAGCCGTCGCGGGCTCCTTACCGTTCACGATTTCGCCTCCGCTCTTGGAAAAGCGAGGAAAAAGTGTGGAGACGTGGAAATCGTACGGACCGTAAAATCGGCGCGGCCAGTAAAGCCTGCGTCGCGGATACATGCGCAGCGATATACGCGCGGCGGGTCAGCGACATTGTGAAACGAGCCACTAAAAAGTACGAGCTCCTAACGGCCGCGCCGTTATTACGATTTTAATGGCACCACTCGCCAGTAGTAACGTTTTAATTTATTGTAATGTTTACACTAAAGACACCCATAATCTCGGGCCGAGAAAGAAACATAACCGGGACGATAAATTTAATACTCCCACGAAGAGTTAGTTGGGCAAACGATACAATCGCGGAGCTGTCAGAACTGTGCGCCGCTCGATTAAGCATCGCGTGGGATCGTACCGTTTAATTACTATTAAAACACACTGCATACGATACGTCTTCGTTTGCGTCTTCGCCACTGACAGATCGAGGACAGCTTTTGATCAACGTTCGACGCGAGCTCTCGGATTCGCGTTCGCCAGGATATTTCGCTGAATTACCCGCTCAACGCTGTCCGCTCACACGGACAGTGTAAAATATAGTTCATTTGACTATTGTTTCTTCACGGTGCAGCGGGCCACATATCGTAATGCGGAATAGTGAACTTTTGACCCCAACTATCATTTATTGCTGCCCCGCCGCAATCGTACCGCGGTCAACAGTAAATAATGGTTGTTTCGCCGACGATACAATTATCGTCGAAATAACCGTATATCCCGGGTATCGTTTACAATATGCGCTGCTCAACGTATTACAATTGCGGGCGCCGGCCATCGTAAAAATTCGTTGGCGGCAATTTTTTTTTCCTTTTTTTCTCCTTTCTTCTCCGCTCACCCCGATATCGTTTCCTACTATCGAGTCTCTCACGGCTCCCGCTGGACGTGGTGTCTGTGCATCGTTGCGCTCATTAGTCACTTTAACGAAGAATGCTAGACGAGAATCCGTATCCTGCAGGCACCAGGAAACGACGCAGAGCACATACACCTCGGTGGTTAAGGTATACCAGTATTTACGGTCTTCCAGACTCCAGTCTCCACGGAGGTGGTTCGACGCGCGCTCAGGTATATGGTTTGACCTTGCGCTCGTTATACCGCACGAAATGTTATTCGTCGCATCCTGATGAAAGACCACAGGCATGCGCGCGTATGCGTGTCCCGGGGATATTCGGAAAATGGTGGTGTGCCGCTGGGCAGCAGCTGGTAGTCCCTCATTAGAGGGCAAGATGATATTGAGGAATAATTTCGCTTCATTACGAAAGAATCTTTATTGTCAATTAAAATGCAGTCAGATTTGATTACGCGGATGTTGCTCCGACGATGTTATATACGAATCGCAGCGGTACTTTTATATTGGCACGCATATTAGGCTGCGTCGCTGATGCGCGCTCCAGTCTAATTAGCTTTCATCGTGTCTCGTTAAGATGCACTGGTAGAAAATACGAAAGCGTCGTTTCGAGGGAACGCTTTTAATCATAGGGCCAAAGGACACCGCCGACAAGCGCCGCGACTCGCTGGCACGCACAGAGAATCCTGCGGAAGAAATCAGACGCGAGTTATATGGGACGAGAATGTTTGCGCGCGAAACGATTTGACCTTGCAATAGTTATGTTGCAGGAAACGTTCCACGTCCCATTTCACTGGCATGTATGCGGGGACAGAGAGGCGCATGTACGTGGGCGCCTGTGTGCCACGTCGAAAGGGTGAAGCTTGTACGGAGGGTTGAGACGTAATACAAAGGTACTTCAAGGCTTTTATCGTAGAATACTTGGGTGCGACCCAAGTATTCAACTATTCGCCCTCCTTCAGCTCCGTTTCTTCGCCAGAAGCCTAGTCAACCTATATTCTCAAGGCTGCGGTGTTGGGAAGACGGAAAAGGCCATTTCCGCGCTTCTTCTCTCTCTCTCTCTCTCTCTCTCTCTCTCTCTCTCTCTCTCCCCCTCTCTCTCCTCCACTTTCTATTCCACCTTCCTCATTCCGTGCGCGCTCTTACAGACGAGTATGTATTGTACATACACATTTGCAAGTACAGCGCGGAAGAGCGACGCTCTGCCTTTCTCCCATCTCTTCACCCCGTTACACTCCGCGCCGCTGTCTCTTTTCACCAATTGCCAATTTTCACCTCACTCTCGCCAAGCATTCATGGCCCCACGCAGCCAAATAATGTGTCCGAATGTATACGCAAACAGTTATGGTCTGTGCGCGGAACATAAAAGTAACAGCTCCGATTCGAATATCCTTGCCGGAAGGTCGTAAAATACGATCGATCAGTAATCGGCGCCAATTAATCATCAATGCGGCGCCGCACTTTATTGTAATTGGAAAACCACAGCAACGACACGGTAAAATATTACGATTCAATTACAATAAGTGATGACGTCGTTACAGGGTAGTTATAATTCATTTCCCATAGCAGTCTACTTGACCTAAGACATCTGCACGTGCCTGTTGCATCAGTCAACAGGACCGCATGACAAAAGACGCGGACTAAAATTGATGACGAATGCGGACAATCGATTACGCATGATCATCTGCTCTCGAATCCTCGATCCATTTTGCTTATTTACTATAACCAGAACCTCATTTCGTCTCATCGTATTTGTAGTCAAAGGCAACGTCTAAATATTCATGCATGCCTCGAGGTGTACCGAGAGGGTGCAGGTCGTGTTTGAACCTAAATCAACATTGCATTATTCCGTGCGACGCAAGAGTGATTTATCCCGCGGGACCGACATAGGTAGAGAACCGTCTGAACTTACGTAAGATTAAGACCCACATTACATAACCATTGCCATTATGCACATATAATAATGCACGTCGTACGTACCAGGTTCGCTCTGTTCGAAGGATACAACGACCTTCTCCCCTTCGTCCTTCCCTTCTCACCCCTCTCCAATTTACTAATTCTAACCCTAATTGGCAAGGTGTCGCGAATCCTTATCACAACATTGAAACTGCTCAACTACAATCGTCCTATATTTCTATGTACCCAGGAGCAATCGTACGTCGATCTTTTATTATACCGATGGCATCTTCAAATTATTGTGAGTGTTTTGGTAGATCGTACAAATAGAAACGTAACGGTAAGTGAGGAATATCATAAAACGAGCGATACAAGCTCTGTGTTATTGATGCGTTTGCAAACATCTATACTGACATGAGGCATTGCGAGTAGCGATTAAATTAAACTTGCCGGATTCCTCCGAATATTTGTACTTTACAGCGTACCAGAACGAAAAGAGACAATAAACGCAAAAGAGACAATAAACGCAAAAGAGGAAATGAGAAGCAGATAGTACGTAATATACTTTCATAGTACGGGGATTGCATTACGTGAAACATTTATGTAACCTCACCGTTGTCAGAGTTTGCCATAGAGTATCAATCCAGGGGAGAAGAGAGCCAAGGACTTGACAGACACGCGCGACAAGGGATATAAGGAGGTGGGTAAAGCGAAGAAAGAAAAGGAAAAAAAGCGGCTCGTGACGGATGGTAGATTAATGTGCGTGGTTGTTATTTAACAGAATATGTTGCAGCTACTTTGTGGCATGCTCTCCCGGCGTGGGCTACACGACAAGGGTCACTCTTGGGGGGGTAAAGGAGGATGAACATGGAGTAAAATACAGGCAGTACGTACATAAGAATGAGGCTGAAAATACGGCGGATAGAAGGAGCGAGAAGGGGACAGAGGTGACGCAGAAGACGGAAGGCGCACGGAGAAAGAAGAAGATGTAGGAGGAAGAAAGGTTCCGCGCTGTTCGGCGTTGCTCAACGCTGGCAGGCGCTTGACTAGAGGCGCTTAGGCATAGGCATGGGCAGACCGTGAGCGCCTATAGCTTCGTTGCTCGCTGCTTGCTGTGCGGCACAACACACCGCGAGAGCACCAGCAGCAGCAGCAGCAGCAACAACAGCAGCAGCAGCACACCGCGAGAGCAACACTCGCGGCCTCGCCGAGAGACGAACGGTAGGCCGCCTCGCGTACATACTTACGTGCCTCAGTACGTGTACGTGGCCGCGTACTCGTACGTAACGTGGCTAACGTAGGTAACGTAGGTACGACGTAAGTGCAAACCGCGCTCAGCACCGCGGGAGGTTCGTTGACCGCGCTGAGACTTCTCTCCTCTCTTTCTATTCTCTCCCTCCCCTCCCTCGCCTCTCTCACCACGCCAGACCCCGTCGGCTCTTTCTCCTTCTACCGCCGCACTCTTTCCCCTCAGCCGTCGATGCCGATTCTGTTTCTCCAGCGCAGCCTTAGCCCCGCTGCTTCTCCACGGCCTTGGCGATTCAATGTCCGCACCAGATAACTCCCCTTTCAGATAATAGATTATTTCGTACGTGTAACTAGTCGCGACTGCCGAGTGGTGAGTGGTACTCTCTGTCTTCCTCTCTTCGCCTATCCTTTCTCGCCGGCCGCGGCCGTATCGCTCCTCTCTTGTTCTTCAGTCGAGCGTCTTTCTCTCTCTCTCTCTCTCTCTCCGTTTCTCTTGGCTTGCCTCGCTCTTGTGCGTGAGCGTGAGTCCGCTCACACGATGCGCGACTATGTCCGTACGCTACATTACCTACCGGTTATACGACGATACTCGGAATGATCCTCTTATCGGATCCGAGGGTGTCTACGTGCACGTGCACCTGTGTGTATCGCTGAAAGGATGCGTGTGCGGTGTGCGCCCTTGAGTACGGATTCGTAGGACCACGGCGAGTTAGAATCAGTCGCGTTTGCCTCGACTATTTCCTCGTGCGCTTCTCCAA
The DNA here is from genome assembly GCA_963942575.1 of Priocnemis perturbator. NCBI lineage: Eukaryota > Metazoa > Arthropoda > Insecta > Hymenoptera > Pompilidae > Priocnemis > Priocnemis perturbator. The sequence goes on along the minus strand of OZ012647.1, from coordinate 13,568,194 downwards.
TTGTTGTGGCAGATTAAAATCGGAATCCGATATACCGTCGCGTCTCGAGCTAATTCTGCGATTGCTTTGCATTATGCAAAGTCAATTTTCTAAGTAGAAATGAAATGCCGAAGTTGTGCGACGCTTGTTTCATTCATTCGTTGCGTATCTGGATCAAGTTCTTAATAAGATTTGTATTCAATGAAGGTAGTCTGTTCGGAAGCGCGAGGTGCTAAGCAGTTGTGTTAAGAGAACTTCTTAACAACGCGAGTAATGTACGCAGAGATGAATAGTTCAAACTTACGTATAACGGACAAACAATAATGCCGCGTTCGAAGTTAGCGAAATTTTTGTTGACAAGTAATGACTGGGGCAGACTTTTCTCAAACGATGCATGGAAGTGCGTTACGCGAATAAGGCAGGACGGCGGCATGAAGTATGTTACGGTTGATTCTATTCCGCTTTCCGCGATCCATACCGTTTGCATAATGCGAATGGTGGACTGCATTACAGGCATTAAGCGCATATGGAATTTTCGTTCCGTTTCCGAAGTCGAATAGAGCAAGTAAAACGTTGAAAGTTACCAGAAATGTGCGGTTCAATGGTTACAGTTAAGATCACAATAGGCACATGCGGCTATTCCTCTGAATCACGTACAGTTTCTCACTCTATTCAAACACATAGCGTGTTACGACCTACAACGTCAGTCGCGTAGTTATGACTAGTAATTAACGTCGGATCAATAAACGGCTGTACTACAAAGGCAAATTGCTTGGTCTTTATCCACTTCCATTTCGGCAGCTTTCAGACTAGCGCCGTAATGTACAACTACGAACGTTCGCGCCGGCAACACTTTCAACTTCGGCACACCCAAATTCTAACCGCCAACCGTATTTTACGCCTAAAGTTTATTCCATGTCAACGTAAGACCGTTACGATCAATGCGAATATTCTGAAACGTCCTGCGGAAGCTATACAAGCGTCTCTCCAGTATTTTTATCTCTGCCAGAGAAATACCATCGACAGTCTCTGTGCGTTTATTCCCTGCTCGAGTCGATGCTCGCGATTGCGTAATAGGATCTAAGCAGGAATCAAGGCAACGAGACTTCCTGTGAAACATTTCTTTTCCTCCTTACATTGTACTTATTTCTTTTCTCAGCGAATTCTCGGGTAATGCATTCGTACCAGCGCGATAACGGAGCAACAGATGTCAGACACGTTCAAAGGCTTTGCACGGGCACGAAGCAGCGCGTTAATGTCATCTTCAGTAGGAGACGAACGATTCTCGAGAGCGCAACTGTACGCAAGGTTGATAAATTTAACTACTAATTTATTACGCATGTTTCCTTTGCTTTCGCTAAAATGGCAATTTAATATTGCCGGTATTACATCTCTGCGTTTTTCGCTCTCCATGCGCTGCACTCCGGCGCGCAAGAAAAGAATCGCATTATTACTCTGCGCAGAAATAATAAGGCCCCGTCATTATACTAAAAATAGCCACGTTTCAATTATATAACTTACAGATGCGGTTCATTATAATGGAATCTTTCGTTCATCGTGCCCCCGGGTTGTTGCTGTACCTTTTAAAATTGCCCGTGACTACTGGTTGTGGCACGGAAACCAGACACCTCGAGCGTGATCGCCCTTGGGGAAAAATATATTGCCGTAAAAAAAGCATCGTGTAGCAGGTACCTTGACCGATCTGTATCTTTAAAGCCCGCGCTCTTTATTATATCCACGGGTCGCCAATTTTATTTCGGATTTCCTCCGCTCAATCGCAAGCAGCATCTCTTTCAATTGACCGCCAGGCGATCATCTGCGCCGCGATACCTCGACAGTTTCGTTATATTTACGGCTGATAATCGATCGTGCAGAAGCGCAACGTGGCGTGTGAAAGAAGAAGACCGAAACGCTCGGCAGCCGCCTCACGTTTGGATAATCGAGAGCAAGCGAATGCGCGTCACGTCCAGCACGTCACCGGTTACGTATTAACTTTCGATATATAAGGATGGACATGATTGAAATTCCGAGGGCTACGAATTCTTTCGTCCTTCATCTTCCCCTCCACCTTCGCCTCTACTCTCCTCTCCTTTCTCAGCGGATAATCGGCAAGTGGAGTGCGTTCCGGAAACCGCACAACCAGGGGCGTGATCGCCTGCGGGGAAAAACGTGGCAAGGTGGAAAAGTATGGCGTGCCGTCGGCTGAGCTGAGGAATTCGTATGCACCGGCCCTAATGCAAATTCATTCGCGGCAGGCGCGAGCACATATGCGCGCACGCGAGTTCGCTCGAGCCGCTCAGCCGTACGCGTACGACCGAAAGTACTGATAGAGAGAAGCGCGCCGTCTCTGCGGCAATTGGAACGTAACACACAAGCCTTTCGATTGCTGCGAGTCAGACTTCCTCGTTCAAAGCGCTGCGCCGGTCCCCCGCTGGGCACTTTTTAAAACGAAACAAATGAAACGTTTTAATGAATAATGACTACGTTAAACATTGATCTGACGCTGTATCGACTTCTGCGTGGGCCGCTGCCGCGGACCGTTCGAACGAGCCGGTATGTGCGCGCAAATTATTCAGCAAATCAGGCAGACACGGACGGACAAACGCTTGTTCTACCGGAAGGTGGAAGTGGGAATTGGCTCGAACCAGTTTTAATGGCGAGCGTATACTGTTCTCTCGGTAATTTTACATTCATGGGGTGGGAGCCCTGGGACTGACCTGCCCTCGGTAAGTTTCGCGCGGCTGCGACCTGCGACAGAAAAATAATGCCGCGCTGGACGACCGGGACCGACAAAGCTCGCACACACGCTTCTGTTCGCATATTAGCTCTAACTGTTTCAACTTCTAGCGAACAAACATCATATCAAGCTGACTCATTACGTTCGAATCAGTTGTCGGCCAGTAATAATATTGCCCCCGTTCGCGTGTTCCATGAAATATCGTTAAAATATCAAAATCATCCGATATTCTTCCATAAAACAGCCCGTTACATTATAATAAAGAGAGGGGGACTGTTACGTGATGAAGATCGATGCACGTGCATAAATTGGCTGCTCGTGTAATACAGACTTTGTCCGAGTATCCAAAAAAATGACGATGTCGTCTAAACGAAATGCATTGACCCCCCTGCATAAAATTCAATCCTTCCAGACACGTGTAATACGAAGGCGATCCGCTTCTTTGACCGAGCCCGATACCTTTTTCTTGCTCAAAGTGGGCGTTGAAGTGCAAACTGCTCAGAGCCGCGGAAACGTTAGGAAGAAATATTCGCAAGAAAGGGAGGCAGACAAATTCCTCGTACGGTTTCTCCTGTGCACATCACTGAAGCCATCGATGGACACTACATGTATGCAGAACGGTATGTCTATGTACGTGGCAAACACGCATACATATGCAAACTCGCATACTTGTATATACAAGGTGTCCTTAGTCGAATGCATAATCCTGCGCTCTGTATTTATTAGACTACGGCACACTTTGACGGAGAACCTGAGAATGATGTCCTTGCCGGCTTGAAAATATGTAAACTATTTCGATATCCCATCTCGCGCGCCGCAGCCGTGAGCACTTTAACCTATCGTGAGATCATCTTTTATATTTGCAAGACACCCTATGTACGTATAAAGCAACGTACAATAGCACGGAGGAGGCAGTGGTAGACGTAGTCAAACAGCCATTCGCCTAGACACGGCTGCGAATAACTGTTCCGCATTTCGGAACGGTTGCAGCCTTTATGGTTGAGGGTACCTTGGTTTGGCATGCACGCCGTTGCAGGGCTTCGATTTCCGTAAGAAATTGGCCTGGCGTAACAATTCGGTAGTCCACTGAATGGGGGTCAATGGTGTTACCGTGACTCGACACGTGCCGTTATGCCCAGGTTCTTACGTCAGCCGGTCTACAGGTTCAAAGAAGCGCTCCAACTCTGCCCGCATTCCTTCGACATTCGAGCAATAATGCGATTTACCTAATTTCCTTTAACGCAAAACTGTTGCTTCGTAGTTTAGCGAAAGAATTTTTTGTATACCCCGGCCGTTGAAAGAACTGTTGCGCGCAAGTACAAAACAGTAATACGACTCGTGAATTATGTACTGAATTTCAAGCTGCATTGAATGAGGAAGGAAACTTTCAGAACGGCATTCCGTATACGTATACAGATATAATCCGCAGATAATATGCAGTTTTGGAACACTCATCTTTCATACACGCCCGATAGCTGTACGCTGCCGGTGGATCGTTCATACATAGTAAAAACAAGAAAGAAAAAAAAAAGAAGAACAGCAAGAACAACAGCTGACGATACGGTGATTGCGACATTTCTTATGGAATTATGGAAGGAAGTCCTCGACGGGATATCTAAGAAGATGGAAAAGTCCATGTGAACCGAAGCGGCGGCGAAAATATCAAATTTACATTGAATGCAAATATGAAACACCTGTACCCGCCTTGACGCAAACGTGGGCTCCGCTCCGGCAACAACGGTAGAGAAGAAAAATCATCCTGACGCGGCACTTCGTGGTACAAAGGCACACCGTGCACGGCGCAAGCAACTTATTTCGCACCGCCTGGTTGCATCAGCCTCCCGCATCCGTGCTACCCGTGTATAGTAACCTGGAAACAAGACGCTCCCGGCGTGCACCGTCCTGGAAGCGGAATCAACGCGCGCACAGACACTCAATTATTTACTGCCTCTGTTATCGAGTGTGCATCGAGAGCGAGGTGAGCGCGGATCGAGGGAGAACTCGGAGTATGTATCGATCGTTACAACGCATGTAACGGCGCATCGCGTCGATAATGAAGATGCACCGGAATATAAATCCGTGGAGGACACAGAACTCGAAGAGCGTCCTCGTAGATCGGCGCGCTCGTCGTTCATCGTCATCCTCCAAGTTAACGCCGGCGACGCCGACGGTGGCGGTGGCGGCTGCGACTGCGGCTGCGACTGCGGCTATGGCGTCAGCTACCACGGGCGGATGCAACTTTGAATTTCTAATACGAACTCGACACACCGTTGCAATTGCTCTTCCGCGCGCGGCAGCGAAAAGAAGAAGGAGGAGCGGCGAGCTAAGTTTCCACTGCGCTGGGTCCATGCATCAGCTTGTCTTTGCTCGAAACGTACGACGGGCTTGTACTAAGCTCGGGCATAATTTGTATCGATATGCGTCTTGCATCGAGCGACAAGAAGACCGAGAGCAGGGAAAGGCGCACGCGGGAGTGCTGAGGAGGGAGGAGAGTTGTTATACGAAAAGATATATATGCGCGGTGCATACGAGGAAGAGGTGCAGAAATGAGAAACACAGCAGAATGGCGTGGGCGATCTGGAAATAGCCCTCGAAGCGACGTAACGACAGAAACGATATTGGTTGCAGCAGTCGCGCGAGATTCTTCGTTGTAGGAACAGTTTGTCGAGAAATTGATTTGTCATCCTCCCACTAATAAAGGACTCTCCCGCCCGTGGCGAATGCGTTATTGGTAACGATATTTATACGTCTCGTACGCCGGCGGTTATCGTGCGCGTTCGTTGAGTGTAAAACATTTGGCGCGCACGCTACCATAAGTTTCAGCGATCCACCTAAAGTATCAAATTCTTCCGTCAACTGTCGTTGAAGACTTTGCCGAAATAAAACGGTCCACGAAACGAGTTGGCAAATTCGACAGACCTGTTGCGGGCGCGCAATTTTAATAACGACAAATAAACGTATGCTGCACGTACATCGTGGAATTAGAAAAGAAACGAATGATTCTCCGTCGAATCGTTGGCTCAATTCAGCGACACGTCAAGCTACTACAAGTAGGAAGCGTGAAGGACGTCCGGCATTTACTCAGAACGTGGCGCCCCGACGCGAGCGGCAGCAACCGTTTCCATCAGCATAATCGCGCAGGACACAGAGACACGCGAGGGCTACCCTGCGCGGTGCAGGAAACATTCGTCGAGAAATTGATTTGTCATTACGTCCTCCGTAAAGCAGCGCGAGCAGGCGGACACCCGTCACGAATCCGTTACTACGTGGCATTTATCTGCGTTGAACGCATACGCCCGGCCGTTGGCGCGCAAGCACGGCATTCGCGAGAGCGCTTACCCGCAAGGATGGTCGTAGGATTTTTGAGAGTTATGTCCCCGGGATATAACCTCTCGCGTTATGGAGGCGGGCGTATTTCGCATACGTGTACGCTTGTTTGTGCGCGTGTGCGTCCGTCTACCGACGACGAGCCAGTGGGGCAGCCAGTTCGCCTGCGAAGCACGTGATAAATCGAAGCTATTGGAGCTTGATGCGGGAGCGGAATAAGAATGCACCGCCGAGGTTTAGATTATACCCGTAGATTGCTTTCGCGAGAAGGTGGCATCGGAGAGGAAAAAACAGGAGCCCCTCTTCTTGTCCGCTCCCAAGGAAACGCACTTCGGGAAGCGAGGTTTTACGAGGATTATCGCGCGCCGGGGTTCATTATACTCTGTGAATTCTGACTCCCCGTCTCCCGCTTCTTCTTCTAAACCTCTTCAACCCCTTCTACCCCTTCCTCGCTCCCTCGACTCCAGCCGGCGGCGGCCGCGGCCGCGGCCGCGGCGGCGTGTCTATTCCGAGAAGAAATCTTGTGGAAAATCTTGACGAATCCTGCATTCGTGGCGCGCGTGTCACTTTAGCGAATTAGTAAGCTATGAGCTTGTCTGACGAATCAGATCGAAGATTACATAATGCGCTAACGGACGGTGGTGTAAAACGTGTAACGAGCCGTTCTAATGCGATTGAAAAGGCAGCGGATCGCAATTAAAGAACATAAATCTTGATTCAGAGTTTTACACGTGCATTAATTACCGTTGACGCTCATCTCGCGCATTGCCAGCCGAACTAAGCGCACCGAGTCGTCGGAAGAACTTTGGCTCGTTTTGTGTGTCGATAAGATCGGCAGAAAAATATCGCGCATAACTCTGTAATGAAGTGTCAAGCGGGAAGAGGGGAAATCGAAGGAGGGAATGAGCAGAAGCTAAAAATCGTCGGACGTCGCACGCGCGTTAATAGGTACATTCTACGATATTTCATTATTTTTTGTCGTACAACACTTTTACAGCCACGAAACCCTTCGCGTGCGTTCTTGATGCTTAGATAAATCTGTCGACACAGGGATAAGATCTCGAACGAGGCGCAAGTCGGGTGAGAGTTATGTAGATTTTTCTTCACCGGCGGACCCATGCTGAACCTTTGCGTTAAACTTCTCTCTCTCTCTCTCTTTCTCACGCACACACTCTCCGTCCGCCTCTTTCTCCAGCTCTTTCTCTTAGTCTCTCATTCTACCTTAGCTGGCGCTTATCACAGGGAGACACCATGTTTGCCTGGCACCGGAACTGATGAGGTCTTTAGCCGCCGCCGCCTCCCGGTTGATGGATGACGGGTTTACGCCGCGCCTGTAAACCTTCCCTTTCATAAAGATCCATAAGCAGGATTACAAACAGACTCAATTAGGCCCACCGGCTCGTCGGGACAAGGAGTCGGGAGGTGCGAGAAAGCTCGCTCGTAAGCTATTACTTTCTTTACGCGCGCCCCGGAGTAACATCTCGACTGGTGGAACTGGCAAAAGGGAGCAGTCGAGCGAAGTGGGTCGAAAAGAAAGTGAGGCGCGGAGAAAGCACGAAAGCGGCTGTGAGAGGGTAGCTTTTTCTTGCCGCGGCCGGAAAGCCGGCTGAAAACGAACGATCGCGAGCGGGACAGGGTAGAGCGCGCGGCTTATAAGCCGCGACGTGCAACACGGCCATTAATCGCTTTTCACCTGTCGTAAAGTTGCCAGCTACCGGGCAGAAGGGTTATTCATCGAGGGAACGTCGGTAAACGTGTAATTACTCATAAACAGCAGCTTTGTGACGAGATACGAAGCCGCACGCGTTTCCATGGCTTCCCTTGGCGAGAAGGAGAGGACAAAAACGCGCGTGCGGCCACTCATCGTCGCGGACGGAATAGTCGTTGACGCGCAACAACCACGGCTCGCGTCTCTTAATGCGTCTAATTTCCAGGCGCGCGTGCATCTGAAATTTTCATTTCGTCCCCGTCAGTAGCAACTCTTTCTCCGCCGCGCCGCGCCGCGCCGCGTCGGCCGAATGCAAAAAGGTACAGCGCACTTAACCGACGAGCGCTGAAATAAAATCTCGGGAAAAATATAGTGCAGAAAGCGTGGGGGAAACATGGCAATAGGGAAGCATGGGAAGCTGACTTTAAAACTTTAAACGCAACCCGTGTGTATGAGGGATGTCTTCATCAAGCGATTTCCTTCGTTTAATTAGCTTCGCACACGTTATATCTGTTAGAACATCTTAATCTATTTATTCTTCTCGACATTGAGAAGTATTTCCGCAGAAGGAGAACGTTCGGTCATTGACCGACATTCGAAAATAGATCGGATTCGTAGAGAGCATACGTACTCGTACGTGTCGCGCGTAATGTGATCGTCCAGAGTAACGCACAAGAGCCCTTTTAATTAAGGTATTTACTGGAATGCTGCGTACACGAAGAACCACACTCCATAGCGTAACTCGTTAACCATATTAACCATCTGGAAGTGTCATTTTTTTTCTGTGGTTGCCTGCACTGACCACCGTCTTGCGAAGAGTTAATAGAAATGGCGAGCCGGTCAGGCATCCAGCAGCTTGGCGCCTGTAACGTAGTTAGATTTGAAGAAACGATAAACGGAGAGTGAAATTTCATGGTCTCGTACGTCGGGGATTCTAGTGCGATTTCACGCACGTGCCCACTGCTACTGCTACTTGGAAGAATAAGATTGTTTTACATCCGTCTACCTTAACTCTTTGAGCGTTCGTATGATACACTTTGTACCACACTATTTGCGTTTTTGCACAGAAACACTTAATCTTACGTGCAATATAACCGCATCGCACATACAATTCGCGTGCATGAATTGATGATGCGTGTTATCTGCCGAAAAATTGGAATTACGGAATGAAATAAAAATTAACAAGTAACAAGCGGTACAGTCTTATTTTAGCGCGATCGTATCTTATGAATCCGATTGCGTTTCTAATTGTAATTTAACAAGGGCATATGATTATAGTCTTCTTGCATCGTTAACTGGGCAAATCGTTGGCTAAGAAAAGGTTCCACGGTTGTTATAGGTATAATTACGCTTCAATACTTGACTATTATTAAAATGAGTCGCTGTATGTTCTTAATGGCGGAACTAAGAACATACGTAGATTAATGCTGAATTCGGTCGACAACATCCCATCATTGCAATGAATTTTGCTAGTTTTTGTGGAAATACGATAATATCTTGGATTCCCTACACCTACACAATGCAAACAAATGTATTAATATGATGTATTAGTGTATATTACTATAATATGTTATAGTATTAAATAAAATTTAACAATATGTAAAAGCGAGTGAAACATTTAAACGGATTACAGACCATGGAGATAATAGGGATGATAGATGAAAAGTGTCAACTCACTACTCCAATTGTCTAGTTAAGTAGCTTAATGAAGAAAATGGCAAATGACAATTTAACGTAATATTATATCATTTTTTTAATCGCACACTCTTCTAAACGCTTTTTTGTTTTCCAGAACTGCTAGTAAATTTCACGTCGTAAATTCGTTGCATAAAAGGTGTATCTTTTGCACTCTATACCAAAAAATGGTACCCATAATAGCTGGGCCGCTAATTAAAAATGTATTATGTTCCTGTAACACTATTTATAAACCCTGTAGGGAATAACACGCTAAATGGCAAAGCTTAAATCCACTTAGTCCTTTCCAAGCGCCATGAAACTGTCATGTTTGACGCGTATTGCACGATAGACCTTTGATTATATATCCAATTACGTCGTGAATGCAGTCATGATTGAGTACAAAGGAAGCTGTTAATGCACAATAACGCTCGATATTATCTTCTCCGTATATTGGCACAGGCAAGCAGATAGCTCTATATACATCGAACCGTCTAATATGTACAAATAAGGGATTGGCAGGTAAAGCAATCGATAAATCCATTCGTCAATATGCGTAACCTATTATTGGATATATTTATAATACACGTATGCGCCGCGAAATCGTCAAAGCTCAATGTGCGGGTATATCGTTCTTGGTACGTAAGATTGAAAACATGTGTATGTCAGAATCCAGGGAGCAGTAAATTTATAATTAGACTAGAAAATAGCACCGTATCGAAAAATTGATGTAGTACGTAAGGAAACTATTGGAAACAAGGAAACAGACACAGTTAGCCCATATTTGATGAGTTCATAAACCTTTCCAAGGCCACGTCAACAACCGCTTTGTTCGGCGACAAAAAAAAAGGGGGCGACAATTGATTCCCTTTGAATCGTATATTTTCGCACGTTATTGCCGACTACTATGACAGAAACGGCAAGAAGATAGGAAAAAACGAAGATAGCAAAGTAGGAAAGGGAGCGGAGGAGAGAGCGCAATGGTGCGGTTTTGTCTCCCGTTCCTCGTGTTTGCTCGTGAATGGATCTGCTAAAGCGAAAAAGCGTTGTGCTCTTTCAAATATCGACGCCGAACCGCAAAGAACAGTCCTCTCCTCGCGATCGACGGTCCGAAATCAAGTGTGCCGGAATACGGACTCCAGTGGTAAAGGTAAGAGTATACCGTTGCTGAGATTGCTCGAGTTTCACGTTTCACGATTCCGAGGGGCAAGCGAAATTCAGTCTACGTTGATCCGGACGCGTATAAGGGATCTAATAAGGCCGAGGCCGCACGAGTGTTTAAAGTACGTGCGTCGATATCAATGTGTTTCTACGGCACTCGTATTTTTAACGCTCGTGTGGCTCCCCAGCCTAAAAGAGACTCCTGATACATCCTTGCAGTCGTCGCCGCGAACGACGAGTACTCAGACGAATTTGACGTGCGTGAATGAAGGCAAGCTGACGTTAATAAAAATGTAGGTCGTCCCGTTAGGCCGCGGAAACTGTTCAAAATGTTGCTCGCGATTGTGTCGACGAACGTGCTTAAACGGGTCAAGACGTTTATTCAGTTTTGACGAGGGCACGCATGATACCGGAGAAAAAGGACGCCACCGGTCGTCATTACTTATACAATGCTGCCGCAGTAACGTTCTTTATGGAACGCTTCGAAGCAACTAGCTTCGCACTGTAATTTAATATCACGTAACGTTATCGCGACGTGTACGTCATTCGAGATTCAATTCGCTCTCTGCTCATTACCGAAGCGCACAAATGAGGAAACCAAAAACCGGAATGTATTTCGAGCGCTAGCTGCGGAGCCGCGTATTTTTCTAATAAATAAAATGAACGTCCGCGCGTGTTCGCTGGCCGGCATTGAAACGACCAAAAGGGAGTAAGTTTACGAGCGCGTCGGGTGGCGAATAACCAAAACGACACTCGTCAAGTGGCGGGCGAGGGTTCATTTTGCATTCAAAGAGCCACAATGGACTCTCGAAGTGCGTAATTAGCTGTCACGGAAAGTCGCGGCTGGCGGCTGGCGGCGGCGGTGGCGGCGGTGGCGTTGCATAGATTTTAACGGTTTTTGCATTAAAACGGAAAGCGCTGATCGTCGCGACGCGTTTATCTCCGGCGAATCGCGTTGCGAATTGCAAAACGCCCCTCCCGGTTGATTCTGAAATGAGCGCGCGCGGGTCGCCGTATTACATAGCATTACACACTTGCGTCGTATTTACAGGCCTATATACGCGGCGACGCGATCACACAATCATGGGAGTACGTAGCCGCGACGTACGCTCTCGTCATCGTCGGTCCGCGCTCCACGTACACACGCTTCCTGGCTCGCGTTATATCATGTACATTTATGGGAGTACATGTAAGCGCGATTATAGTTACGTGTACATCATATACGGGGTGCGCGGCGGAGAGCGGAGAGAGCCGCGAGATGTAATAGTCGCTCGCACACGCCCGACACGCGCTGCAATCGCCGCGCCAGTCGCAGTTTGCAGTTACCGTGCGCGAGTGCGAGTGCGATCCACGCGCTCAGCATTCGCTCGACGGTTCCAATTTACGGTTCCGCACACCCGCGAGGGATCCGTGCGCGGCGAATATGTTAATTTCGTCGCGCGAGATGACCAAACGAGTTCGTCCAGGGTCCACTGATTGCAACGGGAGAACGAGTCTGTTGCTCCCTTTCGCTCGCTCCTTCCGCTCCTTCCCTCTCCCGCCATCTCTTAATACTTCTTGTTGAAGGTGACTCGCTCGCTGACAAAAATGCGGAAAGATATAGAGGGACCCGTTAACTAGAATTCTCAATGCGCGCGCTCGGCTAATGCGTATCGATAAATGTATCAGTATGTCTCACCGCGCGTATCAATGCGTATCAGTGCTCTGCAGATTGAAAATCGAGTTAACGAACCAGGTCACTGCCGGTCAAGCGCGTTCTCTCGGATAAACTTCGCAGAGTGCGCACCGGATAATGTCGTCGATCTCGGGAAACGTGTAATATCGATTGAAGTGGCCGGGAAGTTTAATGCGTCATTATGAAAGGCGGCCAAATATCCCGGTTCTTGCGGCCACTTGGGTATTTCAGATTCGTACAGCACCGGAGGACACTACCGTTAACTCGAACACATACTTGCCTCGGGATCGAGTAAATTTTCACGTCATCCGCGAGCGGATCTGACCGATCACGGACGATGCACGATGCTGCATTGATTCGTGTCTCTTGGACCTACCTGCTTCCCGAGGATATTCCATTCAACCGACGACGTCTTTAGCGTCGTCCTCGTCATCGTTGCCGTCCCAGTCCGGCCGTCCCACTTACTCGCTCACCCAGTCACTCTCATAAGACGAGATATTTCTTAAGCTTAAGCTATGAAGTCACTCAACGAATTACAACTATATGAGCACGCTTTATAATAAATTGCGGGATTAATAAGATCGGCCTGACGGTTTCTAGTTATGCGCGCGCGCGCCTCGTGCATGCGAGATATATAGTCGTTCGGAACGCAGCGAGGAGAAATGCGGACAATGGTAATAACGAAAAGCTTCTTTTTAACTCATCAGTCAACACTTTTTCTTCTCAATGTGCAGACCTTAACAAATACGCTTAAGTAGAGGCACAGACGCATTTCGTTTAAATTACATGCACGTTATTTGTCTTCAACTGTGGTAGCATTTGCGAGATGCATCGGATATAAAAATGTACAAAGTTCGTGTCTAAAATTGCCCCGCACGTATCGAGGGTTTGTTTGAAGAAATGAGTGCGAAGCGAGTGAAAAGCGCGTTGAGCTTTTAAAAGTATGTTTGCAACTCTGAAAGTGTATCGGGACGAGGGTGAAACTCTCATCGCAAATGGAATTCGCTGAACATCTCAACCACAAATCTCCGACGAAGGAAGTATTCGTGTAACCTCGTACACTTTCGTGCGAAGTACATTATTTACGTAGGCTAAAACTGTTTGCACATTTAGCCTACATCGTTCGAACCGTTAATTCCTCGACGACCGTGCATTTGAAACAGTGGTTGGAAAGTTTGGCCAGCTTTAGTCGGCGGATGCACTGAGCGTGCCACCCGAATAACGAAGCCACACGCGGCATTGCTGGCGTAGCGCGCTCCCACGACAGGAAAGAAACGTTTGGGCAACATTTCCGTTGGATTTTTGCGTCGGAATAATTGACAAATACTCACGATGCTACTGCGGCAGCACTCGGCGCAAGCGTGCCGGACGCTGTCGGCGACCGATGGTTCAAATTCCATCGAATTGAAATTGCATTGAAAGGATCGCGGTGCACGCCGGCGTCCGCGAGCAGAGTTAAATCGTAGCACCGGCCGCGCCGCGCGGGTAAGAGACGGGGAACTGGAAAGAGGAAGTGGCGAAGAGAGGGATTCCTCGCGATCAAATCGAAATTCAGAACGCCTTCCGTCTAATTGGATTTTAAGTCACGACGGATACGGATCCGCGGAGCGCGCTGCGGAAGAAGAGGAGCGTCGATCCGGCATTCTCGAGTTGCCGGCGTCCGGGGATCCGGGGATCCGGGGGGAGCATTAAAAGCGGAGGAGCGCCGTCGAGGTCAGAAATCCGAAAGGTTCATCCCGCGGAAAGCACGGAAGCGGCGCGATGCCACCGCCGGTGAACGTACTTAAAATCACACGGTGGATCGTCCGAATCGCAGGGGCCCTCTCGCGTCTTCCTCCTTCTGTTACCATCCTTACCTGCCTCCCTCCAACACCCTTCCACCTCTGTTCCTTTCCAAGATTCCCCCGCGACGCACTCCCCCCTCCCCACTAGCCCTTCTCCATCTCCACCTCTACTGCTGAGCAGCATCGTCTCTTCCTCCTCCTTCTCCCCCTCCCCCTGCCCCTGCCTCTGCCCCTGCCCCTCGAACCACCCCACAGCCTTCCCTCTTCCTGTCCCCACCTCCCACCCCGCCACGACGTCCCGTCGCACTAATAATTCGTGAGTACGTTGCGGTGATGTTGAGCATTCCACCTGCCAACAGCAACCGGGCACATCCCCCCACCTGGTGGTACTGGCAGGAAAAGTGGCCGCACGCCTTGCAATCCCAGCATTTCTGTGTTGGTTGTGGCCGTGAACGGGGCTCAAGTCCAAGGGCACGCGGGACAGCGAGAGCGAGAAAGAGCGTGAGAGAGATCGATAGACAGATAGAGAGGGTAGGAGAGAGAGAGAGAGAAAGAGAGAGGACGGCAGCGGGCAAGAGGGAAAGATCGCCTCCTCGAGTGCTACGGAAGAGCTTTACTTGCGTGCGAGATCAACCACCGTCAGTCATCGTTCCACTTCTGTCACTGAAATTTGCCCCAGTTGTGAACAGTTCGTCGGATTCGTGGTATCGCCGCATCGCTCAAGGTACGTGATTATAATGTGGAAAAGCGACGATTTTCAGATACACGCTCTTCTCAGTGAATTTCATGCTACGAGTGGAATTACTAGTGTCGATTAAGTCAGTGAACCTTGTTTCACGTTTAATCGTAGGCCAATGGATGAGGTAGGGATCGATCTGGAATGATCGATGAGGGTCGCCGCGAAGACAGGCTATTTTCGAAAGGCCGTTCAGGGAAAAGGGAGGGAACATTGTACGGACCGGGCAACGATCCTGTACCGTTCCACGTTCAGGTCGATGCAGCAGATTTCGTTGTAAGGCTAAACTCACCTTCCACGAGATCTGTCTCTCTCTCTGGAAGAAGAAGAAAAAGTTCTCCTTCCATGAAATTGGCCACCGGCGAGTTTCGTTTCGGAAAAACGAGCTGCAGTTAGCAGAGGGAGAAGGGAGAAATAATTTGCTCGAAAAATCTGGCAGAAGTTCTCGGGAATGTTTCGCAACGCTTACTCCCGAGAGCCTTGGGGACGGGATTTCGGTAGGAAACGGCGGTGGCACCGCGAGAGGGTAGGAAAATTTGAAATCGGATCCTCTTGGTCGGCCGATGGGCAGCACCGGTTCACCGCGCATCCCCCTTTCCAATTAAACGCAAAATTCCGATCCTCCCTCGGCGTGTACCGTGGACGACGCTGCTCTCGATCCCGAGTTATTCCATTTCGCGTTTTCACGTCTCGCCGGGTGCCGGACGACGTGTGTGCTTCCCTCGTAGCCGACGATGCGCGTTGTATTCCCAATGAAATCGATAAAGTTCCATCCGCGGCAGTTATAGAAGCGACCCCGCCGCGCCGGTAGCGTCGGATCGCGGAAAAACAATTTTCCATCTCGACGGTTTCGTGCACTCGAGAGAAATTCCGATCTTCCGTGCTCGATGGCGATCGGGAATAATTGATTGGTCCCTCGTATCAAAACTCATATCGGCAAGCTGCGTGTGCGTAAGCTCGTCCGCCCGGTTCGCCTGCACTCGTACGTGTCCCGCACCACCCACTACGAGCGCCCGAATCCGCATCTTTGATCGGCTGTCACCGATTCCGCATGCAGAAAAAGATTAACTCTCTTCGTTTATTGCGCTCATCGAATCGCTCCGCGTCGTCCGCAAAGAGTAATAGGGTGTTCCGATATCGGCGCAGTTTCACCGAGCAGATCGTTCCGGAAACGCGTTTGTCTAGCACGCACGACATTCGGAGGAGCAATCGATATCGTTGCGCCGTGTGTCTCGCATAGGAAATTCTGCTCTATCTTGTCTGATGGCTTCGGCAGGCTAACGACCATGTCGCTCTTTAGACGAAGAGAACGATCTTGTTACGGAATCGGTCGCGTTGTTGAACGGTGTGTGTCGTGCGTAGTGACCAAGTGAGAGAGAGAGAGAGGGAGGAGCAGGAGAGAAAGCAGTATCGTATTCCGCTGCCGTTGCAATCCATCCACGAACAGAGTGTATTCCGTCTTTATCAGAGCTTAGGAAGGATTCGTCGATCGGTCTTCCGCACCTAATTACCAATCAAACGCAGAGACTTCTTTCCGTTACTTAAAAAACCGTTGAATGACTATTACGAGCTTATTGCACTGCGCCTCGTAATGAAGGGATTAATAAAGTTCATTAGCGTAATAAAATCGTGTTTGTTCAGTGTCTAATGAAAGTTTAGGACCGATCGCGCTTGTGCGTTAGAAATTAATGACAGCACTGAAATAAGTTACGATCTTCTTCTCAGTGATGACTGGAATAATTAATTGGTTCATCCGCGGATGTTACCTGCATCCATACTGTTGTTAATGCACGTTGCACACGTACCATCGCCCATCTACTTCGTCGTATAATTATAATAATTCTTATCGCTGCGAAGGTTTCTAATTGAAAGATTTCTATTACCCATCGTTCCGCACTCGAATAATTTCGCTCGTCCGTAGTCTATAAAGTGCATCGATCAAGAAAGCGTTGCGTGCCGCGCATATTAATTAATTCCAGCGCTACTTTAACGTAAACGTAATTTCATCGAGCTCTTTGGGTTCGTTAGCTGTCTCTGTGAACGGCATCCAAATATTTCTCTTCCGACGCGACCGTCCGAAGACTTTTCGAGTTGAAGCGCCTCGCAAAGGTACAACAATTCCACAGGTTGCCGTACGTGCAACAACGTACCTTGGTTTATTCAGCTATCTATTAGGTGCACAGTGGCGGGCAGTGTGGTATTCGCTTCCGCTCGATTAAGTCCTTATTTACCGAGGAGAGAAAACTTGAAACGTTCCCGGCTTAATCGTGATCAAGGATGGTCGCCGGCAATGCTGAGGGATATACATACGCGCGCATTTCTTTGCACACGCGAACGTGTGCCGTTTTATTTATCACGCCGATCACCCCGATCGTCACGTAACGGCGTATCGATCATTTACGAGCGCATTGCGAAGCAGTGTTTGAACGCGCAGAAAGTGTTTGGTGCGGCGCGCGGCCTCGCACTGGTGTGCAGTCCTTGGCCGTGTTGGGCTATTCGCGGGAAAATCGGTTCCTGTAATTACCTTAATGAATGGCAACAAAAGCTGGCCAGACCTGTACCCATAGCGGGCTGATATTACGTTCTCTCTTCCTCGCGCGATCCACCCTTCCTCCCTCGCCATCCTCCGACCCTGCTCCATCTTCAGACCACGCGGCACTAAGAACGTTTCCTTTGCCATTACATTGTGGCGAACTGTTCGACTAACTTTGAAATAATTAGTCCGGATAATGAAGTTCGGCGGCACAATGGCCCCAGCGGCGGAGGGTAATGAGATTCACCTCGAGTCTCTCCCCCCCCACCTTTCCGTCACCAGTGCCTCCCTTGCGATTCCTCCCCATCCCCGTTCTACGCCAACTGACTCACCTTTCGGCGAAGTCGCTGTTAGACGGCGATGCAGCCGTTCGGAAGCGACATTGATTGCTTAAATTCGTCCGGCGAACTTACAAAGTGCTTATGAAAGATAGGCGGATTAATGCTACTGCCCTTGACCGGGTGTAAGATCGGCCGGGCCAGTGTGACTGGTTATACGCTCGCCGGCTTCCTCGCTGCCTCGCTCCTACCTGTTCGCGCCGCACTTATCCCTCTCCCAGCAGCCTCTGCGACTCATTTCGTTCGATCTATACGTTCCCCTCGCAGCATGGGGGCGTTAATCGAGCGGGGATGAAAAACTAACGAGCGGATACTCTTCCGACGCCGACGCCGACGCCGACGCCGACGGTGCACCGTTGCTGCCGCTCCCGCTGCCGGTGATGGTAGCGGAGGATTATCGGCAAAGTTTGGCGCCGCGGGAGGGTATTAACGTAACGGTTAACAGCCCGTGGAAGTTACCGACGAAATGATCCTCAGCTACGAGCGCCATCCCGTCTCCCCCATTCTCCGCCGACCCTTTTGCTCCTCTTTCGCTAGTTTTGAATAATTGAACCAGTTTTCGTGGAACTTAGTTCTAGGTCTTTATCCGCGACAGCGACGTCGACGGCGGCGACGGAGACGTCGCGTTGCCGCGCCTCAAACCTAATGAAAGATCTTGGGCAGTTTTTCTTCAGGACGTGAGCGGCGCGCGTGCGTTGCATGATGAACGACACGACGCGGACGCTCGTGCCGGCCTGCATTATCGCATGTGCATCGTACGCTCATCGTGTATTGACCTATAGCAAATCGGCTGCACACTCCTAAAGCTCGGCTCTGACCGCAGGCCTAATTAAGGGCTACTGTCGGCGTTTTCTTCCTCCTCTTATGATCGCTGGCCGTATTTTTAGTGCCGCAATTAAGATCACGATCTACGGGTGGAAAATTAACGTGTCAATTAAGACCCGAACGATATACGCCTGTCAACTGTGCCCGCGAGCCATTCTCTCTCTTCCTCTCCCTCTCCCGCCGGCTGCACCGTCGTTCAGAATGCGCAGGCTGCCTCGATTACTCGCAGGATTGTAAATTACTGCGTTATGCGTCGTCGACGATACGCGATCGACGCGATAGACTGCTCTGCTCGTATGCCGCACGTACGCGTACGCGCCCACCGAATCGTTTATTGCGGACGGATATTAATCGTACATGAGCAGAGATTGGCTATTTTTCCAATAAATTTCGTTACCACGTTTCCTGTCGTTTTCCACCGGTTATCACGGTGGGATATTAAATTCTTGCGTCGACGTTTTTTTTTTCCCCCCCTCGATGCAATTATTAACGTTACAGCGGGACGGCCCTGAACGGTGGCCTACCGCGATAAAAGCGTACCGAACGCCCGAGAGTGTGGCGTTTCAAGATTTTTCCATGCCAAAATTCCCGCTCGCCCCGGCACGCCAAGTTTCACGTAACGCCGACAAATTTGAATGCTGCCCGCGTCTCTGACTGTTGACTTTTACCTGGCCCTTCGCAGCGCTCGTTTTCCCTCGGTACGCTGCGATTTTAAACCGCTTTGAGACGCAGCGGAGCTTCGCTTGTAACGCAAACCTCCTCGAATAGATGTAAACGATCGGGAAGGAGTTGGCCGCGCGAACGGAAATTTTTATTTTCATAAATCCGCCGAGGCATCGGCGCACTCGCGCGCACGGTATTTGCACACAAAGGGGACGCGCCTGCATTCGACAGGAGGCATTAGCTCAACGGCTTCACATTTACAAACGTTCTGGAATTTCGAGCGCGCCAATGTGCACATTTCGGATGTGTGAGTCGAGAGTTAAGTCGGATTGTGCGATACAAGGATCACGTACCTGAACATTATAACCCGTTCATAATTCTAGTTTCCATTGTATCTACTCGAAAGAAACCATCGTCAAATTATTACAGCAAGTCACAAGGCAAGAAGTCGGGACGAGATTCATGACTACTTTTCATTCGGTATACACGCTGGTCGATGCATGTAATGTGTAGTATAAATTGTCACGGAAACGTTCCAGTAAATTCGTTATCCGCGGGATAGTTTCTCGTTTGTCGGGAATAATTCGGTTCTATAATGATCGCTCGCACATTTTCTTGTTGGATAAGAAGGAATTTGATAACATATCGCGGAATAACTGCGGCCTTTCTTTCTTCAGTGCACTTCTTGCAAACTAGCTGAGGGGATTATACCACCTGGGCGTTATAACGGTATAGTCGCATGCGTATACGTACTCGCAGGCGCGCGCGCGCGCGCGAAACAGTACGAGCGAGAACAAGAGAGACCAGCTCCATTCGAGTCGAACAGAAAATGCTATGTTTTTAGCACAATCAAACTCAGAGTCAGACACATAATTAACCTTACTGCAAATCCATTTTAGGGCCTTTTCTCTTCCTTGTCGAAACGAGAAGTTAGCTCGGAGCGACAATGTTCCTTTTGTTGGGCATTCATTAATAGATAACAATGAGAAAGACGGATTGTTATTACAGGAAGAAAACTGTGTGTACTTAAGATGATTTGCCGTAATTTTTTCATCGCTACAAGAACCATGTTATTTTACGAGACAAAAAGAAGTGTGGGCAGAGTACGGTAGGAGGAAGAGAATGGAGAAGGGAAAGGCAATTATTAATGCGCAGTTTCTATGAATTTAAGGAAACAGAAGAAGTATTTGCATTCCTAACAACGATGACATTGTGAACCTACCGTTCGTGAACTCTCGATTGTGTTTTTATTACAATTTCCTTCGCCACTACATGAATTTTTCGCTCGAAACAGCGTAATGATATTTGGCAATATTTCGCAGGGATTCAAATGGAAATGGAACTCTGTTTCACGAGCGGAAGTGTGCTCAATTAATTTTTATACGGAATACGCGTATTTCGCCTCTCCAAATGAAAGCGTGTATCATTAAGTTTTCCATTAAATTACGTGCACATGTCCGACTGGCGATACATCACTAAATCAGCGGAATAGAAGCTAACGCTCGGCACGATATAGCTATTTATATATTTAAAAAGGACCCGCGTGGGCCGCGTCGTCTAGTTTGCATCGATGCATCGTCTCAGTGACACGCGTAACGAGGGAGGCTACAATTAAATGGTAATACGATTAATTACGCGCTCGTCACCGCTAATGAAGTTACCGCCGCACGATTTCATTTACTTATCTGAGCTGTGAAATCTCGAAAAAAGAGCAAACGGGAGAAATAGAGATAGACGTATAAGAGGTAGAAGAAGAGATACTCAGTTCTCGGACAAGAACAATGAGAATTGTAACCGTTGCTACGTGAGCCTTGATCTTGCGGTAACACCCGGTGGGGAAGCAAAGCAGAAAGAGAGAGAGAGAGAGAGAGAGGCTGAAGGTAGAGAAGGGGGGTAGCGTTAGCGTCGCTGGTATTTCCGTTGGTACTACACGATAATCACAACGCTCGCGCCATCTATTTCAGAATTATCCCATTGGTAACCGCGAGTGCGCCGGGTGCTCGTTGTACAAGGCTCCCAATTAGGAGGGCTCTCAAAAGAGCATGGCCTTCCCTCTCACTCTCCTTCGACGCCCGCCACCTTATCTCTCGGCGCAATACTGTCCTCGTCCACCCCCTTCGCCGTTTCCTCTCTGTCCATTTGGCCCCCCTTTCCCTCTCTCCTCCAGTCGAGCCGGTTCACTGTCTCCGTCTCTTGCCTAGACTGGAATTCTGATAAGACGTTGCGGCGGGGAGAGCGCAGCCACTTCCGCTTCTAGATCATTGTTTGCGAACGGTTAATAGCCCCCTGGGTACACCTACCTAACCGCCCGAAGTCTGGTCGCTCTCATGGAAGCGCAAACCTTGTTCCCCGTCTCTTTCGGCCTTTCCTCTCTCTCTCTCTCTCCCCCCCTTCCCTTCATTTCTGCCCACTCGCTTTCTCTGTCTCTCTTTTCACTCGCCTCCATTTTCCGTCTCTCCCCGCTTCTTTCCCCCTGACTTCCTTTCTTGCTTCCTTCTTACCGTTCTTCGTCGGTTCCCTCGAAAAATTATGCGTTCTCGGAGGTGAACATCCGTTTTACACGAGAGCAGAGCACGTGTATGAGCGTGTATGCCCCGCGTACACCTTGTCCGTGTATCCAGCTCTCCGTAGGTGCGCGCGCGCGCGCGCGAGTCTGTCCGTGTTGAAGCGTGTGAGCAGGCTGCTCACGACGAGTATAATTGAAGACTTCGGGCGTGAATGGGAGTGCCACGTGGACGAGCGAAATTAATTACCGCCCTGCACCGTTAGTTCCATAGATCGTAGGTGGTTCCTGGAAACGAGATCGGTGCGCGCGGGCGCGGGCGCGAGCTCGCAAACGCCTCGAGTGCGAGAACGGTCGGACTTGAACGACCAAAGTACACGATCGTCGGCCCAGGAAGCGCGTGGGTCACGAACCCCCGCGTGACCCCCGCGAGAGCACCGCGAACCAGAGGAAGGAAGAAATCTCCGTGTAATCGGTCGTTGACTATGCTCCCCCAAGGTCACGAGGCCCTTGTACCGCTGAAACCCGGAGGAGGAGGATCCTCTGTCCTCGTTCGCTTCGCCCATAATGGATTTATTGAGAACATGTGTTTGCTCGGACAACTTGAATATATATATATATGTATGTGCCCACGTATGTATCAACGTATGATCATGCTACGCGAGTCAGGTGAATTGTGATCGGCCATTGACTACGCGCAAGGTCAGAAGACGTTCATTCGTTGAACCTGGGAAAAGCAGCGCCCCTTCTTTCCTTCCTTCAATCTTTTCATCCACCATCGTTTCTCCTCCTCTTCTCCGTGTCCTTTTTTTTTTCTTTCGCTGCTTTTTCTTTCCTCATCGCAATCCTCATTCTATTCGCGGCGATCGGTTAGGTAGTTTTTCTTTCGTGTCTGCGTGCGAACCGAGTGAAATGTCCAAATATAGCGTTTACGAGGATCGCAGACGAAGGTGCGCAGGAGATACGTGTGCGTGGCTAGTGAAAGGATTATATAAGCTCTAACGAGTTTGAAAGCGTTACGGTAATGATTACAAGAGCCTAATGAGTACATGCGGGGGAATGTTTTTAATTACGGCCGCGGTGTGTTCGGAAAAAAAGCGTAATTTGTTTCTAGAGATAGGAGATTTTTAATCAAGCTTGAAATTGCATTTGCTCAGTGCTTCCGCCGGGTCCGCTTTTTGTTTCTATCAAAATTCTTCTTTGCTCTCTACCGCTCCGCACTCCACTTCCATGGGCGTCGATCGAGAAACCAGAATTCCGTTTCTTCGCTTGCTGCAAAGCACAAGCAACAAAATAGCGCGCAACATTGTCGTGAATAAATAAAGGACTGCTTGAAACGATTAAGCCAATAGCGAAAGAAAAAAGTGTTGATCGTTTTCAGGAGAAGGCAAATAAACAGTGAACCCCCGCAAATAAGGCATATACAGGCCTCTGCAGAACACACGCACACATTAAAATACGTACATACACATTAACACGCGATCGGTCGCTGCCCACCTTCGCGAAGTTAACGGTGCAAGAGGTACGATGGGTTCGCACACACCAGCGTCCGATTGCTCAATTCCTCTCGACTTGTGCGTGGGATTTCAACAACTCTCGAGTGCCTTCAGAGAGATTAACAGTTAACCTTGATAGCAACGTCCAAGAAGTCGACGGTCATGACGGAAATAGAATGAAGGAGGAAATAAGTACCGGAGAAGGGTGGCGCGGAAAAAGGGAGCGAAGTGATTATAGCTGTGATCGAAAAAGCACAGGACGAGGAGATTTTCTCGCGACAATGTGTATCATATAGACATTTCGTTGAGAATAATCGACTGCCCTCGCCTCCGTACATCTCTTTCGGCTTCCGCGACATATGAACGCCTCGGTGACTGTACTGTAAAATTGCATGTAGCGAGTGCATTAACGAGTAATGATGATAAAACGACACGGGATGAACAGTCAGAAGATATGTGAGGGGGGGAAGGGTTGGGTGGAAGGAAGGTGCAGCGAAGTTTGGACGAGGGGGGTAAGAACGATGATTGCAGACGCAGAAATGTTTGTACAAATGATGGGTTTACGGAAAACTAAGCAGAGCTAATTGGAATGATAAAAGAGCTTGCCGGGCGAGGAAGGGGAAGAAGGTAATAGGCACATAATTAGGCACGTATATACCTGAAAATGTGCGCTGATGGTGGGGCGGGGGAGGGAGGAATGGCAGGTAGAAGCGGAACAGAGGTCGGGACGTTTAATTAACTCTTACGTCATCGGCGGCTAGAGAGGGGGGGCTAGTTAATGAAGCAATTAACACGGTGAATAATTTGCTGACTTCCTGCGTAATGCGTAAAAGCCGATCGGCGAGACAGGTCCGCTTGGGGCATTTGTCGGTCCCACCGAAATCTCATGTTTCTCACGGCCGATCTTCGCGCGAGCCTTCATTACGATATGCGGCCGGCAACAACGTCCGGAAGTGCCAACGATCAGAATCAAGGGTACGCTGTATTTCGCGCATGTCAGCCAGATAGAAGTAAAGCATCCGGGATTAATTTCGATAAGCGCGCGGCAATATTATTTCGGACCCGGGCGAGAAAGGCTCGCAAACGTTGAAATGTGATTAAGAACCAACGAGAGAGAGAGAGAGAGAGAGAGAGAGAGAGAGAGAGAGAATGAGAAAAAAACGAAGAAACTTGTGGAATACGGGGAACGTATGGTAAATGCGAAGAAGAAGCGGTTACGTCTCCGTTGCTTCGAGCTAAAGTCTGGCAGCTCGTTACGGTATTTTATCTTCCTTTTTCGTTTTCTGATCGTCCGTCTTTCTTGCCTCTCAATCGCATGTCCGGCAGCGCCATAGACGTGAACAACCTTCGCGTATTGGAGATGACGTAAATATTACAGGCTCGTTAGCGGTTCAAGAGCGTAGAGGCGCGCAGGTGCGAGACGCGCGTCAGATATTTGCCGCGTATGGATCAGCTTGAGGGACTTCGTACGAGGGTACCGTCGATCATTAAAGTCAACGTCTCTTGTCTTTTTATTGTCTTATTATCGATGATGAGTGGGAGTTTTTTCCAACAATGACACGCGCCAACTGTGCTCCGTTAAGGGTATGAAGGAAGCCACAGACGTT
Organism: Priocnemis perturbator; assembly: GCA_963942575.1. Classification (NCBI taxonomy): domain Eukaryota; kingdom Metazoa; phylum Arthropoda; class Insecta; order Hymenoptera; family Pompilidae; genus Priocnemis; species Priocnemis perturbator. The sequence goes on along the minus strand of OZ012647.1, from coordinate 13,543,448 downwards.
CGCGAAATTTCCCGAATTACACTAATGTGTATTAAAGTGCGGGCGAATACGGAAGTGGACCGTAGATTCATGTTTTACGGTGGCCGGAGTTGATTTAACGTCAGGATACGTCGACACCGCGTGACTTCGAAACTGAGTTTCTTCGTCGGTACGTCTGTCGTGGCCGTAGGGCGTAGGGAAACATCATGCTTCTAGCGGTTTATCGGCAAGAAGAGCCTAACTTTGAGCGCTTAATGGTCCAGACATTGTCACCGATTTCAATTTCTTCGCTACGGGCGGACCTTATATTACGCGATTAACCGAGGCACATCCTGACGTCAACCATAAGTTTTCGTCTGCCAACGCTAACTGACACACGGAACGAGTTTATTGTTCGCTAACGAGCGCAGGGAGGATTCATTGAAAATTCTGATAAAGCAGAATCATTTAACTAAAGACGGAGGCGCTGAGACACCTGGCTCGGCTAAACGAGCTCTGCTGGCCGCGAATTGCAAATTACTCGGCCGTGCGGAAAGACGAAGAGATACAGATGCATCGAGATACGTTGCGACACTTCCGGGAGGCACGGTCAGGGGTCCGGAGGGATTACAAGCGACACCGGAGTTCGGAAACGACACTGAACATTGGATAATCTAGAAGGCGCACCGGAACGCGTCCTGCATCCGAGCCAATGGCCCCGGGATGTCGAATTAAATGGCGGATTTTATCGACAGGATTCGAGCGTCAAAATCCCCGAACGAGAACAAATTGAGTTTTCGCCCGTCGACGATAGGAAACGCTTCGGCGAAATTGTCACTGTGAGAGTTCATATCGGGCCGAATCAGTTCTTGAGGAGTCTGCTTTTAATCTCGCGCTACTTGTTCTCGGCTACTCTTTCGGCGCGTAATTAAAAATACTCGAATTACTGGCCGATCATGACGGCGATCTGGAAGGGGGAAAGAGAAAGAGTGGGAGAGGTAGCAGTGGCGGCTTCCAACGAAGCGAACACGGCGGATCCAAGTAGCGTAACTAATAACTTCATAGATTCGTCGGTATTTATTTTCAGACGCTCCGTTGCTACCCGCATGTTGCCTGTCGTTCGGCCGCGAAATTCCTAACGCTATTTTTTGTACCAAATCGTTTGCATTTAACGACAGAATTGGCGCGGTTAGTGCTGTCATACAGGAAACTCTCTATTTGCGGAAAGCAAAGTAATCGATAACGTCGTAACGAAATGAGTTCGTCATTATCGAGGAGCAAATTGAACATGTGCTATTTCTACGTCCCGTGGTGCCACTCTAATCCGGTCTGTATGTGCACCTTTCATCGGAAAACGTACTTTCCATTTCTCAAAACGCCCGACTAAACAAAATCCAAACAGAAAGTCAAGGACCTGGAAGTCAACATTGCAATATCTATTTAGCGTTTCGAAATCAGTTTAAAGTTTAATGACTCACTCTTCGCCGTAGACAAACTTGAACAATTCGTACATTGAAATAGCATTGGCAAGTAATGGCAGGAGAGAAGTTTTGAAAGTTAACCGAATTATGGGTTCGCCGAAGCAACGATTGCACGCCAATGTGACCACATCGAGCGAGTCGCGCATTCGTGCAGCACGCGAGAGATGAATTTTTAAGAGACTCTCTTTGGCCAGGTGGAGTCCCGTTACTGCTACGTCCTCCGGAGCGGGCAACAAGCGGTGTCGCGCGTGACAGTTTCAGCGGAGGCGGAGTCGAAATGACGTCAGACAGTATATTACGCGTCTTTTTAACCTTTGGTAGTCGGGCGGGCTTGCGCTCTTTGCAAATATTCAAATGGCCCCGCTAATGGACGCTCCTGCCCTATTCCTCCTTCCGCCTACCCTTCTGCGCCTCGCGCCGAAAGGTAGCTGGGCGCCTGGCGGCCTGGGCGGGTTTTGCATCAAAGTGGTACACCGGGGGCAAGCGGGAACCGGAGGAGCATCCATCTTCCCTGACCCACCCAACTGTGTAACGGCGGGACCCGAAAATTACGGACTAACGGAAAATCCTCCACCCTCTCTGCATTCTGCCCTCCTTCCTCGCCCACGTCCATTTTGATCTCCGACGATCTTTAAAGTCTCTTTCAGAGTCTCTCTCTCCGCTTCCGTCTCTTTTCCGTGTCTTTCGCCGGTCATTTTAACGTCCCGGTCATTGACTTTTTCACACCGTTGAGTGCGCCGCCGTGAATCAGGTTTCCGTCCGACGTTTGTGATTCACACCGTACAAGCTTGCTCTGCCCACGCTCGCGCGTCTCTTTTATTCGTTACGATCGTTTGTCGTATGGCAAAGTCCGATTTATGTTTCTCCGCGAACACGCCATCTGGAATATGATGTTTCCTTTGGCTTCTCGATACTTCCCCCTCGTGCTTTTTTTCTCTTTCTCTCTCTCTGACTCTCTCTCTCTCTCTCTCTCTCTCTCGCAACGAACGCATCAGATCGTTACGTCTTTCATTCGTTGCTGTGATAAGATCACTCGTAACGAGCTACGTTTCGCGAAAGAGATAATTATCTTGGGGTTATGGCCAATTAGGGAAATTGTTGATACGCAGTCTCATCCGGGCCGCTCCAGCGCGCGTCTTTCGAGTTTTTCGAGACCATCATACAGGACGTAGTAACGAGAGATCGAAGGATATATGTGCTAGAGTAGTCCCCCTGTACTGCCCCTCCTCCCACACGTTCCCTATCTCCGTCTACTTTGCTCTCTATTTACCTCGGAAATGACGCCACCGACGTGAAGGTATCTTAATTAACGCGATTTCGCGGCGAAATGGGCTTCTAATGATCGTGGCGTGCGTTGTGGCTCGCTTTATCAAAAGCCAGTTAATGACGTAAATGAATGAGATTCGATGCAAAATTGCACAGTTTAAAATAAAACTGTAAAACCACTTTTAGTGGAAGGTATGTTTAAGATCCGCGTTGTCGGCTCTTGGTGGGTTGTAAGAGAATGTAAGAAGGAAATCTGGCGACAGTCAGCTAGGTTAAAAGACATTGAGATTTCACGAAATTGCGTGTGGTAGCTAGTTGAAGCTGGCTAAGAGTCAAAGTTCCCCGAAGACATTTAATGAAGCCGTGTAACACACTGCCGGTCTGGTTGTGGATACTATTTTCTCTGGTATCGTCTGTGCGTGCGCCCACACCCGTGTCCACATGCTCACCAGCTCACAGCAAAGAAACGTAAAACAGAAAGCTACGTATCGGCCATAATTGAGGCACCCTACATTTTATTTTTATTATAATTTTTATTATGTTTTGGTCACTATTTTGTTTTTGCACAGTCCGTAACTATTGCGTTTTCAATAACCGACGATAATTTTTGCAATATCATAATTACATACAGTGCTGTTTGCATAAAATGTAAAACAAGAGAGATGTTCCCAACTTTTGACCGGTGGTGTACATCGACGTGTAAGCATGCCGTGTGTATTCGTAATAAGTCTGTATGCAGGCAAAAGCTTTCATCGCGTCTCTTCTCGGGCAGGTAACGATTTTGCTCTGCAAAAAGTGAAGAACTCATGTGCAAGGGCCAGGCAAGTCTTTCAACGATTTGCGGATTTGCGGCGGGCAGGCAACAGTTTGTTCCTCGACTAAAATATTGGAATGGCATGTACGAACGAACCTTTCAATCTACGAGCCGTGATAGCCGTTGCCAACTTTTTTCTCATACGTTCTGTATAGGTATACGATGAACGGCAAACTTTTGATTTAGACACCCTCTGCGAAACGGCACGGGATCGATGCTTGCACGATAATTACTGCATTTTGCCCGTATCGACATTTCTATAAGAGTAACATATTAATCGGGGAATTGAAAAATAACGCATTCGACGAATGATATTGAACTTCCCCTTAATCATATACCGGCGCGTTCTCATCGATATATCACTGCGAAATTGTACTCGATTCAACACATCATTTGTCTCTATTACAGAATGAGACAGTGCGAGCGGAATACGCGTGTATCGTTGGTGCGTAAGCTCGTACATATGCAATATCGGCATACCCCTCGATTTATACCGTTATTCCTGCACGTATACTCTCTCGTCGGTGCATACCGAAAATCGTTCCGCTTCAGTTACTACTAAAACGGTGAGAATTTTGTGTTATGCGCGTATGAGAGAAGGAGAGGGAGAGGCAGAAAGACAAACGTTGGGTGATGAAGGGGGAGGGGGGCCAGAGGGATCGAGCTACTGTTGCTCCTGCGGTAACAGCAGTTACAGCGGTAATTTTACTTTACGCCGGCAATAAATGCGCTCGGCTCACGCAGGCTTCCGCAATACGACCGTCTCTCTCTCTAGCTGTTTGGTTCTGCAACTTTTTCTCCGTCTCGCACATTTTCTGCCTCGGCTTCACTTCACTTCACTCGTACGTGTCGGCGGCACGAGTCTTGTGAATAGAGAAAAAAGTAAAATCTAGAAAAATGTCGAGAATGGACGCGGCCACTAGAGACGCGCAACGCGGCCAGCGTCCGTATTGAAAATTATAATCAGTATGCTCTAACGAACCTTGAAGAGAGATAACTTTCCGTGTAAATTGTTGCAAGAAGTTCTCGGCGCCCGTGGAACGTTGCGATTCCCGATTCCGCCGGTAGAGCTGATGCAGCCTGCAGGAGGAAAGAATGTTCGGAGCGGAGGAAGTAATCGATCGTCGATCGGGCATTTACCGGAAAAATGTCCCATATCGACGGCGCATAAGAAGTTTTGTCGCGATCAAGGACAAGCGTAGAGTACGTGTGAGGGGGAAGGAACGGGACAAGGAGACGGAGAAGGGAGAAAGGGAGAAAGAGAGAAAAGGATCCTCTTTGGACGATGAGTATCCGTGATCATGTCGGATGAAATCGCTCGTTTAACGGCTCTTTGCCTCGACTAAATTGCCGGGGAATCAGGCGAACCGATTACATTGTGCCTATGCACGCCCGTTATGTGGGGGAGACGGGGAGAAGGTGGAGATATAGTCGGCCCCATGCGCCGTTGATTATCAGGAATGCGCTAGCCCACATGATTTAACGGCAGCACACTGCATCAGATTATACGCACGATGACAAAATGACAGGCAGTCCTCGATGGCCGGCCGCCATCGGTGCTAATTCAGGAGACTCTTGTCGGGACCGCTCCACCTCTCTCAAATCGCTCCCGATATATTCTCATTACTCGTACGCCCGCTTGTAACTTGTGTCGTTCCGTATATGCTCAAATTACGAGATAATAGAGCAGTGGTCGAATTCTATCAGTGCTAGAGTTAATTATTCTACCCAAGTGGGCGCTGAAACAGATCAAAGCCTTCGATATCGTTGATGTCAACGTGAGAGCACGAGATGCCCGTCGATGCATAGATATTTGTCGAGATTGGTCGATGATCACTCGGTCACCGTCCCGGAATTTGTGTGTACAATTGTATCTGTTTATCTGCGCGGGCAAAATGACGCGCAGGGCAGACGTCGATGATTGGTACTAATTTAGAAACGGCATTTCCCGTCAAATCGTTTACTGGCCTCGCATGGATCAGCGCTGATATTACCTCGTACTCGTATATTCATTCATAACTCATACATTCCCCGAAGCCCTATTTGCTTCGTTACAAACATGCCCTTTATTACATTTCACGTTAATGAAAGTGTTTTTGTACTGCGATTCCGTATTATGCAGTAAAAACACGCCATTATCGATGAAGTACATTTCAGTCGCGAACGCTTCAGCTTCTATGTTAATCAAGGCTGAGTAAAAAACTGGCGAGGCGGAAGTGGGATAATTGTCGTCTTTCCTACGCGAGGTTAAATCTGACGTCGTGCTTCGTTACGATTCATACCTCAGCTGACCGGGGCGTTGGCGCCACTTAATCCAGCCCAGCGAGAATGTTTTCATTAGCTGATAAATATTTTTTTCTCGCCCTTATCAGACACCCCGCCGTGTGTTTATGCGCGCGTCCGCGAGCGCATTTTGATTGCGGATCTCTAATCAGGCAGGAAGCAAGGCTGAAAGAAGCGTAAACTAGCGGTATTAAAAAGCGCGAAGACAGTGGCGTTGCGAGGAGCGCCATAGAAACAAACGCGCAATTACTTTTCCGGACAAACGGGCTCTACAACGCTAGTATTCCGCGACGCGGCCGATTCGTCCTGCCTTCTCCGCGGGGTGGTCCAGTGGAGCGGAAGACCAGCAGCGGTGAGATCGGACAAAAGAGGGCACGGGGATGGTGCGCGCTCGGGGCGCGTATCAAACTTTGTTTTGTCACGGGAGGAGTCGTTTGCCGCTCGACGTAACTTACTGTTGTGTTTACTAAACGCAGTTACGGTTCTTGCGTTCCCCCCTTCCCCGTCGAGCGACTCTCTCACTCCTTCCACGCCTCTCCCGGTCCCCTTTCACTCGCTCTTCGGCCGGCACACCCCGCTGCGCGTGCGAGGATTTTCGTGAAAAGCACCGACGATGAGGAGGCACGACGTCGTCGCAGCGGTAGCAGTAGCAACGGCAACGGCAGCAGCGTGCACAACCCCTTTCACCGCTCAGCGTCGCCGTCCTAGCCGCCACCACCACCGCCGCCGCCGCCGCCGCCGCACAGGGGCACTTTATCCTGGATGCACACGCCATTAATTCCCCCGAAACGTGGCGTTTTCTGGGCGGATGAGGGAAAGGGGCGCGGTGGAGGAGAAGCAGCGAGGGACAGGGACAGAAATTTCAGATGTCTCTTTGTACTCTCACGGCCACCGTCACCCACCCCACTTCCATTTACCTCCCTTTTCCCATGTCGTACTCCGAAAGAGAGAGTGAGGCATGACGAGAGCGGGAGAGGGAGAAGGAAGAAAGGGAAGAGAAATGGGTGAGCGGGAGAGAGAAAGAGAGAGAGAGAGAGAGGTGCGCTGCGCGTGGATTCTACGGCGCCGTCGTCGGCAGTGCGCAGACAAGTGTGCTTGGAAATTGCACGCGATGTGAAAAGAGAGCTTCCACGGGACTGAGGGAAAAGGGACGAAGAGGCGGAGGACAAAGTGCCGAGAGACGGGCGCTGCATGGAAGAGAAGAAAAAGTATTGCATGGAAGAGGGAGGGAGAGGGGGACGGTTAGAAAAAGGTACACAGAAATGAAGACAGAGCGGTAGGAGGAGGTACAAGGGGGTACGGTCAACGATGGACGCTGCTAAAGCCGCAGAACTTTTTCCGCAAGCGGCAGCTCTTTCGTAAGAATGTAAATTTTGGCCTGGCCTGCGCAAGCATGCTCGAAAGTTCGACGCTGCGAGGCTAGAAGGTATCGAACTGGAACTATTTGTGTATTCGCTAGAATTCGTCGGATCGGATGTCGAGCAAAGAACGTGTAGTAGTCGTTCTTGGGACATGTGGCAAGAAAAGTCGAACGAGACAGCACACGTAAAACGAAATGCGCTAGAGTCCCTTGGAACGTGCCGGCTGATCGTACGCGTACTTGCATGCAATGCGAGATTTCGACTCCAGATTTGAGTGTCAACGAAATCGAGCAGTCACGGTGGGGCACACACTTTTTCTCGAAGTAATTTTTTGCCCATATAAATCCACAAACGCGTATCGTCGATGTAGCCTTGTACCTTCTCCACTCTTTCTCTCTCTTTCTCTCTTTTGACAATCAAACGGAATTTGACAGTTGTTTTATTCGAGAATCTAATCCGCTGATCCGCGGGCCAATTTACGGACCGTATGCAAAGCGTCGTCCGATCCGATTTATACTCCGGAGATGTATGCTATGCACGGCTTTGGAATGAAGCCCGTACAAAGTGAAAATCCCAGCATGCGCTGCGTCGCGCAATGTCTGGTCTGTTTCGAACGTACTCCACTGCGCGCAATATGCTCTTTTGAGCTCCTTCAAATATATTACGCCGATAGAGTGTTCCAAAGACGAAGTTTCAATGCACCACTAGACTTGACCTTCAAACGTGCCGGTGTAACGACTAGCTTCTGAGCCGTGCGCGATGATACGCTACACGCGAATGCTGATTAGGCTTCACTTTGATTTATATGTTCAAAATGTATCTGAGACTACTATGGAACATGCAAGAGCTAATCAACACCTTCTGCTTGCCATGCGATCAAAACTTCCCGGTTCATTAGGAGCAGGCGTAACAGTTTCCACATCGAAACGAGAGTATCGCGGTTACTTCGCAAGTGCACATTACAACAGGCGAAATACTCAAATCCTGATAAACCGAGCAAGATGAGATATGAATAGAAGCGGAGAAAGGACGTGCCGGGTCTGTCCATATTTTAACCACAGTTTCTATTGCGACGCATGCCACTTCCTGGAAGCAGATTCTTCTTGGCAAGCCGGAGAGCTTCTTATGCCGAGAATGTGACATTTTCGCGGGGCCGTAGTATACAAGTCCGCGATGCATTTGGATCCGGGTTGAAAGGAGATCAGGTTTCGTGTACACGATTCGTCGGTCAAGATAGGAGTGTTTCGCCTAGTCCGGCATTGTTGCAATAAAACAACTCGTTCAGAGTTGCTGACAGGGGACTGAATTCTTTCGCGAATACGACGTACTTCAAACCGAAACGGTGGCATTCCTGTCCTTGGACAGGAGCATTCGAGTTCAGTGCCGGTAGGGCGGGTACGCGTCTCACAGCATACTTGTCTCAACTCGCGGATCGCGCGCGCCATTTCCGGGAACGAGTACGAATGAGTAGGAACGACGGCAAGTAGTTCCTAGATAAAGGCACCCCTAAAATCCGACTCGTTCCGCACAGGCATTGCTAGGAGAGGAGATTCAAATCGACGCCGACGCGTCATCTCTCTGACGCGATCACAGCGGCAGCGGCCTATCTCTAGCGCTGCGGAATCTTCAGCACGTTGAATATGGATGACCACATTCCTCTTCCTTCCTGATCCACGCGCTCGCTCTCTGACCATCTCCGCGAGGTCCTATTTGTGGTACATTGAGCTGTCACGCGGGACGCGGAATTACAAGGGGTTCCGATTATAACCTGTTAAGCGGACATACGTATACATAGTACGGACGGACGGCTAGACGAACGGTCGAATGGTCGAATGGTCCAGCGAGCGAGCGACCACTACGTACTGAAGGATCGCTTGTAAGTCCACGCTGAGTTAGAGCCCTCGCACTGGACAAGTGCAGAAACGTCTACACATCTGAGACCGAAAGAGTATAATAATGTCGTGTACGGTACGCCTTGGGGAATTATTGCATGAATTGAACGGTCTGTCTTCTAACAAGTACGTACCTGCGTCAGATACCGTACAATTCGAACGTGTAAATTGTTTTTTGTTCCAACTATAATCTTTGACACTACGCGAAGCAACGGCAATTGTTTTATGTCCGGGTAGAACAACGTTAATAAATGACGATCCGAGAGTGGATGATGAGAGGTAAGCTGCGGGATTAGAATCATTAATAGGTTAATAACCTTTGCCAGGGTAAAGCTCGTCGATAGCATCGTGAATCATTGAAGGCGAACAGTTGCTTGTGGCGAATGAGGTCAGCACGTTTTCTCGGGGTGTCCCGTTTGCAACGTCCTCGTGTCCAACGAGGCTCCATAGGTGTCATTCGGCACCCCGCGAATTCTTCGATACAATATAGTGAGTCACGAAAAATGATATGCAAGGTATACGCGACAAGGTGCAAACGGCATTCTGATAGAATATGGAAATTTCTTCAACGGTACCGGTCTCATTACGGTAGTGTCCAATACGGCACGAACCGCATCATCCGGCCGTTGATGTAGAGAATTGCAGCAACGTACGTCGTCATGAATATTTGCAAACCACTCGGTTCGAGCCAATATCCACACATCGATCTGTGTACCATCTTTCGAGTGGAAAAAACTTTGAATGCGAAAAGTCAACAGATGTAGCAACTGTCGAATATATCTTATTCGTAAGTACGCCAATCTTGCGTAAAATCAATGTCCCCGGTCTGAGTCGTTCAACGAGGCGACGTACGTTGACGCGTGTTAATTTGACTTTTTAGTACATCGTGTGGGATGTGGTAGGTTTATTCGTGTGTACTTTACTTTGCATATGTTGCCGGACGTCGACATGCTCTATCTGACTGTACCGACTAAAATGTTCGCTTACAGGACGAGCCTGTACACGCGCCTGTAGCATTCGCCGGTCGGGGAACTTTAATTTTCGGACGTGACGCGCCTGCTGAACGCCAGACTCGTTCCGAATGGGAATGGCACTGCTTTCGGCCACTCCGGTTCACTCTGTTATTTCAGAGACAAATTAGCGCGACGTATTAACGCCATTCGGGTGCAGAATTTCACAGCTGAAAATATTGTTCAACGAGTCGTCATACAGGCGCGAGATTTTCAACCAGACCGACCGCCTTTGCGTCATTAACGTAGCTATGCGATAAGAGCGGATTTTTTAATGCTTGCATTCTGCGTCAATGCGTAAATACAAGTTTATCGAAATGCGCGTTAGTATCGGACGCCGATGTAACTGTCAACGGCGTGCGATTTGGTACTCGTCAGCGGCTCGTTTGTGACGTCGAGTGGCGCAATAGTAAATCGTATGCGTCGATCTTTGTATCACACACCCACCGGCACTCACATCAATGGAATCCGTCGAAGCGTTCTGTCCTACATACGACGTAAGCGTAGAAATAACGTCTTTCTCAGAAACCTACGCTGTACCGTTGCGTCGAGACGGGGGTCGGCTTAATTTTCGTTCGCGGCACGCACGACCGTCTCGTCGAACGTACACGGTCATCTTTGTCCACCGAAAACGAGCCCATCGAACGCGAGATATTGTGTCAACATGCTTGAGATCCGCACCGGTATCACGTATATACCGGTTTTATCGCGTGACGGACAATAAACGCGGAGCCGGAGGGGAGCGTGAGCAGAGGAATGAAAGGAAATCTGGACGCGTTTTGTAACAGATACCAGACGCGGTACGTGGCGCGAGTACGGGTACGCGCGCTCGCTTGCTTGTGAATTTCACGGACACGATATTAAAGACCTTAATGGGCATCCATTAATTACCGCGGTCGAGGCTTACCTATGAGGATCCTTAGAGTCCGGTAGTCGGGCATTTGTCTTGGAGAATTCCTCTCCCACGTGAGAACCGAAGCCTTCTCAGAGGAGACGGAGGAGTGAGAGGGAAGAAGGGCGGGGAAGGGAGGGTAAAAGAGTTTATCGCTCGCACGGAGGAGAGAATATAGCGTGTGTGTCAGTGACAAGGGAACGCGGTTTCCCGGAACAATCGTGCCTATACTGTATCGCGAACTATTCGCGGACGCGCACAATTATCCTTTGCACACAGCCGGCGGCTCAATTAAGTATGGCCTTCCACGAAGATTTATTCCTCCTTCATCGTCGATCCTCCCGCCATACTTTCCGAGCGTGATGAGCAGCAAAGCGATGTTCCCCTTTCAACTCGGCGTTAGGGCCCATTATCTAACGGGGGCATAAATGGCCCTTCGCCTTCGCTTCAACTTTTTTCCCGCGAACGCCACGAATCCACGATCGACGTCTGATCGGTGATTACGAGAGTATCGCGTAAAAACGTCTCTAGGACTGATTGAGGCCTTCTCTCAATCGAAACGAACGGCCGCTTCACCCTAGGAAATACATATGAATTACGCGCGTTCAGCTTTGACGCGCTGCGGATGTTGAACGGTTAGACACTACGGTAACCGACCCGTAACATGCCAGTGACGAGACAACGTATTGTAGTATAACGGAACGTTCCCGAGTGTCGCACTATAATAAATCCTCAAACAACTGTTCTACCGAAACACGCAGCCCACCACGTTTTGCTTAGCTATCTCTACGAAATTCGAGAATCGAATAATTTTTTCACGTCACTTCCTCGGTCCGAAAATTGCCAAAGAAGAGCTGTACGGCGCGTGTAATTTTCTCGGACGACTGCAGTGTCTCGGGACAATCTTACTATATCCTCCTCAGTTCTCGTAATCTCTGTTTCCGTACAATCGTTGTCGCCAGAAGACACAACGGGAGACTGAATCAGAAGATAAGAGAAAGAACAGATCCCGCGCGCGCGCGCGCGACAGAGAGAGGAATAGCAGGAAGAGAGAGAAAGGTCAATGCCCCAGGAAAATCTCGTGAGTTGCAAATCCTTCCGTGAGCCCGAGAGCCGACGTCCGGCGAGCGTGAAACGTCGTTAATCACGACCGGATTCGGTATCGAGTTTCATCCCCCGCCCCGAGCGAGTATCCTCCGTTTTAAGCACCGAAGCAAGCGAGCAAGCAAGCTCGCTCTCTCCAGCTCCCTTTTTCTATTCCGTGTCGTCCCGCTCTCTTCCCTCTTTCTTCCACCGTCCGGGCGCGCTGGGGTTGGACTTCCACCTGACGACACCGACCGCCGGCGCATCATGGCCTTCGTAAATTCTCGTTCCGCATCCGGAACAGCATCGAGCAGAACGGTCCTCCCGCAGTGGCTGAAGTTAATCTTTCGACACCGCTGGCACCGACTGCTCGTTAATTTGATAGGCCGACGACGCGGAATACCGCTGATTAATTAGGAGCCAATGAATTTCCGTTCGGAGCTGGCCCGATCAAAACGACAGGTTTGTTGAAAATGTTCCGCCGCCGAGGCGTCGACAAACGTTTCGACAAATCGTTGTGCGTCAAAGCGTAAGATTTCACCGGGACACAAATCTCCCTCGGACGGGAATCCCTGTTGCCTCGACAAGTGTGTGTGCACGTGCTATGTCGGACGGCGCATGCAGCGCGGTAAATTCTCGTCTCCGTATTCAGAGCGACACAGTGAAGGCCCACTTGCTGCGCTATTACCAGGGGTCATTATCATCGACAGGTTACCTCGACGGCGTCGCGGTTCGTTAATTCGACAGGTCAGTCGTAAGTTGCCCTGGCCCTTTGTGGCCCGACCGGCGCGGGGTGGAATTGAAATTTGAGGAAAGAATCGAACGGTAAATGAACGCGATATTCTCTACTGCGTTTCCCTCGGCGGATTGAATTACTTACATTCGTGATGCGGGAAAGATGTGGAAGGTCGATCAACAGATAACTTGATCAACGGAAACTTTGCATTTTTATCATATTAACGGGAAGGATTATGGGAGCGCGCGAAGATTGCGATTGAATTAACGAAGCAGTCAATTAGGAAGTCCAGCGGAATTGATCGTCGGTGCACGTCGTTTATAAATAGCAGAGGCTGTAAATGCGTGACTGGGAAACTTTCACGTGACGTTCCTACTAACTCGATTGCGCCTGACGTATCGCACGTCACTCTCGAGACTGCGGCGCACGTTAGTTTCGCGGGTTGCCTTTCCCACACAGTAAACGCACCGAACGCCCCGTGTTCTTGACATCCCCCCCCCGCGAACGCACACTCGAGCGCCACAGCGAGCCAACACAGAAACGAGAACGCCGCCGGCAACCCTTCGTGGCGGAGGCGTAAATCACATCGTAATAAACTTCACCCTCCTCGCCGCCCGCCATCCACCCCTCCGATAATCAGTGGCAGTAACGAAGCTAAAGTTTTCGCTCAGATCCGAGGAGCGCACTAGTTTCCTCTGAGAGTACAAGAGACCGAAAGATCTTTCCCGTTGAATAACGTTTAATTGGCTGCACCGAGGGTGCTCCCCGTATTTTCCGCTTCGAAGCACGACTCTGCACACGTCATGATAGTTCACGATTCTTACCGCCTCTCACGCTCGCCGTCGCTTTCTTCGAAAATCATGAGAGATTGTTCGTGCATGTCGTGAAGTACTGTTTACGCGCGACTATCATATTTAAGTGATGACGCGATGTTGCACGCTGATGACGAACGAGATCTTCCGACCACTTCCGTGCTCGCTCTTGGCTTCAACTCAAAACTGCGTTCTGCCGCGCGAAGGGCTTACTGAAAGTAATTTTAAGCGGAGGATTACGCCATCCGTGCCGACAGAACCTTTTACAGAAGTTCTGCTCGCCATACAACTTTCGGGACATTTACGCTTGACAAATCGCAGAGTCTGTTAATTGTCAACTGATCCTGAGCTGATCGTACACCCTTCGAGTACCGTTACTTATGCCTAGCTTAGCACGAATTCAGCTACATATCTAGAAGTTATCTTCAGGCCATTACTTTTATTGAATGGTAGTATTCGCCGTAGGCTATCTTGCTCGCCTCGCGTATATACGTTTCACGCATTTGACATGAGCGAACGCGCATGTGTCATCATGAGACTCTGATCCGCAGCAGCCGTTGCCTCCAGCTTGAAGACGATATTAGAGGTAGACAGGCAACGAGAGTCTGAGATGTCATAAGTTGCTGTTATATTAATGACATTTCCACGTCAGTAATGCAGCGTGAGATACTTGATGATATCCTTTCAGAATGCGCTGTCAGCTACTTTGCATATACGTACACGTGAAGCGTCACGGTCCCACCAAGATTGATCACGGAGTAATCATGAGTAAGATGCAGATTGACTTTGTTATTTCCACTCGTTACACGTTTTGCTCGTCTACTATATCTCTAGCTAAAGTAAAGTTGTTGTCAATTTGAAAAACGCGCGAGCCTTGGGCTCTGAAGGCAACGCGAAACCGTACTTATGTGGATTAAGAAGAGTAAAAAAACTAATTCTACAGGAAAAAGCACACAAAACTGCATCATCAAAGAAGCTCGTCCGAGAATGTATCACCCAGGCGGGACGTACCGGGTCGTTAAACCATTTAGAGAAATTATTTGATTTCTGGGATCTCCGAGCTCTTGGGCGGACTCGTGATTTGTGTTGAGACTCGGCCCTATTTGTCATTGTGAGGCACCGTTACCTCCCGCGGGCCTTCGAGAGTGGAGCTGGAAAAGCTGAAGTTAAATTTAACAAGCTTAGCCGATAACTTCGTACCCCCGAGCTACTCTTTTTTTCCGGCCACTGTCAATGCGTCTATGCATAGCGAGCTGATAGTAAATGGGGTATAACTGATGCAAATAGGCACTGATCTGCCGTCTATATGTATTTCGCGTCACGCGTATCAGGCGGCCGCGGTTCCCGCGACCCGTGGAGATTTGGAAATAGTGAAGCTACGTGTCAGTCGGCATATCAAATTGATACGTTGCATGCTTCTCGATTCCCCAGCGACATTTCGTCTATCGCTCCGATGCTCCCGATGCGTTTAGTTTAATACTTGTGTACAGAGAATGAGCGGGCTGACGGCAAATGGACGGACAACAACCGCGCGCGCCTCAGGTGGACAGGTCGATACAGTCCCATATCACGTTTCGTCCGGTTTTTCGTAATTCGCAATCACAATAACAGCAAACCCAACAAAAAATAATGCATAAATGACTGCATAAAATTTCTGCTTAGGAAACTTTTTCTTTCTTTTAAAACAATCGTATAGCTTGGTACATCTAAAATAGACTTCGTGCAGGGAGACGGAATGCTGAAATACAGGTTAAGAGTGGGACTAAAAGTAGCCGGCTTAATTCCTAAGCTGAGAACTAAGTAATCTTTATTTAAGGCCAGGAAAGGTCGACGTTTCGCGAACGTAGCGGGAACGAAAATAGAAATAGCGGAGAGCAGTCGGAGAGGGAGGACGAGAAAGTGAGATAGTAGGGGCATTCGACTCAAGGCTGAGAGGTAGAAAGAGATATGTCGTGAGGGGTGAACGCGCGTGTGACCCACGCGAACAATGATATTGCGGTTATTTTTCAAACAGCCCACCGCTACTGCTGCCACCACTGACCCGCTATTACGCTGGATGCAATTCATTACGCGGGCCCACGAGCACCGAAGGTGTATAGTGTTACGTTATGATTGATCGCACGCCGTGATCCGCGAAACCGGCACCTCCCATCTGTCACCAATAAATATCCAATTTCACGTTAGGATGATGTATAAGACATTTTAACGGTGAGTTTTTACTGGTGCGCGCCAAGTCTCGTAATAGGATCATTTATTAAGGAAATTGGTCGGTAAGGATATTCGTCCTCATCCTCGCTCTTGTCCTCGTCGTTGCCACGTCGTTCGCGGCACGAAGCACGATGCGTTACCCAGGGCATGACGAAGTTGCCGACACACAAGCTACCGAGGCGAGTCTCATGGCGACTCAAGACAAGTCTGTCGCTTTCCTTTCAGAGATAAAATTGCACCGCGCGGATGACGAAGAGATACACAGAGCTCCGACCATTTTTCACGCTTCTCACTGATGCAAAACAAGTATATCTGTTAGACACGAAAGAGAGGGAGCGGTGTTGGTGCGTACCGACGAGCGACTTGTCGATACGTCACGTCGCTTTAAAATAAGACGGCTTCGGAAAACCATCTTCGACTTTGCTACCCCAAGGATCTCGATCCTGAGCACATTCCACGGTATGTACGTTTGCACACCGTGTCCGCAGACGCCACGTACAAACTACCGGCGTGACGCCTTTCGATCCTCGAGCTCTCGACAAATCGTTGCATTTCGAGTCTTATAAACCGCTTTCGTGGCTGTCCAAATGGAGCCGCTATTCGTCGTGCTCGAAAGGACGAAGGTGAAGCTTAACCCACTTGCGTCACAGCGAATGCAAGGGAGTTAAAATTCACCAGCAGCGACAGGGCTTTGCAAACAGATCGTGTTCAAGAGAGACCGCCATGCATTACGTCGAATGTCAAACAATTATTAGAAGAACTTCCTCCTGGTCTTACGTCTCGGTATCATTAATGCGAACTTATAGTTATACTATCCGCCATCCGCACAGCGAAAGCAAATTTTGTAAGGAAGAAAGATGCCGATATTGGAAGCATTAAAATTAAATTACGCAAACACGTTCTTCATAACAGCCAGACAAATATCCCGGTCCTTCGAGAAGTTTAAGCTTCTACCGATGAAAACAGCAAACGTTCGACGACTAACGTGTGTTTACTGCACAACATATTTTCGCGGATTAGTAAAAGCAACTGTACTCTAGTATTGATTCGAAGGATAGGATACCCTTTCAGGATAGAAAGGGACAATAATTCTGTCCAGCGACACCAGTGTTCTCGCCGACGCGATTCACAGGGGGAGAATAACTGAGCGCACCGTTTCCTTATGATCACTATACGTCAATGGGGAACCAAGTCAACATTCGACTTCGCAATCCGCTTACTGTTTCGGGGGCTGTAATAAGAAACAGACACGCGCGACTACTTCTGCCGATAGTGCTGACCAATAAGGCGAACAAGAGCAAAAGAGAGATAGGTAGAAGCGGTCCTCCGCGAAAGGACGAGCATTATGGTTATGTCGTCGAAGAGTAGTGAAGAGTTGCGGAAGCTGGTCTCCTGAGACGTACATCGAGTCCGGATTCGGGCATTCTCTTGCCGCCGGCAACGAACAAATAAAATGTCAACGAAGATCGATCCGGTCGGCAGAACGACGGTAATGTTCGATAAAGCTTCGCCCCTACTCGTCTTTCCGTTCGCTCTCCATCCATCGTGTCTTTCATGAAACACAAACGTGCGCCTCGTACGCATCGCGGGACACGAGGACGTTAGAGCGATATCAGTATTTCATTCTAGTTGGTCACATTTGCATTTATGGTTAAAAGTAAAAGAGAAAGACGAAAAGGAAGGAAGGAGGGACTTGACGTTCATTCGCGTACAACGTCCTGCAACTTCTTCCGTCCCGGTCTTTCCCTTACCGCACATTCACATGTGTTGGCGCATACGCGTACGTCTCGTACTCAGCAAAGGGGACAAAGTGAAAAGAGAAAGCCGCGAAGATTATTATTAAGGAGTAATGAATAATACCGGAAAGATTCAAGCGTGTAAGAGTACAACGCACGACCACGCCGGGTATAATTCTCGGCGATGGCGTCATTAACTTCGTACTCTGCACGTTGCGGCGATGGCGACTGCGGCGGCGGCGGCGGCGGCGGCAGTGTACAGCTAGAAGATGGGAGGTAGAAGATGCATTTGTGACGAAGACGCGTACGCGATACTGCTTTGCGGAATGCTTAAGTGCGATACGCCGGTGCGCCACTGTAATATCGTGCCACAACGAATGTCAAATTATTTATCGGTTACTGCGACACGGGAACAGGGATGGAATGCAATCATGATCGAACGTTGTCGGGCGCACGGACAGAAAACGATTTTACCTGATAATGAAATACCAGAGCTGCCATTATCCCCTGTATGAATGACAGTAATATATGTCTAATTAATTTGCGCTTTTAATTCTTCGATTGAAATGTATAATTTCGTCGGAACAACGTAGACGTATTTATTGATTTATCCAAAGTATGTGGATGGGGGACAAGAGAGAGGCTGCGCACGTGCAAGCGCGCGACGATTCAGAACTCTGACGTAGGAGAGCGGAAACGTCGTCGCCTTGAATGCAAGATTTCGAATTATCACGACGATTCCGAACAGTTAGGGTAGTCTACCGGTCGGGAGTAGCGAGCGGGGGAGAATAGACGAGGGCTGAACGAGAAAGAGAGATTGAGAGAGAGAGAGAGAGAGAGAGAGAGAGAAAGGGAGAAGCAAAGAAAACGGAACTGCTGCACGGAGTAAATATATGCGCACTCTTGGAGATAACGCGGACGCGAAGAGGACTCTTTTCTACCTGTATCTTCCTAGCTCCTTTCTATCCTCCCTGCCTACTTCCATCTCGCACCGTCCATCTTTCCCTCTCCGTCACGCACTTCCTCTTTTCTTCCATCTTCCTCCTCTTCTCTCCCCTTCCTACATTAACGTACCGATGCGGACCGGAGTCAAGACTCGGGGTTAACTCTCATGTCCATCTACGGTCTACACGACGGATAATTCAGTATTACTCAACTTCCGTGAGTTAGGAGGAAAGGGAGAAAATTCAAAACTAATCTTGCCCCTCGCGTGGCGTCGGATTAATCGCTGCTGCCCGAGGTAAAAGAATGTCTCGAAATCGGTATCATCGGCAAAAGTGGTGGCTTGGCATTGTTAAGCAGAAATTTTTCCATTCCCGTTAAGCGGTGATGACTCGAGGTCGACATCCACGTTCTTCCTCGACATTTTTACTTGATGTACCGGCGCGGTTGTGTAAAAAGCGACATGATCGTCCCGGGCAAACTCCGTCATGGGTGGTCCGCCGATAGCAATCTCTTTTAACGGTCACCCCGGACGTAAGGAACAGTTGAGCCACCGTCAATGAAGGTGCCTCGTTACTTTCGACTTAGGTAGTTCATACCGGCATTTTCCGTTCACTGTTACGGAAGAGCGTGTGCGCGTGCACACGGTTCGACACAGTGATCCACGTAACTGACGTCGATGAGGTAGGATGTGACTCCTCCTCTCATTGACCGGTCGTGATGAACCGTCGACAGGTGCGGCGAGGTTAAGCTGCGGGAACAAAGCTGGTAGAAAGATTGTAGCGAGTCGGCCTTTTAACGTCCCCAATCGAACTTTCAGTCGATCGATTGATTTTTATTGAAATCAGCCTCTGCTCCACGCCGACAACCGCCCTTGTTTCGCTAGCACGCCATTGGACGGACCACGTACCTCGAGTCCGTCTGTCGAGTGGCACGCGATAAGCTAGATGCCAGGCGTCAATCGTTTCGAGTGGAGAGTATAATGGCCCAGGGCCAATCCTTCCGCGAGAGTGAACACTGGCCTGGCGAAGACAAAGGGTCCCCGGCAGGAGGATGCTTAAGGGACTTTAATTTCTTTCTATTACGTCTCATTTTATTAGCACTCGACGATAAAGCGCACGCGAAACTGCCAGCGCCTGTTGGCATAGCAGCCAAAGCTTTGAGTTACGCGGCGCGGTTGTTCTTCTCTTTTCTTACGGCGGGCTACAAAGAAACCCGAGCCACGCTAGAGCTTTGACTCTCGGCAGGCAAATCAGAGTAGCGGGTGCTCGATAAGCGGGCCAGCGATCGAGAGACTGCAAAGAAGCGCACAACAAGTTTGGCTTGCAACGGGACCAGCTTCGACGCCTCAACCGCTATCCTGGCCATTCTCATTTCAAACGGAGAACGACACAAAGATAAACGACTGCGCGAACGACGCTGAGGACATATCATTCTGGAAAAGTCTTCTTCAGTGCGTTTCCCACGTTTTCGATGCATGGCTGCCCGCGTATATGCGTTCGTTTTGCTTCCTACCTCCGCTTCCTTTTTTCCTCACTTCACCAACAGTCCTCGACCGGCAGGTCTTTCCACTTCCTATATCCGTTCCTTTCTGTATGACCGTGTTATCCCACTTTAGTTTGCCCGTTTCACAGTCAGCTCAGTAGAAAGGTCAATATTTGTTCTTGGACCTTTCCAACGGTCATGATATTCTCCGACACGCCCGGGAAAATTGTCGCTGCTCGCACCTTCTTTCCCTGTTTTCACCGCTGTTCAACTTTCTCGCCAACACGTGCGTTTCCCTCCTTCGGAACATATTTAAAACGGGGCACACATGACATTTTTACGACGTTCGTGATTCCATGCTTGTCTGTTGATTCTGCGAGCACGGTACAATTGCAATGCAAATATTGCTTGTGTCGAACAACCTGCCAAGTGCTACGGTCCGAGATCGAGTTCAAAACCTTGTAGAATCATATCTAGCGCCACCTCTCCCCTAACGTTAAGCGAAATCCGCGAATTTCAAAATTGGCCTCATTCACAAAACACGCATCTCGTAAAAATACAAAATGAGCGAGTTACCGTTACTCTAGCGCCATTGCGACGATGGCAGCGGTCTCCCTATGGCACAAACAGATTTGTATCTCTTTCATCTAGACCTCAAACGGCATTCTTCTGTAAGTCCCACATTAAATCTCGCTCGCGGATTCGTCGACTTGCTACTCTCGCTGTTAATATCCGATCCCGTATTCTCCCGTAGGAGGGTTCGCGACCCAACCGACGGAGCTGGATCGAGCCTGCGGAAAATCATGTAATTATAATGTTAGAGAGTTAACTGCACGCTTCCTATCGTATCGATAAGAAGACTGCGAGTGTGAGAGAAAGAGAGAGAGAGAGAACGGTTTGCCTCTATACCTCACCCTCTCTTTGGCCAATCTAGGCTTCTCCGTGGATCATAGTGACTTAACTCTTCGAGGGTCACTGTAACATTCGATGGGTCTGTGAAGATAGGACCTGTACAACACACGTTACGTCGTACAAGTACGTGATATATCCGACCGGGTTACGTGGTTACGTTATACCGTAGTGCACGACAACAACGTCGACTAAGACAGTCAAGATGATGCCGTACGGGTACGGGGCTCCGGTGCGCCGGATAACGGGCTCACAAAAGATAATTATTTCGATGCCAAGGGTTCATCGTGTATAATTGAGAACGTGGGTAAACACTTAAGTGACTTTAATTCAATTTTCTCCGTGGCGGTATCTATACATCGTGCCTATGCCTATATATTCATCATGTGGCACGGGTCTGTTGCACTATTGCAACGGCTGATCGTGATACTCGCGTTAGCACGGAAGACCGCGCGATCCCGGTATCCGTTATTTTAAATTTGCGCACATACTTAAATTAATAATGGGTCTCGCTCCCGATTTTTTGCTCCTGCCCGTTGCACGCTCGTGCAACTACAGTACGTGCGGCAAGTTTGCGCGGCGAAATGGATTAGGGCCTTGAAACAGTTTAGGCGCTAGCTACTCCGTAAGCATTGCATTGAACGACGTACCGATCAGTAGCTGCGCGCATGGAACGCAATTTTATTTATGACGTATCCGGATCGGCGCCCCAAATAATTCGCTCCGCTCTATCCGCTGAACTCAATCTCAACGAATCAGACTCGTAGTTCGCCATTGTGCAGTCGAATGGGATATTAATGGTAGGTAAGGTTAAGAGGGCGCGTTACGCTTTCCAAATGGGTCTCAAATATCCTCTTTGAGGCCGTTCACACGGTCAAACGACACTGGCGTCGCAGATAGCCTCGATCGAAACCTCTGGCACACAGCGTGGTCGTGAGGGGGCACGTAATCGTAATTGCCATTGGCCTCTCTTGTGTATATCCAGGTCGGGTCGCGGCCGATGACAACAGAGGAGATCAGCACGACCCTGAAGACGAGAGAGGATGTAGTTGTGAAGGTGGAAGTAAGATGGAAGCAAGAGGGCTAAAAGCGATATAGATACGAACTAACGGGAGGAAATTGGACGCTGGTTCTCGGGTCAGTGCCACGTGGCACCCTTCTGAGGTAGATTGTCGTGGCATTAGAGGACGCACAGAAAGAATAAGAGTGAGAGACTGAGAAAAGTTTCGATAAAGTAGAAGTCGGGGGAGAAATCGCAAAAGAAACGAGATGGATAAAGAAAAACCTGTGGCGGCGACTGACCTCGTGATATCGTTCGATTCTAATTGGTTCTGCGCTACTGGTGACGTATTAAGGAAATTAAATTTTCCACGATAACACCGTAGAACGACCTCGCACGTTCCTGTTTGTCCAGTTTATCAGGTTTCCCATAGGCGTTCCTTTTCAATCGTCACTCAGGTCAACGTGCCCGTCCACATGCATGCACGATTTTCTTTTTTTTTTTTTAATTAAATGACCGTTTCGTCGATTTCTTCGTTGCGCATTCCAAGTTCGTTATAGACCAGCGTGAACTTGCTTGAGAGTGACACGGAAAATGCGAAATCCTTGGAATGCAAGGACGATACAATCTTAAACACTAATACACCATAAACTGGCCTATATTCGTTTACTGAATAATCATTTGTTCACTATTTTGCTAGTAAGTATATTGCATGATACATTAGCTTCAAAAGCTATAAAGAACGAAATTTGAAAAAATGCTAGAAACGATTGTTACAAAACAATCTTACAAGCCAAGTGTAACGTTATTACCAACTTTGGCACCTAATGTCAATACTGAAAGGTAGTCCGCAATCCTTGCACCGTGTTAAATTGTGAGTTAAGCTTCAGGCAATAAAGGTTAGGACAGTTTCAATCCGGCGTGTACCGTTAAACGCCGGTAACGTCGACGGTTTACGGTGGCATAGCGTGGTGTGGATGCATACCGTGGCCACTGCCATGAGCAAAACGACAAGTGCAAGGTACCTTTTGCAGGTAGGCTGCCTGCCTGCCTGCCTGCCAGCAAGCCTTCCTGCCTGCCTGCCTGCTTGACTGGCTGGCTGGTGGGTTGGTTGGTTGGCTAGCAGGCTGCAGACTCTCGTATCTGTGACAAGAAAGTGGGACGCGTGAAATATGCGTCTGGTTACGGCAGGCGCCCGAAATAACACGTAACGCCTCGCGGTGTTTCCTCCTGGCTTCTGCAGTCAGTCGAAGAGAAGACCATCTCTGCATTCCGTCGTAAAGCATAAGCCGTAAACACCACGTGTATACGTATAAGCAGTGTGTCGGCAGAATAACATAAACAACCACCTAGCCGCGGACAGGAAGTGCACACTTGATACATATAACTGGATCAATGTCGATGGTATTCGGAAGGCCGGAATGAACCGATCTTCTGCATGGCGAATTTCAAAGAGTCCGGAGAATGCATGGGTTTGCACGAGTAAGACGTTTAATCGCTCGAAATACGAAACTGTCGAGTAGGCTAAAAATTCAAGGAACCTCACCGGGAGTCGAAAGGTTGCAGTGTTGAGCGGAAGGGGTCCTGACCGTTGCATAAACGGCGCGCAAGCACCTATATCGCTTTTCGCGGTATAGGCAAGCCGTGCAAGAAAGTCGGCTTCGTTCGATACAGACAAGCAACTACCTATCCATCGACACCAAAATGTGGGTGTAATAACGTTGCCCGCCCGCTAGCTCATTCGCTCACTCGGTTCTCTACTACTCTCTGGGGCAGATGATCGAACTCTGGAGGGCTTCGACCTCCGTTACAAACCGACACAGAGACGTCGGGTACGCGTAACGCAAAACTTTGTACTCGTCTGAACCCGAGTTCAGCCAGGTCGATTCGTAGGCGAGAAGTGGATAAGGTTTCAAAGTAACACGTTTGATTGTCGCCGGCGGCGAAAATGCGTAACACTCCGTTTTCTTTCCAGCTTAGCAAACTATGTATTCCCCTAACCACCGTTACGCACCCACACACCGCGGACGGTGTGTATTTGCTCTCGCGCATACTACCTCACGCGTTAGCTGGATCATGCCTGTATTTCCATTCTGCTGTTTCGCATAGGTGTTACGAAGTGATTTCAACGGCGACAGACGGTCCTGCCCCCGCGTTCCTCTTTTATCCCGCTCTAACTGTCCGCTTCTCTCCTTCTTGCTTTCTACACTCGCCCCCCTTGCCTCCCCTTGTCACTGCTCTCTCACGGTTTGACTCCCAGCCTCACTGTCCCTCTTCTGCCGCTATCCCCCGGTACATGCGGCTCAGCCGACAATTTATGTAGGCTACTTATGCAACGAGCTTGGTCTGGCTAGCGGGTAGGTCAACAAATACGGCCATTGCTTACACGCGGCAATCGCATACCAAGTCTGACCGCAACCTATATACTCGTGGTTTGCGGCTAATTAGTATTTTTGCCGCGTTAACGCACACGTGTTTGATCCGCCATACGATCGACCGCGCCTCCCACCCGCTACTCGGTATATCATTGATCAGCTTGTTACCTTAAAGCTTAAACGAAGCTTTTCTTTCGCGGTACAACACTGTCGCGTCTTCGCCAACACCTTCTTCTCTTCCGGAAAAACGACGCGAATAAAAGAAAGGGTAATATTTGACGGATCAAAGCATTAATCTAGCAAGGCGCACGATATCTTTAGCGAGCGGCGTCGATGCCGCGTACCGCGCGGAATATAAAGCGGGGCATTTTTCTGAAAGAAGCGTACGATTTTGGAAATTCCTCACGAGGTGCCACGTGTATACCGGGTCGAAATGTCGATGAAAGTTCAATACGTAAATTTGTAGAGCCGGAAGCGATCAGAGCTGCTCCGTCCCTCTTCCATGCCGATGTCTCGACTGACGGCAGTTTCGCGAGCTCGCCAGCCGGGTGGCAGGAAAATCAGAGCTCGGACGATAAAACGTGAGGGAATTGGGGGGTGAATATTCGGGACTGGAACGTGACTTTTCGACCTTTCGTTCTCTCTTTCTCCCTCTCTCTCCCCGGTGCTCGGTCGTTGCGGAGGTTAATACGAACGGGTGCACGTAGCTCATTCTACGGTTGCAGCAGGTGCATATTATTCACGTCTCGGCCGAATAGATCCCGCGCGAATTCATAAAGCAGTCCTTTGTACGGATACTTCTGGAGGTCGGCCGCTCTTTATGGAAATTTCACGGGCCGCTGCTCGCCTTATGAGCGAAGTCCAGAGAGAAGAGCCCGGGTATGGCGATAGGGTAAAGGAAGATCGCGGAATCAGGGGAAAGGAAAGACGGTGCAGCGGGAAGCGCAGAGACGAGAAATGGAGAAAGCGAGGTGAAAGGACGAGCGGCTATGAAATTGCAGGAGGAAAGAACTTAAAGTATCACTGTCACCCTTGCACAGGCAGATAACTCTCCCGGCGACCGAAGGAAAGTCATTCTTCGAACGGAACGGCCGACTGCGGTTTTAATCTCGTTACGTAGAGACACGACGTAGTTGTGACGGGCGAGCACAAGCGCTACTTTCGTACTTACTAGTTAATCGGCAAGCGAGCTTCGTAGCCACTAATGATCGACTGTGCGGCAGACCGAGAGCATCGGTTCCGCATCCTTCGCCAAGCCGTCCTTGCGTGGGGTTACTTCGTGCGAGCCTATTGAAAAACGCTTCTTTTCCTTCTCGCGGCCCATCTCATTGCGGTCTAATCGAAAGTGCGTGACGTAACGGCGAAGAGTACACGGTCGATGTACGAGATTCATTGGTGCGGGCGGCAGAAGAGGAGGGGTTCGAACAAGTTGCCAGGGCGACCCACTAATTTTACGGTCAACCGCCGACGTATACTTTAGCCGACAGTATTGAGCCCGTGACAGGTATGATGTACCCACCGGTGTACTTTACCCGATAACGATGGTAAGGCGCTTCCGAGGGGATCATGGGACGTTAATTATTTCGCTGAGTACTTGCAAACTACAGCCCAACACGCCGCCGCTACTCCCTTCGTACACGCATGTTTATACGTCGATTGTCCTTTTTACTTTGCGTCTGAGCGGCTGCCTATCGAGTGTTGCGCTATATTATGCCGGTCCCTTTATCGTCGGAATTGGAACTTGTGATATTTACTTGTACGGGGTAAGCAGTCATTCGGCGATTTGCGTAAACGTAACACCGTTCTTCCCTGTAATACACGAGTCGTTTGGCAAGGAATACGAAAAGAACAACAGTGCTGGTCGGGGAAGAGGAAAAGTGAGAGAGAGAGAGAGAGAGAGAGAGGGAGAAAAGTCAACGGGGAAAGAGGGTGAGAGTGGAGTTGTCGTGTATTGCATTCCTCTCCTTCGTGCGACGGCGCATACAAGCCTCTGGTGGCTTTAATATGCGACGGACAAGTTGACCTCGCCCTTTTCGTGGGGTACTTGTTTCAGACTATTATCCGAGTAGGTACGTAGACCGCGCACTTACTGCTAGGGAATTTATAATAACCACGCTATAGAGTTACCACCAGGGGCACGGTGCCACGGTGTTACGGGTCTGCTGGTGTGGCCACGCCACGGACATGCCGTGCCACGGTGAACGAGCATCTCGGCGTGCATTGCCATATATATCGACCCAGAGTGAATGAGCGAGACGGAGAGGAGAGGTCCGATGGCGAGACACTGTTCCTACTGCGCACAAAGCTTCTTGGAAGTGTGCGCCGATACTGCACCGTCCGCGTCCGCGTCCGTGTCCGCGTCGGTGTCGGTCGGGAGACTCGGGAGGGAACTAAAGAAAGAGGAGCTGAAAGAAAGGAACGCGTTGAAAAGAAGTCGAAGCGCCTTGTGCCGTCTTTGCGGCTTTACGACTCACTTCAAATTATAATTTTAATTATTTCATAATTGGCAATGATATAGCGCGCCACGAAACGCGATACGCCCGCAAGCGAAGCAGGTACGGCGTCCCTTGTCAGCGACAAAAAGCAAATTCATTACGCCGATAGAGAAGCTTCGGACGGCGGTCGCGCGGGTGGACTGGCGGCTAACGTATCATTTCGAGAGGACGTTAGAAGGAGAAAAAAGAGCGGAGGAGTAAGCGAAAGGGGCGAGATGCAAAGACCGGTAGCGGTATGAAGGTGGCGCGACAACGCTAAGATTACACGAGCAAGGATAGGCCGCGGCAGCTAAGACTCTCGGTTCAAGTGATGGTGATGGATTTTATATCCTGCCGGCGCTGAGTTCGGACGTTCAACCGGCTTCTTCCCCTTCCGAGCATATGTCACTCGGCAAATGGCGGTGCAAGCTCCTCAGCGTACTTTGCGCTATAAACCACGGTCTGTATGTAATGCCTCTTGCCTACTCTGCCTTTCTTTCTCTCCTCCCTTTCCTCCTTCTCCTCCATTTCTTCTTCTTCTTCTTCGACTTCTTCTTCTTCTCCATCTTCTCGTCATCATCATCCTTATACTTTCAACTTGCCTCTTTCTGCGTCTCGGTGTAACTGCTGCCGCTGTTCCACGGCCCGCTGAATTCCCAGGAAGGTTGCTCGGGTAGCAATTGGATGTAGTTACGCATCGAATGACGATGCAACCGACGTGCAGAAGGTTGCTTTCTCTCTCTTCCTCGCTCTCCTATTGCCCCCCCCCCCCCCCCCCCCTTCCCTGCCTCTCTTCGTTTGTCCGATCATCTCTCCCGACCTTCCTACTCCCATTCTCTCTGGTCGAGGAAACTGGATTCACGATGCGTTTCCCGGAAAGCATTGTCCAGCGAAACGTCGGTGATCGGAGGCAGAAGTAGTAACCGCGAATCTGGGTGCGCCGCAACCGCGCACACGGTCCACTTCTTCGCTATATCACTTCGTTTTAGTACTCGCCGCACGCACGCCGCTCAGCGGCAGAATCGAATGAGAGCGCAAGCAAAAGTCAACATGTGAGGACATTACACTGACATTCGCTAGCGCTATCACTTTTGCCCCATTCGCCCGAACGGCAAATGGACGGACAAATAACGTGCATTTGCCGAAGGGGTAGTCACGTGGCTACATTGTACCGACAGAAGGCAGACAGAAATGTAACTTATCGCGCTCGCATGCGTAATACTGAATCGAGAACTATATTCGACCCCGTGATCTCCGGTTTCATCGTTATTGACATGTATTTTCACAATTTAGATTAACTCTATTTTCAATTATAGATAAGATTGGCTCAATTGCCCCGTCGTAATAACACTGGTACGGTAGGAACATTATTCTAATGGTTTCCTTATGAGTCCTCCACACAGTACTTACTGTACGTTAAGCGATACGATTTTCAACTTCAATCCTGTCGCTCAAGTATTGAACCGCCGCCGCGCTAGGCTATAATTTATGCCGACTGTCCTCACACCACTAGCGATTCGAGCGTGGCTCGTATTGCCTATGACCGGTGAAAAACCGGAGAGTCGTCCCGGGTCCCGGGAGACCTTGCAGAGTATTAAAAGGCAAGCGAGAGGAGGATGGGAGGGGACGAAGGGAAGGAGAAGATAAACACGAATCCTGAGAAAGCGAGATAGCGCGGCACGAAGGGAGACCGAGATCTCTCATCTGTGCGCCCTCATCTCTCGATTTCGCAACGTTTTCGTTTTACGAGTCTCCGGGGGGGCATTAGTCGCCTGGTGGCATTACATACTCCGCAAGGCTAATTATTAATGTTACGGTTATTACCGTTACAGCCGCCGCAGGAACTAGTACGCGGTCTAGTCTCGTTCCATAAAGTAACGCCTTATCGATTGGGCAAGCGGACCTACCGGTCTCGCCGATTCTTCCGACCTCTTAGTTCTTAGTAGGACGGTTATTCAATACTTGTTAATCGTCGAAAGCCACGAGTTAGTCGTGGCGCGCACGTAGAGGCAGGACTTGGTTCTCTCGCAAATGAGCGCTCCCGACTCACAATCGGTTCGATTGATTGCCCGTTGAAAAGTTTGAGCGCAACGTTCGTGTGAAATGATCTTTTGTTGAGATCACATTTTTTTCCATCCCGATTGACTGTCGGAGGCCAGCGTCTGAAGAAATTTCGAAATCAACTCTCGTACGTGCTGTTAATCTGACCACGCGTACCGCTTCGTTTCTACCGTTTGCCGAGTGGCGAGGGGCTGGGGTGGAAATTTATTCGTCTCCACCGCCTTCCGTGCCCTCTTAACTCTTCCCTCCGACCGAGCGTGAGGTAGCATTACCACTACATACACGGAATACGAAGAGCTACGTATAGTCGCACCTCCTTAACGCGAGCGGGAGAGAGAAAAAGCTGGAATTAATATTTCTCTTCAGCACCCACCTTCCGTCCACCTCCGTCTTTCCATCCCCAACTTCCTCTGCCGCTTCCCACCCCAACCCCCCGCTGCTCGTTTTCTAAGGCGGATTCCTCGTGAAACTGCGAAAAGAATTTAAATTCGGAGTCCTCGGCTCTTATAACGATGGGACGGGGACTATGTGTCATATTACAAAGTTTTGTGAGGGGTCTCTCACTGTCGCCGTTCATTTTTCAGTCTGGCGAAATACAAAGTGTGAAATTTTATGATTTCATCGTCGCCAGCGCGATGGCGATGGCGATGGATGGAATTCGTGTCGGACGTAATAGTCGAGTGATTTGTTGAACTTCTTAATTTCGCTTCCATCGAACCTGATATTCGGCCCGTCTTTAACGGAAACTGTTTCTCTGTTGCAGGCCTGAGAAATATCTGCACAGCACACACATCGAGCAGTGCCACCCACTGGTGAGTTCAACATTAAAACAAATATATTTTCACAATCTATGAAACAATGACAATGGTAACAGTCACTCAATGGATAGAATCTGTAAATATGTTCAAATGTGATTAACAAAATGCATTGGTTGAACAATTTTCAATAATCGAGGCTAACGAGAAATGATAACGTTAATTAAAGCAAATGGATTTATAATCGCGCATTAGAACGTCGTGCTGCAACGGAAAATTAGCATTTGTTTGTCAAATAATTCTCCGGATCCAATAATTAATATGAAGAACGCGATTATAACTGTCGCAGGATTATGAAGTATCCGAAAATGATTATCATTATGCATCGACGATTTGATGGACATTACAGTATGCCGAAGTTGTTAGCGGGAAGAGAAAATGTTGTATTAGCGGTTAAAGCTGTCTAATGCCAACATTTTCGTAAGTTCTTTACTGATTTAGAATTGACACTATTTCTCCAAACATTCTCAAATATCAACGTATACTGAATATGACAAATCAAGAAAAATTCTATTGCTGAAACATGGGATCATTATTTAACAGTGCATCGCTTAGAACGTGTTGCACTTTCGTACGTACAATCTTACATACCATACCAGACACTACTGTGTCAGTGCACTGGCGAAGAAAAAAGAAAAAGCAGTATGGTGGCTATCTGTAGTTATGTCGACGATTACAAACCCGATCTGTCGTCATTACCGTGGAGCGTCAAGTACCGGTTTGCCAGTGTCGTTCAGGACCCTTTACGACGATTTGTTATTGCCACTACCTGTCAGTCTTCCTTCCACTGTCTCACGCAATTGTGCGTGACTACACGAAACCGATGCCAGGCCAGTAAATAAAGAAGCAGAGAAAAGAGTAAGTGTCGCAAATAGCGCAGTAAGTGCTGCACTGTCAAATAAATGCGATACTTTAATCCTACCATTGTAATGTAAAACGTAAAAGAACCGAGTCGGTGAAATGGCGAAAAGAGAGAGAAAAGAAGACCAAAAGAGCACACATCTTATAAGAGGAATTTCTCTCTCTCTCTCTCTCTCTCTTTTCTAATACAACCCTGCGTTCTTATTCTTTCTCTTTCTGTATCTCCGCAGCCAATCCTCTCCCTCTCACAATCAGCCTCTCCGTTAATCTCGCCTGTTCTTCTCAATCACACCTTCTTTATCTCTTTCTCCGGCCTCGTCCTGCATATCTTCCTTCTTCTTCCTCCCCTCGAGATATCTCGAGTGGCAGTGTAACGCGGTAGGACGGTACGTAATTAACGCCTCATGTAGATGCTATCGGGCCGTGGAAGGTACGCGAAGGGGGAGTCCGCGTGACGACCGGTGATGTACGGCCTTGCTGCCGTAATGGAATATTATTATCGGTCAGCATCAACTCGTTGGGGTTGAATTAGTGGTGGTGGCGATGGCGATGGCGATGGTGCCGGCTGCAGTCCTTACGATTGCAACTACAGTTACGGCTACGGCTGAGACGCGATGACAACCACCAACAAAGCTCTCGCGTGTTGCGTCGCCGTCCTCGAGATCCGCGTCTCCGCTGTATCGTCGCGTGAACATGTCGAGCGAGATGCGTTCATGCGTTACGATGATCCAATGGGAGGAATGCGCGTCGAAAGAGATTAACAGAGTTTGCGTGCTGATACGAGGAGGACACAACGTGGAAGACTTTCCACGTATCGCGGCACGTCGATCCGCCTCGGTAAGTTCGTAAATTTCGTAGCGGACGGAACGGGCGGAAAAAATGTCGCGAAAGTCTGAACGTGATAAACCATGGTAGTGCGCTGTTTAATTTGTGCGTCGTCGGCCCTGTAAAGGAAGCGCGCGCGCGCGCGTCCTGGAGGGGAAACTTTCAGATAAAAAGGAAAACCGTCTGAGTTTGTTTGTCAACTTTATTCCATCGGCTCCGCTTTAACCTACTTGACGGCAGGCAGGGTCTTTTAAATGCAGTTAAACTTCGAAACTTAATTACGCTTGCGCCACAGTAATCTCGAGTCTGTTTAACGAGCGTCCCGGAAAACTTTATCAAGGATAATCGGTATAAAAGATTCGGCCGTCGAGGTCGTATCAGCGTGATAGGTACAGGGGCGCGAGCAAAGGAGGAGCTGGGAGGCGCTGGCCGACACGAAAGACAAGGAACACAAAGCAATGTCCCTCCGTCGAAGAAGGGTGGAAAGAGCGGGGCAGGGCCCGCAGATTCGAGGAACCATTGTGCGAAACTCGATGTCGAACTTTGTTGTGACTTCTTAAAAAGTCGTAAAAGACGCCTGAGGCTTTCGCGCTCTCACACAGAGCACCGGAGCACTGTCCCTGGGATGCATCCTTTCTGACACTCCCTAGCCTACCCCTCCGTCCTCCTGTCGGCGAGAAGGATTGACATCGAGGACGTTTTTTCACGCTTCTTTCCACTGCGATACGCGTCACAGCGTCCGTTAACCTCCCCTTTCCTTTTCTTCCGCATCTCTCTCTCTCTCTCTCTCTTTCTCTCTCTCTCTCTCACTCTCTTTCTGTCTTTTCTCGCAATCCACCGTGTAACCCTTGCCCCCTGACTCGTCAGTTTTCTTTCGGACCCGACCGATACGTCCTTCTCGATACCGAGCTTCTCCCATTCGTTTAATCATACAGGTCTCAATTTCTCCCCAAAAGAAGCCGGAAGATATTTACTAGAAACCTGTCAGAGAAATACTTTCTTCTAGAGTGACCGTCTTATTCCCTACGCGCATCGTATCGATAAAAAACCTTCATTTTGAAACCGGTTGTACAGTGTTTGGCATTAAATCGAATTGAACTGTAGTTAATTCGCGGAACATCGAAATACAAGAATATTATATTTGTACAATTTATTGGCAGAAAACCGATGGAACAGATATAAATACCGATGTAATAGGAAGCAAACGTAACGAGTGACCGCATGACTGCTTAACGAGAGACGGCCGTGTAGAGATGATTATAAAAGCATATCGATAACAGTCCGGAAAAACGATAACAACTGAACCGACAATGAGACTGAAGCATAATTTTCCAATTTATCCGCATTACATCCATTTCGCGTCCCTGTTAAAACAGTACCTCGTTCAACCACGGGGCAGGCTTGATCGCTTTGCGCGGCAAGTGTTGCGGATTATTGCACAGCTTCTGGCAGGAGTGAACGGCTTTTAATAAAGCGCATAAAAAGTGAGAAGGGGAGAAAGTAACGTGTAAAGTGTGTAATAACAGCAACGGCGGCATAGAGGATATACGCGATTAAAGGCGTGGACCGGCATAAGGGATCGAAGCGGGGACAGAGAGGAATGAGAGAACGGGCGGTGAGGCTTGCGGCAGGGAGGCGAGTATAGGGCGAGGAACGTCGGAAGAGAAAGGATGAGGGTAGGCGTTCCTTTCAAAGTGAAAATTGAGACGCGATTACGTGCTTTATGGCTCCGACGATTTTCCAAAAATATGGCCATGCCACGACGGTAACAGCTTAGGGTCGTAAAATCAGCATATCCCCCCCTCCCCCTTCCGCCCCTCCTCTAGTTCGGTATCATGAATTTTCCAAGCAGGAAAAGAGAGAAAAACGGGCCGGGAAAGGTAGTACGGGAACGAGGGAGGAGTGCGAACCACAATGTGCGAGCGAAGACACTTAAGGACGGACCCTGTTTTCCGGGCTTATCGACCTGGCTAATTTGAGCGTCGTTCGAAATTCTGCTCCCGCAAGGGTTCTTCCAATATCCCACGTGATCGCATTTCGCGAATCGAACGAAATAACATCTACCGCCGACTTGGAACGTAGCGTGTACACGCGAAGGGTTGTAAAAAGGAGCAGAGCGTAGATGAGAGGATGCTATTGGTGGAAGGATCACATTCGCGCTTCTTGCGTTACCGGGACGGCGGGATGAGAGGGAAGGTAGAAATTTGCTTTAAAAGATAGTCTCGAAACATTACGTCCGCACTCGTTTCCTCGAACGAGAAAGAGACACGGCAAGAATTGTTACACTGATGCAGTCTCTAGAAGTATCCCCTCTTTTATGGCGCGACACGCATATCTCACGAAAGTGGAACACTTTTTCTTCATCCGCTTTATTACTATACAATCCGACAAAATCTCCAGCTGACCTCTGACGCAGCAATATCGTATACCGCGCGCGCGCGCGAATTATTACGCACGCGCCGTTAAAATTTTTGCCTGTTTTCCGTCGATTCCTACCGGTTTCTTCTGCTTCCATTCCGTTGGCAGATTTGTTTCCCGCGACACACGCATTCCAGTGCTCTTCTCTCGTACACCTTTGCACCCTTTCTTCTGCTTTACCAAGCCGACAGATTACATTGGCCCGGGTTCACAGTAAACATGCTACTCTCTCGACGCCGACGTTACGTCTGTCCCGCGTGGCATAGTGTGTGGGACGCACATTGTACGATGTACGTAGTGAGCTCGCCATTCCTGCCGAGCGATCCCCATTGCTCCCTCTCCTCGCTACTCTCCGTCTCTCTTTCCGCCTTTCTTTTCCACCGTTCTCTCCTTCGGTTGGTATTCATACAACGGTACCCTGGTAGAAATTGTGGCATATCGAAAGCGCGAATTGCACCTCCGTTACCGTAAAATTACACCGTATCGCGCGAGCTGATGGTGTCTATACCTGCCTCTTTCCTCCCTCTCGTTCTCGTTGCCTGTCTCTCTCTTGACCGTTCCGCTTGCTTTTTCGCCCGTATCTCCACTTCAAGGAAAATTAAAAGACGAGCAACGAAACCCTGCGCCTGTTTATTACACTTTTTAAATAATAACGGACAGAACGCAGGTGTTCACTTGTAACGATGTTCAGGGACGTGCAATTCGATTTCCGTTCAGCGTACATAAGCTGACAATAAATAAAGCTCAGTTTGTCTTTCATCGCTGCCGCTAACTTTGGCGTTCCACGTACTCCGACTTTCTTGTTATTGTTAGCGCTGCATCCGCTGTCAGTACTTCGGCAAGCGACTAAAGAGCTTTTAATACGATCCATTGTATAACAATGCCGAACTTTCGAACTCCCCTCGACTTAGCGGCACTCATCGTCGAGAGAAGACTTCAGAGCGCCGCGAGGTTATACAGAACGGCCGAATAATCGTCTGGAAGGCTTCTCCGGCCTCGATCGCCGGCAAATAAAAGTGAGGGAATTCTAATTTGCGGTCGGTACACGTCAGGCAATTAGAGAGTTCGCCCGCACAGCGCTCGTCGAAGTTAGATTGCCGGATATCCCTGGCGCGCTTAGTCTGGACATCAATTGCGATCGTCATGCGAAATCAGATCGGTTCGATTCAGCAGCGCGTTCAAAATACGGGCGATCGGATTAAAAAGTTATTCTTGTAGAATCGCGCGGTTCTTCGGCTCTCGAACCGTTAGGCAAGCTCAAGACGTCCTCGAGCTCATTTCGCCGAGCACGTGCGCGCACGTGCCGTTACGATGCGGATCATTCGGGCAGCACACGCGAGTATACGAAACGGTTAAACAAATTCCCGGATTCGACGGTGAAACGCTCCGGCGGCTTTCTGAAACTTGCAGCGACCTCGTAGGAGTCTATCATTGAACTTAATGGGATCAGAGCGATCGCAGGGACGAGAGCAAATCTAACCTCGTTCACTTTAAGCGTTATGCTTGCCAGAGGTTTTCTTAAATTACCAGCTCTTTCCTCTGTTCAGCATTCCATCCCGACTCCCCCACCCCTCCTTTTGAACTGAAAAAAGGTACTACCTCCGTAAGGAAGAACATCAGCTAGGAAATCAGCATTCAAACAACGTGCTGGCAGCGAACTAATAAAGCGGAAGATTGTGCTTAGCGCGTACGATGAATCAATTTGCCATTACCCTTACAGTAATATAAAGTTCGATGTGCCAGGAGTAAGCAAACTTCCGTCCGCGTTTCGTTTCACACGTCCGAAAGTGGTACTAAGCTACATATTCCTAGATTCAACGTGATAGGTTATCTATATGGTGACACATATGTACCAACGGATCGGTCGAAGTCGAAAGGAATCAGATTGGGTCCAGCGAGAGCCGCGAACAAAGAAAACAGTCTCGGCGTGCAAAGGAATGTCGTTCACCGGTCGCGCGAGTGTCGTAGCGGGGCGAAATAAAGAGAAAAGAACCGTAGAGAGGAAGGAACCTGGAGTACACTGGAGACAGGAAGCCGCCGGGGTGTTTTCCATCTTTCTTCCACCTTATCCAGCTTACAGTGCCCTCATCTCGACCACCTTCGTCGTTTATTCTTTTCTCTCTACTCTCCTGCTTTGAGTGGGAAGTACTCACCGCCACAAAGAGTTAGAAGATTAATCCGAGAACCAAAGGGGGTGGGAAGAAAGGATGACCCCACTAATCGAGTACTGCCCTTTCCCTCTCGTAACTCTTGGTGCACGCGAGAACACACGAATACGTACGAGTCGACTTTCTTCTTTTACCTAAGCACGTGCCATAGCGTTTCAATCGGTACGAGTGCTATGTCGACGGCTAAAATCAAACGGTCATAGTTACTGAGCGCGGCCATGCTATTACCTGGAGAAGCTTGCCTATAACGACCGCTTATGATCAGCGTCAAGGTTACGTTACATTTAAGTTCCACCTGTTCTACGATCGAACGGAGGCATACGTACAGACGAGACGCAGATTCATCATGTAAATAGATCAACCACTGCATTCATATTCATACTTCCCCATCTGTTAATTCTCCGCTCGGGACGCAGATATCACGGTTTCGCAGGATCACTTCAGTCGTCGTTACGTAGGTGAAAGCAATTTAAGGAAAGAAATTCCTCATCCTTCATTCCCCCGTAATGGCATTCGTCCGGCGTCGACACTCGTCACACATTCATACAGCGAGTTGTTTTCGTTTTATCGCCGTCGTTGCTCGGGTTGACGCGAAGCATGTGATTAGCTACCCCCGGCACCGGTTCCATCTGCCTAGACTCCGTTAAGTTTACACGGGCATTCGATCCGCAACGATCGGAATGAGAAGAGCGGAGACATGAGGATGACAGGGAAGAACGACGAAGGGGCCAATAGAGTTGAAAAGGAGCGACGACGAGTGAGGGAACTGAAGGGCAACGGAGGGTGGGGCAAGAAAAGATTATTGAAGAGACTGAACGGAGGCGAGAAGAGGTAGTGCGCGAGACCTCGAAAGGAAAGCAAGGAAGGCAAAGAGAGTGAAGGAAAGGGGGGCAGATGAGGAGGGACGGAGAAAGAGGGAACGACGAGAGGAAGACAGACAGGAAAGGGAGAGAGAGAGAACCCGCATTCCTTCACGCTTATTGGTTTCATCAGATTGCTTTGCTTCTATTAGGTGGCGTCTATACGGATACCACGTACCGTCGGCACGTTCTCTAATACCCCGGAGGAACACCAAACAAATGAAACACCGTGCTCGTCCTCTGCGAGGTGCGCACTCTTTCCCTACCATCCCTTTTTCTCTCTCTCTCTCTCTCTCTCTCTCTCTCCCTCCTTTTTTGCAGCCCTCGATCCCGTTTCGCTTCATTCTTTCTGTACGTCACATTCTACCGTTCAATATAAGTCGAGCAATATAGGCACGGTATACGTAGTTATTCGTTTAAATGATTCAAATGCGTACGTGTACGTAAATATTCATGCGTATGTATAGGTAAATCCTGAGAGATTTAGTGAAAGGATGATGTTGGGTTTGGGATCAGAAACTGATTGTGAGTGAAGGAATAAAAATTGTTCAACGTTACATCGGTACTTATTTAAACGTTCAATAGTTGGAATATCAAAGTCGACCTAATCCATACCTAGCATGGAGGAGTTGGTAAAAAGTAAAATATTGTGAGAAGCCCATCAGTAATCTAACAGCTAAAGTTGTGAAGATTTTCATATAAACGTCGGACCAAAATACATTTTATCAGAATATGCAAATAATTTCTTCTGTTTTCCAAGTATCTAAATACTCGTCGATACACGCACGCTGCCGGCTGCCGTATACATTCGATATATATTGGAGACATTCGCTCTTGTTATCGATCATCGTTTATTCCGGAATAAAATAGAAGCGAGAGGGGTGAGTAGCCGATAGCGGTGATTGGCGTGGGAACGAGAGGGTAGTTGAGAAGGGATCAGGGTAAAGTGTCCATTCTATCGTGGCCGGTTGCCGGAATATTACCGGCGAAACGCTCTTACGGAACGGTAGCAAAACTGCTACAGGACCAATGGCACCGGGCGAACAGTTACGTTCTGCATCGTCGAGGTCGAGGCTGACCGCTGTAATGTACTTGTCGTAAACGACGATGACGATTGCCGTGACAATAATCAGTAGCAACGAACGGCGAACGACACGGTTCCGTAGTATGCAATTAAGGGCGAAGCATGCGCGCGGCAAGTTTGTTTAACGTTCGATTTATGCCAAGGCACGTTTGTTTGATGTGGAAAAATCCAGCGGTACATTTCAGATTCCATAATTCATATCGTCACGTTTCAGGTCCCTGATATTTCGAAACGTCGGATGGAATCTTTAACAATCTCCTCCATTCGTGTTGCGTAGAATATCGCGACGATTAAAGACATTTCGCGTGGCGTAATGGCATTTAAGATTGCAACTGCGCTGCTGTGATTGCCACGGCGGAATTTTCAAGCGCAAGGACTCTGCGAGCGCCGGGCGTGTCATTCGCTGTAATTAGAGCGAGGGGGCCTACGAATGTTTCAAACGAATGCACCGGATGGTTGTGCTTGCGGCGTTGCGGTCTACAACGATTTGTGACGAACCGCTGATGCCGGCGACGATGACGCTGACGACGACGATTGCGTCGATAATAATCGAGACCAACAAGGCGTGAACGATGCATTTAGTAGCGCGTCCATCATCAAAGTCGTGTGCAATGCACGCGACGTCCGCGAGCCCGGTTTTCGTATAACTCGCTATACGTATACGAGTGCACGCGCATTCCTCGAACTCGCTCGCCCGTAATGACGGAACGCGGTCCGAGTATTAGCCTCGTTTCTCGTTTTTCGTCCGTTTATCCTGCCACGGAGGCCTTTTTCCTCATTTATTGATCGCCTGTGTAATCGTAACATTTGCTGTTCGATTAAACGATCGCGCGTACGCGTATATTAAGCCGCAATCGTTCGCGGTTTGAGCTGCAACCGCAATGGCTATAATGATTTATATAGTTCTAACTAACTTTATAATATAATACTATAAATAGAAAAATAAAAGAGGACAATGTCCTTATATTTCGATCCATTTAATCCCGAATGAAAAGCAGAGTTCGTATTCGGATATATATAGGAAGCATGGGCGTTAATTCGATGATTTCATAGGAGCTGCAAATAAGCATAACGGGCACACATGCCTGGTACGTGAAAGGTTGAGCTTCATCGGATACGGTACGAAAGGCATTTTCTCATTGAGCGCTCGTTGCGTGCCTCACGCACAGCTATTCCGAACATAGACTCGCTAGGTCGGTGTTCAACCGATGTCGACGAAACGGTGAGAAAACTTTAACGCCCCCGCGGAGTCACGTCGACTGGAGAATACAGGAACAGGGTGTCTCCCGGTTGAATGTTCCTGGTGGGGAACGTCGAAGAGAATATTTAACGTCTTGGCGCGGGAGTATCTAACGGTAGTTCGTGCACGCGATGACGCATACGGTTTGCGCTGAATACTTGCGCGATTCGCCATCTGTTTTTGCGCTTTACCATCCCGCACACGTTCGCGTCTTCATTTCTCAACGCTCCGGATTTGTTGCAATTTTACATCGCCGCGGCGGCGAATAGAAATAGGCAAATCGTAACGCAGGAGGCGTCGCCCGAAGCGTCCGCACACTCGCACAGAGCAATCGTTGTCTCAGGAAGCGAGCAGGAAACGGTATATTTTTCTGCCAAAGTTTGCCGCAGAGAGCGAAACGAAAGATATTTTGTTTTTAACGGCTCTCTCGAACAAGCTCGCGTCTCGGTTTCTCCGCTACAGCACGTCACGCCGAACAAAAAGGAGCAGGCCGACTGGCTGAACGCGAAACGCAAAGCACTCGCGCATCGCACGGCATTGTCCCTTCCACGACAAGCCTTCATCGGTCTTGTTATCGTGTAGCCGCGGTTGTAATACAGCGCGCATTATTACCATATAATTACGTGTACGGCGCACCGGCCTACAAAGGGAAGGGACGTCACGCTCTCTTACGAAGCGGGATAACTCCGCGTAACATTGGCGAGATAAATATTTTCTCGTAACGCGGATACATTCCACGCTTCCCGCGAACCGCTCGACCGAACGTCCATCGTAAACCGCGCCTGCCGCAACGGCGCAACATTCTTTCCTTATACACCTTTTCCTCCGGCTCGTAACTCAGCATCGAGCAACGCGAAGGATGAGAGTAGCGCTATGGCTTTCTGCCTAGGGAACGATCGTGAGGACGTCTACGAAACAGGATTTCGTCGTATGGGTGCCCCTCTCTCTCTCTCTCACTCACACTCGTCCCCTTTCAACTGCACGTCGCACCCGGTGGACGCGCGGAAAAATATTGAAACCTATATCGTTAATCAGCCAAAAATTTCCGCGGTTACGCTGGCAACGGACGAGCGACAGCGGCTTTGGACACGTGCCAATCCACTATCGAGGTGCATATCCGCAGCCAAGAGCTACAAACGAGCGACAGCAGCTCCACCGACGTGGCACTTTGTACGACCAGATAGGGTCACCAAATTCGCACATTTCTATTTATTCTTCTTCCATTGTCTATTCGGCTTTTTATCTCTCTTCCGCCTTTCGTCGCACTCGACTAGCCGCACACACTTGCGTTTCCCGAAGAAGTCGGCATGACGGAAAAGTCCTTTGAACGGCACCTCGTGCAGTGAAAGCATCTTCTCGAAACTGGAATCCCGACACACCCGGCTCTTCCCTTTTTCCTTCCTTCCAGCCTTATCTTCCACACATACGTTCCTTCTGCAAGAGTGCAAAGGAGAGGTTGCAAGACTCGACGGAGCAGGAAGAAGTAGATACCTGTACACGTACGCACCAGCCATGTAGGATCGTGGGTAATGCGATCGCGATTTTCCGCGTTCGATTAGCCAGACACTTTCTCATGTCTCGGGCGATAAGGGGAAAAGAGTGGGGTGGGGTTCTATATGCAGACTGGCCCTCTGCATGGATCATCTGTGCAAAGTGCTCACCCTAGAATGGAAAAAAGATGGAGAAGAAGACGCAAAATCATAGTCCTTTGCGATGAACATGAAATACATTATGATGTGTCTTTGGCCGTCACACTACAGACGTCGTGACTGCTCCCAATATCGAAAAACCTCAGACAGGCTGGAATTTGATATCGAACAACAAAGAGGGAAGGGAAGAGGGAGAGATTCGTCGGTAAGGAATGCCGAATGCCAGTAAACAAGAAGGGAGACGGAACGAATCTTTCCTCCAAGTCCTTTCGCTTATCCTTTTGTCCGCACTTCCTACTACACACGTCGCATATTTTCGGGACACCGAGCCCTCGATGTCCGACTTAACCGCTTCGTGAAGTACTGATGAACATGAGCGCCGACTCGTCGCGATCTCTCGTGCGCTCTGGCGAGCAAACTATCAAGATCACGACTTTACACGCTGCTTGCCGGGAAAAGTAATCCTCGTGGAAAAAAGCGGCGCGCTGGCTCACTCAGATAAATGAACGAATTTGCAAAGGAAGAAAAAGTTTGATGAGATAGAGTTTCTTCAAGATTTTGCCGGGGCTCTTATTTACCAAGCTCACCGCCATCCGTTTTTCCGACTGCGCGGAGTCGTTTATTCCCTAGACAGGGAGCCCGATACCGACTTAACCGCTTGCACGGTGCAGCGATCGATGTTGAAGATCTATCGAACGATTTTACGAACATTCGCGAACATTCGACCGTAGAGAGCGTTATATATTATACTTATACCTGCCACGGGATTGCTCGATTTGCGGAAACTAACCACTAAATCCAAATCGACTAACTACCAAATCGTCCATTACCATGGAATATTGATGGTTTAATGAAATTTCCGTCGTGCGCCATTTCGTTGAAATACTCCCGACGACAATGTTCTATACTTGATGATTTCTCTTTGATTATTCTGCGAATATTTGCGCCGGAAATACAATATTGAAAAAAATCCCTCTGATTAACAGAGACAGAGCAAAACATGAATCCCCGGCTGAGGATCTGAAGCATCAAAGGCGCGAATATCCGTCCGCCGTATTAGACGTATCATAGTATCAAGGAAAGACTAAAATGTGATACAGAATTAAACAAAGACCGTTAGTTCACCCATTCGAACGTCTTATTTGATAAAAACGTAGTGCTCGTTAATATTAATCCGGCTCTACGGGGATCAGATCCCAGAAATTTAATAACAGTTGGCAGACGGAACTAAGTCTGGTAAATACGAGCGGTTATGGGAGTACGCTCCAGCGAGATACAAGCGCACTAAGGAAATTAGGGTGTATCGGGTGAGCCAGGTTGCACCGATACGCTTAAAACGCAAGCGAAATGCAACCTGGCAACCAGATCGGCTACGTA
The DNA here is from genome assembly GCA_963942575.1 of Priocnemis perturbator. NCBI lineage: Eukaryota > Metazoa > Arthropoda > Insecta > Hymenoptera > Pompilidae > Priocnemis > Priocnemis perturbator. The sequence continues at coordinate 13,501,373 of OZ012647.1, read as the reverse complement.
GGGAGCACTTCTCTCCCGTCAGAAGTTGCCTGAATGGGCGAGCGAAATAATTTTCCCATTTCGAAATAACCCCTCTCGCCTTACCCACCCCTGACCCGAAAAGGGGGTGGAGTCGGCTAGAGGATGCGAGAGGAAGAGAGAGAGAGAGAGAGAGACGGCTTGGCAAGAGCCTCGGCTTCGCGTTGGTTTGAAGTGCCCGTAAACCACCCCTGACTCCGGGAACGTACGTGGTAACTTCCGTCGATCCCACGGAATATCGTGAATTTGCAAGGCTCGCCAGCTGCGAGCTAGTTACTCGCCGAATGTACGATCTGTGCCCGCCCCCGCATGGCTCCTTCTTCAACCACTCCCCTTGGCCTCCTTCATCCTCTTTCACTCTCCGTCGGCTCTCTTGCCACCGAAAATGCCGCCGCCACCACCTCCGCCGGCCCCACCGCAGCCTCGGCGCATATTTCGATAAAATTCCAGCACATTCTTTCCCTTAATATGCCGATGGAACAAGAAATTGAATGGCAGAAGCGTGGACGGAAGAACGATGCCGAGCCTTTTACTCTCTCTCCCTCTCTCTTTCAGCCGAAGTTGAAGTAATTACGTTCGAGATTGAATTCGGAAATAGCCGCCTGCGGTTACGGAGAATTTTCTCTTTTTTTTTGTCCACGAAACATGGGTAAGTGATTGCCTTTTAGCATGAGTGAAAAGCGTATATGCGATTCGGTACAATCTCGTTCGGTCGCGGGCAGCGACGTTGACTTCGTCGTTCAATGCCGACGTTTTATCGGTTCGGTTATCCGCGGAAACGGATAGTTTGTTACGACTAACTTGATGGATGCTGCAAATAATAATCAGAATATCAACTGCGTCGATTCCGTTTTTTCACAATGCCTTCGAGTGAGCGTGAATGTATGTGGATCGACAGTTGAACCGGCTGAAGCAGATTATTGATATAAGTAAATCAATCCGAAAGCGTGCTTTGTACCGGCCACTATACCCGCGTCATACTATCTTTCTCATTCACTGCCGAGCAGACTTTTCTCTTGCCGCGCATATCACGCACACGCGCATCCACGGACACATAAATATACGGCGCGGACCAGCGTTTTTATCGCTCATTACGTTACTTTCGAATATCCGCGCAAACGGGGTCGTGTCGGCGTTCATTAAAGTTCATCCCCCTTTATCCTGCGCCGGTGTTGGACATAAATTTCAGTTTGCAGCGAAATTCCTGATTTCGTCGCGGTCGCGCGTATTGTAATAAATGTCGTAGCTCATACGTGCGCCGATGTAAACGATGAATACGATAAACGGCTTTACGGTTGACAGAAATGCACGAACGAACGCCGCGCCTTATCGATTTCCACCGAAAGCATCGCTCGTTACGTGTTTTCCTCGTAATCTCATATTCGGCTTTCTCACCGGAGCAGGCATATCACGGACACCTGACACACGACACTTATCACATTATGCACGCAAGTGCGCGGTTCATAGATAGACGAATCTGATTTGAATAACGACATAATGGGGTGCACTGGAAAGAAAAACAAGCTGACAGAAGTTCCGGGGAGAAGAATAAATAAATAGGGCGGATATAGAGGAGGACGGCACGCGCGAGTGTGTGACTTCCGGTATATTCGCACTGGCCAGTAATCTACTTTGAGTCTGAAATATAGAACATAAATTCCGGCTGATATCAAAGGCTGGGGCGTGAAAATTTAATGCCTCGATAAATTAGCATACTAACGAGAGGCGTACAGAGTGAGATGGAAAGCGAGAGGGATGGGGCGAAAACGGAAGAAGGCGAGAAAAAGAGGGAAGCAGGGAGGAAAAGGAGGGAAAGCGGAAGAGAGAGGCAATCAACCCCTCTATCCGGCATTGAAGCCTCTGCGCAGGCTGGTCGGGCGTCGGGCGTCGGGCGGCTTTGCCGACGATGGTGATCGAGCAAAACATTGTGGCAACGGCCCTGGGCATTCTCTCGCCACGGTTCATCATCACGCAGATCGTTTTGAGAGATGGTAGTATCGAAGTAGGGATATCGTCTCACATTCTTCCCCCTCCTCTTCTTTTCTCATCATACTCCATTACACTACTCTTCACCTACTCTCCCCTTTTTTCTACCTCGAATTCCGGCTCGCGGAGCACCCTCCTAATATCTTTCGTTACCTGCAGCGGCTGACTGCGTTGGAAGAGAACCGGAGGTCGGGCGAAAGAAATGAGAGTAACGTGTAGGAAGCGGGAGAAAGAGGAGGCAGGAAAGAAATGCGTGGAAGAAGTAGTGGAGCGAGGAAGGTTGACGTTAATGTGGGAAAGTAGTGGAGAAGGAGAAGTGAAGGAAGAAGTGGCTGAAAGGAGAAGGTTAACCGGCTATCCGATTCCATACCATCTACCTATCTAACACCGGCGCACTCGCGCTCGCGCTGCGCGGAGCGGCGGTCCGACCATTGCTAAAAGTTGGCTGAAACTTCGTAATGTATGTGGGAGAGTCGGTCGGTCGGTGGCTTGCATCCGTTCTATGACCGGGCGGTTCGGGTCGTGACCTGCCAACCGCCTCCACCTCTCTCGGCCTCTTCTTCCACTTTTCCCCTGCGCCAGCTTGCAATCTTCATCGCATCTCGATGTCCGCGATACGGCTCTCTTTCCATTCCATCTTTTACTCTCTTTTCAACTAACACTTACGATTAACCCCAGCCCGAGCCGCATATTAGCCGGAACTTGCTCGTACGTGCGACCGGCAAGACGTTTCCTACTTCGACCCCTCTCGTCTTATCATCGGTTTCATCCGAGTGCGTCCTGATTCAATCTTGCTGTCATTTCCTTTTCTTGCCTTTCCTCGACCAGGTGTGACCTAGATTCGAGGATAAACGAGAAGGAGCCGTAAGCAACTGCTATCCGGATATCTCCGATAGCATGATGCTCTCTCGGCATGTCCTGCTGCGTGCAACATACTCCGCTGCCGATATAACTTTGCCCCTTATATTCGCCGATCGGATATCTGCCGGACAATATTTTTGTCAATATCAAATGACGACGACGCCGAACGATTATATCGTCCGAGCAGCGGGCATTCCCAGATAAGCTACGATCGTGACGTGGAAACCTTCTTGCGGCTATCTCTTTAAATTAGATCGGCCCGCAATTCGATTTCTGTTTTACCTCCCGCGATATCGTACTCGGGATCGTCGTGCAGCGATCTGCGACTGAATCACGCCGGCGCGTGATCGCTAAGCCGTACATTTATCCATCCCGCACAAAACACGTCCTACGTACTGCGGACATACCTCGATGGAACCCTACGAAATCGGGTCCATCACGAGCGAGCGAACGTACGGGATTGAGCTGATGGCAGAGGGAAGAGTGGAAAAGGAGACAGGGCCACGAATGCGTCCCGCTTCTTCGAATTCTGGCAGTCCACTCCTTCCTGTCCTCTCTGGCCAAGAGATGGCAAAACGACTTGAAGGGAGCCAGCGTCGTAGTAGTTTTCTTTCTCTCTCCCTCCCGTTCCCTCTCCCACCGAAAAGTAAGAAAGATTCCGCGTCGGGGTAAAAAGGAATTTCCAGCTTTCGCTTCTCCTCCTCCACCGCCGTCCTCTTTTTTCGTACGGAAAAAGTCGTTCGGAACGTGGCTGCCCCGGATAGACCATCTAGTCAGGAGTGTCTGCTGTGATTGGAAATGCTATTGCACTGCTGTACGTGGAATTGTTTAGCGAACACTGTACAGTTGTAGCGCTCGATGCAAAACTCGGCGTCCGCTCTTAGTGACGCGTAGATGGAATTTCAAGTCATTTACGAGAACGCATAGATGTACGTTTATATGCTACGAGCCGCCCCGTTCGATCGCATATTGTTTCTTTCGGCTAATTTTTCCGCACATGCCTGTACGACGATATTGCACGAGTTGCCGTATTCACGGAAACGTCAAAGCTCCCATTAAGCGTAATACAATAATCGTCCCAGATAAAGCGCGCGCGCGCGCGCCTGGCAAATTTATGTGAGAACTCAGAGGAATATTATTTGCATCGCAAATTCACGCTCACGAAAATAAAGCGTTCATGCTCGAGTAAAAAGATCCTTTGCAAATGTCAAAAATGTTTTTAGCGTCGTTTTATAATTCTGATAATTTCCATGGATTTTGTTTGCGCTCATATTCTCCTTTGATGGCAATCAACTGAAAAGTCTAATGGCTGAGCGATGCTCGCAAATAATAACGGATTAACATGCATCATGAATAATAAGTTTGAACATATTGGAAAGGGGGTGATAATTACATATTTTAGGCGGCGTGGGTCGAACGCAAAGGGTACATTTAAAATTGATTGGTAACAAGAAATAATATTTAAAGGTTAATATAGGTGTATACGCAACAAGCTGAACGTTGCATATTTAAAATGCATGGCGAATGATTGAAATTTAGCTACTGTTTTTTTTTCTACCTTGATCCATATATTTCTATGCGCAGATCGCAAATTTTTCGTAGACGTTTCACATCTGACATTTTATTGTCTCCCTCCCTGAGTTTGAAGCCAAGGAAGCATGGGCAACAAAGCTACGGTGAAAATTGCACATAGATTGATTCTGTCTTTTCCAATATTTCGAAATATAAAAGCTACAAGTAGTTATAAATATGTGTGCAAGTCACGCTGCACGCTCCGTGTGGAGTGTCTCTTTGAGGTATTGTCAAAGCAAACACAAATATTTTACCTATTATTGAATTTTTAAATTGCTTACGCTTGTGTCGGTACATTCCGTAAACGCGGAGACCATCTTGGCTTTCCAAAAAATGGACTTACCTGGAACAAACAATTAATATCGAATCATATAAACATGTTTCAGTCGAAGAACATAAGTAATATTTTTGTGAGGATTTCAATGCAAACGTCATCTTAAAATTATTCGATCGAAAATCAGTGAAGACTGATAAAAATGAAGCGATAAATCGAGGCGATTACCGACCGAAGAAGCCCGTACAACGGATTATGATCGTGGATGTAGGGGAAATGTTGCTGACGGAGCTTGTTCGGTAGAGAGAATTGCGTTTCTAAGCAAATTGAAGCAATTTACGTAAGTGAAAGACGAGAAGCGCGAATCATTCGCAGATACGAGAGGGTGGAGTAAGGATGAAGAAAAATTGGAGAGGAAAAGAATGTTATAATCGCGACGAACTTGATTGAAAAGTCTGACAATTGATTGAACCTGATTTTATACGGTCTGGCAGTTGGGAGCCATTTTGTCGCGGTTTTATCTTAGGAAGGTATAAAATTCTCATTCGCTCAGGAGTATTCGTAGGTGAAAGAGGATCCCGAGCGAGAGCTAAGAAGACCGTTTATTGCCCTCTGACCTTTTTAAATTTATATATGAAAGGGCGAAATCTTATTTTGTTTCCCTTGCCAAGTGAGCAAGCAAATGGGGTTTCCCGATGTGAAGAAACAGCCTTAAAGGGTGCACCGGTGAAAACGTAAACGAAACATTTTGCAAGTAATACAGCAAATAGCCTCGGCTGGGGACGTTAAATGAACCGAAGGCGAGGAAGGCGCGAAAGAAAGACAAATAAAGACGACGAGACGCGGAAAGGACTAAAGTCACTGTTTGCCAATGTCAAATCAACACAAATTGAAATCACCGACGACCGTCTCTGGCGCGCGTTCTCTCCCTCTTCCTATCGCCCGACACACACACACACACACACACAGACACTCAAAAACGGCTTGAATGTTGACTGCGGAAAATCGACTTATTCGTTCACACTTCGTCTCAAGCCACGGAGTTCGGTCCGGGCCGTAGCATTTTTCCATTTGGACACTCAACGCGGAGTCTCGAGTCTCCGGGTTAAACCAAGCGTCGCCCGCGATGTAAACGAATAAACGGCATTTCCTCTCAACGATAATTCGCCCTGTGTGAAAAAGTTTGAATTGCGGCAAACGTTCATTCGTTTATATTCGACGCGCACACGGGGCGCGACGGGAGTAACGAGGAACGTTCCGTGGTGCATTATTTGCGGTGCACGAATGCTGTACGATCATTTCGGGCGAATCGTTTAATCTCCCTGGCCCTATTGATTTCGGCTTAATAACGGCCCGGTGCTCATTCAATTCGATACCTTGCAGCGATGACCTTGATATACAGCACATGCACAGTCGACGTACGTTAAACTTAATCTGACGGGGATGGACTGAAAGATAGAAAGGGGAGGATTATTGGTTTAGGGGCGGGGGAGAAGAGAAGCTTGCCTCGTCATCCCGTAGCAATTCCCGAAACCGAGGAATTCCCTGTCTCGACCTCGAACTTCTCCCGTCGGTTTCCTCTCCGGTGAACAGAGTCAATTAGAGACACGGGCCGCTCGGAGAGATTTTCAATCTTCCGTCAAGGTTACGACACACGTACGTGGAAGAGCACGCGTGTACATCGATAGGAATTAAGGAGAGACGCTGAGGAATGTGCTGGCAGGACATCGGTTATCCGGTGACGTAACGAAGAACTCGGATTATAAATGAAATCGTGTCGGCAGAGATTTCTACGGTATTGGATGAAACCGTAGCAGTCCATTAACTGACCACTGGATCATTCCAGAAGACAGCATTCCTCTGTCTCCATCCTTCGTTTCGAGCATCTAAATCCATTTCTTGCGATCGTTGTTAATCCGGTATGGGACAAATGAGTAGAAACGAAGTATATCCGTGGACACGCACGTATAAGCATGTATACACGCTCATTCTTATCCAGTTGCATCTCGTGAGAGACTCGCGTTACGAGGCTGCTCAAAGTTGTGGGATTTATCGGAAGTCGCATTATATCGAGGATTGAAACTCGCCGGAGCCGTGAACGCGACAATCCAGCGGCCATTGGGAAAAGTTATGATTTGATAACGAGTGGACAGGAAGCACGTAACGGCTAGGCGCCGCGCCCGCGCCCGCGCCCGCGCCGCCGAGATCGAGATCGGGATCTCGGTCATTCTTCCGGCTGCTTTTCATCAGGCTCCATTTCTAATGATCCTTATGGCACGTGGACTAGCACGCGTTGCCGGTCGCCGTGGCGTGTAATTAAAAGAGGCAGCGGGAAGCCACCTTGGCATCGGCTCATTCTGACGAAGGAATTTCTTAGCGCTGCATAGTCGGTGCGCAACTTCTGCGGGATTCATTGGTGTGCCCCCTATACAGCCATCCCATCCACTCTATCCCTTCGATTTCTAATCTGGGCGGCGTAATGTCGCCCGTAATTAATACAAGTTGTAATCCCTCGGCCCGGCATTCCGGTTTTGCGCCGGACAAGATATTAGTTGCGCGGTAGTTGCGCTACTCGCAACGGCCTGCACGTAGATAGGGATCGGCATTAGAGGCGAAGCCAGTCTTCTCTCTCTCTCTCTCTCTCTCGTACTCCAGCCAGTCTTCTATCGTCTTCTCCCTTTCTCCCGCATTCTTCTCTCCCTCACACGCCCTCACGGTCCCCGCTCGTCCTCTCCATTTCCTGTTACAGTTAATGGAAATTCAGAAGCGTACGTTCCCTAATCTGAGCAATTTTGCCGTTCAAATAGGCTCCTCCGCTTGCCCGTTACGTTTGTAACGATGGAGTCGGTCGTGTGCACCGCGCGCCCCCGTGTCCGTGTGCGCCGCAAGGATGTGTTGCGCGCATTTGCGCTCGCGCGTACGTGCGCGCAACGCGTGTCCGACGAGATTAGGTAGAGCTCACGCGTGACCAGCGATGACGCGAGGTGCTGCCGTTGCAGCGTAATATAATTTTCATTGAAAGCTTAATGACGCCGTGCGCATTTCCCTATTTCCACTATTATTAAACAATCATCCTGCAACGAGCGTTGCGGGGCTGTTAATGGTAACAGGTGAGAAAGGGAGACGCTTCGGTGGGTGGGCCAATCGCCATCCACGCGACTCCTCTGTCCTCCGTAAGCTCGATTTCGCGTCGACGCGGCTGATTTGATTTTCTCGTCAAGAAAGGAAGAGACTTTATTTAATGGCGGCACATATCCCGCAGCGTCGACTCGCACGGATTCGACGCGGACGGTAACGCGCTCTCTTTTTTTTGTTCGCCCCCGCCCGCACGCTGCACTTGGCGTAAAAGTATTCCGCGACCGAAAATATCTCGAATTTCCGCGCTCGATCGAGGAAAATTTTCCGCTCTACGCGAGCGATGAATTTCACCGGGCAATATCCGTGCCGAATTTGATACCGCGATAACCTTGTTTGTGAGCAAAAAGGAGAAAGCAATTTTCCGTCTGAAAATCAACGTTCAACCCTTGAGCCGGACATTTTCTGACGAAGCACCTTTCCGCTTCGTGTCGGTTATACCTGCCGTTCGTTTGATTGATTTATCCGCGCTCGTACATGTATATATATATATAGATTGATATCTACCGAAGCATGAGTTGATTAAAAAACGCATAACTGGGAAGAGCGAATTAACACGTAAACCGCAAAATATGATCCCTGCAACGTGTCTTCGATTGCTTCGTATTTCCTTTTTATATATTTTATAACAATAAATAAATTTTATGTTTATAACTAACAGTGACCAAGACTCGCTGTCGCCATGACCCAATTGTCAGAACTACTATAACAGTTTACATTTACCAAATAATTAACAAAAAATGACAAATCATAGCGTATAAAATGTGCCTGTGGTAAAATCAAAGTTAACCATGACGTTCTACGGTATGCAACAGAAATTTAATATTGACAGTCACGACGACGCTCGTTAACTTTGATCGGGTCTTGCTAGACAGTATCGACATCGGGGCTAGCTGAACAACTTATCTAATACATCGGAGAGCATCTCTGCGCATTCTACGGTTTTTCAACAACTCAAGCCACTCTTCGTCTTTTTATTCCTGGTTCCTCGTGGTCCCAGTCTATCGGAAGCAGGGATCAGTGATGATGCAAGAATCAGCAACAGCGGTAATAGTAGTAGTAGTAGTAATAGTAGTAGTAGCGTAGTTAGTGGCGCGAACGAGAGGAAACCAAAAGCATAGAGGGGACCGAGGTTAGCGAAAGAGATAGGGGATAGCGACGTAGAGGGAGAGAAAGAGAAGGAGGGGGGAAAAAATATCGATGGCAAAATAGCATCGCTGTTATGGCCACGGCACGAACTGTCACCCGTTTCCGCGTGTTTCTTACTCCCCAGCGTTGCATACTCCTTTATCCCGTGGGCTATTACCGTGTGCGCTATGGCGATTGCTTCAACCACTGACACGAATGTACGGGGTAATTCTACACATACATTGTCGCATCTCCGTTCTTCTGCCTCTCTTCTCTTTCCCATCCCTTTCCACCGCGTCTCTCACTCTCTTTCTCTCTCTCTCTCTCTCTCATCTTCTATTCAAGCCGTTGTCCCCCTTTCTCCATACTTCTTCTTCCTTATCCACATCTATGAGGAATAACAATCGAGATATAATATATCGGAGGTACGGTCACACGAATGTAGCTAGAAGCGTGTCCCATTGATCTACGACCACAAGCATGTGTTGTCCCGTCCACCGTGGTGCTGTCTTTCCTCTCGTGACGGATACAAGGACCCTCTCTCTCTCTCTCTTGTTCTATCTCTTTTTATACCTGCAGATACGTGCATCATACGTGCATGTGCATTCACCCGTACGAGATACACACTTCGGCGATGTACTGCGTGCAGCTGAATGGAGGAAGAGATGTAAGCTTAGAATACGAATCCCGCGTAGCATAGTACACGCAAGATGCACCACGCTTATTACGACATTACCCGTGTACACTTCTGTGTTTCTGCCGGCGCAGCTCTCTCTCCGTGGCCATGTAGAAAATTATACCTACCCGACACGATGCACGAGCCTTGTTTTTGAGGAACTGCTCGGCCGAATCTTCGCTATTTTCATTATTATACCCGACTCGGTCGAAATCTGATTTCTACTTTCGTTAACGACTTTGATGCAGCAGGAGTGCAAATGAAGTATCTGTAGACGATAAAATCCGAGACATAGGTCAAACTTTCTCACCGCCTCTTGCCGCATTAAGCCACAAATAATCTTGTTAGAAGTGTGGCTCAGGCGGCGGCCGCTGGTTCTCTCCTTCTTGCTTCCACCGGCTGTCCCTCTCGCTCTCGCTCGGTCCCGCTCTGTTGGCGCGCCAGGCATGAGGACGGCGATTGGCTGATGATTATCGCCCGGTTATATTCTTTGAGCATACGGTACATCCCCGGGTTCTTCGAGGCTATCGAAGGCAGCCGGAAGGTAACCTCTCGAGTCGATGGAAGGTGGAGTGGTGGAGAAGGAAGAGAACTAGCAGGCAAAAGTGGAAGGAGGTGGATAGTCTTGGACCCTTTCAGCTCTACTTCAGCGCGATTCGATCTCTCCCTCTCTATCTCCTCTCCCGTTCACTGTTATAACGCGACGACAACGGCATTCGTTCGTTCGCCCATTTCTACTCTCTTTCTCTCGTTCTTCGTCGGTCTCGTATCTGGAATTCCATTCTCTCTCTCTCGCTCTCTCTCTCTCTACCCTACTCCTCCTTCCCCGTGTCACGGCACTTCTATCGCACTTTCTCTCGCCATCTCATTCCCTCTCCCTACCCCTGGCATCCTGCTCGAACCCGCAGGATTTTTCGAGCTGTCTCTGTTACTCGATTTAGAGCTACCTTCGGATATTCGTAGCGATTTTGTGGACGGCTGCAAAGTGCTCCGCACCGACGGCGACGTAGACGGCGGCGGCGCACACTGCAGATGCGCGCAGCACGTTCTCTCTTGCTCACCAGGCTTGCTTGCTCGCCAACGCAGTCGGAATATCCGATGGATATCGTCGAAGGAGCTTCGAATAGCGGTACCCGCCTGGGTGGATGTAGCTGGGCACGCAGAGAGAACGAGGGGCGAAAAGGGGGAGACTTTCTGAGAGGAAAAACAAAGTTGCGGAAGAGGAAGAGGACAGAGGACGGATAAGAAAGATAGTCAGGATGAAGGCCGGGCAGGAGGTGTAGGCGAAAGAAAAAGAAGACGGAGAGGACACGGTGTGTCGTTCCAATATTGAAAGAGGAAATAATGCTCGGCTACAAGATAACCGCATTACCCCACCGTGTCCCTCCCCAGCATCTCTGCCCATCTCTGCCCATCTCCTGGATATTCCACTGCCAACACCCCCCTTTTCAACTCCCACCCTGACGGCGCGGAAGGTGCACCGATGAATACTAATTTGAAAGGTGAGACCAGGCTATTCTCTGCAGGAAGAGATTCTTCGACGGGATCGAGTTCCTGCGAGTCGTCCGTAACGGACTTTGAGAGCAATGTTCCCTTCGTTTCTCGCTTCTTCTTCATTATTTTCTTCCCCTCCGCTCTCTTGCGAGAGCCACGTGTCACTGCGTAAGACGTAAGACGACGCCGGCTGTGTCTCGCGATCCAGAAACATTCGTAGCATTCACTTCTTCGCTGCCGCTGGAATGCTTTTATGAGCTTTCAATGATCTTGATACGTTCGTGATATCGCGTGAATCATCTGAATGAAATTCGTCCCGATGGATTTCATTGTGTGCGACGCAAGGCGTGAAAGAAAATGCATTGCATCGCTGTGTGACCAGTGAAAAGGGCACTGAGCCGATTCAAAGACTCGCGAGCGATTTCTTACGGAGAGTCAGAGTGAGCATAATAAATGTAAGAACGCAACAGCCTGAGAAATAAAGCTTGTTACGATGTACTTCCGCATCTACCGTCGGTACCTTCTTTTACGTAAACTCATAAGCGGCTTACTGCGACTTTTAATATGCTTATGCATAAAGAAAACAGAAAAACTCATATTTCTCTACAATTATAATCTTTCGTGAACTTTCTTTAACACGATCGGTGGTATGATACTTTTTCTGGTTACCCGGAAATACCGTTGCACGCCTGGAAAGGATGGCATTCCTCGATTGAGAAATCGGGAGAGACGACAACATTGGACGAACGATGGGATTTCTGAATGGCGTGATAAAGTAAGAGAATGAACGATAATGATACAGCCGCGAGAAGGTGAACGGGACGGTGCGCAAAATGTAGAGCGAGTTTTAGTAACGCACGAGCGCCCGTCCGACCATATAAGATTATTTAGGATCCCAGATAACTGCTGCAGAACGTAAACTTGTCGGATTTATTCAACGAAATTTAATGCGAGTACCGTATCGTTACGCTCTACGCGCGTGTTGTTTCACTTGATGAGAATTATTTCACGCCGGATATTATTAATTTGTGCAAGATTCGTCACGACTGTTCCTGGACGCGGGGCGCGCACGTGAGATGTAACATGATTTAATGCTTCAGTGCACTTTATAGACGTCGAACTGTCGAACTTTTAACGAACCGCGGAAGTAATATCTTGGATAGTCGCCTCTGACGGCCCAGGCATTGCTTATTAATCAATTAATCGATCAACATTATAAAGCGAAGAGTCAATCCTCTCGGTGGAAGCCTTCTATCGAATATTCGCGGAAGATGAAATTATACTGAATGTTTCATCTCTTGCGCTGTATCGCCACGAGGAAGATCATCGGGTGGCTTCTCTTATGGCAAGGGGTTAAGGGCGAACAATTTTGCCCGCACGTTGTACCAAGTATTATCGCCTCCGGTATCGTACGTCCCATGATAAACGCGAATGGTGAATACAGTCGTTAAGAGAGCTGCTTCAGTGAGAGGCGGAAATGGCGGCAGTGTAACGTGTACTATCCCTTTTCCCCCCGTCTCTTCCTCTTTCATTCTGGATAAATTGGTTGAGAAAAAATCTTCTGTGTATAATTTTTCTCTGCCAGTGAGAGCCTGAGTTGCAGAAGTTATCACGCGAGGTGGCTAACCGAACTCGCAGCTTATTATGAATTGCCGCGTACTTTGAAAATGCTATCAAAAAACACAAACGATCAGGTAGAGAACGTTGCAGTCGTACTCGAGTGTTTGTTGCACGTGAGAAGATGTAGCTGCAAACTCTCATGTTACACGACCATTCTGCGAGAAGGATTCGCTCATGTGTCGAGACGAATTTTTAAGTACTTCCAGCTTGAACGAGCAAGAAAACAATGTTAGCAGTGCGCGTACTCTGCTATACGTACGTTCAGACACGGCTCGATGTGTGACGCATTCTGGCTTGAAGATGAATACGCCCATTAGGAAGTTTGACGTATTAATCTTCGTACCATGTTCATATATTAGACACCTTGATCACGAACTAATGCAAACGTGCAAGTCATGACCTGTGCATGAGAACGGTGAAAGAACTTTCAAAAGTACGGCCGCGCGGACAAGATATTTCCTATCTAGTAATAACTTCACTTTGGCAGCCAAAGTTATGCAATCAGCGTCACGATTCTATTTTGCGATACGCTATTAACGTTTGCCTTTGAACGTTTTCCATTAAAACGTACAGCTTGCCGGGACTATGAATTCGTAGACCACATTCTCGTAGCGCAGAGAGATCGAGAGGAGAGATGAAAATGATGAAGACCGCCGCCCACCTTGCGAAGTGAATCTTCGCAGTGCAACGAGATACTGAAACGGATAATATCGAACAAGGATGATTAGCGTGCTCGAAGTGTACCGCATTAGACTGAGATCCTGCTCAGATCAACGAAGCTTCTTTCGGCGGAAGCACGAGCGATATGCAGTAGGAAGGATACTGTTGCATAATGGCGCGGCTGCGCTGGCGGCAGCGAGGACGATGGCGGCTTGGAAAAGAGGAACGCAGAAAGTCTGTCGGTAGAACGGAGGAAGAAAAATGGATAAGAAGAAATCGTATGGGACGAAAGACGACGGAAGAGTAAGAGGAGGAGTGGAGGGTAGAGAGAGAGAGTGAGAGAGAGAGAAGAATGGCAGATCGAGAGAGTGTAGGCGAAAGGGGGAGAGGGGTTTATAGAGGGGATTTAGATGCGAACGAACGACGGTTCGAGGCATTGTTCGATATAAGACACGACTTCATTAAGCATTCAAGTAATGTTCAAACATTGTACATTGAATTGTACTTGCGTCCCTCTATCCTCCCGCTCTGCAACCCGCGCGTTTCTCCGGCTCTTCGCCCTCCCTCATCTCTCCCTCAACCCTTCCTCATCCCTTCCTCATCCCTCCGCCGTGCCGACTTTTCAGTCTTTTCTCTCTCATCGTTCGCTCCTCGACTCGTGTCCCGGGCTGTGTGTATACTCGTACGTCTGCGATGCTCAGTTCGTCGTTGAGCGGCTGGCGCGTTCCTGTGTGGCACGGCCCGGCCCGGCCCGGCATACAATGAGAATATCATCCCGCGAGAACTCGTGATGCCGCAATATCGAATAATGTATAACTATATCACGGCGGAAGAACGAAAGAGGAGGGTCTGCCGAGAGCAGTGAAGATGAGGATGAGAAGAAGATGAAGGCGAAGGCGAAGGTGAAGGAACGCGGGTAGATAGAAGTGATGTAGAAATGAAGACAGACGGACAGACAGGGGGGATGAGCAAAAAAGATTGGGAAAACAGCCTACGAGAGGGAAAGGAAGGGGGGAGAGGAGGAGGATGGTGCATTTGGTGGTGAGGTGCACTGTCGGAGGACCGAGATAACCCGACATATCTAGATGACTGCGCGCGCACGGAATACATCACCATATAAGTAAAATCCCCATGGCCTCCGGGATCACCTAGTCCAACGCTCTGCGTTCCGCGCGGAGAGCGCTTGATTCATGGCGGGCAAAAGAACCGCCGCTTCAACCACTAGCAACCTTGATACCGCCGCGCTATTTCACCTTCCTTTAGCGTTATCAACGGCCCGAATCGCCGTGCAAATCATTTCGTCTCTTCTCAACCTTGTCGATTCATCCTCGACCCTCCGCCCTGTCGACTTCAGTTCCCACTTTCCTTTCTTTCAGCAGTTTGCCCACACTTTTCGTGTCATTCAGCGTCTCTCCATTCACAACGACGACGGTTCTCTTTTCAATTCTGGCAACGTGTCACATTTTAAAACACGACGAGATTTCGAAAAGTCTACGCATACTTAGGGTCGATGTCGAATATATCGCGAGGGTCTATCTAATTTTTCGATGACAAATGTTTTGGACCTGAGATTGCATTGATCGCAAGGGTGGGCAACGCCCGAGAAGGGCATGCCGCGTCTGTTGTTCTACTATTTCCGGAAACGAAAGAAAATGATGCTGCAAGACCATTTCTCAGACGACTTAAGACGTCCAAGTTGAGATCTGGGTCCCTTCGTTTCATCGTCCCAACGTTCCGTCCGTTAGAATCATAAGGATAGGATGATTTACTTTGTAGGGCGTCCGAAATATTTCGGGAAGATGGATTCGCGAATGGGCTCAACCGTGGGGGGCCATACTTCATGGCGACATTCTAGCTCTGTTTGATACGTTAATGGACGATGACATTAAGATATTTAATGCGTGAAACGTATGCACAGCAATCCATCGTTCCAAACTTCATTTCTCGTAGAAAAAGTACCGCGCAACAGCTCGAAATGTCTTGCGATAGAAATCTTTCAGAGTTGGACTGTCACACTTTTCTATAATCGCCTCTCGTACTTTGCGGTAAATGTTGGTTACATTTCATGAAAATGTAATTTCCGTTATACCTGAGAGCTTCGAAGAACGCCTTTTCCTTCTTATTCCTTCGAACAAAAAAGTTTGTAAAATACGTCCTGTAGGATTACGAAGTAACCACCGTGTATGATCACAAAAGCACTTATATTACAAATACATAGAGGTGCATGCACGCTCCATCCATCTGTTACGGCAACATAAAATTTATACCCGGGGACTTCGGTAATATGTCTTGCCTTTACATGCGCGTAAAGTTTCGGTCTCGTTTGGTGCAGTGTAGGTGATGACGGATTTGTTACAGGTTGCATGCTTATCTTGGGGAGATTTAACAAATTTTAGTATAAAATATAAAACAGTACGTGTTTTAAAAATTACTTAAATATGCAGGGTTTAATCTGCGGTGCAAACTTTCTATCTAGAACGTTTTGGATACTTCATAGCGTTACACTGGCAATGCGTTGCTAAAATGTCATCATGTGTAAGCTTGCATGTAGATTGGACTTTCGAGCATTCTTCGCCCACGATTAGATGAAAATAAATTCGTTCAGAAGCATTAGTGACCCTTACAGAGTCATGTATCATATCTCACATACATAACTCACGAGGCATCCTTCGATATAATTCTCTGTAAAAAGATTAAAAGAGAAACGTTTGAAAGTGAGGCATGTAGGAAGAGTCTCGAAGAGAATGAAAAAGCCTCACTTTGTGTCTCTACATAAAACAACGCGCTTCGCTTCCTGCATCTGCAACGACCGCAACAACTGTCCTTACATTTAGGGCTACCGGCTGTATTGGATTTAAATGTGTTCTGCGTAATTGAAGGCGCAGCGGCATGGAAGCGTTCCTGCGAGAGCGGCAATAATATCTGTCTCACGAAGAATTGTGACTGCAATTTTCAAGTACCGAGGAATTCCTCTCTTTCTCTCGCTTTATCTTCCTCTCTTATCCTTTTCTTTTTCCCATCCACCCTTGGTCGATCTTCGCAGGCAAGCCGGTAGCACAGGAAGGAAAATGTGTACGGAGAAATAAAAAATATGACGCTTTCACTGGCGTAACGCGAGCCTTAATGGCATTGTTAACATAATTCTCGCGCGAGCCGGCGCATAATTTACCGACGACGAATTATTTCGAGGAAGATATGGAAGCAAGGCTTGAAATGCGTCATAGAACGTAATGCTTCGCAGTATTCAGCGTATCGTGTACGTTTCTAAAATGTAGAGATCAAACATTTTAGTGCGTTACCTCAACCATAGGTGTATTATACCGTTAGCAGAGCGTTATAACAGCATACATGCCTACTAGCATAATATAACATAATAATACCCAGACGATTAAAGCGATTTGAGAGAATATTTTTGGAACCGTTATTCATCTCGCAACACGTACCCACCTACCGCGCAGGTATATCTGCGCGTTTCCGCTTATCAAACGTGCCCGACCTTTTTTTCGCGCTACTGGCTTGCATAGACGCGAAACGATTTCCCACAGGCACCAATCGTATTCGATTGGCTCACTGGACAGTGCTCGCAAGTTTCGACGTATGTCTTCGCTCATTACCACCGTCGCTTTAATTGGGCCGGTGGACGGTACAATGCCGGTACGTGACAGAATTGACAATCGGTACTCGAGCGGCGTAACGGTACTCGCTTCGATCGAAGCAAATGCGCGGCCTCTCCCACCCCCTTCTCCCTCTCTCTCTCTCTCTCTCTCGCTCTCCCGCCGATCACCACTTTTTCTCTGTCTTCCCACTGCCGTGAGTCCCTTGCACTCCCACTCTCTTTGGTCCCTCTTTCCCGGCAGCTCGTTTTCCCGCTCTCATTCTCGCTCGATCGATGCATGCCGTACATCTGGTCCGATTACGAGAACCGTGTAAACGATCGGACGTAACGAAGAAGGAAGACGAGTCCGAGGCGATGACGTGGCAAAAAGAGCAATCCCGCCTACGGGACTGGCGGCACGGTGAAAAGCGCGGCGCTGGCGCAGGAGGTATTCGTGTATTATTATACGTGCACTTTTAAGGCGTCATCAGAGGGCAGTAAAAAGGCAGTACGACGGTGCTCCAACCGGCTGACGCACCGGTTAAGAACTGACTTAACTATAATTCCGTAAAAGGTGCTCGAACGATTAACAGCTCGAGACTGCTCCTACGTCTATGCCGTGCGCGAGCGCGTGCGGCGGAATTCCGCAAAAATGCATTGTGAAATTGTCAGCGGTCCCGGGGGCGTATCTTTTTCCGACAACCTTTCGTTTCGCCGGTTAATTGGTGATTTTTTACTGGCAAAATGTAATGGGTCGCAACAGACTTGCATGACTATTCAGGGGCCGTGTCCGTGTTTCGACGAACATGCGGGGACACACAGGCGTACAAGAGAGAACGTAATTGTCGGTAAACTGTTCGGACGCATAACGAGACGTACGTTCGTTTCGTTGAACAGAAATTCCAGGCGTACCGGTGTGGTACTCGTCCCGTCGACCGGTATTGAATAAATTTGTATGTATCGGCCGTTGTCCACCGGCGCCGCGGGATAACGTATGACGCACGCTCTCGCGTACTAATCCGATTAAATCCCATTACGAATAATTTCGAAGCCCGCAATAACGGGCGAAAGAGGAGACAGTTCGATACCCACGGCACCAAATGGTCGAAACGTGTCGACGTTTACGGATAACCGATGGCCGAGTACTTCCTGCCTCGGTGTAATAAAAATTACGCGCCGGACAGAGATGAATGCTCCAGCAGAAGACGGTGAATCGATAATCAAAGCACACGTATATGCTAGCGACTGGCAACGGGAGGATTATGAGATTATGCAGGCAACATCTGACTTCTCAGAATATGTAGCCATATTTAAAATCTCATTCTCTGTGCGCGTTCTATAGGGACATTATTTTATCGTCACGCGGATCGAACAACGTCTGAAAAGTACTGCAACGAACATCTGCCGCCACGTAGAAGAAGTGATCGAGGAAAGGTCAAATGTAAGCCTTTGGCCCAGCCCCGGTCATTTGTATGCACGCTTATGTTCGCCTATATTAATGCCATTGAATATCATATATTACGGAAATATAGCACGAGTGAATGAAAAGTTCTGTATTATATGACTCGTGACAGGAACGACGCAATGAAAGTGATCAATGGAGGCCATTTAAGACAAGCGTTATAATTTGGTTTTTGTTAACACGTCGGCGAATCGTCTGGTCGGCTCAGCAAAGAGTCGTTTTGATGGACGTAACGCGCATATTAAATATCTATCGACAGAGCGAAGAGGGGGAGGAGGAGACACGACGCCGACGTGGCCGGCAGCAGCGGCGGCGGCGGCGGCGGTGGTCGCTTTTACTGTACCGAATGTCAAACAAATCCCAATTTCATCAAAAACCGATATCTGCCTATCTGCCTATCTGCCTACCCGATGGCATGTGAATTTTGCCACGTCGTGACCGGCAACCCTACCCATACGTGCGCCTCAGTGCGTAAATATCCGCACTCGTGTGAGCTTGTGGACCGTTCCAATGCGTTGTTCCATTCCGGACGACATGCCCTGACATGAACAAAAACAAGGCAACAAATGCTGCGTGTGTCGTCAAACAAAACAGCATTCGAACAATGTAAATGTGCGAGTGGCTGGACGGCAGGTTGTCGTGCGCTATCGCCAAGTTTAATTATATGCCATACCTTTGCCGGTTATTATTCATATGTTCGGAGTCGTATTCTCTGGTATCGCAAAGGAAGATGGACAAATATTCCGAGGCAAATTGATCAATCTCACTTAACGGGCTTCCCATGCGTCTCCCTTTTTCCCCGTTTGCAGGGATCTCTTTGGTTCAAAATTCATGGGAATGAATTTCCGCTATCGCGTGAATGAATTCGATGCTTTGGAGTTTAACGATACGGCGTTCAAAAGGGTGCTTCTGGAATTTTTGTGGAGAATACGATCATTTGAGTTTGCGCATCGTACCGACTTAATGTTCCTCCGATAATATAATCTGTTTGGGCGTACATGCGGTATATTTGAAAAGTTTGTAGAAATGTGGAATGATCAATTAAATTTATATTAATTGGGCCGGAGCACAGCGCCAAGGTTCGTAGAGGTTTCATCACTTTTGTACAAATCCACTCCATCAATATCACCGGGATTTACAATCTCGTTTGTATCCATTCATAGATCGTTACATCTTGCCAACGATCGGTAATCGTCGAATCTATACGGCGCGTGCGCTTACGTTCGTGCGTATCCGCGCGAGTCAGTAAACATGCGAACGAAGCTAAGCAACTGATTGAGTTACGTCACGGGCCATTGGCCACTCGCTATTTGTGCAGGTAAGTGCGATGCGTCATTTTGACAGACTCCCCGGTATGCCATTTAACACCTCACTGGATACGATCTATGGGGTGGATTGAACAGGCAATCGTTCATTATAGCTTCTTTCGTGCTCTTGCAAACTCAATCCCAATCTCTGTGCAAACAAGATGGGATGCGATGGTACTAACGTCCACCGTCATCGAGCAACAGCATATCAATTTGTTACGATAGCATCGTTTTAACTGCCACTGACAAACCGCACAATTAAAATTCGCTTTAATAGTTGCTAAATTTCTGCTTTCATTCTCGCAAACTTTAAGCGAACTTTGCGTGCGCTCTTGAGCGTAAAGACTTATCCTAAGAGTGGGATAAATGACGTTTGGTCGTATGGAATTGAGGTGCAACTAAAACAGTTTACGCTACAGTTAACATCGTTACGTGTATCAGTCGCGAATCACGTTCTCATTAAGCGTCCCGGCGTTTCTATTTCCACTCGGCAACGTGACAAGAAAACGCGTGCGCGATTACGTGTACACAGAAGGCACACCGGTATATAAGGGAGGATAGAGGTAGGACGCTTTATCGCCCGAAAAGCCGGTAGACGTCGAGTCGGAAAGCAGGGTCGTTTTAGTATACTGCGAGCAAGATGGGCATCTACGCTGAGCCCTTAAATTGAAGTAGAAGAGAACAGCGCCGGGAATGTAGAACTACATTTTATAGATTCCTTCAGCTTCTTCTTTATCATTCTATTTAGTTTGTTACAAAATACACAGCGCGTAAAATATACAGCGCTTTTATAAGTAGACGTATTGAGTAATTCATATATCATTGTAATCTGTGCGTAATAAGTAGACATTTCGTCCGTATGCGTTTATGATCACACGATAACCGAAGAAAGTAAATCACGCACATCTAACCACCGTAGCAACAAAGGTTTCCTACTGTTCCCTAACTTTGTCCGAAAAGTCATAATTGAAATCGCTGCAATCGTTGAAAGACGGCGCCGATCAGCGAGCCTTTACGTTCAGTTTACATGACAGTTCGGACACAGAGCTTGGCAGTGCATTGAAGACAGACCTATGGGAGGTGCAGGTGTTGGTTATGGCGGCGGTGTCGGTTACTCGGTAAAGATAAGGTGGCTTTTGACGCGACGCTTGATTAGTTTGAAAACGGCTCGGCGTCTGTTCCGACGTCATCGTCCTTACAGCCGCATTCGGGGGCATCGTGACACGGTGCCAACGCCAACTCGCGCGCGCACTCTCGTCGCTGATGAAGCTATCGCGCGCATTGTTGTGCAGTCCAGTAGAAGGGAATCCCGCGTAACACATGTAAACGAGACGTGGAGACTGGGTGCAGGGGCATGTGCACTCGCTTCCACGCTGTGTACGTAAACGCACGTTGCGCGTGCCTGCATACACGCGCGCACACGCATGAGGGTATGCAACGAGTTGCTCGGCGATGTACAAGAGAGATGTAGAGAAAGGGAGTGAGCGGAATAGGGGATAACAACGGAATGAGATAGAACCTCCGGTGGTAATGCAAAATCGTGACGACTACGAGTACGGCAGCGACGACGACGACGACGACGGCGACAACGATGACTATGAGAGGTACAGAATGAGAAAGCGACCGTAGGTGGAATTCAGCCTTTTATGTCCCGTCTCACCCTCTTTCCTTGACAGACTTCCGCCACGGTAGTTTCGCTTCCTAGCGTGGCGCACTCCACCCTACCCTTCTTTGACTGAACCTACATAATGCCTGGCTACCTCTGGTCCTAGACGCAACTATAATACGCAACTATACACGCAACTATATGCGCACCGTCGTCCCCAGACAGAACGTTCCTCTGTAGCCGTGTACGTGCACGCGGCTGTGCATCTACCTGAATGTGCAGAGCACGCACTTGAGACGCCTGTGCAGGTAAAACGGTAAAGCGCTTTTACTTCTGCCTCTCGCTTGAAGCACGAAACCGGTGGTAGAACATGTGACTCGTACGCAAGAGTTCGTTACGTGCGAATAATAAATCTAAAGTCACATTCGGCACGGCTCATTCTTCTCATGCCTCATCCTTCCGCGGCCCTCTTACAATATCCTGTTTCAGTTACTTCGATCTTTCTGTCCCTCCTTCCATTACCTCGTCCTCTTTTCCCGTCCCGCCGCTCGCTTTTCTATTCTATTAGCAAAGCGAGCGCGTTTACCGTACTCCGTCCGTGTCTTTTTGGCACGTACGCAAGGTCTCGAAATCGTCGGATGAAAAGGTGAAGATTAATACGCGGCCCGTGCGGTCGCGCAACCGAGAGTGCCTAGCGCCATTATTCTTCGTAAAAGCATTTGTTACTATCCATTAAAATTTCTGCACCGTCGGAAAACGAATCGCCCTTCTGACGCGGAGGCCCGTGCAAGTGATCAGGGGGAACGAGGTTTATAAGTTACATAGAGCCCGTGCATGTAGCTATATATAACTACCTGCGCGTGCGTTTGTGATCTAACTTTGAGGATACTAGAGAGAACAGTATAACTACACCCCTCAACCACGCGTACAGCGCTGCGCGCATAAATGCTTTCGGCTCATATGCAAGTACAATAGGGGGAGAAGGAATAATACATGGTGACACCATTTTTTTTTTAAATAATCCTTTAGTCAAATTTGGCAAAAAGATAAAAATAATGTAGATAATATTTTAAATTAAAAGTTATGGAAAAATTAATTGCTGAACGGCATGATCTTATCCTGACTTTTAATTTGATTAGATCTCACGGCAGACTTTGAATTGACGTATTGGATTGCTCACATCCAAGCGGAACAAGATTCGTGCAACAAGGATGCTCCTAGCAGAATGCGAAAACAAATGTATCAAAATGCGTAGAGCATTACAAATATTGATATGAAAAGAACTTTCACGGCTTTTTCCGTATTGGGAGCGTAGTATCGATTACTGGGGTATAAGTTTCATAATTTTTCTCCGTCTGTCTCATCTGTCTTCTGGCGGGTGACTAAAGAGCACATTGAAAATTCATTTCTCCGAATGTAAGAGAGAGAAAGAGAGAGAGAGAGAGAGAGAGAGAGAGAATGAAATGAAGGAGAAGGTAAGAAAACGATGCAAGAAACACCCCGAGGTTAAAAACACAGAAGGAGCGTCTGAAACTAAAACATTGCGTTGAAGTTTGCCGCTTTTCCGCGGAAAAGAAAATACCTGTTAGAGTAGCCTTCGTTCCGTCTTCTTTGGCTAATGCTTTCATAAGGGAGGAATGAGAAGGGGAAGAAAGACAGGACAGACGCTGCGGTAGATACCATTTAAACAAAATTAGAATTTCGAATGAGGAAAGTAAAATAAATAGGAGCGTTATTATGCAGTGGTGCAGCTAAATGTCTCATCGCTGGAAGATATCGGAAAAGTTTGGACTCTATTACTGTGAAGAACGGGTCGGATGATACGACGCTGCGTATGTCTTCTTTATCTTAAAGATAACAAATCCTAACGATGAAAATTGGACAAATACAACCTATAATAGTTGAATTACAGGTTGAATGTAATAACGATCTCATAAACAATCTATCAACGGTGAGAGATTTTGAGAAGACAACTGTTGGTGTCATGCTACGTATGTTGTCACAAAGACCCAACTGCACAGACAAGATGTTAACTCATACGGATAAAATTCATCAAATAAAGGGCGTAGAATTTTAATTAAACGTCTAGGTACTTATTGTCGAATACACGAAACATATCACGATTAAATTCAAGTACACCGTTGGAACGGAGGCAATCGAGATCTGAGTTGAATAACGAATATTTAATATCGCATGACATTAATATTACAGCACGAATGATGATGCGACGAGACTGAGCCAGTCTCATCGGAGTCGTGGGCCATTATTGGCGATGGTAATTTTGAGTTTTCCCACCGAATTGCGCGGCCCGTTTCGGCACGACCATTATGTCCGGTTATCATTTTGTCGAACGTACAGCTGTGATTTCGGCGGATTGTCAGGGTCTAAACGTGTGGTGGCCCGAAAATAGGCGTCCGCACGAAGATGAAAATTGACACGCTGACTTCTCTTGTCACCGGTGTTTTGCATTTTATTCCCCTACTTTTGTAACTTGTTGAAAATTCCGAAAATAGCCGGCGAGTACGGATAATGCGTATACGTGCTCTGCTTCTCGTTTTCAAAGTTCGCAACAATGAAACATATAAAACCGTTAGCGCTCGTGTCTGAACCTTCACCGCGGTTGTACCTACGAGTCGTTGGTACACGGCCTAGAGTTTGCACAATTCCCGGAAACGTGTGATGTAATTTACGTGGATACGTAGACGGACCGAGGCGGGATTGCTGTGCAGAAGTGTGAGACTGCTTGTATACCTACGTACATACACATTTAATCCATTAATTTTCGTCCGCCAACGCTGACGCCGACGCCGACGCCGACGCCGACGCCGACGCCGACGCCGACGCCGTCGCCGTCTCCTCGTTGCGTCAGAAACAGCGCGGCATAGCCGAGTGAGCTGCAAAAAAGTTGCTCGATTAAACCTGCTTCTGCGATACCCTTCCATCCTGCCAGATTAACAGCTCCGTTGTTATTATCCGACCCCACTTGGTATCGGCTTTTCTTATTATCGGATTACCGCAAACAGGAGCTTTTCGATTTGCCCGTCGAAAGGACATTTAGCCGATAATTTCCGTCCGGCTTGGATATTAGCGTGATTCCAAATTATTACGATATTCCGTCTGTTTGCGCGCCGACGGCTATATACGAAAAATGCGGGATATTTATGTCGGCGATCATTTCGTGCGGATGTTCGGAAGGGCGCATGTATGGTAATTACACGCTCGCCGTGCATACGCAATTTCGCATATACCATCGTCTGGCAGATACGACGAAAGGTAGCGCACTTTAATCGTATAAACATAAACGCTTAAACGGGTTCATAATCCGAGACTCCATTTGCTCTCAAATTCCTGAGATGTGTGCGGAACATCCCGATAGTACTATCTCGAGGCAGAAACGACATCGTACTCACCGTTAACGCGCGCATGCGGTAAATACGCTTGTTCAAAATGCGCCGTGCGTGTGAGAGGCGAAAGAGGCGAACATTCTGGGGCTGCCGACAGCAGGGGGTTGGTCGGACGTCGGACCTCGACAATCCGCGAGGTCCCATTCTATCTACGAACTCGTACACGTGCGGCTGAGCATAACACGCGATGTGTACGACTCCGAAGGCTCGATCTCTCTCCATGCCAGTTTACAGCCTTCTGCCTCGCTCGAAGGTATCCGTAATCCGCCTCTCGGATCTGCGGCACCAGCGACAACAAAGAGGAGCGCGACTTGGATTCGCGACCGCTAAGGAGGAGAAGGAGCGCATTCGGAAAAATGGCTAAACCGAGCTATTCATAACGATCCGATCGCGATCGACGCCGACGTCGGCGGGTTCACTTCGGATCACGGAAATAACGTTTCGAATCTATGGAGGCGTACAGACTTGAAAATACGGCACAGGCAGACGCGTCTTATTCAGATATTCAGCGGGCACAGGCGCGATATCCCATTGGGATCCCTTACGATGGCCTTGCGTGTTCTTAGTTCATTCACCGTTTTTTCGACATTCCACCATATAAATACATTACTAATATCGTATCGTCGATAACCATGCTGGCTAAGCTCAATATTTCTCCGCGCGCCGATCTACATACGCGAAATACCGGTTTACTTTCCGACTGTGGAAAACCGGTCGTTTCGATGTCAGTCCTTTTTCATGTCATTTATCAGCTTACCGTATTGAACGCAACGCCATCCTGACGATCGCCGCGCTCGTACTCGCCTACATTTTCCGCGCCAAACGTACGATATTGTTCAATCGATTTGCTTTTTCTTGCGCGAAGAAATTTCTACCCTATCGCGAACAGATTCTTCTAATGTAGTTTGACATGTGCACAGCCTCATACAGAAGTATGCCGGAGAAAAAGGTGACGAGTATGTTAAGTGTAGCCGGAAACACCTGTAACGATAAAAATGAAAGGCTACTATATTATCGAGATATATATTAATTTAGTGCAACGGGACATTTAAATATTGCCGGTAGGCGCGCCAAGCCACGACTTCAAGTGACATTTATACTCGCATTAATTGACTGGACACGCGCAGCAACATTAAACGAAATGAGTTTCTGCCGATAAGAGTATACGCCGCTCGCAGGCGTTTCTTTCCCTTATCAACCTTATCGTCAATAACCTTTCCTTTGCATTTCAAATGAGATTCTTGTTTTAAGGCCATATAGATCTCAAGATAAAGAATCTCCGAGCCGGCGCGATTATCTTATTACGTACGACGCGACGTACGGCAAAGTAGTCGGTCGACGCATGTAACTATAGAAGTCGGCTTACGATTGGCCGCGGAAACGGCTGGAAATAGACAGGATCGAGGATGTTTAAGAAGGACGCATGCGGGATGAGTGCAGCGACATTGGCCTCTTCTGAAATTTGGCCACGTTCGCGGAACGGTTAATAGATCGGGAGCGCCGACCAGTAGTAGGATTTAGGGGCAGATCAGAACGATTTTTCATGCAAACGATAGCGTGGGCGTCGGGCACGTCCGACTGTGCCACGGGCACGATTCCTTCGGCCGATGCATCCGTCAACGTCGCGCGGCCGAGTCGCAGAAATTTAACCCGCCAGAGGAATGGACGGCTTCGTGGCGCGCTGTTCACGGACAGGCCATACCTACCATGCGAACGCGCCCGCAGCTCGTGGAAACCCTCGATTTGTATTCGTGGCGCGTGACGTGACATTGTATGCGGAGGAAGCGATCGTTTCTTATAGCTTATGTCCCTCTTCTTCTCAGCCCCACACTCTCTTCCATTCGCGGCCATCGAAGCTTGCGCTTGATGCAATAATTTTCGCTCGGGATCAACGTCGAATCGGCGAGCAAAAAGAAAGAGGAATGGTGAGCGTATGTAGCAGGTTTCGCGGGGCAGGCTACTGACAAATGCATGCTTCGGCAAAGAAAGTGGCGAAATTTGTGTGCGTCTGGCCAGTGTATAGGACGTATAGGTATACGTCGCACACGTCCTTTGACTTGTCACCCGCAGCAGGAAGATTCACCTTGCTGCGCGCAGGTGGGAATTGTAACGCTCACGTCGAATTCCTCTACCGGCGTCGGCGTCGGGTTAGACTTTCAAGTGCTCGTAATTCCGGCACGGGGGGAAAAAGTAAGGCGCGAGAGGAAAAGCAAATCTCAGCTGAGCACACGCATATTCATACGCAGCTCGGGAATACAGACGCCGCGGTTGTTCCCCGCGTTGGCTCTGATTTCATTTCGACGAAAGCGTCAGAGAAATGAGATAGAGTTAGGACGACGGCGAGGAAAAAAGCGAACGGGGAGCGGGGTAAACGAGAATATTCTCCGACTGCGCGCGTGTTCTCCGCGGTTTCGTTGCTCGCCACGGTGACGACGGTAGCTCTAGAGGTCGAATTAGATTACCTCCCGACTCGATTAAACCGCCGTCGTCCGAGACTCGGTCCAGGGATAATCTCGGACGTCGCATTTCCGGCGTACTTTCGTTCTCGCTGTCGCTCGCTCCGTGGAAATTGCCGAAGGGGAAACTTCCGTGATACCCTGCCCGTTGCCTTTCATTTTTCAACCGTGTAACGGCACCAGTGCCAAAGTCCTCGCTCGAGCACATTTACGGGCGCGCAGTCGCTGATGGAAAGCATATAAAACAGAGGTATATCCGAAGACTCGTCGCTCTCCCAACGGCAACGTTAACGTTCTTAACGGCAGTAAGTACGAATTTCAATGCTCGCGTGTTTACGATTCGCGTTGCGATTCGCATGTAGGCACGTAACGTGTGTTATCGGCACCGGCAAGTCTTAAATCCGCGGGCCAAGCTTGGCCCTCGCGGCGCGAGCATTATATCGTGCCGAATTGCGGGTACGTGCGATACGCCACTCCGGCAGGAGAAATCCCATGAAATAGGTGCAACGACGCAACTGCGTTGGTTCGGCATCGACGTTGGCTCGGCACTGCATGCACCGCCACGGGGATTCGCTCTGTAACTCTCCTCCCCCCCCCCCTCGCCCTACACCCTCGATCTCTCGCTCTCGCGCCGGTAGTAAACGTTAATTGAATGCGCTAATTCACTCTCTAATCTTGCGTAACCGTATTTACGCGTAATTGCAAAATACACGGCCGCGATATTGCCTCGCGGGGGCATGGTGCGGCCGGAGTCCCGCGAAGGTCGCTGCGCGCAACGGGAGCGGCAGCAAGAGGGGGCGAGGGAGGATTTTCAGGCACCTACGGGAATATTAATTTGCACTGGCTTTGCCCCCGTGCGCCGACACCGTGGCAAATACTCATAGCCGAACGTCAGGTACCCAGCGGGTAACGTACTCCGCTCCAGTAATTCTACCTACGTGCTGCCATTAATGGCGCGCAAGCGAGCGCGCACCCTTTATTCAAACCCAAAATTCCGGAATATTTCACGGCACGCGCAGCTTTCGTCCCCTCCTCCTCCCCCCGCGCAACGCTGACCCGCTCGCGCGTATTTATTCTCGCGCCCACAAGGTGCAGAGAAGGATCTTTGAAAAGCCGAACCGCTGCGTGCGAAACAACGAATAATCCGCGTGGAGGGCGTAGAAGATTAAAAAGACGCCGTGTTTTGTCAGTGCGTAGATTAAAATATCGAGTAACGGGCAAAAGTAACCCTCCGGCCGCACATCCGCGTTGCCAAATCCGGCACCGCGAGCGTGCAAAATGGAAACATTTATTCGAGCTCGTGCTCGTACCTGCAACGCGCACCGGTAACGTGATACAATTTTTTCGTCAGCAGAACACCTAGTCAATGTTCGATATACCTTGCGAAGCACCCGACGCTTGCCCTCGCCGAATGCTTTCTTCTTGCCTTTCAACGGCTAAACTTTTTTTCGCAATCCGAGAGACTCCTGAGACGTCGTTCCGCCGTCGGGGCGAAAATAAAAGTCGCAGCGGTCCGCATCGCTTGTAGGTCCGACTATTAACGCTCGTGTTCCCTCTTCTTCCCTTCCGGAGTGGCTAAAGAAGCGACCGGCAGACAGTCACGGGCGAGCGGACAAGAAAGGCTGATTAATATTCCCGGTATTGTTTTATGGAAATTTCCAGGAGCCGAGGGTGCTTTTTATCCTCCCCCCCCCCTCGCTCTCCCCCGCCTATTCACCCTCCACCGTGCCCTCTCCGTGCCCCATCCCCTTCTCTCGAATGCCATAGCTCTCCTTCTGGCTTCGTGTAACCCATTAGAGGCGAACCGGCCGCATTGTCATGCTAAGACACTGATTTTCTTTCCGTTCTCGTTGCTCGACTGGCCTTGGTCTGGCTGTTGCCGCTGTCGCTGCAGCTTCGACGCGACGAATCGGTCTCCTTCCTTTTTTCGCTCACCGTTCCGACGCGACGCATATCCTTTAAGACGGGCTCGCTAAAAACATCGCTGAAACGCAAACGAACTCTCGGGCCGATCGGGCGAGATGAAGAAATTTCTCGCTTACTTTAATGCACCCACGCCCACCCGCCGTCCACCCACTTCTTTCTGCCGTCAGCTTCGCGCCATCCTAGATTCGCGTGAAGCGAAAATTTGCGGACTCTCCTCCCCCCCCAACCGACGTCGTATTACGGCACGGAGCTGTGCGGCAGAATGAAGTTTTACAGAGAGTAGACGCAATGAACCGCAAGCGCAGCGAACCGCGGCAAAGCTGATTTCGTTAGCGGCGTATGCATATTTCGTGAGTGGCGAGGAGAGGAGTGCCGAACGGAATACATATAAGACAAAAAAGAAATAGTGACGGAGGAATGAAGCCGCCGCTACCAGTAGCACCGGTGGTGCGTTCAAGATCGATCGTGCCCGAGCCCGTGGGAAATCCACAATTTCATAGGGCCTGAGCGATACAAGATATACCTACGGCGGATACGTGTTGTTTTTTTTCTTTCTTTTTCCGAAAGCCGTGTCTTGGTCATTTATACGATCAGGACGTACGCAGACCGGGTTCACGGTTGTTATGAGAAAAAGGTCCTGTAAGAATATCACGGACAAGGTACGTAAATAGACCGTGTGACTCTCTCAGGCGGTAGCATTAGCTTGACAACCATAATGATCTGGAGCAAGCGTGCGCGCTTGTGCGCACACGAAGATTCGCGCGGCCACGGCTGTGCGCGTAACTGAATCTACAAATAAAGCATGGCGATCGCGAGCGAATCAAGATACGGAACTCGTCTCGTAATGATTCGAATGCGTATTAACCGAGCGATAAGTCGCGGCGAGCTATCGCGTCGGCAGCGCGTTGCCGTCGTTTCGATCACACGACAAATCGTCGTAATGAGAAACTGGATGGCGAGAGATATAGAACTAATGCAACGAGTCTTCTTCTTTCTCAATCGACGAAAAAAAGTCGATCGCGCGAACTCGCGCACCACGGCGCAGACGGGCACACTGAAAAATATAGCGGCGCTTAGTTTAAACTGTCAACTTGATACGAAGTTAGTCTCAGATCTCGAAGGAAATCTCGAGCCCTCTTGATTAGTTTCTGTAAGGTACTTGAATGTTCACTATCATGACATTAATAATTTCCTCTGTATAGTCGTACTACGTCGATAACATAGAGGGCGGACATAGTGGTCCGTCGAATCGATACGGAAACCGTACCAAACCCTAACCAGAAATTAACAATAACTTCGCCGACACTTCGGACAAGTTCATCGACGTTCCGCGTAAGTGCCAGACCATTTCAAAGGCCAACGTCATATCGATCAAACGTGTCTGAGTAAGTCAGTATCAATAGAGAAGGCTAACAATAAGTTCGTGGATTTAGTCTACGATGGATAACTCAAGCGAAGAGCAATACGTAAAAAAAGGTATACACATGCACTACATCGAGACGTGGGACAACTTCAATGCGAATCTCTAAGTCACCAGCGATACAGAAAATGACTAGTTTCGCGGTCATTAAATTAATCATTTTCGTGTAACGACGAAGGTGGACGTGGCGACGGAGTGGTAATTTACGTAGATATGCATGCGAGGCTGGGTAGCCTGGCGATTAACATAAGCGTGGCTACGCACGTGTGGATAGCGTGGAGAGGATGGGCGTCGCTCGTTGGTTCGATATACCGCGCTGTGCACGTAATAGAGACAGATTCGTGGCAAGGTTCTTAGGGCGGAAATTATTTTCATATCGGACAACGATACGCGCTCACGCTTGCAAGTTGATACGCTCGTGAAACGACTACGTGCGTGCCTCGTTGAGGCGTTCGCACGCTCACGCGTGCTTGCTGGTTCCAGCCACGACGTGCCGACGTGCGGCCTGCACTGTGAATAATTTTCCACTGCCCGTTAAGTTCCTGATATTTCACTCGCCAGATGAATTTTACCCGGCGACGTACCCAGTACCGGCGACGTATTACAGATTGTACTGGGCGGGTTTACTTGTGGGTCTCGTGATTACAGTTTTGTTAAGGCTCTGCTGTAATTACTCTGCTTTCGCCCGCTGTCGTTTGACGTACTTGGGAAAGGTATTCATATTTAGTACAATTTAACGGTCTTTAGGTTATATGATAAAGTGCATTGCGCACATAAATTAGATTTATGTGTATGACAAGGCTTCTAATTAATTGATAGTAACAAAGACAGCTCTGTTACTGTGGAACTAATAATCACATACGGTACGCGAATTTTAGAAGTTTCCCAGCTGGATTTTGATGATGTAAAAATTGCTAATATTTATTTATTCATTTACGGGTTCAACACCCATTATAATATATCCAAGCATGCTATTTGCTTGACTGTTAAAATTCCAATCATGCCTGAGTGGATTTACTGCTAACGTAAAACACCTGTTTACAGTAAGGGTACATCATTGTGGTGGATTTTGAAGTACATACAAATTACATATATTTCAACTAAGCCAAAGCAGCTAACAATAAGTATTGAGTTTGACTAATCTCCGCTTGTGGTTCGTTTGACCGATCGTTACCGTCAAAGTAACGACACAGCGTACGCTCTTCTAGCTCTAACGAAGAAGAAAGTAACGATGATGGGTCGGTACGCGGAGAAGAAGACCGTTCAAACGAAGACGCATCCTCCTCTCGCACCCCTGGGAAACGCTTAACCTTGCGTACAATCCGTTGATATAACTAACCGCGTCCGCATACCGCCAAGTATTGACCGGGAAATACGATGATGATCGACGATTGACGATAGGTGGCCTTAATCGCTACAGAAGAACCACAAACGATCCTCGTTCGCGTCGGTGCGAACCATGCTAATTTAGCTTTAAAGTTTACAATTGTCGACGGACACGTGTGTATATAATCCCTCATGGCGTATGCTTTCGCTATATTCTGTGCTTGTCACCGACGCGACAAGTTTCCTGGTGGCTAATGAAATTTGAAATATGATACGGTGACGCAATGAATAGCGCAGATAAGTATGGCTTCAAACGTAGTTGGTATGATTCAATCGTCGATTCCCAACGATGAGTCTCTTAAGGCGTTACTCGGAAGATATGCAACTCGACAGCTCGGACTTTTCAACACTGCTATATAACAGGCATCTATAATGGATATTAATGTCTGTTGACACATAAGTACATGAGAAGAATGCAGAAAGTATAGGTATAACGTGACACTGAAGGGGAGCTAAAAGTCGTGTCAAGATGAAAGACGGAAAACGATGGAGAGAGCGTGTGAAAATAGCGGAAGAACGATGAAAATGTCGGCGCCCCGGCGTTAGAGCGTTGGATACGCGTGCCCCGAATACTTGCTGCACTAAGTACGCCAGCCATTGAAGGAGTAAGCGGACCGACCGGGCAGAGTTTGCCGCGCCTTTAATCGGGGAAGGCTCCCAAAGTGGATAATGACAAACTCTTTGCCAGGTAACGTTACGTACACTGACACCGTGCCGGCTATCCAAGCAAGAATTTCTCGCCTTGCTCTTCTGGGTATATGGCCTCATCGCTGATCAAAAGTCTGCATTTGCGCCAAATTCATTGCAATTGCCAGTCGACAGTGCGTTAGCTGACATCGATCGAAGAGTAAATGAGTGCCTACCTCCCGTTGCGACAACGCAAATTCCATTATCGTTGATAACGAAGGCGTGTGCGTGAGCGAACGGAGGAAGACAAACAGAGGGACGGAAGGAGTAGAGAGAGAAGGAAAGAAGCACGACGGACACACAACCGAGGGTCGTAACGTCTCTCAAAGTGGACGTAACGATCTTCTTGTTTACAACGTCGTGGATCACAAAGACGGTGTGAAGCGAAAAACAGCAATTTACAGTGAGGTGAGAAATGATGCTTGCGAGTTGAAAGCTTTCATTAGAGTGCGGGGCTGCGTGGCGTGGCGCGTTGTAAAAGAAGCAGCGAAATTGATATGGCGTATCGAAATCGCCGGACTCTCGTTGCCAGCTCGCGAATATAATGTCGGCAACGGTGTCCAGAATCATCCTGACCAAGACGGAAGAGTCGACAGCTCGACGAGGGCTGCACTGAATGCGATTTGCCGTTGGAATTGTTATAAATCATTTCGGACAGTCGTGCCTAGCCGCCGAGAGGATCCGTTCTTTATTCCCTATGTGCATACTTGCGCGCATATGGGAAAATAATTATTCTGAGCGATGATGAGAAGATGGTTTCCCCTCCCTCTCTCTCTCTCTCTCTCTCTTTCTTTCCTTCTGTTTTACACGACGAACACATTAGCACCACCGCCCGCAAGAAGACTAAGTAGCGGTAGAGGCATATACATATATATATATACAAAAGATAGATAAAAAGAAATGGGAGCAAGAAGTAGAACAAATGGAAAAAAAGTGGCTGAAGGAAAATAAACCATGGGAGCTGGGAATTTGCACATCAGTTCATATGATTTTATAATTATGTATTCATCATGGTTCATAAATGCTTTTTAAATGTTGCATAAGTACAACATAACGGAAAACTTATACAATTAGAACACGCGTTATAACTGTATATAAAAAAAATCTGTTGCAATTAAATGAGTAGTAAATTCGAATAATTTATTATGCCTGTGAAAATGACACTGATAGATATCTTTTATTATTTTGATTGTTTAACAATACAAAATTGTTTCGTGAAAGACATAGGTCACGAGAAAGAGATGTCTCTGTGTAGCCCAGTCGGTTTCACCAATCCCATAATTTCTTCCATTGCCGTGCCGAAATGGTCACCAATATTGAATCGAGCAAATTGGCCAAAGCGTAGAGGACGATTCTTGCATCAGGCAATATCGAGCCAATCACCCAATGGTCTCGTTAGTTCGGCGTCGGCGACCAACGAGGAATGCCAGGTGCGCGTGTATATCCAATCAGAAGCAGAAGCAGCGAATACTGGGAAATGCCTCTTGCATTCCACATGGGAATGTCATATACTTTATATCAGCTTAGCACGATGCGAAACCATGCCGCCATTTCCAGGACTTTTTCGTCCATCAACAGTACAGCAATTTCTTCGCAAATGTTCCCGATTACCTTTCGCACGAGTTAAACGATTGTGCGCAAAATAGAGGGGCTGATGTTTATTACGACATTAGTTAAGGCAGAGAATAAACGCAAATCTTCCCTTTAGCTTTCAGAGGCAATTACGGTTCTATACATTTGAAGCGTGCATTCGAATCGTTTAATGTACGCCACGCTTTTTCTCACGATTCTTTTCGTTAATCGAGGAAGGGAAGGTTCGTTTCCGGCATTCTGACGGAAAAGCGAACAAGACTCGCTTTATTTCCACGTGACGACGTCGAAGCGTCTGCCGCCACACGGGAAATTTTATGGAGATATTTAAATGGCGAATGCCGACCCCGTCGGTTTTTCTTTCTTTCTCTTGTCGAAAAACGGCAGAGGCGGGCGGGAAAACTTGGGGAGGTTGCATGCACTCGTTGGCAGAATAGCCAGAAGTGCAAAGAGCGCGCCGCCGATGCTTCTGGCAGAGGATGAAATTCCTCTCGTGCTTATCGGGTAAAATTAAGTTTGACGGTGCAGGTGCAGAGGCTCGGAAAGGCAGTGGGGAAAAAATTAATAAATTCTGCAACCGGCATGAAACATCTCTGATGGGGATTCTCAAATGTTTTTGTAGCGTCCCTTTCAAGCTCTCAGGGCTCTGTGCGCAAATTTACGCGCAAACCTGTTTCCCTTTGTACACAGCAAACGTGGAACGAAGAGTTGAAAAGTTCTCGCATCCGTCGTTTCGGGAAGTATGAAAATTCCGCGCGCAACCTTCGCGCGGCTGGTCGAGTCGCGATCTTTCGCGGATACGCCAATAATCGTGCTTGACGTAACTAAGTGACGTCAGCCGACCGATCGCATCAATGAACGACGAAAGTTATCTCATCCCGCGAGCGGCCATACGCTGAAATGATTATCGTCAGAAAGTGCGCCCCTCTACCGTAGCGCCACGAAGAGTCGACGTCAGACGTCGCGCAACTTACGGCCAATTTAACCGTCGGAAAAGTGTCAGCAACAGTGATTACCGGTGTATCCAGCGGCGTCACGACGTCTTTCCTTTAAGCTTGCGCGCCGAGTACGTACATACTCATACATGCGTTCTACCTAAGGCGCGAGTAGGTATAGCGATCGTCGGGTGATAGGGTTTCACTGCCAACGCAACTGTTACTCTCACCCGGCACGAGGCTCGGAAAACTTTTCAAAGAGTCTCTCGACAGGACTCTCGAACGACGAGGACGTAGGAGTAAGAGACGAGAGAGGGAGCGCAGGCTCCCTCACCAGAAGTGACTTCCCCGCCATCGTCGTTTAACTAAGGGGATGAGCGGCGTAACTGAACGGTTTGGTAAATCGAGCATAGTAAACTTACGTTCTGCATGATCGAGAAAGTAGTGACGCTGCGAGCGCGCCAGTGGAAGTGACGCTGACGTAAGTGACCTTCGTCTGCGATTTAGCAACCTTCACCGCTCATTATCGATCGTCCGCGCGCCGAGGGAATAAAGTGACTGACAGTATCCACGCTGCTGAAACGATCATTGAAATTAGTTGAATTTCGAAGGAAAAAAGTGACGGAGACGGTCTGGCACGCGTGCGAAGCTACGCTGCTATGATCAAACGGTACTTAGCGTAACCTGTATATATATTAACCGGACGTAACGCGAGTCGCGTGATTGAATTGTCAAAGCGGCCGCGCAGCGAATTCGATGAAGCGCAGGAGACGGAAGGAACGGACGGAGGTGGTGCACGCGTTGCGAGGCGCTACTTTTCTCGCCGACGCTTTTATGCCCGATGAATGTTCTTTCACCGGAGCGCAGTACGGTTGAGTGCAGTAAACTCATGCGGCCGTGTATGCGTCCAAAGGTGATGAGCACGGAAAGCAACGGTAATGACAATCAGAGAGCGGTAGTGCCATTATATGCGCGTAACCGCCAGTTCAGCCGGTGTGTAGGCTCACAGGTGTCCCACGACCTTGCGAGAACACGTCCGTCCATCGGTGCCTGTTTCCACTTCTATCTCTGCCCCTGTGCATCCTCCCTCCCCATTCTTTTCTTTTCCATCTCTGCTTTTTCATCGTCCTCTCCTTTTTCTCCAACTTCTCGACGCCTTCCATGTATTTTCTTCGCACGTCGCCGATGACACGAGCTCGCTTAAAGAGCCGGGAGAGGATCGTGTTCCCTGGATGACCAATTCGCGGATTGGATCGTGTAACCGTGATACCGGTAATGTTATAATGCCGTGTAATGTTATCCGCGATGCTGA